>CM062812.1:397322007-398524507 GCA_031772625.1 Pinus tabuliformis | reverse complement strand
GGGTCACAATATAACCAAGCTGACCTAACAATAATAATATAAAGGCACAAAAATAACAATAGAGGGATTCTATGCGGCACAATAATAACAATATGGGGACAATAGGGGCACAATAATAACAATAAGGGATACAACGACAATAGTAATAGGGGGATCACTAATATTATAGGGACATAACATGCCCCTCTTCTTCAAAAAAGTGTTGTCCTCAACGCTTGATTAGTTCTGGATGCTTCTATATAAAATTCTCATCCTCCCATGTGGAATCTTCAACGGGTAAGTTCTTCCACTTGATGAGATACTCTGAAATTGATCGATTTCGTAGCTGTCGAGTTCTTGTTTCTTTGACTGCTTCAGGTTCCAGTATGATTTTTCCTTCCTCATCAAGTTTTGGCAATATTGTCTGAACTGGAAGCTTGTGCCCTATAACCTTTTCTAAGCATGAAACATGGAAAACTGGGTGCACTCAAGAAGCTACAAGAAGCTCCAATCTGTATGCCATAGTACCTGTCTTTTGCAACACCTTGTACGGACCATAATACTTTGGTGATAATTTGTTATCCTTCTTAGCTTGCTTGAGGTACATTTGTTTATATGGCTGTAGCCGTAGGAATACCCAATCACCTACCTCAAAACTTCTTTCACTGTGATGTTGATATGCCTCCTGTTTCATTCTATTATGTGCCAAGGTGAGGTATCCTTTAAGAGTTGGAGAACTTCTTGCTGATGCTCGATGTGATCTTCCACTGCTTGAACCTTAGAATTTTCTCTTAAATATGATGTGATGGATGGTGGATGATATCCATAAAGTGCCATAAATGGGGTCATTTTTGTTGCAGTATGGAAGGAAGTGTTATACCACCATTCAGCCAGAGGCATCCATTTGACCCAATTGTGTCTGTTTATTAGATACAAAGCAACGAAGATATCCTTCCAAACATTTGTTTACTATCTCAGTTTTCCCATCAGATTGAGGATGATAAGATGAGCTATGAGCTAATTGAGTACTAAGACAAGAAAATAATTTTGTCCAAAAATTTCCAGTGAAAATGGGATCTCTGTCACTTACAATAATCTTTGGATTTCCATGTATCATTTTAATTGTTTGCATAAATGCAGTATAAACTGTACTCACTTTAAATGGATGAGATAATGCACAAAATTGTGCTACTTGGTAAGTCTGTCCACTACCACCATGATAACACTCTTTCTTTCAGACATGGGTAAACCTGTGATAAGATCCATTGAAACCTCCTCCCAACATTGGCTTGGAATGGATAAAGGTTGTAATAGTCTTGGAGTCTTAATTGTTTCAAATATATTTTGTTGGCAAGCCAAACATTCCAACACAAACTTTTGAATATCTGATTTAAGGCCATCCCAAAAAAATCCTTCTTAACCCTGTGGTAGGTTTTTAGAAATCCTGAGTGCCCTCCTAAGGGAGAGGTGTGCAATTCCCTAAGAATCTTCTGTTTGAGTTGGGAATTCTTACATAGGTATAACCGATCCTTGTACCATAACGAATCGTTTTTCCAGATAAATGTATCAGATGTACTGGGATCTTGTTGTATCTTTTGAATGAGTTCCCACACTTCCTCGTCATTCTTCCATTCATCCCTTGCTTCGTTTATCCAATCTGGTTGGATAATAGAAATGGCGCACAGAAATGCTTCCACATCCTCATCCTTTCTTGAGAATGCATCTGCCACAACATTTTGTTTCCCTTTTTTGTAGATGATTTCAAAGTCATAACCCAACATCTTCGTGACCCATTTTTGATGCTCTTCTGAAGATAATCTTTGCTCTAAAAAGTATTTAAGACTATCATGATCTGTTTTTACCTTGAAGTGTCTTCCCATTAGGAAGGGTCGACATTTCTTAAGCGCATGTAGTATTGCCAACATTTCCTTCTCATAAATGGCTTTATGGATATACTTTCCTTTGATTGCACGACTTTCGAAAGCAATGGGTCTTTCTTCTTGCATTAAAACAACACCAATTCCATTTCCCGAGGCATCACATTCCACAATAAAGGTTTTTGTCAAGTCTGGTGTAGCTAAGACTGGTGCTTCACACATTGCCTCTTTAAGATGTTCAAAGGCCTTCGTTGCTTCTGGAGTCCATGAAAATGCATCTTTCTTCAATAATGTTGTTAGAGGTGCTGCTATTCTCCCATAATTCTTAACAAACTTGCGATAATACCCCGTCAACCTAAGAAGTCCTCGTAGATGCTTTATGAATGTGGGGATTTTCCATTCCTTAATGGTTTTAATTTTTCTAGGGTCTACCTTAACACCTTCGTGAGATACAATATCACCCAGATATTCCACCTCTTGTACTCCAAAGAAACATTTGGAGATTTTTGCATATAATTGTTTCTCCTCCAATAGTTTGAGCACCATGTCAACATGTTGGACATGATCCTTCCAAGACTCGTTGTAGATTAGTATATCATCAAAAAATACTAACACAAATTTTCTAAGGAAGGGTTTGAAAATGGAATTCATCAAACCTTGAAATGTAGAAGGTGCATTAGTAAGGCCAAAAGGCATGACCAAAAATTCATAATGACCCTCATGAGTTCTAAATGTTGTTTTTGGAATGTCTTCAGTCTTCATTCTGATTTGATGATATCCTGAACGAAGACCCAACTTGGTTAAGTAAATTGATCCATGCAATTCATCCAATAATTCATCAATGACCGGAATGGGAAATTTATCTTTAATAGTGAGCTTGTTGAGCTCCCTATAATCTGGACACATGTGCCATGATCCATCCTTCTTGGAAACTAATACTACTGGAGCAGAGAAAGAACTTTGACTAGGTTGAATTATACCAGCCTCTAGCATTTCTGCAACCATATGTTCAATTTCACTCTTTTGGACATAGGGATATATGTAAGGCCTGATGTTTGGAGGAACACTTCTTGGAATTAAATTAATAGCATGATCATGATCACGAATAGGTGGGAGGCCCTTGGGAGTCTCAAATACCTTGGAATGATTCTCCAAGACTTTTTGGAGATCTAGAGAAATGGATGATTTCGATGTGGGAACCTCTAGTGAACATAATTGTGCAATTATGCCTCGTTGTTCTTTCTTTAGAAGCTTTTTCATTTCGTTAGAGCTTATTATCTTTCACGGTTTCCCTGTGACACCCCTTAATTCAACTTCCTTTCCTTCTGAAGAGAATTTCATGAAAAGTTCTTGAAAATTAAAAGCTATTGTACCCAAGGATTGTAGCCATTGGACTCCTAGTACAACATTAGCACCACCCATTGGAATGGAAAGCATTGGGCTATTCAATACATATTCTCCCATGGATAGCTTTATATTATGGCACTTTCCTGAGCAATTTATGTTTCCTCCACTTGCAACCATCACTTGACACTCTGGTGCTGAATATAGGAAGCAATTTAATTCCTTGGCTATCTTACAATGAACAAAATTATGGGTACTTCCCAAATCAATCAACACTATTACCTTTTTCTTCTTGATATGCCCTTATATCTTGATAGTTTGAGGAGTGGTAATTCCAGCCAATGCATTACAAGATATGGTCGGATTCATTTCTTACTTTTCTAAGGTTTGTTCCTGGTGTATATCCTCTTCTTTTGACGTTTCTTGTTTCTTTTCTTCCTCCTCTTCACAATCTATGTAAAATAATTTCTTCTCGGCACACTTATGACCTTTAGTGTATTTGCTATCACAACTATAACAAAGCCCTTTTGCTCTTTTTTCTTCCAATTGTTGTGGTGTCAACCTTGTAGGTTGTGGATGGCTAGGGGAAGTAACACTTCCATCTTTATGATTGTGAGTGGTAGGCTTCCTTGTTGCCATAATTTTTCTTTCCATTTTTCTTGCCAACCTGAATGCCTTCTCCAATGAATCTGGTTCCCAAAGGCGAACCTCATGTTGGATGTTATCTTTTAAAGTCCCTATGAACACATCAATCCTATGCTCCTCTGGAATATCTTTTACCCTTATATTCAATTTTTGGAAGTCCTCAATGTGCTCTATCATTGAACCCTTTTGTTTGAGATTTATCAATTGGCTAAAAAAAGTGTTGCTTTTTGTATCCTCATAATGTGCTATCATTTCATCCGTAAAAATATCCCAAGTGACAATTTTTTTATGAGAGAAAAGCCATCGATACCATACAAACTGATTTGGTTCCAAATATAAAGTTGCAATGCGTACCTTTTGTTTGTTTTGCACATTATGGAGATCGAAAAATTGTTCCATCTGTAGTATCCATGTTCTGGGATCCTTGCCATCAAACTTCCTCATATCGATCTTTGGAACATGGTGGTTCTTCGATCCAACATTAGAGTCTATGAAATCATGATTAACATTTATTTTGTTCTCATCCTGAGTTTCCTTTGCTACCCTTTCACCATTAGTAAGCATTCCTTGTAGAAACTTTGTCAAATTTGTCTGCAAATCTTCCATGCCTTTATTTAAATCATCCATCTTAGTTTCCACGCCATCCATCTTAGCTTCCATGCCATCCATCTTAGTTTCCATGCCGTCCATCTTAGCCTTCACGCCATCCATCTTAGCTTCCAAGTCATTCATCTTAGCTTCTACGCCTTTCTTTAACCATCCATCTTAGCTTCTACGTCTTTATTTAAACCATCCATCTTATTTTCTGTTACCTTTTGTGTGAGTGAAATTTGTTGCACTCTGTTTCGTAATATTGATATATCACGTTGCATTTCTTCCTCTTCTTCATGAGTCATGCTAGAGCTTTCAGATTGCTTACTAGGTGTTTCCATTTCCTTTCTTCGAAACATCAATTACCAATAATAATGCTTCACTATGCCCCTTGAATTCCTTCAAACTAACTTTTCAAACCAAGCTTATGCAAAAATTTTTAAAAAATACACACCTTTTTTTTTCTTTGTAGGAGCTCGATATTGAATCTAATGTACCTCTGTAATTTTGGATCTCCCAGTTCTGAAATCATGACCTGCAGTAGCCCTCTGTGTCCTCTTTCCCATGCCACCAGTCTAATCGAAATTGGATTCTCCAAGGAAGAGTTATGCTAAATCTCCCATGGTGACATGATTATAGACTAGTTCAGTAGAGCAAACTTGTACGACGTGCCATGTGTCACTATTTCAACCTTAGGACCTGAAACCAATACACAAAAACTACAGTCTGTCCTCGTTCTACAATTTCTTACGAAATTTCAATTTGATGCTTAGAGAGAAAGTTATAACGATTTTCCCAAGTTCACCTGTTTAGGATGTAATTCAGGAGCCTGCAGAAACCCTAAATGTCTCAAATTATATCTCTGAAAATATAGCGAGACAAGATCTGAAATTTGGACCCGAAGTTCAGACCGCTTTCTTCTCAAATGGGTTTTCTTTTTTTGCTTTTGAAACTTTGTAGCGAACAAGTTATAGCAAAACTTCCATGATGACCTGTTTTAGATGAAATTCTTGAGCTTGCAAAAACCCTAACTTCCTCAGATCATATCTCCGAAAATAAAGTGAGACAAGATCTGAAGTTCGGACCCGCGCTTCAGCAATATTTCTTATCAAGGTTTTTTTTTCAGCTTCTAAAACGTCGCAGAAAAAAGTTATAGCAAAAATTCCACGATGACCTGTTTAGAGCAGCGAAACCCTAGAATCCAAATCTCTGATACCAAATGTTATGAAACCAGCTCACAAAAAGATAGAAAAGATAGATCAACGCATTAGGAATAAGCCTCTTCGAGGGGACAACCTCCTTTACATTACACAAATGAACAATTCTTGGATGATTCAAATGACAAAACCTCCTTTCTATATATAGGAGTCTATGGGGTCACAATATAACCAAGCCGACCTAACAATAATAATATAAAGGCACAAAAATAACAATAGAGGGATTCTATGGGGCACAATAATAACAATATGGTGACAATAGGGGCACGATAATAACAATAAGGGATACAACGACAATTGTAATGGGGGTATCACTAATATTATAGGGACCTAACATTTTTTATTATTTTTTGTTCAATAAAATGAAAAATACAGAACAATAAAGACAATACTATAAAAACTAAAGTGTGATATGATTAAAATTGAGATTTTCTATCTGTATTTTTGTAATAATGTATAGAAATGTTGCATATAATTTATTTTAAATGCGTGATTTTTTTTATTATAGTATCTGCATTCTAATTTCTTATATGAAATTTTACATTCAATATTTTTAAAATGTATTCCTTTTTAATTACTATATAATTCTTTCCATTATAATTTTTTATATGAATTTTTTTTTAATGTATAATTTTATATATATAGCCATGCTTTTAAGAGTTTATTTTGGTTTGTTATTGGGGAAGCTAAAGCAGATATATATCTTTAGACATTGTTCCCTTGTCCCAAAAGACTAACTACTAGGCCTCTAGGGCCATTTTGGGCAAAAAGATATAAAACTTAAACATATAAAAGATAAAAACAAGAATTGGACGGATTCAACCAAACCTATCAAAATCAATGGCTTTGATCAGTATGGACTCCTTATTGATTTTTTGGGAGTAACCAAGATCGGGTCGAATGCCCATTTGCTTTTCTAGAGGTATGAACCTTCAATGCATTGATATCATGTGTCTCTACATCTCATTTAGGGAAGGAGAATATCCTCCTTGAATTCATTCCTATCAAACAAAATTATTCTAAGAAGAAATTTCAAGTGCCAATAAATATCTATAGTGTACATGTATTGGTTGTAGCGACCTCTAGTATGCCTTGCATCCAGAACCCAGTCTACCACCTCTGCCAAAACCTCTATATCAGTGAGAGTGTGCCTTTAATTAGTTATTTCTCAGTTTGCTTGGGCAATTTACTCTTGAATTGGTTGAAGGGTGATCTCTCAATATCTAGAAGTCGAACCCTCGGCTTACACTTGTGTCGTTGAATGCCCAGGTTCTTAGTGATATGCCCCATCTTGATGTACCCTTGCTATCTATTGGGGCATGATGAATCACAACTAAAAGAGTGGGTTGAAGATTCCAATAGGTTATTAGTTATTTCTCACTTTGCTTGGGAAATTTCCTCTTGAATTGGTTGAAGGTGATCTCCTCGTATTTAGAATTTGAGCCCTCGGCCTACACTTGTGCTCTTGAACACCCACGTTCCTGGTGATATGCCCCATCTTGATGTACCCTTGCTATCTATTGGGGCATGATGAATGTTAACTAAAAGAGCGGGTTGAAGATGCCAACAGGTTTCCACGTCAAGCTATAGTTGAATGATGACCATTTTTCAGAGAGACTAATGAGACTGAAGGAGGTTTGGTCTTTGAGTGTTGATTAGTCATTAAAGGCCCCACTTGCTACAAAGATATTAGCCACTTGAGAATCCTACAGAGCCATGACCACAATAGTGGTTCCATTATCCAAGTTTCTAATGGGGGGGAGCAGAGGAGGCTAAGACCTCAATAGATGAACTATCCATATTGCAAGCTAACAAGAAAAATCCAATTACATGGCGATGCCACCCTGGGCTACTATCTCTTGGATGTGGCTTGCTATGGAGGGAAAGAATCATATTTAACCTAAGAATTTGGTGCTTGGATGAAAATATAAGCTCTGACACTGCCCAACTAGCTTGAAACCACCCAAAAATCCTAGAGTTTACAGTATCCATGGGGAGGGAGAGGGAAACAACCTGGCTTAGCCAACTCTTTTTTCATATCCTCTAGGAGAAGGAGAATGCAAACCTTCACCCTTTGTATGTTGAAAAATAAAATAAAATCTAAGCTTTGGGGTGTCAAATTTTCTCCATTCCTAAGAGGATATCTTAGATCCATTCCCTATACCTTGCCAAATAATAGTTTCTCGATCCTAGTATCATGATTTGAAACTAAATGCTCTCTTCCTACTACCAATTGAAGTTTACCTTGGTGTGAAAGCATAGATTGATGAGATATGTTTGTGGCCTGGTGCACATTCCATTTACTCCTATGGATCTGCTTGACAATTTGTTAACCCAATTAACATGTACTTCTCACATGAATTAACTACTGAAATCACTAGGCGGTGGAGCATTATGCCAAATCATGTTTGTTGCGTGACATATATTAAATTATTAAGAAGATATGTTGCCAAGCCTTGTTGGCGTGTGAATTGGTGGGATAGCGAAAACCCACCTCCCCACCTATTGTGTCACTATCGCCCCATCTAGGGATTTTTTTTTATTAAATTGAAAATACATAAAAAAGATAGAAATTTTACATGTAATTTTTGTAAAATGTATGATCTTTTAAATTGTAGTATAATTTTTTGCATTATAACTTTTAAAATGTTTGATTTAATAAGTTTTAGCATAATTAAAATTATAGAATTTAGTAAAAATGGATTTATCATGTTTTTTATAACCAAAACGAGAATTTCTGGAGAATCAGTGGCTTCAAAAGATCAGCTTCCACTATTACACCAAAGACAACTATTTCATAAATACCACAAATGGGTCAATTACAACATGTCTATGGAGACTTGAACCCACACAGCTGGGAAACATTTTTTTCACCAAAACACTCAAGCTAAGATCCTTTGACCTTTCTTAAAAGGAGGATATGGGGGTGGGCTTTGATCGACTTATGTGTTATCTTGAAAAAGTGGGACATGGGGTGGCCTTTGATCCACTTATGCACCTTTGAAATGAGGAGATGGGGGTGGAATTTGATACACTTGTGTGTGTATGGGTCATGAAACCATTTAATATGTTCTCTTTTCATGCAACTACGCATTCAACCACTACCTCAAGGTGGCCCCATGACTCCAAGGGAAGCCCTTATGGGAATTGAACCTTGCTTAATGCTAAGAAACTCCTCACTTTCCCCCATTGGATCTGACCCCTTTGGGTGGGATTTCTCATGTTAGTAAAATTAAAATGTGTTAATAATACTTCCACTAGGGTTCAAGTCTCCTAAGTGACATATTTGCTATTTATGAATTGTTTGTGCTAGTTTTTGTTTGTGAATAGAGTTTCTTGCAAGCGTAAAGATAACATGATAAATACCTCTTAGTCATGGTGGTTTAACCTACCTTTTTAACTTATTAAATGTTTTTAACATAATTTTAATAACTCACATTGACTAATAGCATGGTATAAATGGATAGTCATTTCGCCCATAAAAGAATGGTTTTTCTAACACAATTTTGATGAAATCTAGTGGCAAATAATGGAAATCCAAGTCACAACTATCAAGTTTCGGAATTTTAGATGCTTCGTGGGTTCTTGAGGGTGTTGAATCAATTTCCACCATTAGAAAAAATGATTCAAACACTCCTAGTTTCATAGTTTTTGAAAAAAAAAACAAACAAACAAATCATCAGATTCTAACAAGAAAATCATTGTCTAGGTGAAATTGTCGCCTTCTTAGATAAGTGCTTGAATAACAACTCATTAATATTCATAGAAAACATTTAAATTATATACATTTGAACTTTTATTTTATTTAAATGAATAATTTTAATATTTATTACAACACATAAAAGAATTTATATATAGTTTTGAAAATTGAAAATATATCTATATATATATATATATATATATATATATATATATATATATATATATATATATATATATATGACAATAAGTTTTATGATTAAATGAAGATGTCTAATGCTTATTAGAACACATAAAAGAATTTATGTAATTTTTAAAATATAGAATTTTCTAAAATTATATAACATTAACATTACCCCGATGCGGGTGGATAAACCAAGGTCGTCGGGAGACATGCCTGGCCTCCTTCCAGACCATCCATGTGTGTGAAAGGAAGGAACACTACGTGGTAGTAGATGCCACAGCCTACCCATGTGAAATCAACCATCAACGATAGGGATCATTTATGTAAATGCAAGTGGGTTCAAGTTTTCATACTAGGGATTATGGGTCTGACAATGATATTATAGCAGATGAATTTTGGGGTAAGTGAGCCAAACTAGCGCCATAGGCTAACCTGTTGGCTCTCTTATAGTTATTGAAGAATTTAATGGGAAATGCGTTGTAAATCAAAGGGTGATAAGGGTGGAACGAGCTTGTAGAATCGAGCCAAAAGTATTTTTATCTCTAGCTCATCCCCACATTCCTAGTAGCAACCTCCAAAATGGATGGGTAGCTTGATCTTCACTTGCTTTTGGTTTCACCTGGTAATTTTTATAGATTCAGGTTTGTCATATTGCCTGTTCTCTGGGGTGTCAATGGAATTGGTGAGAGTGCAGAAGGGTAAATGATTGGGATTTTCTCCCAAATGATTCTCGTCTCCTTGGTTCTTTGTTATATTGTGTCTTTGTGACCCACCATTGCATTGGTGGGAGACATTGGGTTGGCATTACCTCACACACATCATAGTCTCCTCTTGTGGTAGTACACTCCTCTAAAGTAGAACCAGATGTTGGTGGCTCGAATTATGGGCATAAGGATTTGGAATTAGCGAGAAATGTTCATTATAGCTAGAACTTGGCCAATTCGTGGCTAAGTTAACGGTGGGTAGTTCACCCATTGGCAGAATTTGTGAGGCTTGGGCGACAATGAGCATGTTTTGAGTGTCAGGTAGTCGAGGGGAGGTATGCAACTAATGTAGGAAGAGGACGTGCGTTGAGGCTGGGGGTGACTTAGGGTGCAGTGTGCCTACCTTCAAATTTCCCCAGTATGGCTCCACATCGAAGCTTCGGATTGGGAACTAGTAACAGGGGTAATGCCTTAGTGAACAAGTCTTAACATTATTATCCGAAAAAGGAGTTTGTTGGCCTGAGCATGGTAGGAAAGGGGTGCACTCCAGGCCCTCGCGGAGGACTCCATCCAGACCAACGAAAGCGAGTCTATTCTCCTCGTGCATCCCTTGCGCCAACGCGGCAGCCAATTAAATTGCAACTTCATACATATGAGAAAAATCATTGTGAGGAACATGAAGTATTGATGGTCGACCTAACCCAAATTCAATAATTCTAGTGTCATCTGCAAGAGCAAGTGGTGGTGGTATGGCGTGGGCACATGTGCATTTTGGGGAAATTGGAGTAGCTCGAGGCCTGGATGGCTCACCTGGAACAACACGTCAACTTCCCTTTTCGCCCACCCCCTCCGCCAGGGATGGAGCTAGATAATCTAGCTTCTATCAACTCCAACGATTAAGTATGTCCTTTGGTGTCTTGTTTATTCTACCATTTTTCTAGCATTTTTGGCCTCTTCGATTATGGTTAGCTAGTTTGTGTCTTTTTTGGACTGTTTGTCATGGTCTGGTAGCAATGGTCAACAAACCTAGTCAGGGTGAGACTAATAGGATCCTATGGAATAACCATGTAAATATTTGCATTTGTAGTTAATAGAAAACTTCAACTTACAAAAAGAAAATATAACATTAAAATTATAATATTTATAAAACTTTTAGAAATTTCAACAATATTTATTAAAAAGTGAATATAAATAATTTAATTTAATTTAAAATAATAATAATAATAATTCATTTGATTTTTTCTTTTTCTTTTTCTTTTTCTTTTTAAATCAAATTATGTAACATACAAACTTTCAATACTGCCCCCCCCCTTCCCCAACACACACACATACACAAGTATTACATTTTCTTATTGTGGTTGTGTTTTTTTAATTCATATTTTAACACTTTCTTTTTTTCTCCAGATAAAATTTTAAGAAAATCAAATTTGAATATATCATTAAAATATATGTGTGTGTGTGTGTGTGTGTGCCAATGAAAAATCTGTAATTTTCATTCATTTATAATGATAAAAATTACATTCTATAGCCTTACACACCTTGTGTGTATTCTTGATGCTTTTGAGCAATTGTTCAATGATATTTCTTTCTTGCTTTTTTAGCTTTGCCCAAAAATGTCAAAAATACATTGTTTTAGCAAAAACATTATATCAACATAACATGGAGAATAAATCACACCCTGCTTAGTGTCACATACTACTACCAAGTATACAAAAAGAGGACAAAATACATGGTAATTAGCTCCTTTCTTCCCATATAGGGAGATTCTTATAAGGCCTATGGTAGAACTTGTAATTGGTGTCATCTCTCTGTTCCATAATCTGCCATAAACCTTGGTCCAAATTCGATCCTTATTTTTAAAGTCAATTCGCTTTCTAGTTCCTCTCACTATAGATATGTGAACATGTAAAATATTTAAATAATTATTTGAGCCTCAAAGTTTCATCCAAGATAGGGCATAAAATGAGATTCCTACAAGCCTGTGTTTTCTTGAGTGAGTTAATCATTAGCATTTAATCCCCATAGTTTTGTAGTTGTGCAAACCCTTTTTCTAGAGCGAAAACTAGCAAGTTTTTACACGCAAAAATTTCCTCCTAATTATTTGTCCTTGGTGCAAGCCCCCGTTTTATTTGGTAAAATTTTTACCTCGAGAGATAGAGGATGAAACCTCATTAACTCCTCTGCCCGGATTCACTGGATGCCACATTAATGTAGGCCCGTGGATTAAGGAGATCAAGAGTTTCTGTACCAATTAATCTAGCTGAGCCTACTCCTTTTTCTTGTGGGAAGTGGCTTACTAAGGATTCCATTACTATGTGAGATGAGTTTGAGAGTTTGTCTAAAAAATGGTTCTATTTCTAGCTATCTAAACTCCCTAACTGAAGACTATGGGGAATGATTTCAAAGCTCGATAGTTTGGATTTGTAATCTAGGCCCTCTAGGATTCCTCCAAATTCTTCCCTTCCCATGGACCAAGTTGACCCTTGGCGTTCCTACACACTTCCCAAACTTGTTGACAGAAGGGATACAACATGAACAAATGTAATCCTACTTCTTCATTGGCCTTACATAGTGGGTACCAGCCTAAGTCGTGTGCAAACCATTTTTGCAAGACGTCCTAGGATGGGACCTTCTTCTCCATTAGAAACCACATGAAAATAATCGCTTTCGACAATAATTTACATATCCACACTACTTTCGACCACCCTTTTAGATCATCTAAGGCTCTGACAGTTGCCAAGAAAATGTATCAAATTTTGGGGGTGTAGATACCATATGGTGAGGTGCTCCAAATCATTTCATCCTCTTGATCTTATGGGTGGAAATGACTAGTTGAACATGAATTTAGGAAGCCATCCCATCCAGTGTGAAGACCAACATCTATTCTCAATTCCTTAACTATTTTCCATAACTCCATAAGGTAATATTGGCAGGGCTGGCATTGTGTGCAAGTTTGGAGACACCCTTGTATCTCAGGAGTTTGATTAATGGTTGTGGAAGTACATGACCTTATCCACTTTACGGCCATGGGTCAACTCCTAATATCACCTTATCACCCTTTCCTACTCTCTAATCCAGGTCGTTTCTAATGAGTTTGAACAAATTTAAAATAGTGTCGCAAATGACCGAACATTCATCCTTGGATTTTCATCCCTTCTTATCCAATCTTCCAACGAATCGGGTGTTATGTATTTCTATGAATACCAAAGTCCAAAGACTCAACATGAAGAGAAATATCCATCTACACTTTGTAGCCAAGGTCTTTGAAAACAATAATATGTTCTTCAAACCCCAACCTTCTAGAAGCTTTGGCGATGCTAGATTTTCCCATCTAACCCATGGAAGGACTCCTTTCTCTTGTTTCCTAGACCATAGGAAATTGAAGTATATTCTTAGCAGGAACAATAGGGAAGAGAGGGGGAAACCCTGTCGAAGTCCCTTCTACACATGAAACAAGGGAGAGGTTGATCCATTTATCAACACCGCAAAAGATATTGTTTGAATGCGACTCATTACCCATGATATAAAGTCTGGGTAGAACCCCACCTGAGTTAAAATAATCCTAAGATAAATCCAATTGACTCTATTATATGCTTTGGATTAAGGTTCAATATTCTAAAGTTGTGAAGGCTTTCATGTTCCACTACAATAGCCTCATGAATTTGTCTCCCTTCTATAAATCCATATTTTTCTCTTGAGATTAAGTTTGAAAGGATGGGTTTTAGCCTAGTAGAAATCACTTTCACTACTCCCTTTTAGATGGCATTGCACAAGGATATGTGCCAAAAATATTTGAAGGATATTGGGGAATCTACTTTTGGAATGATGGCTATGAAGGTCAAATTGAATACAGGAAGTATTCTCATCTACCTTCTAGATTCCTTAATCACCCTCAACATGTCATTTCCTATATTGTCGTATAGTCCCAAGAAAAATTCAATCGTTCATCCATCTGAGCCTGGGCTTTTATATTTTTAGAAAATTTGTAGAACCCATTTTAGTTCCTCCTCAGAGACTTCTTCCAATAAATACCTATTCTCTTTTTCAGTAAGAAATATTAGAAATAATATTGATGTTCTTATAACTTCTGAAATTGAAGCCCCTTCTTGGGCTTAAAAGATATTTTTGAAATGACTCTTCCCCAAAGCTTCCAAGTATTATAAATTCAAAACCTCCCTGTCGTTTGTGTCCTGGGGACTCAAAATTGTTTTACACATCTTCCTTCCCTTGGCATAATCCTGAAAATTTTTGGCATTTTCATCTCCACATGCCAACCATATGGCCCTACTTGTTAATCTCCATTCTACCTCCCATTCTTCTAGCAGCACTTTTTTCCTATTTTCTAGCCTAAAGAGTGTCTCTTTGGAGTTTGAAGAGTTGAACCCTTCCCCTTCTTGGGTTGAAATGCCTTGGATCTATTTTCATATCCAACAGTTCCTGTGTTTCTGCCAACTTCTTCTCCTTTTCCCACTATTTCATTTTATGTTTGATGAGTTTTAATTTTTATTCAAACTGAAGAGCAACAGAGGAACCTTGCTGAGGGTCATAGGCTTTCCAGTGATTTTGAACAAGATATAAAAATTCCTCTTATTTTAGCCAGGAGGAGTTCATCTTGAAAGGACTGGCCTACTTCTGAGAGTCCCCTTTTATTTCCATATATATCGAGGAGTGGATCGATTCTCCAACCACCCCTGCCCATTGTTTGATGAGGGTGAATCTATCTATCAAAGCTTCTAAGAGATATAACTAATCTAATTTTTTTGCCACCTTTTCATCCCCTACCCTCTGGTGCCTCTAAGTGGGTTCCAGTTTGATTAGTTCCACATCCACCAATTTTATTCTTTCAAGTTTATTGTAGAAATAATCTACAAAGGGGTCTAGTCTTCCCCTCGTTCCCTAAGATTCAAAAGCACCAAGGAAGAAAATCAGGTATCCTCCTATAATTAAGGATTTTGATCGTAATATTATTCATTGAAGAGTTTGACCCAATAATCCTTTCAATTATTGGATGGCCCATAGAAATTTATCAAAGTGATGGAGAGTCCTAGTTCCTCAGAGAAGGTCTCCACCCCTAACCTAGATTCCATACTCTAAGAGTTTGAAACTTGTATGTTTTTGTAGTTCCAACCCACTGCTAAAGCCCTACAAGCATCGATACCCAGGAAATTCCAAACTCCTAGTAGATCTTATAAGCTTTTAGTTATAGTATCACCCTCTTCTAGGGTTTCTTGTAAAAAGATAGCATTCCTCCTGCTTATTTCAATTAGCCTTCTTAAAGAATGTTTTTTATGGGGTCCTACTATACCCCTATAGTTTATGGAGAGAAATTTCATTTGGGAACCCATCCTTAGGTTGTCAATGCTCTAAGCACCACTCTAATGGATTTTTGTTTTCCTATTGTCAGGTATTCTCTAGCTTTTTCTTTTGCTTTCGTCAAACTTGACTTCCTTCCCCTTCCTTTTCCTTCGGTGGAAGAGATAATGACCTTACCCAACTCAAACACAATGTTATCATTTTGAGGAATAATTGATTGAACAGTGGAGATTGTAAACAATATCTCTTGTTTCAAAGTTATATGTTAGGGCTTTTGTAACAAACTTCACCAGGGAGGAGTAATCACTTTTTATTTTTGTACATGGGAACTGGACTAGGGTAGGGGGGTAGGTAGAGAGGATTTTTTGCTAGAGGGGGGATATTATATTGTTCCTGCACATAACCCATGTCTCTGTTAGGTCCCTATACTACTAGGGTAACCCCTTATTGTTACTAGTACAACCCCCTTATTATATTGTTGTGCCCATGTAGTCCCCATATTGTTATTATTGTGCCCCATAGAAGCCCACTATTGTTATTATTGTGCCCTTACATTATTATTGTTATGTCGGCTCTGATTATATTATGACCCCTTAGACTCCTATATATAGAAAGGAGGTCTTGTCATTTGTATCATCCAAGAATTGTTCATTTGTGTAATGTAAAGGAGGTTTCGCCCTCGAACTGGCTGAATTCTAAGGCGTTGATCTATCTTTTCTATATTTTTGTGAGCTGGTTTCCTAACATTTGGTATCAGAGCTCTAGATTCTAGGGTTTTGCTGCTCCAAACAGGTCATCATGGAATTTTCTCTATAACTTTTTTCTGCAACGTTTCAGAAGCTAAAAAAAACCCATTTGAGCCAAAATCGTTATGAACTTCAGGTCCAAATTTCAAAGCTTGTATCGCTAAAGTTGCAGAGATATGATCTGAGGAATTTAGGGTTTTTGCAGACTCCTGAATTACATTCCAAATAGGTGACCTGGGGAAAATCGTCATAACTTTTGTTCTGAGCATCATATTGAAATTTCATAAGTTTTAGAAAGAGTAAGACCTGTAGTTTTCTGTGTATAGTTTTCAGATCCGAAGGTCGAAACAGTGACACGTGGCATGTCGTACAAGTTCGCTCTACTGAAACATTATATAATCAGGTCATCTTAGGAAATTGGGCATAACTCTTTCTTGGAGAATCAAATTCTGATCAAACTTGTGGGGTTAGAAAGAGGACTCAAAGGGCTACCGCAGGATGCAATTTCAGAACTTGGAGATCTGAAATTACTGAGTTATAGTCGTTTCAAGATCAAGTTCCTAAAATCAAGAAAAGGAAATATGAGGAAGTTTGATGGCAAGGATTCGGTAAATTGGATACTACAGATGGAGCAATATTTTGATCTACATAAGATTCAATTGTTACAAAAGGTACATATTACATCTTTATATTTAGAACCAAATCAATTTTTATGGTATAAAGGGATTTGTTAGCTTAAAGCACTTGGTCAATTTTCACGGAAGAAATGATAGCACATTATGAGGATACAAAGAGTAACACCTTCTTTAGCCAATTGATAAATCTTGAACAAAAGGGTTCAATGGCAGAGCACATTGAGGACTTTCAAAAATTGAATACAAGGGTAAATGATATTCCAGAGAAGCAAAGGATTGATGTCTTCATAGGGACTTTAAAGGATAAGATTCAACGTGAGGTTCATATTTGGGACCCTGATTCATTGGAGAAGGCATTCAAGTTGGCAAGAAAAATTGAAAGTGAAATTATGGAAACAAAGAATCCCACCACTCATGGCTATAATTATGGAAGTGTTTTTTCTCCTAGCTTGCCACAACCTACAAGGTTTACATGACAACAATTGAAAGAAAAAAGAGAAAAAGGGCTTTGTTACAATTGTGATATCAAATACACTAAAGGTCATAAGTGTGCTGAGAAGAAATTATTTTACATAGATTATGAAGAGGAGGAAGAAAAGGATCAAGAAACATCAAAAGAAGAGGATATACACCAGGAACCAACCCCAGAGAAAGAAGAAATGAATCCGACCATATCTTGTAAAGCATATGCAAAAATTACCATTCCTCAAACTCGCAAGATAGAAGGACATATCAAGAAGAAAAAGGTTCAAGAAGTGAAAGATCACATCGAGAAAGAAGAAATGAATCTGACCATATCTTGTAATGCATTGGCCAGAAATACCACTCAAACTATCAAGATAGAAGGACATATCAAGAAGTAAAATGTTCAAGAAGTGAAAGATCACATCGAGCAACAAGAAATGAATCCAACAATATCTTGTAATGCATTGGAAGAAATTACGACTCCTCAAACTCTCAAGCTAGAAGGACATATCAAGAAGAAAAATATTCAAGCAGTGAAAGATCACATCGAGCATGAATAGCAAGTTCTCGAACTTTTACAGGATAAAGCCAATTTGGTGCAGAATCGAATGAAACAACTGGAAGATCAACATCACAGTAAAAGAAGTTTTGATGTAGGCGATTGGGTATTTTTACGGTGACATCTCAAGCAAGCTATTTATGAGAAGGAAATGTTGGCAATACTACATGCACTCAATAAATGGTGACCTTACCTAATGGGAAGACACTTCAAGATAAAAATGGATCATGTTAGTCTTAAATACTTTTTAGAACAAAGATTATCTTTATAAGAACAGAAAAAATGGGTCACAAATATGTTGGGTTATGACTTTGAAATCATCTACAAAAAAGGGAAACAAAATGTTGTTGTAGATGCAATCTCGAGAAAGGATGAGGATGTGGAAGCATTGTTTTGTGCTATTTCTATTATCCAACCAGATTGGATAAATGAAGCAAGGGATGAATGGAAGAAGGGTGAAGAAGTGTGGCCACTCGTTCAAAAGTTGCAGAAGAACCCAGTTCAAACAATATTTCTAGAACTTGACGAGGAAGGAAAAATCATATTGGAGCCTGGAGCAGTCACAGAAACAAGAACCCGACAGCTACGAAATTAATCAATTTCAGAGTATTTCATCAAGTGGAAGAACTTACCCGCTGAAGATTCCACAGGAGGACAAGAATTTTATACAGAAGCATCAAGAACTACTCAAGCGTTGAAGACAACACTTTTTGAAGGAGAGGGGCATGTTAGGTCCCTATACTACTAGGGTAACCCCTTATTGCTATTAGTACAACCCCCTTATTATATTGTTGTGCCCATGTAGTCCCCATATTGTTATTATTGTGCCCCATAGAAGCCCACTATTGTTACTATTGTGCCCTTACATTATTATTGTTATGTCGGCTCTGATTATATTATGACCCCTTTGACTCCTATATATAGAAAGGAGGTCTTGTCATTTGTATCATCCAAGAATTATTCATTTGTGTAATGTAAAGGAGGTTGCCCCCTCGAAGAGGCTGAATTCTAAGGCGTTGATCTATCTTTTCTATCTTTTTGTGAGTTGGTTTCCTAACAGTCTCCCAACTATTGGCCAAGCTTGACAGATTACACTTTCAATGGAAGCTAAAGAAAAAACCATAGGCGAAGTTTTGAACAATTAATGGTCCTTGCATTGTTCCAAGCATCACATCTACCATCATAATCTCTTCTTGTGCTTCTGAGGGGTTCTTTCCTATAGGATGATCATGACTCACCTTCAAGTGGGCTTCTAGTGCCTCCATTCCCTAATCTAGGTCCTTACTTCTAGGCCCAGAGTCCATTTTCTTGGACGGGTATATGTGTGCCCTTTTCTAAAGTGAAAGCTCACAATCTCTAACCAAGTGACCATTCTTATGACATCATTTTCCTCTGAATGTTATGCCTTTATATGCGAGATAGAGTCATATGTGATCAATTGATAATGGCTAGTATGCGATCTAGAGTCATATTCCCCGTCGTCGGGTATGAGGAAACATGATCTAAATATGTGCCCAAGGAATTCTTGATATCTTGGAAAACACAAGCATCCAAATAATTTGGGGGTGGACCTGATAGTCTCACCTATATCGAGACAACATCTGTTTGTTCCCTCTAGCATCAAAAAGAGATGTCCAGAAGTTGAAACTACAGGGCTACAATCAACATCCAAACCTTTTGCGTGACTCTCTTTACTTCATCAGTTTCCTCAAACTTCAGGTGGATCCATCCCCTAGCTAGTAGCAAAATCTTTGGGGGATTCTTGGTTATGGATGTAGTTTCCCTAGCTTCCCAAGCTTTTATATATTATATATGAAATATCCTCCCCTTTGTGCACCCCACCATGGTTTTCTCTTCCATTTATTTTTCTTTATGGAGTGTTACGTCTACCCCTAGTACTAGTGATAGATTTGTTCTCTTAGTATTATTTATAAATTGATTATTTTGTCGCTTGTTGCCCTTCCCTTGATCCACCTTCTAGATCACATTCTCTCTAGAAGTTGCAATGGGCTCTATCCTTGAAAACATTCCATCCACTACAATTGCATTTTTGCCCTATCTTTCTTCGTCTCTTTTGAAAGCCTTAAAATGTTGTTCGAGAGATATTGAGTAGAGGGCTCTTAAGGTGGAACCAACACTGGAATTTCGTCTATGTAGAAAACACCTTCACTAGTTCTAAAACCCTCTAAAAAAATTCAAACGATTGGGGAAGTTGAAGCTCCAACCTTGGATCTATGTTTGAGGGAATAAGGTTTGGTAGAGGTGTAGGGCCAAATTCCACAAATCCAGGGGTAGACCTACAGAACCCTGGCTCCAACCCTTTGATACTGATCCACTAAGTATTAATGGCCATCGTGTTTAGTTGAGCATATGGCTTGGCTAAGTGTCCTCTGACTCTCTTCCATAGCAAAAACTAGTAGGTTTTCGATTGGGAGTTCTAGTGTTACCCTTGCCTCAGGACTACCACATTTTTTCTTGATGCACCGTTCTAGAGGGTTTAACCAAATTTGACAAAAATCATCTTCTTCCTATTGGTAATCCACAAAATTTTGGAGACCAAAACTATGGACTTAAGGCCAAGGGTTTGGAGAGCATGATGGCAATGGTTGGAGAGCACTGGTGGATATTTAATTCATGAAGAATGAATTTCTCATTAGGGTGAAATCCCAATCTTGAGATTTCCATTGATGGGCTGTAATGGTTTCGTCCAGACGAGTAGTAATGGCCTTCTAAGCTCTATCAAGGGATGGGGCTTGATTCTTGAAAAGTTGAGCATTTATTTATTTCTAGATGATCCAAAGAGTAAATCCAGGAGTGATTTGTCATATATTATTAAGGATGGGGATCTTATAGGGTAGGTTTTTCTAAGCTTCCATGTTGAAAAGGATTGAAGAAGGTCGTTGGTCAAGTCCCTGAAAGGCCCTAGTGAGATGCTTCCATGTACTAGCCGTGAAAATGAAATCCAAAAAGAGGTGTTGAAGAGTTTCCTCCTGTGCTCTGCATAGAGGACATGTTGAAGGATGAATGAAACCTCGCTTCCTTAGATTCTCCCATGTTAATTTTTTCTTATTATTGAAAAGATAAAGAAAAAGGGTTACTTTCGGCCAATGCTTCAATTTCCATAAATGTCTCCAAACAAGGTCAGCTTCCATACAACAATTTGAGCATAGGAGTTTATAGGCTTCCTTTATGTAGTAGTTCCCTGATGTGCCATATCCCCATCAAATTATGTCAGGATTGTCATTGACAATAATGTTCCTATTTGCTAAAATATGCTCCAGAATTTGATACTCATCTTGGTGGTGTTGCTGATGGCGTTGGGAGAGAGTTTACCATGTGAACCATTTAGCTTTTGAAGAAGATTTATTCTCCCAGAAGTGGGCCACTACTGATAGACCCTGCAGAGCATGATGATTTCTAATCCTAAGAGAATTAGGCACAGTGGATATTCTGAGCCACTGGTCCAAGAATCTTCCCAGAAAAGACTGAATTTCCATCCATGATTTCCCAAAAACAGTGGTCTTGGATGAGAGATTTATTACTACAAGTTGTTTGTTAAAGATGTGATCCTTGAGGATACGCATCCAATCTACTACGCTACATGATTGGGAATCTTAGAGAGTATTGTTTTTACCACATATTTCTCCAAAGAGTTCTAGGAAATTTAAGCCATCTCCACTAGACTTTTGCGCTTAATGCTTTGCTTAGAAGTGTCGGATCTCTCATGCCTAAACCCCCTTGAGACTTGGGTAGGAAGAGAGTGTCCCAAGCAATCAAAGCCCATTTATTTTACATAGAAGCCACACCCCAGAGAAAATAGTGTTGGGCGTTGGGTGCTTTGAAGCTTAGCTAGAATGGATTTGGGTGCCACCATAGCAGAGAGAATATATACAGATAAAGACTGCAAAACTAACTTAAGAAGAGTGAAGCAATGTGCCAAGTTCAGAGAACGAAAAGTCTAGCTTAATAGCTTCGCTTCAAATTTTAGCAAAATATATTCCCATGCTGAACATCTAAGAGGATTGATAGTGAGAGGGGTGCCAAGGCATTTGGTCAAAAGGGAGCTTCATTGAAAACCCAGGAAGCGAGAAATATTGGTCTGTACTGTCGGAGGAGTGTTGAAAAAGAAAATCTGGGATTTTCCTTTATTGATTTCAGTTCCCAAGGCAGAAGAGAAGGTGTCCAAGATGTCCTTGAAGGACCTTGCTTCACTGATGGTTGGGGAACCCATTAGTAGTGTGTCATCCACAAACTGTTGATATGCATAGCTTTCAGTCTAAGAACCCAGGTCAAGGCCTTTGATTTTTTGCATGGAAAGAGCTTGAGAGATGACACACCCAATGATCTGAAATTAAAAACTTGAAGGTCTATTAAAAATTTTGCAAGTAATTTTATGTCTTGTGGGCAATGGATCAAGTTGAAAAAGCACATAAACTTTAGTGTTTTTAAAACAGTTTAAAAAAATAAAATAGAGAAATATGAATCACATGGGGCTGAGACCAAGCGCCCCGCCCCCTTCCCCCAATGCACCAACCATTCAAACTTAAATATAAGTTAGATACTATACATAATACGAATTGTTGTTTGGTCTAACGGTAGAGTGCAGAGTTGATGCCTTGAAGTTAAGGGGTCGAACCCTGCCAAGGCCCTTGGGCCGTTTTGCAAATTTTTGGCCAACCATAGGGTGCCACATGGTGCCTCTGGATTGGTCCACCTCATATCCATCGAACCAATGAAAAATTTCCAATTGCTTTAGTACGACCCTGTCACGAGTCACACCCGAATTGGGTCGTACAATCCACTATGCATGCCTAGTCAACTACTGATGTCAGCATACGGTCTGCCCAGTTAGCAGCCCAGTCAACTCTGCTGCACAATTTTTAGTTATTTTTCCAAAACTTCAAAACATCATAACTTGAGCATACGATATTGGTTTGAGGCAATTCAAGTGGTGTTTTTTAGAACTATGAGCACTACCATCTGGCACTAGTTTTGAGCAATTTTGAGCATTTTTTTTGATCCCCTAGATCATTCCTCCCCACTGGAAGCTTTTGGACCACCAAAAGGCTATTTTAAGTCAACAAGTAGGTGAGGTTACAACTCCCTCACTTTTTCAATCTCAATCCATTTGGCATTACTTTGATTAGTTCCCTTTAACCCCACACAAAGGTACTCCACATTGCCTCTGTGTGAAGTCCTTATCCTTCTGTCAAGAATAGTATCTTGCGGCAATAGTATATTGGAATCTAAACATTCTCTCCTTGATATTCAATCAAAGGAGGCTTATATAATCTTAAGTTCTCCACATTTACAACGACATAAACTTGCATGTATGGAGGTAAATCTAATTGGAAGGCATTATTATCAATCTTTTCCAATATTTTAAAGGGTCCATATCTTATTAGTTTGAGCATTTTACCTTTTCCTTGGAGCCTTTCCTTTCTGATATAAAGCCAAACTTGATCTCCCACCATAATTTTTGGTCAACCTGATGCTTATCATATCTTGCCTTGTACTTGGCTTGACTCTCTTCCAATTGTTCTTGTACCATTTTATGCACAAATTGAATCTATTCAATGAAGCGCTTAGCCTTATCTATGTAACCGTGTCCATTCATCGCAACATATTTCCTAAAGATAAAATATAAGGGATATTTTAGTAAGTATCCCAAACATGCTTCAAATGGAGATGTCTGAGTCGAAGAATGCTTGGCTCTATTGTAGGCATGTTGGATGTAATGTAAGTGTTCATCCCAAAGCTTAGGATGCTTGTTGCAGTAACCACGAAGGAGATGTACTATTGTTATGTTCACCACTTTTGTCTGGCCATTAGTTTGTGGATGAAATGTTGTGCTCTTCTTCAACTTGGTGTCCATGAGTTCCCATAAACTTGACCAAAATTTCCTGACAAATTGAGAATCTTGATCAAAAATAATAGAAGTGGGTAACCCAAAATGCACCCATACATTTTGGAAGAAAATTTGTGTGGTCTATTCAGTTGTAACCTGCTTCTTACAAGGCATCAAAACACACATTTTTTGTAAACGATCCACAACAACATAAAGATAATCATGACTTTTTCTAAACATAGGTAGACCTCCTACAAAATCCATAGAAACACTTTCCCAAGGACGGGAAGGAATAGGAAGTTGAGTATACAAACCCAACTTTCTATTGCTAGGTTTACTAGTAGCACACATAGAACATCCTCTTACATATCTTGACACACTTTCATTCATACGAGGCCAATAACAATACCTCTGTAATTGTGCCACTATTTTTCCTACACCAAAGTGGCCAACAATAAGAGAAGTATGAGCTTACCTTATGATGTTGACTCTTTCACCATGTGGAACACATAAATTTCCAAGATGATACAACAATTTATCATGAACATGATAATCCAATTCTTCAACATGATTGCCTTGACACAAAGTTGCATAAACATCTTTGAAATATTCATCTTTAGCATATTGTTCAACATAGCTCTCATGCATGATAGAATTATGCTTAAGAATGACAGATGCACTAACAATAGGTCTTGATAACATATCAACAACTTTGTTGTATATACCTTTCTTATACTTGATTACCAAATGAAATTGTTATAGAAATCCCATCCACCTGAAATGTCTAGCTTGTTGTAGCTTGGTTTGCGATTGTAAATATTGCAAAGGTTGATGGTCAGTATGAATAATCGTTTCCTTACCCATCAAATAATGCTTCCATTTATTCACGCTTTGTACCAAAGCATACAACTCTTTATCATAAGTTGGATAGTTAATTACTGCATTGGTAAAGGTTTCAGAATGATAACAGATAGGCTTACCATGTTGCATCAAAACTTCTCCCATGGCATAATCACTTGCATCGGTTTGAATCTCAAATGGTTGCTTAAGATCTGGAAGTGCAAGAACTGGTGTTGTATTGATTTTCTCTTTCAATGTATTGAAGGCTTTTTGTTTCTTGCCTCCCCACTGAAAGACTTGTTTCACACTTGTCAAAGCATGTAGTGGAGCTGCAATAAATGATAAGTTAGCAATATACTTTCTCCAATATTGAGATACTCCCAAAAGGATCCTAACCTCTATTACATTATGCCAATTCACAACGACTTCAACCTTTGAAGGATCAATCTTCAACTCACACATCCAAAAGTATGACCCAAATAAACTAAAGAGGTTCACCGAAATTCACATTTGGACATCTTCAAATACAATCTCTCTTTCTTTAAGACATCTAACACTTGCTTAACATGCTTGACACGCTCTTCATGGGTCTTACTGAAAATCAGAATATCATCTAAGTAGACTATGACAAAATCATCAATGAATGGTCTCAACACATCACTCATAACTCTCATGGATGATGTAAGTGCATTACAAAGCCCAAATGGCATAACTAACCATTAAAACAAACCTTGTTTTGTTTTGAAAGTAGTCTTCCACATATCACCTACAACAATCTTGATATGATGATAACCACTTCTCATTTCGAACTTAATGAAATGAACAACATCCTTCAATTGATCTAGTAAATCATCAATATGAGGAAGAGGATAGCAGTTCTTTACCATGATTTTTTTCAAATATCTAAAATCCACACACATGCGCCATGTACCATCCTTCTTTGGAACCAAGACAATAGGAGACCCACAAGGAGATGTACTTGGTCTAATGACCCCTTTGTCAAGCAACTCTTGAATTTTCTTCTTGATCTCTGCGTTCTCCAAACCTGACATTCTGTACATGCCAATATTTGGAAGAGGTGCATCCTGTTGCAATTGAATCTCATGTTGGATTCCTCTTTTAGGAGGCATCCCTTCAGGTTCCTAAAACATATTATCATATGCATTAACAACTTCAACCAAATCAGGGTTGAGTTTTTCATCACATCCTTAGAAGGCTTCAGATTCAACAGTATCTTGGAGTTTGATCATCAACAATACAAAATTCTTACTATAATTTATAAGTCTTTTCATTTGACCAACACTTATAAGAGACTAATTCATTTTCTTGTGATGTGCTCAAACAATATACTCAATTCCATCTTTAAACAAATGATATTTGTTCTCATGGGGATAATGTTGGTTAAAGTTGTCATTGATGTCAATATGACATTGTTGAAGAAGACAAAACCTTAACATTGTGAAGAAACTCTAGGTCTATATTGACCTAATATTGGAGCCCTAATTAAGAATTCCTGGCCTGTATTGAATCAATCCCTAAGTACACATGTCAAATAACCCGACCCTTTCCAATCATATCTCCTCACCATTCCTTAACTCCCTAGCATAACGAATTTATTGTTAATTTGACAAAATGCATAAATCAAATTTATTATATCAAAATACATTAACCGATATCATATAATCGGCCTTTCCACTCACAGGTCGGCCTCAATCTAGATATTGACTTCTCCTTTGTTTGTGACGGTTCCACTCTTCAAATCGTATTAATACAAATGACTTGAGCGAGATTTGATGCATAGGTCTCGGTCAAAAATTAATAGAAGAAGAAATAAAGATAATTTCATAGCTCGTGAACTTAAGAAGACACAGATTTGAATGAGAGCGCTAACGCTACTGTAAGAAGATTTTTTTCCGGTCTGCAGAACTGTGCATTTGAGATAATTCACCTGTAAGTTTATCAAATAAATCTTGGTCCTGTGAACCCAAAGGATCTCGGTGAAAGCACAATGCAGAGTAGATATTTACGTCACGTGAATTTAACGCAAGGATGATAAGCTTGTCATCATTGAGATAATCCTGGATGGTGTATATCTAGGAGACCATTTTTTTTTTATTTGAAAAATTTGAACAAGATACCTCTATGCGTTGGACAGGTGGTGAATCATTTTTTCCTGAAGCGGATTATGATTACAAATCTATGAGAACTCGCATTTCTTGACCTGTAGTGGATCTGTGATCAAATCGAAGCACTATTAAAGAACTTGTGCGTTGACTGAACTACATTACAAATCTATGAAATTTCAAGTGTAATTTGTGGAGTGGCATGTCTTTGAATCTATGGGATATCAATTGTACCTTGAGGATTTGGGGAAGAGCGACTTTTGCAAACATACGGATTTGAGGAAGTATAATTGTTACAGATTTATCCCTTATTTGCAGACAGGTTGATATTTGCTATTGCAGGCTGACCTGTGTTTGGAGTTTTTGACCTGAGAAGATTTAGATGATTGAAGATCTACAGTGAAAGCAGTATTGTGAAAGGTTTTTAAAGACTTGAAATAAATTTTGAAGCTCATTTTTTATTAGAGGATTGGTGTCCTCACCAAGATTGGAGTCTTGGGGTATTTGTTGAAGGTTGGAGCCTTGGAGCTCGTATTTGATTGAAGTATTGGAGTCCTCAAGGTTGGAGCCTTCAAACATTTTTTGTGCAAGTTGGAGCTTGTTATTGTTGTAAAAGAGGATTGGTGTCCTCAACTTCTTGTTAATAAAATTATTTTGTTTTTAATTTCTGGTTTGATTTGTGATAAATCTTAATGGACATATATAACAATTGAAAGAAATAAAGATTCACCCCCCGCTCTCAGTGTTTCAAAAATTGGTATCAGAGCTAGCTTCTTCATAATCAACCAAACAACTCGAAGAAGGATTTTAAATCACAATGGGCAATGCGGATACAAGAAAGGTGCCTCAATTTGATTGAACAAAGTTTTCTTTTTGGAAAGTTGGGAAGAAATTTTATCTGATGTCTCTTGGGCCAGAATTATGGCAATCACTCCTAGATGGGTATAAAGTTCCACCTGCCCCACCATCAGATCGGGAGGGAAGGAAAATTTATATAGAAAATTCCAAAGCCTTAAATTCCATAACAAGTGGAATTTTTTTATAATTTACAAAAGTTATGAACTTTGAATCTGTTAAGGAAATGTGGGACAAGCTTATTGCCATCTATGATGGAGACACCAAGGTCAAGAAGGAAAAACTTCAAACTTTTAGAAGACAATTTGAGAGCCTTAAAATGAATGATGAAGAAGACATTGCAGCTTATTTTCTCCAGGTGGATGAAGTTGTCAACTCACTCAAGGGTCTAGGTGAAAACATTGAAGAAAATACAATTGTCCAGAAGGTCCAAACTCAAAGGTATGTATCCTCTCATTTGTTTCAAGTGCGGTAAAATAGGACATTATGCTGCAAAGCGTCCTTTCAAGCATGACAACAATGATGAAAATGAATACAAAAAGAAGATATTCACGAAAAAAGGGTCAATAAAAATCATTTCTTCTCTAAACAAGATGACTCTGATGAAGATGAATTCAAGATGACAAAGAAGAATTCAACTAAAAATATGTTCCTTCGAAAAAGAGATAGTGATGAGTTTGATGAAGAAGATGACTATGTTGGAAGAAGTGAAGTATTATTCATGGCATTTACAAATGATGGTGAATCTAAAAGAGAAGAAGAAGGAAATTAAGGAAGAATGTCATTTCTCTCAAAACTGAAAAGGAAGAAGCAAGAAGGAAGGAAGAGATCTTGAACAAAAAATTAAAAGAAAGAGAAGAAATGTGCGAGAAACTTGAAGCTGAAGTTGTCTCACTAAATAAAGAATTAGATCAGGTTAATAAAAGCTTTCAAAGTTCTCAAACTCTTGACATCATCCTTAATATCAAAGACCTCAACATGATAAGACTGGATTTTGTTTCAAAGGTGAATCATCAAATTCAAAGAAAAGTGTTAATGAAGAAATTCAAAAAAAGCTATGTTGACATCCTTTGCAATTATCCAAAATAAGAGAAGTTGTTTCACCTACAACAAATATCCATCTACAATAATCCAAGGAATGAAAGAAATCTATCTTCTGGAAGGAATACTAAATCAAGCCAAGGCTACCTAGATAGGTATCAAACTATCTTTTCTTGGGTATTGTTTCTACTGTAAAAATTTTGGTGATCAAGCTAAGCATTGCAAGGCTTATAAGGGTAATAGCTCAAGAGGATATAAGATAAATCATCAAAATAAGTTGCTTAGTTCGAAAGAACAAGATCAAATCAAGACCTATAATTCATTTGATCCTAGTGGCCTGGGTGCAGGCGATATAGACAAACGCCCAAATCCTTATATAATTTCTTCTAACACAGACTGGACTTCTCCTTCTTCTTCTGTTGGGGTATCAGACATCTATTGCTAGACTAAATGATATAACAATTCCCTTTTTCTCCTTCATATAACCATTCTTTCCTTTCAAATCACCCCAACCCTTGTTATTGCCGCAATTTATTACATAGAGCCCCTTATCCTATATCGGGACTATAATTTCCCTAGGAATTATAGTAATACACTATCGTTGCTTTTAAACGAGGAAAATGCATTTAAAACGCAATATACATAGGTGGAGGCTTTCGTTCCAAAGGAACGGAAATACACTATCGACGCTTTAATTTCAAGAAATGCGTTTAATGCAATTTAACACTATCGGTGGTAATCATCGGCCCTTCCAACGCTCCTTCCTCCGATGCAATAACACATGTATTATCAAAGATCGCGATTGATGACTCCAATATTCTAAAGGCCTGCTCTTCCCGCTCTGATCTTGCGATGCGATAATAATAGCGGACCCGACAACCTTTTCACTCTTCTCTATAGTGTTTCGGGTCCGGGCTGTCAGAGTTTCGAACTTCAGCAATCTAGCTCTATCCCACTCCTGCTCAACGATGCGATAAAGGTTTCGGACCCAATGAGGGTATAGTCCCTGTATAATAAAATTTCAAATCCGGAACTCTGCCCCGGCTAAGTATTTCACAATTTTTGTGTCTAAACCAGAGTTTCCACTTGGAAGCTCAACAATGTTTATAATGGAAACAAGGCGTGCCAATATAAAGGAAAAACACATTAGCAAGCTTAAAACAAGTATCAATAGGAAGAACTGAGCTGAATCACCATTAACATGGTTCAAAAGTAAAGAACCGCAACCAAATATATATATAAATTCCAGTTGACAGAGAACCCTCAATTCAGACACACAGAGAGAGTTTTTAAGATGACCATGTCTCCGGGACCGACTAACCCAGAGAAGTCTTGTTATTTCCTTTTATAAATAATAGATAAAGCCCTCTCGGTCCTTATCCCATACAAAAGCATGCCAATTACATAGAGCGATTAAAGCAATTATCCATAAAGCTTACTATAGCTTATCCATAAAGTGATTATTACAACATGATTTTATTCTTAATTCTATCCTTATCTTAAACTAGAAAAGCATGGAAATTGATGGCTAAAGGACCCCACTCCTTTGCCTGTAGATTTTTTTTGGATTTTTTGAATAAGTTTGAAGATTTTCCCCTCCAAGTCACATGCTCCTACATCAGACTCCTGAGGACAAAATTCTTCATGGGCTCCTGTCCATGAGCTCATCTACAGAACTGCCCAGTTTCTGTAGCATGTTTTCTGTAACCCAAGTAGCTTCAGCGGTTGGCAGATCCTTCCATTTTACCAAATACTGAAAGTACTCTTGTCCCCTTGTTTTCTTAAACACCTTCTTGTCCAGAATTCTTTCTGGCTGCAATTCCTTTGCTGTGGGTAACTGTTTTACCCAGTCAATCTCTTATGTCTCTTGATATTGTGTTGTACCATCTGCAGTTTCACCTTCATATTTGTACATGTCTGCAACATTAAAAATTGGTGATATTCCAACATTAGGGGGTAATTCAATCTCATATGCATTTGTAGAAAACTTTCTTAATACTATGCATCGTCCAATTTTCTTGAATTTCAATTTGTTATACTCCCTCTTTGGAAACCTCTCCTTTCTGAGGTGTGCTAAAACCAGATCTCCAACTTCAAAGTTCACCTCTATTCTTCTCATGTCTGCTCTGGTCTTGTATTTGATGTTGCTATCATGTAGCTGTTGTTTCACTTGTTCATGTATTGCTTGCATTTCTGAAGCAAAATCTTTTGCCTCTGCGCTTCTCATCTCTTCTTTTCCCATGTTTCTCAACTCAGATACTCCTCTTGGATGCATTCCATAAACAATATGGAATGGACTCTGTCCTGTACTCCTGTTAGGTGAGTCATTATATGCATATTCAGCTTGTGCCAACACTTGATCCCATTACGTTGGATGTTCTGTAGTAAGACTCCTTAAAAGATTGCCCAAACTCATGTTCACAACTTCAATTTTTCCATCAGTTTGTGGATGATAGGCAGAGCTAAAACTTAGTTTAGTTCCCAACTTCTTCCATAATGTCCTCTAGAAATGTCCAAAAAATTTGGAATCCCTGTCTGAGACAATACTTTTAGGCAACCCATGCAATCTTACAACCTCCCTTAAAAACAAATTAGCAATGTGAGAAGTATCACTAGTTTTATAACATGGAATAAAGTGTGCCATTTTTGAAAATCTGTCCACTGCAACAAAAATTGAATCATTACCTCTTTGATTCTTTGGTAAGGCCAAAACAAAATCCATACTTACCATATCCCAAGGCCTATCTGGAATTGGTAATGGAACATACAAACCTATGTTTTGGCTTCTTCCCTTTGCATATTGACAGATTTTACAAGTTCTCACATACTTTTCCACATCAGATCTCATTTTTGGCCAGAAATAAAATCTATTCAACTGTTCAAAAGTCTTCTCTATGCCAAAATGTCCTGCAAGTCCTCCACTATGTTTTTCTTTGATTAAATTCTCCCTCATTGAACAGTTTGGTATACACAGCTGATTTCTCTTAAACAAGAGTCCATATTGTAATAAATAACCCGACCATTTACTCCTATCCATCAAAACAAGATTCTTACAAGTTTCAAATGCCTCTTTAAAATTTGAATCTGTCTCATATAATTCTTTAAGAAAATCAAATCCTAACACTTGAATTTGACTCTCTTGAAGTAAAATATTTCTCCTACTTAAGGCATCTACAACTTTATTCGATTGGCCATTTATATGTTTCAAAACAAAATGGAAACCTTGAAAATACTCTACCCATTTGGCATGTTTCTGGCTAAGCTTTGGTCGCTGCAAAATATACTGTAGTGCATGGTTATCTGAATAAAGGATAAATTTTTTTGACATTAGATAATGCCTCCATTTCTTTAATGACTGCACAACTACGTAGAACTCCTTATCATAAGAAGAATATTTCTTTTTGGAATCATTCAGCGTTTCACTAAAATAAGCTATAGGTCTGTCTTCCTGACTTAATACACCTCCAATAGCTTCTCCGCTAGCATCACACTTCACTTGGAAAGGTTTACTAAAATCAGGTAGAACCAAAATAGGCTTTTCATTGATTTTCTTCTTTAGCAGCTGAAAATTCTTTTTTGCTTTAGCAATCCATTTAAATGGTTGTTTATCTTTCTTTATGGTCTCAATAATAGGTGCATTGATCTTACTAAAATTCTTGATGAATTTTCTATAAAAGCTAGCAAGACCATGAAAACTTCTTACCTCAAAAACACTTTTAGGTGAAGGCCACTCCATGATTGCCTTGATCTTCTCTGGATCCATCTTCAGCCCTTCAGTAGAAATAACAAAACCCAAGTACACTAGCTCCTCTTTCATGAATGAACACTTCTTCAAATTCAACAATAATTTCTCTTGTTGTAGCCTTTGTAAGACATAATTCAGATGTCTCATGTGCTCCTCCTTAGACCTGTTGTAAACTAATATATAGTCCAAATACACTATTAAAAATTTACCAATAAACTCTTTAAGAACTTCATTCATGAGTCTCATAAACGTACTTGGTGCATTTGACAACCCAAAAGGCATTACTCTTCACTCATACAATCCCTCATTTGTCTTAAAGGCAGTTTTCCACTCATCCCCTCCTCTTATCCTTGTCTGATGATACCCACTTTTAAGATCTAGTTTTGAAAAATACTTTGATCCACTCAAGCAATCCATTAAATCTTCAATTCTAGGTAAAGGAAATTTGTACATGATTGTGATTTTATTGATGGCTCTTGAATCTGTACACATTCTCCAGCCTCCATCTTTCTTTGGACTCAACACTATTGGTACTGCACAAGGACTAAAGCTTTCTCTGATCAGTCCTTTGTCAAGCATTTCTTGCACCTGCTTCCTAACCTCTTCATTTTCTATAAGAGTAATTTTGTAAGCTACTTTCTTAGGTAGACTTGCTCTAGGAATCAAATCTATATGATGGCTAATTCTTCTAATAGGTGGTAACTCATTAGGAAAATCCTCAACAATAATATCACAATAGTTCTCCAACATTTCTTGAATTTCAATGGGTAAATAAAAAATTGTAGTAAAAGCCATTATTACCTTGGGCTTGCAAATTACAGCAAAATTTACCTCAATCTGCTTCAAGTATTCCTTTTCTCCTAGTAACAGATTTTTTGGATCAATCTTCTTTCCTTATGCATCTTCTTCTTGCAGAGGCAACAACATATGATTGACACCATCCTTTCTAAACTTGTAGGTGTTTTTGTTCCCATCATGCATAGCTTCTCTGTCATATTGCCAAGGTATTCCAAGTAATATGTGACACACATCCATTGGCATCACATCACATACAATTTTATCTTTATATTTACCAAACTGAAACTCCACTTCACACTATTCATTCACTAACAGTTGATGTCCCTTTTGTAACCATGACACCTTGTAAGGTGTTGGATGTTTCATTGTCTTTAGCTTCAATTTCTCCACCACTTCTGTAGAGACCAAATTATCAGTGTTGCCACTATCAATGATCATCTGACAGCATTTCCCTTAAGCTTTACACACTGTTCTGAACAAGGCTTTTCTTTGTGATGGTTCAACTATCTCCTTTGTTGGCTTGAGCAAGACTTTATTAACTACCAAAGATTCTCCTCTCTCTGGTATATTTTCTTCTTCTTCCACTGCTGGTGCTAGTGCTTCTCCCTCAACTGGAGCAACAATTGCATTCCTCTAGCTTGTTCTTGCATTCTCTGGGCACTCAAAATCTCTGTGTCCCAATTTGTTACATCTTTAACATCTTATTTCTCTTCCTCTTCCTCTGCCTCCTCTTCCTCTATAAAAACTCCCTCTGCCTCTTGCATCACCTCCTATGGATGCATGTTGGGTTGAGTTGCTGCTAGCTCCATCTTTAGGTGTTGTAGATCTTCCTCTACCACCTTGACTTCCCCTTCCTCGAAAAGTACCTCTCCCTCTGGCAGACTACTTCCTCATGAGTTTTTCTTCAACTTTCAGTGCCACCTGATAAGCTCCTTCTAATGTTTTAGGAGACAGTATATTTATCTCATCTTGAATGTCCATCCTAAGACCATTCACATATCTAGCCACCTTCTCATCTATATCTTGAGTTTCTCCAGTTCTTATGCTTACCTTATAGAATTCCTCTGTGTATTCTTTAACTGTCATAGATCTCTGTCTAATATTTTGCATCTGCCTTAACAAAGTTTGATGATAATTACTTGGTAGAAACTTACCTCTTAGCTTTGCTACCATCCTACTCCAATTCTTGATAGGTTGCTTGCCAAGTCTCTTTCTTTCAGGCTGCACACCATCCCACCAAAGCATTGCATGGCCTTTTAACTTGGTGACAACAAACTTTACTTTCTTCTCATCTTCTATTTCTTCATAGTCGAAGAATTTCTCCATGCCATTAATCCAGTCTATCAATTCTTCTGGATTCAGTCCTCCTTCATATATTGAAACCTCGGTCTTTGGCCTAGCTGTGGATCTCAACACTGACTAGAAGAATCTCATCTCAAGAGTAACTGCTACAACTTCTTCCTCTGCAGCTTCAACCTCAGGCTCACTAACATCTCCATCATCTATATTTCTCCCTGTTGTTAATGCATCCAATCTAGCTTTCATCTGTTGCACAGCTTCCATTACTTCAGCATTTGCAACAGGTCATCCTCTTCCAACTCTGAAAGCCATATTAACTTTCCTTCTCCTGCTTCTGAGATTCAATTCAATGTCAACTGGTTCCTCTGATACCACTAATGGAGGCCTGGGTACAGGCGATATAGACAAACGCCCAAATCCTGATATAATTTCTTCTAACACAGACTGGATTTCTCCTTCTTCTTCTGTTGGGGTATCAGTCATCTATTGCTAGACTGACTGTTATAACAATTCCCTTTTTCTCCTTCATATAACCATTCTTCCCTTTCTAATCACCCCAACCCTTGTTATCGGCGCAATTTATTACACAGAGCCCCTTATCCTCTATCAGGACTATAATTCCCCTAGGAATTATAGTAATACACTATCATTGCTTTTAAATGAGGAAAATGTGTTTAAAACGTAATATACACAGGCGGAGGCTTTCGTTCCAAAGGAACGAAAATACACTATCGGTGCTTTAACTTCAAGAAATGTGTTTAACGCAATTTAACACTATTAGCGGTAACCATAGACCCTTCCAACGTTCCTTCCTCTGATGCGATAACACATGTATTATCAGAGATCACAATCGGTGACTCCAATATTCTAAAGTCCTGCTCCTCCCGCTCCAATCTTGTGATGTGATAACAATTGTGAACCCGACAACCTTTTACACTCTTCTCTATAGTGTTTCAGGTCCAGGCTGTCGAAGTTTCAGACTTCAGCGGTTTAGCTCTATCCCGCTTCCACTCAGCGATGCGATAAAGGTTTCGGACCTGACGAGGGTATAGTCCCTGTACAATAAAATTTCAAATCCGGAACTCTGCTCTGGCTAAGTATTTCACGATTTTCCTGTCTAAACCAGAGTTTCTGCTTCGAAGCTCAACAATGTTTATAATGGAAACAAGGCATCCAATATAAAGGAAAAACACATTAGAAAGCTTAAAATAAGTATCAATAGGAAGAACTGAGCTGAATCACCATTAACAGGGTTCAAAAGTAAAGAACCACAACCAAATATATATATATATATATATATAAATTCCAGTTGACAGAGAACCCTCAATTCAAACACACAAAGAGAGTTTTTAAGATGACCATGTCTCCGGGATCGACTAACTCAAAGAAGTCTCGTTATCTCCTTTTAAAAATAATATATAAAGCCCTCTCGGTCCTTATCCCATACAAAAGCATGCCATTTACATAGGGTGATTCAAGAAATTGTCCATAAAGCTTACTATAGCTTATCCATAAAGCGATAATTACAACATGATTTTATTCTTAATTCTATCCTTATCTTAAACTAGAAAAGCATGGAAATTGATGGCTAAAGGACCCCACTCCTTTGCCTGTAGATTTTTTATTTTTTATTTTGGAATAAGTTTGAAGATTTTTCCCTCCAAGTCACATGCTCCTGCATCAAATCCTTTGTCTAAGTATGCTCTAGAATGTTCCGAGTGCAATAATTTAGGTCATGATGCACAAAATTGTCCACTTATTTCAAAAAGGAAAGAGTTTGAAAAAGAGGAATCCTCTTCAGATAAATGTGGTCTAGCTTTATGTGCACAAAGTGATGAAAATAAATGGTTTGTAGATAGTGGATGTTCAATACACATGATAGGTGACCAAAACAAGTTTACATCTTTGAATAAAAAGGATGGAAATGTGTCCTTTGGAAGTGGATTTTCTAAGATTGTTGGAAAAGAAACATTGGCTCTTGTTAATGGAAAAGGCAAAGCAAAAAATACACTAATTGTATAAGGGCTCAAGCATAATCTTCAGAGTGTCAACCAAATTTGTGACCATGGACATAATGTTATTTTCAGTACTAAAGATTGTGAGATAAGAAAATCCTCTTCGGGAGAGCTTGTGGGAAAAGGTGTAAGAACACCAGATAACATATATATTTTGATAAAAATCAAGAAGAAAAGTGCTACATGAGTCAAACAAATGAAAGTTGATTATGGCACAAGCAATTGGGACATCTAAATTTTGACAATTTGGTTAAAATTAGAAAAATAAACACAGTAAGAGACAATCCTAAAATTCTAAAACCTGATCAAGTTGTTTGTGGCCTATGTCAACATGGAAAGAAAATTAGGACATACTTCAAGACCAAGGAATTCTCAACATCAAATCCTCTGAAAATCATACATGCATATTTATGTGGACCAACCAGAACTCCAGCTCTACAAGGTGAAAGGTACTTTGCTCTATTTATCGATGACTATACTATAATGATGTCAGTATTCTTTATAAAATTTAAATCAGAAGCACTTGAATGTTTTAAGAATTTCAAGGCTCTTGTCGAAAATGAAAAAGAATAAAAAATCAAGTGTCTTAGTACAGACATATGTGGAGAATTTACTTCAAAAGAATTCAATGAATTATGTGAAACACATGGAATCAAACAAGAACTTTATGTTGCTAGAACCCCTCAACAAAATGGAGTAGTTGAAAGAAGAAACAGAACTATACAGGAAATGGCAAGAACAATGTTTCTTGCAGCTGATTTGCAGTCAAAATTATGGAAAGAAGTAGTTGGAGCAGAAGTGTATACCTTGATTAGAGCTCAACTCCGAACAAATAATGATAAGCCTTCATATGGATTATGGAAAGGAAGACATGCTTCAGTAAAATATTTTAAAAATTTTGGAAGTAAATGCTCTATGAAGATCAATGATAACTCACTAGGAAAGTTCGACTCTCGTGTTGATGAAGGAATATTTTTTGGATATTCTACAAGGAGAAAAGCATACAAATGCTACAATAATATATTATGGAAGGTGATAGAAAGTATTGACGTAAAGATTGGTGAGGCACTTCCAGAAAAAGAAACTGAAATTATTGAAGAAGATCATGTTCTTGAAGAATCTAAAGAAGATACTATAAAGGAAGAAAAGGATTGAGAAAGTAAAAAAGAACCATCTCAAACTCCATTAAAAATAAAATTCATTCAAAAACATCATCCAAGAGAAAAAATTATTGGTCATGTAGATGATGGGATACAAACCAGAAGAAGGATGACAAATACACCAAGAAAGGATGATGTTGCACTACTGTCTATGATAGAACCAGAAAACTTTGTCCAAGCCAATAAGGATCCTCATTGGATAAAAGCTATGGAAGAAGAAATGTATCAAATTGAAAAGAATGAAACATGGGAACTAGTACCTCGTCCAAAGGGTAAAAATATTTTTGGAACCAAGTGGATGTTCAAAAAAAAAATGAATGAAGATGGACAAATCATTATAAATAAGACAAGGCTAGTTTGTAAAGGATATTCACAAGTTGAAGGAATTGACTTTGAAGAAACTTTTGCCCTTGTAGCTCGATTGGAAGCAATAAGAATGTTTTTGGAAATTTCTTGTTCGAAAGGTTTCAAAGTTTATCAAATGGACGTAAAATCAATGTTTCTAAATGGTGACCTAAAGGAAGAAGTTTATATGAAAAACCTGAAGGTTTCAATCTAGCAGAAGGAAAATATTTTGTTTGCAAATTAAAAAAGGCATTGAATGGATTAAAACAATCTCCTAGAACTTGGTATGCAAGATTGGATCAATATCTACAACAACAAGGTTTCAAAAAGGGAGTGGCTGGAAGCAACCTCTACATGAAAATAGATAAAGATAGACTACTAATCACACTTGTATATGTTGATGATCTAATTTTCTCTAGCAATAATGATGAGGTGAGTCATGAATTTATTCAAAACATGTCTAAGGAATTTGAAATGTCTATGATTGGTGAATTATCTTATTTCCTTGGACTGCAAGTAACTCAAACTAAAGTAGGCATGTTTATATCCCAAACAAAATATCTTATAGATGGAATAATGTGTTATTATGAGCACACCAATGACTACAGATTTCAAATTAAGAAAATATGATGAATCTCCTTCAGTAGATGCAACTCTCTACAGATCAATAATTGGAGTTATTCTTTACTTAGTTGCCTCACGACTCGATATTATGCAAGCAGTAGGAATGGTGGTAAGATTTCAGTTGGCTCCTAAGGAATCCCATTTGGTGGTTGTAAAAATAATCCTCAGATATATGAAAGGTACTCCTAATTTTGGCCTATGGTATCCCAAAATCACAAGTCTTACTTTGACAACATACATTGATGCTAATTGGGCTGGAATCACAGGCGACCCAATAAGTACTAGTAGAAATGCATTCTTCATTGGAAATTGTATTGTATCGTGGCTCGACAAAAAGCAATCATCTATATATATCTCTATAGCTTAAGTCAAAAACATAGTTGTTGCATATTGTTGTACATAAATACTTTGGATGAAGGGAGCTCTGAAATATGTCAACATAGAAACAAATCAACCAATCACCATCTATTGTGACAACACCAGCGCCATCAGTCTTTCAAAGAATCTGATAATTCATTCAAAAATAAAACATATTCCAATCAAATACCATTTCCTCTAAGAACAAGTTGCAAAACAAAATGTCAAATTGGAATATGTCAATACAAAGGAACAGATTGCAGATATTTTCATAGAGCCCCTACCATGAGAAACATTTGAATATCTTCGCCAAAAGATGGGGGTCATCTCTCTTGCATCCCATTAAAGCACCACATTGACAAGGGGAGGAACACCATGATAGGGGAACTAGCATAATGACAGGGGGATAAAAATAAGAACTTGCCATTGATTTCAAATAAGGAGGAAAAATCGGAAGAAGTTGTGTATTGCCATCAATGACAAGGGGGGAGATTGTTGGTTAAAGTTACCATTGTTGTCAATATGACATTGTTGAAGAAGGTGAAACCCTAACATTCTAAATAAAACCTAGGTCTATGTTGACCTAATGTTGGAGCCCTAATTAAAAATTCCTAGCTTGTATTGAAGCAATCCCTAAATACACATGTAAAATAGATAAACTGGCCCTTTCCAATCATATCTCCTCATCGTTCCTTAACTCCCTAGCATAACGAATTTATTATTAATTTGAAAAAATGCATAGATCAAATTTATTACATCAAAATACATGAACTGGTATCATATAATCGACCTTTCCACTCACATGTTGGCTCCACCTCATATGTCAGCCCCAATCTACATATCGACTTCTCCTTTGTTTGTGATGGTTCCACTCTTCAAATCGTATTAATACAAATAACTCGAGCTAGATTTGATACACAAATCTCGGTCAACAATTAATAGAAGAAGAAATAACGAGAAGTTCACAGCTTGTGAACTTAAGAAGACAGAGATCTAAAGGAGAGAGATAACACTACTATAAGAAGAATTATTTTCGGCTTGGCACAACTATGCATCTGAGATAATTCACTTGCAAGTTTATCAAAGAAATCTCGGTCCTATGAATACAAAGGATCTCGGTGAAAGAACAAAGCAAAGTAGATATTTACATCATGTGAATTTAACGTAAGGATGAAAAGCTTGTCATCATTGAGATAATCCTGGTCGGTGAATATCTAGAAGACCGTTTTTTTTATCTAAACAATCTGAATAAGATACCTCCATGCGTCGGACTGGTGGTGAATCATTTTTTTTCCTTTTGAAGCGGGTTATGATTACAAATCTAGGAGAACTCGCATTTCTTGACTGATGGTGGATTTGTGATCAAATCGAAGCGCTATTTAAGAACTTGTGTGCGTACTAAACTACATTGCAAATACATGAAATTTCAAGTGTGATCGGTGGAGTGGCATATCTTTGAATCCATGGGATATCAATTGTACGTTGAGGACTTGAGGAAGAATGACTATTGCAAACATACAGATCTAAGGAAGTATGATTGTTGTAAACTTGTCCCTTATTTGCAGACAGGTTGATATTTTCCATTGCACACTGCCCTGTGTTTGGAGTTTTTGACCTGAGAGGATTTAGATGATTGAAGATCTACAGTGAAAGCAGTATTGTGGAAGGTTTTTAAAGACTTAAAATAAATTTTGAATCTTATTTTTTATTAGAGGATTGGTTTCCTCACCAAGATTGAAGTCTTGGGGTATTTTCTCAATGTTGGAGCCTTGGAGCTCGTATTTGATTAAATGATTGGAGTCCTCAAGGTTGGAGCCTTGAAACATATTTTGTGCAAGTTGGAGATTGTCAATGTTGTAAAAGAGGATTGGTGTCCTCAACTTCTTGTTAATAAAATTATTTTATTTTTAACTTCTAGTTCGATTTGTGATAAATCTTAACTAGCATATATAACAATTGAAATATATATTGATTCACCTTCCCCTCTTAGTATTTCAACAAATAGAATATGGCTTTTCGGTCATACAAGTATGGACTCCCTAAAACAATCCTGCATTTGTCAAGTGGTACAACATCAAGCTCTACCTCATCAATAAAGTTTGCAGTGATGGCGAATTTAAGTTCACGTTTTCTTGTCACTTGCAATTTGGCATTGTCATATACCCAACCCAAAGAATAAGCCTTCAGATGAGGTATAGTTTGCAAGTTTAGTTTCTTGAAAATATCTTCAAAAATAAGATTAAATTGGGATCCACTATCAAAAAAATTATCCACATTGGTGTGTTTTGTAATGACCCTAATATGGAAAAGTTCAATTCTTTCTCTATCATTTTGAAGCTCAATGGGCTTACTAGAAGAACTAGTACTTGCAATAGAAACTTTACCTTTCATTCCCATGGTTGTGATTTTGGTCTCATCACCTGAATCAGATCCTAGATCTTGTTGAGTTGTTGCAGTTGTCATTTACTTCCCCTCGTTGTTAAAATTCTTTGGTCTCAATTCTAGATGTAATTTCCAACAATGGTCTTCATCATGGCTTTCTTTTTAACAATGTTTGCATGTTAGTTTTTCTCCCTCTTTCTTGATTGTAGCATTCTTTTTACCCTTTCCTTTAAACATCCTATTTCCTTTGTCTCCAAATTTGAATGGCTTCTTATTAGTCTCTTGAGGAACATTTTTCCCTTTTACTTCTAAATGAGTTTCCTGAATACATACTTCATCTAGATTGGTAGGATTAAACATGAGAATTGTATGTCTCAAATAACTATGTAATCCACCTATGTATTTAAGGAGAGTGTCTTGTGAAGACAAATATACACCCAAGTTTAAAGCTCTTCTTCTAAATTCTTGTGTATAATTTTGAACACTATGACCTTTAGCTTGTCTAAAATTTTGTCAATCCATAATTTCCTTTTGCCTGTAAGGTAATGGATAAAATTTCCTTCTTAATGAAACTAAAAAATCATTCCAAGAAGAGATAAGTTTACCAATTTTCTTCAAGTCTTCTTGAGTTATGGCCTCCCACCATATGAGAGATGCACTTTTAAAATGAAGAGAAGCAAGTTGGATCTTGGTAACATCATCCTTAATGCTTTGTATCCTGCAATAAAATTCAATTTGACGAACCCAATTGTCCAGCTTTTCAACATTTACTTCTCCAACGTACATAGGCAATTCAAACATGACATCAAGTTTTAATAAATGAGACTTAGCATGTCCATTTGGAGACGTTGGAGGAGTATGTGAAGGATATGAAGTAGAAGAGGATGAAGGTGAAGATGGAGGTGAAGGAGGAGGTGGAGGTGGAGGCTTTCTCCCATCACCTCCAATACCTTTTGGTTAATTTGAGCTCTCTCCATGCAAACTTGTAGTCATCATTTCAAACATATCAAAGGAAGCCTTTCTGAAATCTCTCTCATCCTCAAACATCATCTCATGTCCTTCTTCATGTGCCATGAGCAGTGAAGTTTGAGGGGTTTGTGACCTCCTTGAACCAATTTGAGGATTTGGTTCTTCAAGCACTCCTTCTCCTCTTTTCAACTTTAACCTTGCAAGCATCATAAAACACTTGCAAACATAATTAAACCTTCAAAGCAACCATGCTCTGATACCAAACTGATCTGAAATTAAAAACTTGAAGATCTATTAAAAATTTTGCAAGTTAATGTCTTGTGGGCAATGGATCAAGTTGCAAAAGCACATAAAATTTAGTGTTTTTAAAACTCAGTTTGCAGAAATAAAACAGATAAATATAAACCATACATATCGACACAAAACAACAATTGATAACATATTTCACCCCTCCTAGGCTACATCTCCGGGTCCACGTTCCAATGTTGGGCCTCTTCAATTATGTTCTCAAATCTGTAATTACACCAATTTACAGTGCTCAAAATGCAAAAAAAAGGTGTTTCCAATGAATTCATAATGCTCAAAAACCCCTATCTAGGCTCCTCTCGAGCTCAAAAAGGATAAAAACTTAGCAATATATGCCTCCTTTAATAATTTCTGTTAATTGTTCTACCAAGCTAAAATTATGGCTAATTGTTCTACATTTTCCGCCCTTCTGCCAACCTTTGAGCGACAATCTCAACTAGCACCGACGAGATTCCTACCGCAATTGGGGCAATTTTTCGCTTCTTTAATTGCGCCTATATCCCTTAAGCGTTGGATATGGTCACGTGTTTTCCATGTGGCCGAGGGCCGAGCTAACTGATCGTCCCTATCGCTCTGCCCCCTCCAGTCTTGGTGAGTGGTCACATATAGTTTCACAAGACCGCGGACCGGCATGGACCAGGTACCACCCGGTGCGACCCTTCCGTCATTGGATGTGGTCGTGTGGTGCTATCGAAACTGGGGGTCGGGCTTAACCGCCTACCCCTCTTCTTATCTCTTTATGTAGGTCCTATGGACAACCTATGACTAGGGGCTGGGACCAAGCACCCTGCCCTCTTTCCCTAATGTGCCAATCGTTCAAACTTAAATATAATTTGGCGACTATACATAATAAGAGTTTTTGTATGGTCCAACGGTAGAACATGGAGTTGATGCTTGACAGGTCGAGGGGTAAAACCCCATTGACACCCTTGGGAAGCTTTGCAAATTTGTACCCAACCACGGGGTGCCATGTGGCGCCCTCTCATTGGGTCATGTGGTGCCTCTTGATTGGTCCACCTCATATCCATCGAACTAATGAAAGACTACCAAATGCTTCAGTACGACCCTGGCATGTGTCACGCCTAGTTTGGGTCATACATTCCACTGTGCATGCCCAGTCAGTTGTTGATGACAGCGTACATCCTACCCAGTCAACAACCTAGTCAACCCCACTACACAATTTTTATTTGTTTGGCCAAAACTTCATAACACCATAACTTGAGAATACAATGTCGTTTGAGATGATTCAAGCGGCGTTGGATTCATAACAATGAGAACTAAGATCAGGCAATAGTTTCAAGAAATTTTGAGCTCTTTCAATTTTGAGAATTTTTCTGATACCCTAGATCACCCAAGGCCTTCAACAGCCAGAGAGAAAATATAGGGAGAGAGAGGGTCTCTCTCCCTGCCTTTTACCTTTGGATGGAGCGAAAGTAGTCAATGGGGATCCATTCACTAGGATTGAAAAGAAATCTTTTGTGATGAGGGACATGACCCAAGAAATCCACATTCCATGAAAACCAAAAGCAAAAAGAGGGTGAAAGATGTATTGCCAACTAATTTTTTTAAAGGATTTCGACATGTCTAATTTGAGGATCATAGCTGGATTTTTGGTAGTACGAAGAGAATGCAACTTCTCTTGGATTAGGATAATACTGTCCATGATTTGTCTCCCTTCTATGTATCTCGTTTTCTCTGGAGAAATTGATTGTGGAAGAAGAGGTTTGAGTTTGTTAGCTACAATTCTTGATATAATATTGTATATCACATTGCATAAAGCAATGGGACGAAAGTCTGATGGGGCAGCTGCCCGATTGGACTTGGGAATTAGGGCAATGAAAGTGGCATCAAAGGCTGAAAGTAGAGAGGTTGACTATCTTAAATATTATATAACCTATTAGATATCATGACCAAGAATAACCCAACAGGATTGATAGAATTTTGCCATATATCCCTCTGGTCCAAGATCTTTGTTCCTTGGTAGTCCCATGTTTGTTGCTTCTACTTCCTGCAAGGAGATGGATTTTAAGAGTGTTGCATTTTGTTCTTCAATAATTAACCTAGGGATGTGCTCCGTAATTTTTATGATTACATAGGCTCTATCTCTTGTGAGATCCGTTAAGCGATGGCTAAAGTGCCCTAATAAAAGATTTGTTATGTTTGAGTGATCCTCTACCCATTGATTTTTGGGTCCCTGAATCCTCTGGATTTTGTTTTAATGCCTCTAGTTGATCATAAATCTATGAAAAAAAATAGAATTACACTTACCTTCTTTTAGCCACTTAACTATTGAATTTTTCTTGTAGATTATTCCTTCTTGGGACAGTCTCTCTTGCAGTTGGTGCCTGAGGGTGCCCTCTTTTCTTTTAATTGATCTATGCTACCCCCCAAAATTATGCTTTGCTTAATCTACTCCATTTGGCTTTTTAGGGCTCTTTTGTCCTTGAATATATCTCCATAGTCTTGTTTATTCCATTCCTTAATCTTGTGCTTAGTGGATTTAATCCTTTGTTGAAATCTATACATCACCATTCTTAAATGAAGGTCGATTCCGACCACCATTTTTGCATGTTGGGGAGGAAATTAGGGTGCCTAAGCCAAAATTCTTTGAAGTGAAATGACTTATTTATTAGGGATGTTGACCAATCGAATTGCAGAGTGACGGGCCAATGGTCAGATCCATAACTTGGGAGAATTGAAGCATCAAGCTTAAGGCCTGACATTAATAGCTCCTCAGAAGTGAGGAAGCGATCTAGTCTTGAGGTGACCTGGTGATTGCCTCCTCTTTTGTTGTTCAAGGTGTGAGTACCATTTGATGTTTGGACATCAATTAATTTGCAAGAATCTATGAAAGAGTTGAAGGAGTTTGTTGCTTCCTCCAATTTCCTTATTCCACCCTTCTTTTCTTAAAGGATTCTTATTAGATTAAAATCACTAGCGAAAATCCAAGGGTTTTGCCTGACCATCTCATGCATAGAATGAAGGTTGGAAATGAAGAGTTTCTTGTTATAAGGGAGGATTGACCCGTAAACGTTCAAGAGGAAGTTGGACTGGGAAGAACCTACCATCTAGAAAATCGTTGTGAGAATCCTAGGAATGGAGAACGATTTCTGAATATAGACTGTGGAAGGATTCCATTGAAGGGATTAACCTCCTGATGTGCCTACTACACAGTGTGACAGGAATTCACATTTTCTCCATATTGAGGGGATGCTCGGCGAAAGAGAATGCTGATAGGATTTGGTTTCTTGAAGCAAAAGAATGTCAGGTCGATTCATGGAAATTATATTTTTGAGGATGTGGCATTTATATTTGTCATTTAATACCCTTACGTTCCATGATAGGATCTTGATCATTACGAAGAAGGTTTGTAGGGAAAGAGGGTTGTCATTGATGTCACCCTCCCTGGGTTAACCAAAAATAATCCAGATCTTGCAGCAGTTGACTATTGGATTTTCATCCTTTTTTATTTGGTTCTTTCATGTTCAGTGGGAGTTCTTGTGTGGCATTCCTCTTTATCCCTTGCAGTGAGAGGGATGCTGAAGGGGAATAGACAATACTTGGTTTAATGACTTGCTGCAAGATCACATATTGGTGTCCAAGATAAGCACGAGCTACCAGCCGGATTTGGTCCTCAAGAATCATAAACGGGTATTTTTGTTGCCACTCCTTGTCTATTTGTTGCAATTCCATTGTTTGTAGCTCCAAATCTTGTAGGTACTCTTCCTCCATCAAGGATGGATACTCCCCAACGGGATTGAGAACATTTTGAGGTGGGTTTAAAGTCTCCATGGTTTCCTTGTTCTTCTATGGTTGAACTTCATTTGTGTGGCTTATAGCTTGAGCTGCCTCTGGTTCCTCTGTTAAATCTTATTGTAGAACTTAGAATTTATTTTCATTCTACATATTCGAAGGGTTCGAAGGATCGCCCTTTCGCTTAGTAGTCCACTTCCTCCCAACTAATTTTTTGAAGCCCTCATCTCCAGGTTGTGAATTCACATTGGCTTGATTCACCTCTTGAGTCGCTGGATTTTTAGGGAAATCTTTGAGGAGATGGTTGTAATCATGGAAATGCCTATAATTGAACGAGAATTTCTCGTAGTCTATCTATTATTCCCAAATCTCATCCTCACAACTGAGTTGAATGATAGCGGGGGGGGGGGGTTGTGAGATCCATATAGATGCGCAATCTTGCATCGGAAGTGTAATCTTCCTACCTTCGTTATGTCTAAGATCATATCAAACTTTCCCAACTTGTTTCCAATGTGGGCTAAGATTTATGGGTCCGAGTATTCCTGGGTAGGGAATATAATCTAATCCATACTGGAAGATTGGAGAAGTCTTCCTTCTCCAAACTGAAATTTGGAACCCATGGTTTAAATAAGAGACTAACCGAGTTCATGAAATAGGATCCTCTAGGCAGAATATTGTCCCTATCTTCAACGTTGTTAAATATTATCATGAAAAAACCCCATGAGCCTAATTTCAATTATGCATCTCCCTTAATGGTCCATTTTCTCCTTAGCCAGTTGAGCAAAGTTTTTTATGTTGGCCAGAGGCCAATAAATTTGCAAATCAACACTCTTTCCTTCATACTTTCAATGGTGGATCCTAATTTTTCCACCAAGATCTCAAGAAGAGGGACTTCCTGAGCTTGCGGCCGACAGGGACCTGAATTTTGGTTTGAATTTGCGGGTGAATCCTGCATTGGAGCGACTATTGGTTTGGGGCCAGATCTTGATGACGTTGTTGGCATGACTTGCTGAGAATGTGTGTGATGAGTGTTGATTCACAATGGTTGCTGGCTAGAGTGATTAGCAATCACTGACTTGTAAGAGAGATCACCATTGGCCCCCAGGGGATGTCGTGCGAGATGATGCAAAGGTTGCAAAAGCTTCAGATCAGTTCAGGTTGAAGAAACGCTAATAGAGTCGTTAAATACTCTTATTTCCATATCGTTCAAATGGATATGTTCTACGTAATATTTGAAATCAAAGGGGAGGGATATATAATTTTGGCTTTGTCTAACTAATAAACAAAATGGATTTTCTGGCAGAAATCTAAGAATACAAATTCAAGTAAGGTTGTGATTTCTTGTTTTTTAAAATGCACTTTAAAATGCATAAATGGATTCAACACCCTAAAAAAACAATGTGTTACTCGAACTTTCTAGATAGACAATTTAGATTTATGATATCTAAAAAATCTCTATCATATTCTCGGCAAAATTGACCAAAAAAACATTTCTTGAAAAGGGTCATTTCGTCTATTAGTCAAACTACCCATATAATTTTTTATAAAATATTAATTGATTTATAATTATGTGAAAATATAAAGTTAATAAATTGTTATTAATATATTTCAAATAAAGATAATAAAATTTTATTTGAAGAAAAATATTTAATATTGTATAAACATGTTTTAAACTCATGTTTAACATTAAAGAAATTATTGTATAAAATAATTTAAATTTTAATTAAAAATAAAATAATAGATAATATGGTAAACTTATTTCAACATCAAAATAAATAATTATTTGTCTACGGGTTCTGGGATAGACGATGATCGGGTGCTCTGATAAGACACTGCTTGATGTGAAGTTATTGGTTCAATTCCCCACCCTAATCAGGGTGATATATTAGACATAATGAATTAAGATCTTGCCAAGATTAAAAATAAATAAATAAAAAATTACATATAATATGTATAAAATTTAAGTAATTATTCACCATATGTGAATTATATAAAGTAATTTCCATTGCATATAGGTTTTATAAATTTTGTTAACAAATCATTATGTAGTTAATTATCTTTCCTATTATGAATATAATTACAAATTACAAATGTCATATAAAGTGAAAAAGAGAATACTACCATGTAAGTATGTAGTATTTTCGTATTAATAAAGGAAAAAAATAATTAGTATTATTTAAAAATTTTATATACATATTTATACGGAAAAAAATGTAAAACTATATAAATATGTAATGATTTTATGCAAACATAAAAAATAGGTAATTACACAATGACATGTACATAGTGTCAATTTTATTGTTAAATTTATGAAATGGAATATTAATAATGTTTTTTAAGTGTGGCGTATTAATATAAAAATAAGTAATTTAGGGGTGGTAGGAGCAGTGTGGTTTTGTTAAATTCAGTTGGAATTAGAAATTTCAAATTTCCATGTGGGAATTAACAATTTCAATTTTTCATGTGGGAATTAACAATCAAGTTAAAGATTTCATGTTATTCATTGGGCTTGGTAGTCCCAGACAAATTTCAAAACTAGTGGTGCTAGGAGATTTAGATATTATTGTCAAAGTTATGTAGGATCATAAAACCAATAGCCAACTCACTATGGATAAAGCTTTCATTAAGAGCTCCCAAATTTTGAAGAGTAAATTGTTTTCATATTTTTAGAAAAATAATGATTATGCAGACCTTTTGGCTAAAGAAACAACTTCCATTTTGTTGATTTTTCAAGGGTCTTATAAAATGATAACTACATCAACTAATTTAATCTTCTTTCATACTTTCATTCATCATTAAGCAATTGCACAAAAGATATCAACAATAACATTTATGATTGTGAGATCACAAAGAGACAACCAAGCAAGAGACACAAGTATTTACCCTAGGAAAATCCACATTGGGGAAAAACCCAACAACCTTTTCCTTAGAGAAATTATTGAACTCAACAAGATATACATCTAATCCTTTCAGTCAATAATATAGTCAAAATGACTAACAAAACAATACAAGTCAAACCTAGTCAAACTGCCCTCCTGATAGGTCATAAAGTTGCTCAACAAACTCGGCTTGATCTGATCTATTAGGACCGAATTACAGCCTTCTCTTATGCCTAGAAAAACTCATACCTACAACTCAAACCTGTCACTGAGTAGTGCCAAGAAATTCCGCATGTGCGAAACTACGAAGTGAGAATGAGACCAACCGTGCAAGGTCAAAGAAGATAGAGAAAAACTTGGTCAACTATTGGAAAACTTCGACCTTCTTCTTCTTTGTCTTCTTCATATATATGAGTAGAATATGAGAGATCTGAATTGTATTTGAAGAGGAGGCCGAATGGCACAAATATAGCGATCCTGGGAGGCCGAAAAGGTGTGTCCCTTCACTAGGGTTGACTTGAGGCTGACCTTACATTTTGGAAGAAATAATTTAATATTTGAAAATTAAAAATTCCCTCTTTTTGAAGTTGACATGAAGAAAATCTATTGTATTTATTATTATTATTATTATTATTATTATTATTATTATTATTATTATTATCATTATCATTATTATTATTATTATTATTATTATTATATATGGAGAGCTAAAATATCAATTATGAAGACCAACCATAACTACAAAAACTCAACACTCCCTCTTAACTAGGGATGTATTCTTAATGAGTATTCATATGTTCTCTTGTTGACAAATATCTCTAAGAAAAGGTTATAACAAATCATCATCAACATCAACATCATTCAATTACCATAATCTTGGTTAGAACCTTTGTAACAACCCTCGTGAAAATTCCATGTAATAAAAGTTAATAAAGGAGAAATAATAACCACGGTTGATGGGACACTTATTCCAAGTTGAATGTTGGGAAAAATCATAGTGATGGGGATCACTACTGATTGATTAATGGAAAAGGCAATAACAAAGGCTTTGGAAAGGCAAAATGGCATTTTGGTCCATTTATTTATGAAAATAATGGAAATTAGGAGAAAAAGGAGGTGAAAGGTCATAGGTTGCATGTGAAGAGAAAAATGAATAAAATAGAGGCCTCATTAATAAAAAGGCTTCTGAGGATCAGTTCACGGAGTTTTGTCAGTTCATATTTGGAGCTCTCTCTCTATTCTTTCTCTCTCATACACTTTGACACTTAGAGTTTCTTGTAGCTACAACTGGTTTTGCTTGCAGGTACCGAGTTGCGTGTCTGTTTTCCTCACTAGTTTTGGCATGCATGGCATATGCATGTGGTTTATTGGTCATGATATTTCATTGGCATGGAGGTTTTCCTAGAATGACAATGGATTTTCCTAGGCTTTCCATTGCATGGATAGTCATGGTGTTGTGGGTTCATTTCTTTGTTTTTTTTATTGGTTCACATGTTTCCTTTAGCTTGGGTTGAGTTACTAGTTCTTGGAAGCCCTTAGTTGGTTGAGTTACTAGTCCTGGAAGCCCTAGTTGGACAAACACTCTGGAAGCCTTGTATCAGATGTGGGTTGAGTTACTAGTCCTGGAAGCCTTGGTTGGAACAAATGCTTTGGAGCCCTGGAAGGTTTGGGTATAGACCAATCTGGTGAGGGTTTTGTGATGTCCAACCATCAGGTGGAATCATTGTTTAATGGGTTGAGGAGGGTTGGCCTCTGCAAGCCCTGGATGGTTTTGATTAATGTGTTTTATGAGATCCACATTCATGCTTAGAATATGGCATAGGGGTGAATGGCTAAAGAGAGATTTGGCTCAGCCATGTCTACGATCGGGTGGTTCATGGAAGTCCCAAACCTGGTTGGCCTTTGGATTATTAATATGAGGTTACTCCTCCTTGTTAATTCATGATAATTAAATTGGTTCATATGTGGAAGATATGGTTGTTATTTCCTTGGTATTTCTCTTGCTATTATGTTGGTTATGAACATGCATTATGACAGTGGCTATGTATGGCTCTCATCATGTTTTTACTTGTAAATGAATGAACAATGTATCTATGGCCTAATGTATGAAACTGTAGCTAATGTGTAGAGGCATTAATTCTTCTTAGCGATTCTTAGATGAGTATGAGACCCCTATGCTTAGATTCATTGTTTAAACCTATAGATTACATATTTGTGACATGTTTGACGAAATGGTTGTCAATTCCTTGTTCAATTAATTGCATTTGTATCATTATTTTTTTGTTATCTTTCAGTTCTAAAAGTGTCATTGAGTTCTGGGCAGTGTCGTAGGCTCTAGGCCTCAAAAAGTGGCACAAATCCTCGAGTCACTGGCACAGGTTTGAGGAGAAAAATCCCCATACGCATGTAGACCCATGTATTGGGAGTGTCTGGAGCCTCCTAAATGCATGCTTGTCCATATCAAGGGAGCGTCCAAGTGTTTAATGGTTTAAAAACTCAGTGGGACCTAGGGGTTGGTTACCTGAGTGGTTGGGATGGCTCCTGGGAGATTTTTTGTTGATGTGGAAGGTATGTGTAATGTGTTTCGTCGGTTCCACTTCCTTAACTAACACATAGGGAGTCGAACCATATCATAGTAAATTCTCGTCACATGTTTACCCAGGTTGGCTGATTACTTGAGTAGATATGGGAGGAGGGTGTTACACAGTGGTATCAGAGCATGGTTCACCCCTCGGACTGGATGGGTTGTGTGTTGGTCATGCATTCATGTCAGTTTCATATGTGTTTCTTGTGTTGTAAGACCATGTGCTTGTTGCATTTGTATGGTATGGGTTATGGTTGTAGTGAGGTCGCCATGGGAAATTGATGGTGTTGTAGTGGAGTGTGTCGTCATAAGTGTATGGTTGATTATACATTATTTATGCATGTTAGTATTCACATGTGGTCAAGCATAAAATGATGTGGTGGTTGTTATCATGCATGACGTCATGGTATGTGTAGTTGATATGGTCATGCATTTATGACTGGACTCTAGCTGGAATGATGGTTATATGCTTATATGTTTATGTGTTATATTTCTCTATGTTTTCATGATTATGTTATACATGTAATACACTAATTTGTTGATATTGCAGACGAGGTATCCTCCCCTAATTATGCTAAGGTACGTTGGTTTATTGTGATTTGGTTTAGCTGACATGATATACCTTGCAGGAAGAATATCAAATATGACTAGCAATGATCCGAATTGGATCATTATATTGTTTTTCATTCATCTCAATGCATTTGGAGTGAGAAAAGAGGAGGAATCATCTCACGAGACCGCTTTTACCGGCGGGACCTAGTTTGGCAAAACAGGGTCTGAAACCTTGCAAGAGCGTTTTGAGGCATCAAACGACGTTTTTTGGGGGGTAAAACTTTGTCGGATAAGCACAACACCCTTTCATGCTATTCTGCACACAGAAAGATTTCCAATGGCATAAGAATCACGTTAATTGGAGTCTATATGCAAAAGTCATGCCACTCAAAAGTCGACCTTCTTGTTTTCACACCTATAGTTTGGGAGGATGCTGCGTCAACCCCCATTATTCATGGAAAAGGGGCCAACCACTTGTTTATGATGTAAAAGACTCTAAAATAGTTTATTTTGTAACTCTAGTTAAGAGTTGATGTAGTCAAACTTAACCACTAGTAGGCTATCAGCCTGTGTTATAACCGGGCCACTAGGAGGAAGAGGCATTCCATTCTTTCAAGACCATTTTCTTCCATAATTAGAGAAAAGATAGCCAAGAGAGGTAGGAGGTAGATTACACAGAGAGGATCTACGCAATATAGTAGCCCACGAGCCACAAACATTACTTTGTATTTGCAACCATATTTCCAAACAGAGAAAGAGAGCAAAGCGGCCTCACCTTCCAGCTAGGTTTTCTCCTGAAAGGGTTTCCCAAAAAGCATATCTTGTGTATTATGTGTGTGTGAGCTTAATTGGTAATTCTCTACTTTTTTACTTGATTTAATTTTACATGCAAGCACTAATTACAATTAATTTTATAGATCTAGAAATTAAATGAAATTGTAATAGTGTAGAATCTCATATTTTTAATATAATATTATCAAATACGTTGTGACGAACTGTCTAGTGTAATATCCATGATAGTTTACAGATCATTTGGTATCAGAGTCAATTTCTTTGGGTATTTTGTGGAGATTTCAAGGATTTAGATTGCCGAGGCTGAAAATCGTAAAACCCTAATCATGGGTGACAAATCTGTAGCCGAACCTCATGATCCTATAGAGGTGAGGTTTTCGCGGCTCAAAGAAAAAGTCGCGGATATAAACCGCAATGCAAACCTCCTCGTGAAATTCTTAAGCAATAAGCTGGGGATATTTGGAGAAGAAGGGGGTCTGAATGCAGAGGACAAATCAGAAGGGGGATCAAGAGATCAGGAAGACGTGGATAACCAACCAAAGAAAGAACCCGGAAAAGATCAGCCCAGTTCAAATGTCGTGAACCAATTCCTGTTTAAAGTGGAAGAAAAAGTCAATATTAAGCCATACCACAGAGAGATCGATGCTCTGAAGTTGAACCAATGGTTGCAACAACTGGAAGTTTATTTCAGTGTCCATCAAATCAAGGAAGGGCAAAAGATCTCATTTTCACGACTGAAATTGGAGGGCCATGCATTCACTTGGTGGGAGAGCCACACAAAAACCCTGAGGTTGGAGGGAGAACCTGCAGTGACTAAGTGGGAGGATTTCAAAACCCTCATTAAGTCATAGTTTTATCCCATTAGGTACGTTGAAGATCAGCGGATTCGGTGGCATTACTTTAGGCAAAAGCCAAGCCAAAACATTCAGGAGTACACCACAAAATTAAGAAAGATGGCTATAATGTTGGGTATCTCTCCAAAGAACCCATATGTACTCCTCAAGTGTTTGGGGGTATACACTGTCATCATGTTGTTCAAGCCCAAAAAGGTGGACAAGGCTTGTGTACAGGGACAGTACCTAGAGAACATAAGCCAGAAAAGATCACAATCAAGTGGATAGAAGCAAAAGGAGAAACAACACGCTTCTAAGGAGGGGAAGAAGAAGAAAAAGGGGGAAAATATAAAAAGACGACAGCCATAGCACACCAATTCAAAGATCCCAACAACCACTACAACCACAGCAACATTGATGGCCATACAGAGGAGAAGTGTTGGAAGTTGCATCCAGAGCTAAACCCAAAGAACAAGAAGAAAGATAATAAGAAGAAGAATATCATGACCATTGATTCAAGCAATCGAGTTGAAAGTATCTCATATGTGGATGAGAAGATATTTTGTACATCAGTGCAGAAGGAGGTGAACCTGAGTAGCCTTCAGCAACAGGAAGAGAAAGAAATGACCAAACTCTTCCATGTAAAAATACAGGTCAAGAAGGAGAAGATTGATGCTATGTTTGACTCAGGATTGTAGGAAAATCTCATTGCAACAGATTTGGTCAAGAAGTTGGGGCTAGAAGTTCGTAATCATCCAAACCCATATCCACTAGGATGGGTACATAAGGATGCAGAATTCAAGGTAGCAAAATAGTGTAAAACTAGATTTGCTATCAGTGTTGATTTTATTGATGAAGTAGATTTGGATGTGGTTCCCCTTTATGTATGTGGATTTGTGTTTGGAAGTCCATACATGTACATGCGTGATGCAATATTCATGAGGAAAGCTAACCAGTACTGACTCATCGAGATTGGAAAATCGTTCATCATCAATGAGCATAAAGGCAAGTCAAAAATTTCACTGGTAAGTGCCAACCAGGCCAAGAAATTGATTAGTTCCAGCAAGAAGTATGTTTTATTGTTTTTAAGAGAAAGTCAACCTGTAGAGGAGTCAATAAGAGGAAAGGCATCCCTAGAGGGGTGTACTAAGAAACAAAACAAAAAAACAATTGGAGGATTTGTTACAGCCATACAAGGAGATGTTCCAAGAGACTAAAGGGTTACCCCCTAAGAGAGAAGTGGAGCATGAGATCCATTTATTGCCAAAATCCCCATTGCCAAATATTAGGTTGTATAGGTAGTCTTTTATAGAATAAAGTGAGGTGAAGAAACAGTTGCAGCAACTGCTGGAACAGGGTTTCATTCGACCGATACATCAGCATGTGGTTCACCCATCATCATTGTGCCAAGGAAGGATGGGGCTTGGAGGATGTGCATAGATTACATGGCGTCGAATAAAATCACGCTCAAGAATAGATACCCCCTACCTAGGATAAATGATCTGCTAGATCAGTTGCAGCAAGAAAAGTATTTCACCGAGCTGGACTTGAAGTCTGGATATCACCAGGTTCAAGTCAAAGAACAAGGTACATGGAAGACCGCCTTCAAAACTAGGCAAGGTTTGTATGAGTGGTTAGTTATGCCATTTGGCCTATGTAATGCACCGACTACATTTTTGATATTAATGAATGATGTATTGCACCCTTTTATAGATTCATTTGTTATTGTCTATTTGGATGATATATTGGTATATGGTGCTACCTAGGAGGAGCATATTTCACATTTGACGCAGGTGCTGGAAACATTGAAGAAGCACCATCTACTAGCAAATCTCGAGAAGTGCGAGTTTGTGCAAACAATCCTTCATGTATTTGGGATATGTTATTGGTGGAGGAGAATTAAAGATAGATCCTTCCAAGATGGAGGCCATCATGAAATGGTTGGTGCCTACTAATGTTACTGAAGTTAGGAGTTTCAATGGAGGACACAATACCTGAGGAAATTCATAGCCTCGTTTTCAGCGGTAGCAACACCGCTCCATGCCATAATAGTAAGTGGCAAGAGTTTCTAGTGTGGAAAAGGGAAGTAGAAGGATTTCGATGAGTTAAAGAAGAAGATTAGTGAAGCACCGGTTCTTTCATTACCAAACTTGCAACAACCCTTTGAAGTGGTGACAGATGTGAGTGGGTACGCTATGGGAGTTGTCTTGATGCAAGGAGGAAGGCTCGTTTGCCACCATTATGAAGTATTTCATGGGGCAGCTCTTAACTACCCTACCTACGATAAGGAGCTCTATGCCATGGTGTAAGCTGTGAAGAAGCGGAAGCACTATCTGATGGGAAAGGAGACAATAATCCACATAGATCACCAGTCGTTATAGTACTTACAAGCCTAGAGTATGCTACAACAGACATTACAAGTGGATGCGGTTTTTAAAACAATTTCATTTGGTGATCAAGTATAAGAACTAGGGCAGTACAAACAAGTTAGTCGATATGCTTTCAAGGCCAACCACATCAAAGATTATAACTCTGGGGACTCTTATGCACATGGAGCCATTCACCCATGATGCATACATAGAGTCATATTCAGAAGACGAGGACTTCAAGGAGGTGTATCAACAGTTGTAAAGTCAGAGTCATGTGCACGATGGCAAGATCACCATTTACTACCATCTCTAGGATGGGTTACTCTACAGGTTGGATAAGTTACGTGTTCCTAAAGGTGAGCATTTGCAGCTGATTAGAGAGGCTCACGCCTCCAAGGTTGCAGGGCACTTTGGTGTAGGGAATACCATGGCTAACTTGCAGAGGTATGTTTATTGTCCCAAGATGCAAGAGTAGTGATCCAAAAATGGATCCTAGATAAACCTCTAAGTCTAAAGGACTTCATATAAGAGGTGAAAGGTGCCGAATGGCACACATCCTTTGTAAATCAGATGAAAATGAAAGTCGCAGGCTACTTTCAGAAATAGTCTCATTGCAGAGACCCCTTCATTCTGAATCCAACACAACTTGAATAGGCGAAAATAGACTTTAGATGAAGAATTTATCGCAAAGAGAAGCTCCCTTAGTTCTTTGGGAAAAAAGGCAAAAATCCTTTAAAAATGGGCAAAAAAAACCCTTATAAGGGAAAATCGCATCGCATGAGGCCAAGACTTAAAGTCAAGCAGAAGGCACCCCTGATCAACGATCTTTGATGATCAGATTGGCGGGTCAGATCGAAGACAGGCTGTGTATCCCCAAGGCAAAGGTCCTAGGCCGATGCGATGGTGCGATCGCTGAAATCAGTGGATCACAGTCGGCGATACTACAAGGCAAAGGCGGGACCCCGACGATTCACTATCGCAATCGCCGATATCGGCAGATCGTAATCAGAGCATTACAAGGAGCGATGTATATATATACAGATATATGCGATGTGATAGCCGGACCTGACAGAAATATGAACCAGATTTAATATACTTTGAAATCCGTTGAAAGGCATTTTTTTATTATGTATTTTCATATATTTCGCTATTAAACGAAATACAAAGGGAAAACCTTGGAACAACCCATTGGTGACTTGCGATAGTGATTATGGGTGGACTCGATGGGAGTTTAGGACGCAGTTATAAAAATCTAAAGTCCGGAACAGTGTTTTCTGCGGATTTTTCCGTGTTTTATAGCGTTCTCTATGTAAACAGAGAACGACTGTTTCTAAGGATTTCAAGCGCCGATAGTTCCCTCCCGTTACAAAATAGGTGGCATTCATCCCCGAGGGTGTTTAGCAATGATGGCTAATGCTCAGAAAAGGGATTTGAGCGGACTGTGGCTGGAAGACAGAGAGCCCGAGAGGGAAGATGAATCAACAACACCGATTTGGCTTTAAAAGCCATCAATGTCAAAGACAGAGGGGTTGTGGAGGTTGCTGATGGCTTCTAAGTTGTAGTTGGTTGTTTTTGGGGCTTTGTTGCTAAAACAGAGAGTAAGCCAAGCCAAAGTAGGAAGCTAAGGCAAAAGACGCAGCGCAGAAGCAAAAGAGCAGCCAAGGGAGTCACTTGGAAGCCAAGTGAAAAGCCAAGAGGGCTGTAACTTAATAGAGGGCAGAAAGAAGCCAGAGCGAAGAGACAAAGAGCCAGAGCCAGAGCCAAAGAGCCAGCGTTAGAACCAAGAGACAAAACCAAGAGCCAAAGAGCCAGAGTCAAAGCCAAGAGCCAGAACCAAGAGCCAAGAGCCAGAGCTTCAAGAGCCAAGGGATAACATGGTGTCTGAACCCGCTATTTCTATGTAAAAAGGTAGGAGTTAAGCCAAGATCTTGTAAAAAAGACTTATACCATAATCTCAGAGAGCTCTAGTCGAATTGACTAGAGCTCACGGAGATGTAGCCCAAGAGTTGTGGGTGAACTCCAAATTAAATTGTTGTTCTATGTGTTTGTTTTTACTGCTGCATTATTCACTCTTATATGCATATATATATATCAATTTAAGCACATTTACATATCAACACAAACAGTCGATTTTTAAAGCATGTAATCAGTTAAAAATAATTGTCATCATACACCTATATTTTCAAGCATTTCTTAATTCTGCATTGGTTAGTCATTAAGACTTGGGAAAATTTAAAGCTTTGGAATTGGGAGGTTCTTGTAAGTTGGACAAGAAGCCTAAGTGGCCATTTTCAGATCAAGTGGTATCAGAGCTTAAGATTAGTTAACCCCACCTTCAAGGAAGCTTATATCAGAATGTTTGATTGACAGAGCAAAGATTGCTTGTCTGAAAGGTGTTTGAATAGCAAAAGGCTGATTATATGCTTGTTTTGCAGACTGACTATTTTCTGAGCTTGCAGAGGTAAAAGGTTGTTGAATAAGCTCTTTATTTATCTTGTTGAAGTTTTTTTGTTTATTGACATAATGACAACTTCTACAAGTGGGTCCTCAAATTCTGCGTTCTTCACAAGATTCTTTGATGAAGACATGAATCAAGAATTGTCCACCATGATGGATATGGTGAGAGAAATGTATGAGGATGGAAGAAAGAGTAGTAGACTTGGAGAGCAGTTGAATTCCATGAAGGAAGAGAAGTAGTTGCTTACTGACAAATTGCAGGAAATGGAGAGGCAACTTCATATTGCAAATATGAACCTGAAAAGGATTCATGAGTTGGAGACACAGTTGTTTGTTGCCCAAGAAACCTTAGTCAAGTATCAGCTTGAAGAAGAGGTAAACCATTCCAGTTTGTCTTCAAATTCTTCTGAGAATGCTTATATTGGTTCTTTTGAAAGACATACTAGAGGCATAGGTTCCAAGCTAATGTCCAAGATGGGCTATGAAGGAAAGGGCTTGGGAAAGCATGCACAAGGTATTGTTGAAGCAATAATGGTTGAGGAAAGGCCTAGCTATTTGGGTCTTGGCTATGGACAATCTTATGGAGAGAATTCCAAAGCTGCCATGAATGCCATTGAAACAGTCCCAAGAAGGACTTTCAGTTCATGTCCTCTACCTCAAAAGTGTGAAGGTTGTATTCAAGAGGAATGTAATGGCTTGAAACATAATTTGCAGGATGTAGGTGTTCAGAAGCACACACTTGAACCAAAGAGTTGGGGAGACTCCAACGGCCTTGAAGAGATTGATGGTGTTCCAAAGAGAGCCACTTCTTCATTTGATTCACCTCCTCATGAAGGCAATAAAGGTGAAAGAGAAAGGTATAAATCTGGTTCTAAACATATTCCTTTTGATTTTGCAAAGCATGATAAATTTCCACATACGTATTGGGAAAGAGTTGCATGTTCCTTTTGTGGTTTGCATAACCATAATGTTTCTAGATGTTGGAAGAGAATGACCACATACAAGAAGCAGAAGAAGGAAAAGAAACAAGAAGCTAAAGGTCCATTGGACAAGGCAAATCATATTGTCAAGAGGGTGCACATGCAGTGCACTTACTGCCATAAGCAAGGACATCTTGCTGCAAAATGTTGGATTTTGAATCTAGAAATGCTTCCACCAAAGATGAAGAAAGTGGAAAGAGAAGACGGCAGAAATGGAAGTAAAGATTCCATGAACTATATGTCTCAGAATGATTCACATGATGATACTAATGTGCAGATAAAGGTAGTACCTTTGAAAGGGATTGGTAAGGAATGGTTAGAGTTCTTATCTGATTGAAATTGCATGTCTATTGATGCATCTACATTATATTTCATTTCAACTTTGAAGGCACAGTGTGCTTAAGTGAAAGTTGGATGAAATGCATGCATGAGCATGAGATGCATGAACACATGGATGTTGATGTTTTCCTTGTTTTTGAACATGTATGTGTAATTAACTTGCAAGGTTGATTGCTTTGACATGCATGTGATGCCATGTTGACTTGGGAGAAGTTAACTTGGTCTCCAAATGGAGATAATGATGGAGTGTTTCATCTTTTGAAAAAGAGTCCTAATGGTATTTTTCTACATGCTTGACTGAAGGGTCATTTGTTTAAAGGCATATTTTGTGGGCTTGTTATCTAGTCCATCATTTGTATGTAGATACAAGACATGGAGGTGTTCACAAGATGTGAAATCTGTTTCTTTTGTTGAAGAAAGAGTTTAGTCCATCCAGTTGTTGTTTGTATGCCTGTCGTTGTTAACAATTATTGTTGGCAGGCTTTCAAACAGGTACAAATGAAAGTTTTGTGGAGCAGATGAACTTCACATTTGTTTAAGCCACCTTGGATCAATGATCAAGGCAAAGAAGTTCAAACCACCTTCTATGACCAGTACAACAGAATTTTTGCAGGAAGGCAAGGAGGAAGACAGTTCTTCCCAAGAAGAACAACCCATCCAAGAAGGGAAGTGGTCAGAAACTTTGGTTCAGAGACACTATGCAAGGCAAGTGTAGGGAGGCTGAAAGAAGAGGGTGAGTCACTCTCATTTACTATTCAGATTAGTATATCAGTCTTTTGGAGACCAAAAGTTCTTTTAGTAGGAAGGCGTGATCCAAAAATGGATCCTGGATAAACCTCTAAGTCTAAAAGACTTCATATAAGAGGTGAAAGGTGCCAAATGGCACACATCCTTTGTAAATCAGAGGAAAATGAAAGTCGCAGGCTGCTCTCATAAATAGTCTCATTGCAGAGACCCCTTCATTTTGAATCCAACGCAAATTGAATAGGTGAAAACGGACTTCAGATGAAGAAGTTATCACAAAGAGAAGCTCCCCTTGTTCTTTGGGAAAAAAGGCAAAAATCCTTTAAAAATGAGCAAAAAAGACCCTTATAAGGGAAAATCGCATCGCATGAGGCCAAGACTTAAAGTTGGGCAGAAGGCACTCCCGATCAGCGACCTCCGATGATCAGATCGGCGGGTCGGATAGGAGGCAGGCAATCTATCCCCAAGGCAAAGATCTCGGGCCAATGCGATGGTGGGATCGCCGAAATTAGCGGATCGCAATCAGCAATACCACAAGGCAAAGGCGGGACCCCAGGCAATGCGCTATCGCAATCGTCGATATTGGCAGATCGTAATTAGAGCATTACAAGGAGCGGTATATATATATATATATATATATATATATATATATATATATATATATATATATATATATATATATATATATATATATATATAGAGAGAGAGAGAGAGAGAGAGAGAGATGTGATGCGATAGCCGGACTCGACGGCAATATGAACCAGATTTAATATACTTTGAAATTCTCCGAAAGGCAATTTTTTTATGTATTTTCTTATGTTTCGCTATTAAATGAAATACAAAGGGAAAACCTTGGAACAAGGCATTGGCGACTTGTGATAGCATTATGGGCAGACTCGATGGGAGTTTAGGACGCGGTCATGAAAATTTGAAGTCCGAAACAATGTTTTCTGCGGATTTTCCTGTGTTTTACAGCGTTCTCTGTGTAAATAGAGAATGACTGTTTCTAAGGATTTCAAGCGCCAATAGTTCCCTCCCGTTACAAAATAGGTGGAATTCATCCCTAAGGGCGTTTAACAATGATGACTAACAATCAAAGAATGGATTTGAGCGGACTATGGCTAGAAGACAGAGAGCCCGAGAGGGAAGATGAATCAACAACGTCGATTTGGCTTAAAAATCCATGGATGTCAAAGATAGAGGGGTTGCTGAGGTTGCTGATGGCTGCTGAGTTGTAGTTGGTTGTTTTTGGGGCTTTGTTGCTAAAACAAAGAGTGAGCCAAGCCAAAGCAGGAAGCTAAGGCAAAAGAGGCAGTGCAAAAGCCAAAAAGGCAGCGCAGAAGCAAAAGAGCAGCCAAGGGAATCACTTGGAAGCCAAGTCAAAAGCCAAGAGGGCTGTAACTTAATAGAGGGCAGAAAGAAGCCAGAGCGAAGAGCCAGAGAGCCAGAGCTAGAGCCAGAACCAAGAGCCAAAGAGCCAGAGTCAGAGCCAAGAGCCAGAGTCAGAGCCAAGAGCCAGAACAAAGAGCCAGAGCCAAGAGCTAGAGATTCAAGAGCCAAGGGATAACATGTTGTTTGAACTCGTTGTTTCTATGTAAAACAACAGGAGTTAAGACAAGAGCTTGTAAAAAATACTTATACCATAATCCCAGAGAGCTCTAGTGGAATTGACTAGAGCTCATGGAGATGTAGCCCGAGAGTTGTGCGTGAACTCCAAATTAAATTGTTGTTCCATGTGTTTGTTTTTACTGCTGCATTATTCACTGATATATATATATATATATATATATATATATATATCAGTTTAAGCACATTTACATCTCAACACAAACAACAGATTTTTAAAGCATGTAATCAGTTAAAAACAATTATCAGCATACACCTATATTTTCAAGCATTTCTTAATTCCGCATTGGTTAGTCATTAAGACTTTGGAAAATTTAAAGCTTTGGAAGTGGGAGATGTTCTTGTAAGTTGGACAAGAAGCCTAAGTGCCGCATTTTCAGATCAAGTAGGTAGCTAGGTTCATGAGAGGATGTATGCTTTGTTGTACCAACAAGCCTAGCAACAAGAAACAAGGTTTGTATCATCCCTTACATGTACCTACTCATCCTTGGGAAAGCATTGTTGGGACAAGAAAAAGGTATGTTTTCTCCTCGTAAATAGCCTAATTTAGCATTTGTCTTCATATGTTTATCTTCTTCAAGATTGGGTCGATGTTTCGAACCAACTAATGTGGTTCATCCTCAGGACAAGGTGGAAAAAATCATACAATCTTCATGAATAAATAGTAAGGATGCACCATTGTCCAAGGTTAAAACTAGCCATTGAGGATTAGCTGTTGAGAACTAGCCGTTGGAGATTAGGTAGCTGGAAAACCTAAAAGGGAATTATTTAATATTTATTAGTTATAAATTCTATAACTAATAAATATTAGTTAATATTTAATATCATATAACTAAGATATTAAATATTAACTAATATTTATTAGTTATAGAATTTATAACTAATAAATATTAAATAATTCCCTTTTAGGTTTTTTAGCTACCTAATCTCTAACGGCTAGTTCTCAACAGCTAATCCTCAACGGCTAGTTTTAACCCTAGACAATGGTGCATCCTTACTATTTATTTATGAAGATTGTATGATTTTTTCCACCTTGTCCTGAGGATGAACCACAATAGTTGGTTCGAAACGTCGACCAAATCCTGAAAATGTGATTAATCTGCAAGGCATATTTTCTACATTATGGATCACAAAATTCTCAAATCTAACATGTTTATCTTCGTTTTATGGATCAAAATAGAGGAAACAACAGCTGAAATTGGATAAACGTGATTAGTAACACATTAGATAAATTTGGGCATAGAAAACTAACTTTTACTATCTTTATGTGCAAAGACGCGGATTGCACGATGGTTGTTCAATCGACAAAACAACAAAAACCAGTAAAGGAAAAAAATAGCGTCTGGGGCAAGCAGTACAATGGAAGACCGGGCAGACCAAAGTTATTTTATTATGAAATCAGATCAAGTATTGCGAAATCCTCAAGATCCCCTGATCCCAAGGATTCGCTTTTATCTATTTAATTCTCTAAATGTTATATAAGGTCGAAAGGCAAACTGAACAGCTAGTCTAGAAATTCACAGATTGTAACAATTCTTTTGGACATATAATACTTTCAACTTGGTTATGTTGTAACTTTGTTACTTATTTTAATGAAGAGATTGTGTTTAATTCATAATCGTATTATGAGTATCTAATAGCGGGGACTTCTGGCGACTTTGGGCTCAGTCAAGAGAAGATCTATTGCTTCACCTATGTTATAATCATTTATGTTTATTATTTATTGTTTGTTATTTTTAAGTTAATATCATTCTGATTACCGTGAGGATTGACGATTCTGATTTACATTTGTTGTTTATTCAAGATTCAAGTCTTAGCTGTGTGATTATATATGCGTGCTACTCTTTATTGAAATGGTTATGTTATATGCATGATGCTCTTTCTTGAATTGGTTATGTTCATTTCAGACTGTTGTTCGTTCTAAGTAATGTTATCATAGATTTCAAAGATATAATTGATTGCTTTCCATGAGATGCTTATATGGTCATTTGTTCTTCAATTATCATAGCTCTCTTTCATGTTAACTAAGTTAGTTCCAATTCCAATTAAGATTTCCAAGTGTGATTCTTTCTATTTGTATTTAGATTCATTTGCTTGCAGAATAGATTAAGTAGAATTGCAAAGTGTGTTATGAATTTATTTTAGAGTTGTTTGGATTGAATTTAAGGAAATAGCCATTAGTAATTGCAATTATTCCAACATATATTGACCTCTGAATTCACTGCATATATAGTGTTGACACTCTTGAAATAAAAAGACTTGTCCTGGGTTGATAATGAATGTAGGTATTGAGATCGTTTGTAATCAGACATCTTAGTGCACCAACATTTTGGCATTGTTTTCGGGGAGAGTGTTTCAAATTGATTTCCTTTTATCTTGCTATAAGAGAATTGGGTCTTAAAAACAAGAGGTAAGAACCTGTGTGACTAGCAAGTAAAGTGCTTGCTCATCAGCCTGCTTTTCAGCAAACGAATATAGGTTAAATAGAAATAGTTTTTTTATGAATGACTAGGAATAGAAAGATAGAAAAAGATCAGAACCCCCTCGCCTAATTCCATAAAACCCAAGGGATCGGTGAGCCTTGGGAGAACAACTTTTATAGACGACATTGTAAGAAAGCAGAGTCTCAGGCATTAGTAGGATTCCATACTGTCACTAGAAAAAGCCCTACTATAATCCCTCAGTCAGTAGGCTCACCATCTTCATGTTAGGATTCCAAGAAACTCTCCTAGGTTGTAGCTCAGAGATGCCTGGTAACATATAAATTCAACTATTGTTGTAGTTTTAATGGAAGGAATGATGGTTTGGTTCAAGCCAGATAACCACTTTCACTCTGTTTCACTCCAGACATGCATGAACACCCTCAGACTACAAGGCTTTAGACAACCAATGCTCACAGTTTTAGATGTTAGGTGAATATGGAGAATACTGACCACACCAGCAGATGCACAAGACCATGTGATGGCCAGCTGCAACTAGTAAAGAAACCTGTAAATCAAATCTATTAATGCAAAGACAGGATGATAGCTCTCCTGCATTAGATAGAAAGAAATATGAGCAACCTATTTAGTGATGCAATCAATACTTTAACACGGAGAAAAGATGACAGTTATCTAGTGCTAAAGACCAGGAGCTCAAGACTACAGCATATCAGGCACAAGCTTAGAATAAGAAGAAAATGGACAGTAAGCAATTAACAACAAAAGAAGCTTGTATTAGTTGAAAATGAAGATGAGACGCTGCAAGTGACAAAATGTCTACAGTCTCCAAAAGTTGAACCTTACATCAAATTCCAACCCTGATTACATCTTCCTTCTTGGTATTTATAAGTTTACAATACTATGGCATTTGGCCATTTAGGTATAGAGGAGTCATAATTGACCACCAACTGCATTTAATTGCCTGATGGAGTCTCTAAACGTGTTTGCTTGCTTCAGTGGGTGAATCCGATCTGCTCAGGTGATGTGCTATCCTTTTTAGGCGGTTGGAGTGCTCGTACCAGTCGAGTCCATGACTGATAAATTCAATTACAGCTTCGTGATTGTCCTTTTCTCCCTTGGCCATGCTATCCAATAAATATGGTTGTTGGGTGTCTGTCAGTGACTGATAATGGCGGAGCTACTAATCTCCTTCTTCGGGCAAACATAATGGTTAAGGACGTGGAATGCATGGGTGAGTGGACGATTTGGATGAGCAGGAAAAATGGTCGTCGGATCGAGGAAACAGACGGTGGAGATGGTTGGACGAAGGCTATCGATTGAGGCGAGAGTGGGGTGAATTGGGACCGTCAGATCTTCAGAAAAAAAATCGGGCGGTCATCGGGAAGCGAAGCTGCACGAACGTTTAACGGGTGGGCGGATTAGTCGGGCGGTAATGGTATTTATCGCACCACTTTTGGGCATTAAGCGGTAAATGCCCTGGGTCGTGTGATTCCATTCAGCGATTGACACGTAGCAGCGCATGAGAGAGAAAAACCGCTCTCATCATGCGCTATCGTTTGATCATATTGCCGGTGCGATGAAAGCGAAGGCCATTGGATCTTAGCGAAGATGATCTGACGGTGGGAAATGATCGAGCGGGTCGCTTTATCGGGTGCAACGGGAGTTGTTGGATCGACAGGGTGATCAATGATGGAGATGAGGCGCGGTGAGTCATGGAAGCGCGAATACATATGGTAGGGTCTTATGGCATGCTTGTGTTTTTGTGTTTGTGCCTAAAGTAAAAAGGGGCTAATCTTGTCGGGTTTAGGAGAAAAATAGAGGAATGAAGGTGGCAGAGAGAATGCGGGTTAGAAGGAGAAGGGAGAATGACCCATGAGGGGCACCTTTTTAAGACACCATCACACAAACCAAGCTTTCCTCTGACAATAGAAAGTCAGCACTGTATAGCGGAGCTAACACTGGCTCCTTCTGGGGATGAAAGCCTCCCTGTGAGGTTTCAAGAACTGTTGACCACTGCCTTTCACACAAAAACAAGATCAACAATATTTCCTAGTGTTCCATTGGGCATGGAGTCTAATTAAGCCTACGCTAAAACTTTAAAAGAACATATTTACAATGCTGAGGCCTAAAAGCCTTAAACCACATAAATCTTCAAAAACTGCCCATTAACACGGCCATCAAAAACTATTTCTCCTTCTATACTTTGCAGCATGAAAGTGTTGTTCCCCTGGATCTAAGCAATGACGAATGATCCTGTCCATAGAGCATCGAATTTACCAGGATCTCCCTGCCTTTCCTTCAATGCATCCCATTGAAGAAAACAGTCACCACACTGAGAATGGACCCTTTCTACCTTTCTATGAAAGGTTCCTTTCTCTTGGTCAATGTGCATATCAGCCAATTCATCAAAGACTTGCAAAGGCCAATTGATTTGATCACCTACCTCAAAAATTTTAGGGCATTTGACCTTATCAAGTAGAGATGGTTTATATTACACCCCCTCTCTGTATGCTCTCATCCTTGGATGTTTTTCGTGGAAGCTTTTGTACACCTGCTGAATAATAAGGGGTGTTGTGCACTCGGTTGTGTCATTTGTGGCCTGAACAATTATTAAATGGTGAATCAATGTATTCTTATGTGGGGGACACAAAGACTTCACCTTATCCTGTAGCTTTCTTAGAACAAGCCCCATCAAAGAAGGTGTCCCAAATCTGTGGACCCTCTTCCTTTGTGACCAGGCAAACTACCTTTTCAGGTTGTGTGGAGGCCAACTAGGCAGGCTTCGTAATATCAAGACTGAGATTATCCATGTCAGCCTTAGGCATTGAATTATGGCTGGCTCCAGTGCCTAGGGGGCAATTATGAGGGATTGTATCTTGAACAGACAGAGGAACATAAGATGATGGGGAGCTGACTTCACAATTTTTTATCACTGGGCTGAGAATAACAGCAGGTTGGTCAATTTTCAGATTGTCATAGTCAGTGGAAGCTTGGATGATTTTAGGCTCAAGATTTTCAAGGATAGATTCCTTGAGGGACTCATTCTTCACTGGTTCAATCAGAGGCATAGGCATTCTTGGCTTTTGAGTTTCTGATTGAAAACTGAAAGAAGAGGGGGACCTATCAAGGCTTCTTGCCTCTATGGTTGGAGCTTTGAGGATGATAGGATCAACTGTTGGTTGCTTCTGCCTATTAGTATGTTGTTCTACAGGGACAACAACTTTATGGTCAAGAGCTTCTTTGAAATTATTCATTATAGATCTCAGATCATAATGGTTTTGATCAGTAGTTTGAAGAATAGCTTCACCATCCCGTTCTTGGTTGATCTGACCATTGAATAATGACTTCTCATAGGAAGATTTGGTTAAAAAAGGGGCACTGCCCTTGTCTTCCATACCATGGATCTCATCATCTTCTTCAAACTGCTCTTCTTCCATGACTGTATTTTGAAACGGGGTCTTCACCCTTTGGTCTTCATTGGCATCTTTCTTTCTTTGCAAAATTTGCAACTGCTCATTTGCTCTTCTATATGGATTTGGATTTGGAAGAGCAAAGGTATTAGGAACCCTTTCTTTCCCTGAATGCTGCTCAACCTTCAGCTTGGAGATTTCAAAGGCCAATGACTCTATCATCTTGGCCATTTTATCGATCTTGGGATCTGAAGATGATAAGTGCTCACCGCTTTGCCTTCTTTTATCAGCATTACCTTTGAGCTTTTCTGCAGCCATGATGTTTGATTCTACTTCCAAGGCTACATCTTGCATATCATCCAAAGAAGCACATCGTCTTTCTCTCAATAGTAGGCAAAAGTCAGCATCAAAGGCATTGGCATAGGTGAGTTGGGCAGAGCTGGGGGTAGGCTAAAGGCTTCACTTCAGCTGGTATCTTGTTGTACATGCGGTTAAATCTCTTATTGAAATTAGACAGCAGCTCACCATTTTCCCTTTTTAATCTCCCAAGCTCATTATGATAGTAGAGAAGATCTTTCTTATCCCCCCAATGCCTTAGGAACACATCATCTAAGGCCTCAATGTCTGCTATAGACCTAGGGGTTAATTCTCTGAACCATTTTCTAGCTTCTCCATCTAGGCTTTTGACAAATACCCTCATCCACGCATCATCTTCACTAATATCTAGATTGTCAGCATAGCTATAGAATGACTCAAGATGTTCTTTAGCTGTTACTCCCTTTGTACCAGTGAACTTAGGCATGTACTTTTGATAGTCTCTTGCAGGCATGGAATTCGAAGGAACAGGCAAGACTAGGGGTCCATACCTAGCAGCTATGATTCTTTCCATTTTGGTGGGTGCTTGTGGGCCTACCATGACTGGGGTAGAGGGAAGGATACTGACAATTTGAAAGGTAGGGAGTTGAGCAATGACTGACAGGGCTAAAGGAGTATGATGGACTGGAAGAGAGGCTTTCTTTGGACTGAGATCCAAAGGGGGACTTATTGAACAAGGAGCTTTATGAATCTCTGATATTTCTTCACTGATAGTACTAGGCTCTATATCTTCAATGTGTGAATGCTCAGTTACAAGCCTTTCTTGCATAGATACATAAGATTGTTTAGGCTTACCTGATCCTGATGCTCCTTTCCATGATATCTTGCTTTGCTTGACAATCTTCTCAGGGTCAGGCACTTGGTCAGCTGGTGATTTCTGAGGATTTCTCCGAGTGTGTCTCACAAACTGAGCCAGAACTGTGATGTGGAGTCGCCAAATATATGATTACAACCAAAAATGTGTCCAGACTATGTCTATCATCAAAGCTGGATCTGTGTCGTTCTCCCAGGGAAGCTGAGCTTCAATCTCCTCTCCCCGGCAATGGCGCCAATTATGTTAGGATTCCGAGAAACTCCCCTAGGTTGTAGCTCAGAGATGCCTAGTAACATATAAATCCAACTATTGTTGCAGGTTTAATGGAAGGAATGATGGTTTGGTTCAAGCCAGATAACCACTTTCACTCTTTTTCACTCCAGACATGCATGAACACCCTCAGAAAACAAGGCTTTAGACAACCAATGCTCACAGTTTTAGATGTTAGGTGAATATGGAGAATACTAACCACACCAGTAGATGCACAATACCATGTGGTGGCCGGCTGCAACTAGTAAAGAAACCTGTAAATCTAATCTATTAATGCAAGGACGAGATGACAGCTCTCCTGCATTAGATAGAAAGAAACCTAAGCAACCTATTCAGTGATGTAATCAATACTTTAACACAGAGATAAGATGACAGTTATCTAGTGCTAAAGACTAGGATCTCAAGAATACAACATATTAGGCACAAGCTTAGAATAAGAAGAAAATGGAAAGTGAGCAATTAACAGCAAAAGAAGCTTGTATTAGTTGAAAATGAAGATGAGACACTGCAAGTAACAAAATGTCTACAGTCTCCAGAAGTTGAACCTTACATCAAATGCCAACCCTGATTACATCTTTCTTCTGGGTATTTATAAGTTTACAATACTATGGCACTTGGCCATTTAGGTATGGAGGGGTCATAATTGACCACCAACTGCATTTAACTGCCTGATGGAGTCTCTGAACGTGTTTGCTTGCTTCAGTGGGTGAATTCGATCTGCTCAGGTGTTGTGTTGTCCTTTTTAGGCGGTTGGAGTGCTCATACCAGTGGAGTCCATGATTGATAAATTCGGTTACAGGGTCATGCTTGTCCTTTTCTCCCTTAGCCATGCTGTCTGTTAAATATGGTTGTTGGGGGTCTGTCAGTGACTGATAATGGCAGAGCTGGTCATCTCCTTCTTTGGGAAAACAAAATGGTTAAGGACGTGGAATGCATGGGTGAGTGGTTGATTTGGATGAGTGGGAAAATGGTCGTCGAATCGAGGAAACGGACAGTGGAGATGGCTCGACGGAGGTTATCAATCGAGGCGAGAGCAGGGTGAATTGGAGCTGTTAGATCTTCAATGGATAGATTGGGCGGTCATCGGGAAGCGAAGCTACACAAACGTTTAACGGGCGGGAGGATTAGTCGGGCAGTAATGGTATTTATCGCACCACTTTTGGGCGTTAAGCGGTAAATGCCTTGGGTCGCGCAATTCCATTCAGTGATCGACATGTAGCAACGAATGAGAGAGAAAAACTGCTCTCATCGCATGCTATCATTCAATCATATTGCCGATGCGATGAAAGCGAAGGCCGTTGGATCTTAGCGAAGATGATCTGATGGTGGGAAATGATCGAGCAGGTTGCTTCATCGGGTGCCACGGGAGTCGTTGGATCGACAAGGTGATCAACGGTGGAGATGAGGCGCAGTGAGTCATGGAAGCGCAAATACATATGGTAGGGTCTTATGGCAGACCTGTGGTTTTGCGTTTGGGGCTAAAGTAAAAATGGGCTAATCTTGTCGGGTTTAGGAGAAAAATAGAGGAATGGAGGTGGCAGAGAGAAAGAGGGTTAGAAGGAGAAGGGATAATGACCCATGAGGGGCCCCTTTTTAAGACACCATCACACAGATCAAGCTTTCCTCTGACAATAGAAAGTCAGCACTGTATAGCGGAGCTAACAGTAGCCTACGTTGAGATTCAAAGCCAAATTGGAGGATATGAACAAAGTCTTCAGGTTACAACAAATTTACATTATGATCCTCTACAAGAGGGAAGATCGTGTAACTTAAGAGAAGGAGAGGGAGAAACTAGCGGATCTGCTAAGCGAGGACCTCAACTGTCTGAACAAGGATCTCCTGTGATCCCAGCTCTAGGTAGTGTTGCAAAACCAACTGGGATTGCTAATCCTCCACTTACTCAAATAGCACCCCCTGAAATTCCTGAAGGATGTTGACACATTTTTTACCAAATGACAAATCATCCAACTCAAGGTCAAACCTCGACATTGAAATACCCCATAGTCGACCAAGTGGCCAATGCCCCTATGAAAGTTATTCCTTTGCAGAGCATCCCAACTTTTCATGGGATGATCACAGAGGATCCTGATGCCTTCCTATTCAAGTTTGATGTCCTCTATAGAGGATATGACTATACCACCGACCCTCAAAAACTAAAATTGTTCCCTTCTACTCTGAAAGGAGCAGCCTTGAGATGGTTCATGGGTCTGGGCAGATGTACTATTAACTCTTGCTATGACATGAAAACTTACATTCCTCACAAGATACTAGGACTTTTGCAAGACTAGGGAATTAAAATATGAAATCTTTAAGATGGCTGCAAAGGATAATGAAACTCTAGAAGAACATGTCGAACAATTTCCCTATAATTTGCAGAGATCTCCTCACACCACCTTACCAAAAGAAGTCCTAAGAGCTATATTAATTAAGGGAATGAAAGAAGAATGAATAAAAACTCTAAATTTAATGGGGAAAGGAGATATTTCTCAAGAATATTATGATGAAATCGTTCGCTTGTGTATTAGGTGTTCATGAGGAAGCACACACACAAGAGCAGGAAGCCGAGATCCTATGACCAGAGGAAGCAAACCACATAGTGGAGGCGTAACATGAATGGAAATCGGTAACCTCCTAGAAGATTTCAAGACGGACATCTTAGGCACCCTCACAACACAACTAGACATCCTACAGGCTAAACAGAAACAAGCCTTAGCAGAACAGAACTTGGTTTTTTTCTACCCATGCTACCAGAAGAAGCACAGCCAACGGGAGTGTCCATTGGACATGGTTCAGACATGCGCTATCTACACCAAAGACCACGCCACTAAACAATGTCCATCACTTCCAGGGCTAAAAGCAATTTTCAAGGAAGCAGAAGAAGAGACATAGCTAATATATTTAATGAACCAGCGTCGTCAGTGGCAGGCCAAACCTACATGTATCTCACAAGACACATTCTAGTTCCTTGCTTCTTCACCATTTAATCAGCAATAAAACCTTGGGGCAAGATGGCAAGGTCAATCACCTTACTCGAATTGGAAATCCCAGCCATTCCCTATGAAACCTTGGAAAACTCAGTCCTTTTCGGGTAATGTCTGGCTAATTTCTCCTTTTGCTCCTATTTGGCAAGGTACTCCATATTCATCCCAGTGGCCTACCTCTACTTCTCAAAACCCAAACTGGTCTCTGAATTGGCAGCAACCTTTGGGGATATCCAATACATCTATGGGAACAGGTCCTCAACTGTCAACTTGCATTATCATCCCCATATCCATTACAAAAAAGTCCCTAGCCTCTTCTGCACCCTCAATTACCAGCTCAACCGAATTTGAATCCCAATAACAGACTGGTTCAGTGGGGGAAAATTGTCGAAAGCTCAGACTATGAGATTGAACAAAAAGAATGTAATGAACTTATATTGAGGTCAGGACGTATCATTACCCCTGGGGAAAACAGAGACCAACCATCAATTGAATTGGAAACTCCACATGTACATATACTATCAACTGTAAATGATATAGAAATAAAACAAGGAGAAGATATAGATCAACATAAAGATCTTGAGAATCTCATAGTCACTTCTCCCCCCTTCCCCGAAAGGCTAAAAATACCCAAGTCAATTGTTTATCCAGATTTTGATCTTGTAGGGGAACTAAAAAACCTTTGTATTAAAATTCCTCTCCTCCAGGCCATCCAAGATATTCCTATTTATGCTAAAACGATTAAAGAGCTATGTGTAAAGAAGCCTGTGAGGAAAGAAAAAACTTCACCCACCATTCATGTTGTAGGGACCTTATCTGATTTACTCTTGGGAGGGGAAACTCCAGTAAAATATGAAGATCCTGGGAATCCCATTGTTACAGTTCAAATATATGGCCACTCCTTTCCAAACACACTAGTTGATCTAGGTGCAGCCATTAACATCTTAACAGCAGAAACCTGTCAAACACTCGATATTATAGTGGTGGAACCAACCACCACCCTGTTGGAACTTGTTGATCGTTCCGTGGTAAGGCCAGAGGAAACTTTACAGGATATTATGGTTTCTATTAATTCATGGGAGTATCCAGTAGATTTTCTTGTTATAAACCCAAAGAGTCGATTGGATGGGCACCCTCTGATTCTGGGCCGACCTTGGCTAGCAACATTCGATGCTTACATAGGTTGTCGAGAGGGCAGCATAATTATTGCTAAAGGGGATGTTGTAAAAATTCTTGTTTTATATCCTCTTGCCAAACCAAGTCTTCCCATTGTAAAAATATGTAAACAACCACCCACATACCTAGAAGAAAGCATTCATTCACCACTTATAGTAGCAGAGGCACTTGAATTCAAGGATCAAACTGAAGATGATGTTATCAATAACTTTATCACTCAGCCAACTAATGTGAATAATGTGAAATGTCATATGTTAAAAGCAATTCTTGATAATGAAGCCTCAGAAGACCCTTTGAAAGATACTGATGATCACCATATCCAGATAACCGTTATTCATAACAGCAAGGCTATTGAAATTGAACCAGGCAAAGTTTTAAACATTAATGATAGCCTAGACAGTGATCAACAACAAAAGCTCATTCAGGTCCTACAAAAATATAAAGGGGATTTTGCCTGGGATTATCCTGATATGAAGGGTATAGACCCACAGTTGTGTACACATCATATCTACACTGAAAAGGATGCTCGTCCTATCCGGCAGCCTCAATGGAGATTGAATCCGCACCTCAAGGACATTGTAAAAGAAGAATTACAGAAGCTGCTGGATGTGAATTTCATTTATCCCATTTCGGATAGCAAATGGGTCTCTCCATCGGTAGTTGTCCCCAAGAAAAATGAGAAGTGGCGTATCTGTGTGGATTTTGGGCAATTGAACAAGAAAACTGAACTTAATTATATAGTAACAGAAAAGGAATTCTTAGTTGTCATTTATGCCATAAACAAATTTAGACATTATATAACTAGCTATCAAGTTTTTTTGTATACTGATCATTTCACCATTAGGTACATAGCCAACAAACCTATTACAAATGGTCGAGTGACTCATTGGTTATTTCTTTTGCAGGAGTTTGATATCACCATCAAGGGTCGTCTGGGGAAGGAAAACCCAGTCGCTGATTTTCTGTCTCGAATTCCAAAGGTAAATGATCCATTGGCAGTAGATGACCAATTTTCAGATGAACATTTATTCACCATAGCAGTCAAAACACCATGGTATGTAGATGTAGCAAATTATCTAGCAGTGAGGAAGTTGCCCAGGCACTTGCTAGCAAGGGAAAGAAAACATATTGTCCAACACAGTGCCCGGTTTTCTTGGATTGGCAAATACCTTTTTCACACAGGGTCTGATATGTGTATATGCAGATGCATTCGTGAGGGTGCTATTTACAACATCCTAAAGGCTTGCCATGATGAGCCTTGCAAAGGACACTTCGCAGATCTTAGGACAAGGCATAAGGTAGTACAGATGGGCTATTATTGGCCCACTATTTTTAGAGATGCTAAGAAATATACCTAGGCTTGTGATAGCTGCCAAAGGATGGGCCGACCTGGTCAATCTGATGAAATGCCACTACAACCCCAATTGGTGATAGAACCCTTTGAATAGTGGGCACTGGATTTTCTTGGCCCATTTCATCCACCATCAAACCAAAAGGCCTACATACTGGTTCCCACAGATTATGTGACGAAGTGGGTAGAAACAGTAGATTTGCCAAGAGCTACAAAAGAATCTATAATTAATTTCCTTTTTGGGCTATTCGTGCGGTATGGTTTACCTCGGGAAGTGATAATAGATGGGGGAGGGAAATTTGTAGGACACAAGATTACAACCACTCTCAGAAACCACCACATTACACATAGAATCACTTCCTTGTATCACTCGCAGGTGAACGGGCAGGTTGAAAGCACCAATAAGGTCATTGAAGCAATTCTGACCAAGATAGTCTCAACACATCGGTGAGACTAGGCTGCTAGACTGCCAAAGGTCTTGTGGGCCTATCACACAACTTGGCAAAGAAGCAAAGAAGCTATTTTCTCTATTTAATTTGAAATAAAGACTTTAAGAATGACTCAGGAAGTGGGACTGGATCTAACAGAAGCCCAAACCAAGCGACTTCAACAAATAAATGAATTGGACGAGGCTCGACTACTTGCCCTGCAACGTACTGCAATTATTCAACAGCAAAGGGCAAAGTGGCATGACAGTCTTATAGAAAAAAAGACGTTTCAAAAAGGAGATTGGGCACTCCTCTATGACTCCAGATTCTAGGACTTTCCAGGCAAGTTACAAACAAGGTGGCTCAGCCCTTATGAAATTCAAGAAGTACATAACAATGGTACTCTCACCTTGACTACCATTGACGGGTCTAGCCATTCTTTCAAGGTGAATGGACATCAGGTGCATCTTTATCACAAAACACTCACCAAGGAGTCTTTCTGCCAACAAGTACATGAGGACCCCACCAGGCAAATTTTAGCTGCAAGGAGTGATGACCCGACAACTTTTCTCTCATGAAATTGCATTTTTCATTGATTGTAAATAATGTATATATTCCTTTTAGGTTGATTGCAATCTAGTTAGGCATCACCATGTAAATACGAGGATTTTTCTTAATCTTTGGGTGTGCTTCGTAGGTGTTGTTCAATCGATTAAACGATTTTTGTTCAATCAATTGAACAACACTTATTTTCATATGTGTGTTGTTGTTCAATCAATTGAACGATTGTTGTTCAATCAATTGAACAACACTTATTTTTGTATGCATGTTGTTGTTCAATCGATTGAATGATTGTTGTTCAACCGATTGAATGATTACTATTCAATCAATTGAACAACACTTTTTGTGTGTTTGTTGTTCAATCGATTGAACGATTGTTGTTTAATCAATTGAACAACACTTTTTGAGTCTTTACGATTTTGCTGTTCAATCGATTGAATGATTTTTTCTCAATCAATTGAACAACATTTTTGTGTCTTTATGATTTTGTTGTTCAATCGATTGAACGATGGTTGTTCAATCAATTGAACAACAATTTTTGCATTTTTACGATTTTTTTGTTCAATCAATTGAACGATTGTTGTTCAATCGATTGAACGATTGCTATTCAATCTATTGAACAACACTTTTTGTGATTTTTCGATGTTGTTGTTCAATCAATTGAACATTTTGTGTGTCTTTCGATTTTGTTGTTAAATTGATTGAACAATTGATTTTCAATAAATTGAACAACACTTTCTGTGTTTTTAGATTTTTGTTGTTCAATCGATTGAACAACACCTTTGCGTTTTTTGTATTGTTGTTCAATCGATTGAATGATTGTTGTTCAATTGATTGAATAACACCTTTTGAGTGTATGTTGTTCAATCGATTAAACGATTGATTGAACAACCCCGATTTTGCTTTTTGTGTGTTTATTGTTTAAATCGGTAGAATGAATAATTGTGATTTATCTTTGTTGTTTCATCACCAATCATTCTTTTTCCATTTATTTTCTCTTTTATGTTTTGAATAAAAACCATCTAGTTGGATTTGCGCCTAAGATAAATAAAAACAGTAATGTTAATACCATTATGACCTATGAAACCTTTTGATGACTATCTTTATTCAAAATCTGACATGGTGCATATCTATAATGACTGGCTAAATATCTTCCCTTTGGACAGATCATAAAATGATTTATTATTTTAATACCATGCTTGGTTTATCTTTCACACTTTCAAATTGGTAAACTCCTTTGATATGATGATATGAGGGTAAAAGTATAGCTTTCATTGGCATTTTTTTTACTTCTTACGCCATCCCTGACTCTTAAGGAGTAAATGAGCCTCCCTATTTTTATAATAAAAGCATCAACATATGAAAATATGAAAATGCAACAAACATTGTCTTAAAGAGGATAGGGGGTCTCAGCACGAGCCATCCTACCATGATCATAAGGATGTAATAGGTGAGATTCCATTTTGGCCACCAAACCAAGATAATGGCCTTCTTGATAATTAAAAATGCTAAAAGGGCAGGGGTTCTCATCACGAGCCAACCTAATCACTTTCTTATATCCTGGTGAATGGCATTATGATTATCTGGTTAGCATGCCAACATAGTGGTCTCTTTATAGTAAGAAAAGAGAGAATCACTTGAGAATCAAAATGAGGACTCTGGCTCATTTGAAGGGTTAAAAAGCAACCCTGTCGAGGCTATGGATGCCTGCTGGCAATAGTGGCTCTGCTTGTGGTATTGAAGTACTATGTGACATTGCCAAATTCTTTCTATCCTATTACCACCCATGGATTCATTGCTAAAGGGAAATTTCCCATTTTAACAGCATTCCTAAAAAGCCAACTTGCATGGTAACTTATATCTTATATCCATTATATCATATTTGTCCAATCACTTTAATGACAGTCATTAATACTTACCGTCGATCATGCGTTTGATACTTTTCCACTTAAGGTAAAAATATTTTGACATAATGGTTTAAATATCTGTTTTAATTTATGGGCATTTCAAATCTGTTGACGTGTACTACTTTGATTGCCGTTGTCGTATATTGTGTCACCTTTATTGATTGGTTGCCTGCATTTATGATTTACCGACGCTTTTTCTTGTTTTTCTCATGCTTGACAGACGTGGCTTCCCTTTTCCCACTGGAGGGGGTATGGTCTGCGTATGAACAACATGTGTGACAATTTATGGATAGTTGTGTGATAATTATTAAACTAATTTCCAGTTAAAGGATTGCATGATGATTGTGTATGTGTAATAATTATCAAACTATTTCTGATTGGACGAAGAACGACAACCATTATGGATAGCATGCAGATTGATTATGATCATGCGTCAAATATTGCTGACAAGACAAATGGCTTGAATGTATGTGATACTAATTCTCAAAACAACATCATTTCCATGTCAATAACCTTAATGTTCTCTGCTGCTGTTCCAAATTGCAAAAGTGTGAGAGAAGTGCATGCAAGTGAACCAGTCATAAGAAAACAACAGCCATGGGAGGTAGAGCCATCTGAAATGAACCCACAGTGCTCATGGTATCAGACCAGGCTTATGCAATTCTTGAGCGCGTCGATTGGCTGCAATATTTGAATAAATTACAAAGATTTCACAAAGAGCTGACACTTGAATTTCTACAGAATTTGCAGAATGGTGGCACCACGGTAAGAGGTAGGAACATAACGATCTCCGAAGCATTCATAGTCGAAGTCACTGGACTTCCAGATGAAGGAACAAGGTGGACGGACAAACATGTTATTATACACAATGTGGTCACAGTATTTTAGGACCTAGGTGATCAATTGGTGCAAACAGGAAAAGGCATTCACCCTACAGCCTTGAGACAACCATGGTAAGAATTGGCAGCATTATGCAGAGGTACATCACATGTGATGAACGACAAGACGTGGTAAAGCCCCGCCAACTCAAACTGTTAGCTATTTTAAAACAGAAAATTACAGTTAACTTGTCATTTTATTTAAATTCCCTATTGCATGATGTTGCTCGTCGAGTTAGAAAAGAAAAGGACCCACATACAGTCATCAACCATCATGGACCGACCAAATTGATTATCATTCATGGGTTGGCCCAGCAACAACTAACCTAGGATAATATTGTAAATCCTACTCTGGCCCCACCTATAGAAAACCCAACAACTGAACAATAAGGGCCAAGAGCCACATGTCTGAAAAGGACACAGAAAAGGAAGAATTCCTTTGTAGCCTTGGGCCCAGCAAAACAAAGATGCTCTGTGCAGGTGAAGTCGCAGCAACGCACCCAAATTCAAATAAACGAGGTCGGGCCATCTCACACACCCCCTCCAAGTCCCCAGGATGACTCCTTGTAAGACTACGAGGAAGAGGTGGATAGAGTACTGAAAAACATGGGGATATTTGGTGAAGGAAGGGAGAAATTCGAGAGTTCTAAAGGGAAAAATTGTGCCCCCAACCAATCTTCCCCTGCTGGCAGTCCTGGTCATGATCAAACCCTGTCGTTTACTGATAATTTGGAAGAACAAAGGGAACCTGTCCCTTTTGCGGAGAAACCCCTTGAAGAAGAAGTGCATGCAGAAGAAACCATTAGAGAAGGAAATCAAGCAGTAGCTACTGGTCCATTGGAACCCCCATTTGAAGAAAACCCTACAGAAGAAACCCTGGAAGGTGAAAATCAATCAGGGAATGCTAGTTTTATGAAGTCCCCTAAGGACGAGGCCCACCTAGAAGAAAGCCCTGAAAACGAGAATTGCTCAGGAGACACCATTCCATTGGGGTCTCCTGAGAGAGAAATTCATGACGAAAGAGACCTGGGAGGTGAATATCCATTGGGAGATACAGTTCCAATAGAACCCCACCCTGATGTCAACACAATTCCACCTGAGCAGGGACCTAAAGTAAATGCAGTCATGCCACCGCTGGTCAGAAGCCTCACAACAAAGAAAACGTACAAGGATAGACTCAGAAAAATGCTCAAGAAATATAGGAGGCAAGAGTTAATAATTAAGCAGCTAAGACAGTGATTGAGGGAAGCAGTTAGGGTTAAGATAGTGAAAGAAGAATTGGAGACCATATGGACCCAAACTGAATATTGCCCTAGGTAAAATGTTGAACCCTATTGAATTATTCAAAAGAAACCCAAATAGAGCCATGTCTTGTAGAAGACAGTGAAATGCAAACAGAGGATCCTTGTGTTTTCCCACGGGAAACTCAAATGGACTTCCCTACTGTTGATATTGCCATTCAAACTGATACCGAAGAAAACACCCAAGATAGTTGTTGCATGATTCGATAAGTAGCCGAGGCTATTGTTCAAACTAACCCAATGGAAACACAGGACAATGAGGTCCAGATAGATGAGACACCTACCTACATTCCCTTGGTAAGGGAAGCGGTCATTAGGAAATTGTAGAATGATCTAGTTAAGACTCAGGAGGAATTGAATCGACATAAAGAGGAAGTAGTGCCCCTGTGAGTACAGCAAGAATTATGAAAGAAATTTGAGGCACTCATGGTCACGGAAGATGAAACTTTTGCATATTATAAAGCTGAGCAAAAGAAGGTTGAGTTACAAAAGGCTAAGAGCAATTGGAGATTGTTTTCTCTCTTTACTCAGATACCTTGTCATGCTGAGCTCCTGCTACAAACTATGCATTGTTCCTCCTAGAAAGGTACCTCCTACTGAAGATCAAAGTTGTTAAAGTTGGCAAGTCTATGGAAATCAAGACCACCCCAGACTTCGTCAAGTGTTTCAAAGAACAAAATGAGCAAGTACAACGCCTCTTATGTGAACTTTACATGCATAATGTATTGCGTAATCCTCAGGATCCCCAAATCCTGAGGATTCACTTTTATCTATTTACTTTTCTAAATATTATATAAGGCTGAAAGGAAAACTGAACAACTAGTCTAGAAATTCACAGATTGTAACTATTATTTTGGACATATAATACTTTCATCTTGGTGATGTTGTAACTCTGTTACTTATTTTAATGAAGAAGACTGTGTTTAATTCATAATCGTATTCTGAGTATCTAATAGCGGGGACTTCTGGTGACTTTGGGCCCAGTCAAGAGAAGATCGACTACTTCACTTGTGTTATAATCATATCTGTTTATTCTTTATTGTTTGTTATTGTTAAGTTAATATCATTCGGATTACCGTAAGGATTGACAATTCTGATTTACATTTGATGTTTATTCAAGATTCAAGACTTAGCTGTGTGATTATATATGCGTGATGCTCTTTATTTAAATGGTTATGTTATATGTGTGACGCTCTTTCTCGAATTGGTTATGTTCATTTCATACTATTGTTCATTCTAAGTAATGTTATCATATATTTCAAAACTAGAATTGATTGCTTTCTGTGAGATGCTTATATCGTCATTTGTTGTTCAATTGTCATTTGTTGTTCAATTATCATAGCTCTATTTCATGTTAAATAAGTTAGTTTCAATTCCAGTTAAGATTGCCAAGTGTGATTCTTTCTATTTGTATTCATATTAATTTTCTTGCAGAATAGATTAAGTAGAATTGCAAAGTGTGTTATGAATTCCTTTTAGAGTTGTTTGGATTGAATTTAAGGAAACAGTCATTAACAATTGCAACGATTCCAACATAGATTGACCTCTGAATTCACTACATATATAGTGCTAACACTCTTGAAATAAAAAGACTTGCCCTGGGTTGATAATGAATGTAGGTATTGAGATCGTTTGTAATAAGACATCTTAGTGCACCAACAAGCATTTCCATGGACTTTGTGGGAGGTTTACCAACAATCAGAAAGGGACATGACTACCTATTTGTGTTAGTTGACAGGTTATACAAGATGTGTGTTCTGATTCCCTGTAAAAATACCATCAACGGACAAGAAGCAACAAACTTGTTCTTTGGACAGGTCTGGGTACACTTTGGGATACCAAGGAGAATCATTTTAGACAGTGATACAAGATTTCTTAGTTCATTCTGGACTACATTGTGGGAGATGATGGACATAAAGTTGAAGAGATCTACAACATTCCATCCACAGACAGATGGACAGACATAAGTAGTCAATAAGACTTTGGTGCAGCTTCTGAGGGGTTACAACCAAAAGCATCTGAAGACCTAGGATGAAAATCTAGTATATATACAACATCCTTATAACATAGCATTCCACACTTATACAGGAAAGTCCCAATTTTAGACTTGTTTTGGATATTTTCCACCTTCACCTTTGGATATTGCATATGGGCAGCAAGGAGGAGTGAAGGAATACCTTACAAGAGATGCTTTGAGGGCTGAAAAATTTATAAAGAAGATCAGGTAGATCCATCTATGGGTATAGGAAACACTGCAGAAGTCGTAGGTGAAGTATAAGGGTAGACATGATCAACACAAAACAAAGAAATCATTCATGGTGGGATACAACTACAAAGTATGGCTACAGTTGAACAAGGAGAGGCTACAGGGGCCTGGTAAGAAAATCAAGGCTCTAAGGTATGGTCCCTTTGAGATACTGGAAAAGGTGGGTGATAATGCATATTGACTTAGTTTACCACCATATATGCGCATTTACTCAGTTGTAAATGTGGATAATTTGAAACTCTATGAGCCATCCAAGCTAGATCAGGAAGAGGAACAAGTCCTACCTTCTGTGGAGGATTTGGCACCAAACACTCAAGTAGAGTTGATAAAATATATAGTTTTTCAGAAGAGGTCTAGAACTATAAGGAAAGGGTAACAAGAAATTTGGCAAATTGGGTTGAAGGGACAACTTCCAAGAAAAGCTAAATGGTACCACAGAGAAGGTAGAGGAAAAATTTCCTCACCTCATTCAGTAAAATCTTTTGGGGACAAAAAACCTCCCAAAATGGGGTGTGATTCGAATTGATCATTATATCGTTTGTGATCCATAACGATTCATTTGGAGTGGAAAAAGTGGAGGAATCAACTCATGGGACCATTTTGACCAGTGGGACTCAGTTTGGAAAAACGGGGTCTGAAACCTTCAGGGAGCATTTTGAGGCATCAAATGATGTTTTTGGGGGGTAAAACTTTATTGCAAAAGTGCAACACATTTTCATTTTATTCTACACACATAAATCTCTCCAACGATGCAAGAATCGCGCTAATCGGAGTCCGTGTGCAAACATTATGCCACTTAGAAGTTGACCTTCCTATTTTGACACCTATAGTTCGGGAGGATGCCGCATCAACTGATCTGAAAATGGGGCTCTTAGGCTTCTTGTCTAACTTACAAGAACCTCTCCCACTTCCAAAGCTTCTAATTTTCCCAAGTCTTAATGATTAACCAATGTGGAAATAAGAAATGCTTGAAAATATGGTGTATGCTTGTATTTGTTTTCAGCTGATTATTTACTTTAAAATCTGTCATTTGTGCTGATATGGGAAGGTACTTAAACTGATACACAAATGCATATAACAGTAGTTAAAGCAGCAGTAAAGACAAACACATGAGACAACAATATAATATGGAGTTCACCCTGATATCTTGGGCTACGTCTCCTTGAGCTCTAATCAACTCGATTAGGCTCTCTGGGATTATGGCAATAGTTCTTTTACAAGTGCTACACTTAACTCCAATGTTTTATACAGGAACATTGGGCTCAGAACACCATCTTATCCCTTGGCTCTTGGAGCTCTTTGGCTTTCTAGCTCTGGCTCTTGGCTCTGGCTGTGGCTCTTGCTCTGGCTGTGGCTCCTGCTCTGGCTGTGGCTCTGACTCTGGCTCTAGCTTTGTGGCTCTGGCTCTGGTTCTGACTCTCAGCTCTCGCTTTTGGCGCTTGCTCTGGCTCTTGCTCTGGCTGTGACTCTGACTCTGGCTTTGGCTCTGTGGCTTGGGCTCTGGTTCAGGCTCTCAGCTCTGGCTTCTGGCACTCTCTCTAGCTCTTGGATCTGGTTGTGGCTCATGGCTCTCTACTCTGGCTTTTCTAAGCTCTTTTGCTCAGCCTTTGCATGCCTCTGTGAATTGCTCGACCTCCAAGCAACTCCAACAACAATATGTTGCTGTCAATTGAGCTCTCTAGCTTTTCACTTGACCTCTGAGTGACTCCCCAAACTCTCTGTGCATTTAGTGTTTTCTTCGTTGTTCACCCTCCAATCTCTGGTGGCTCTACCTATTACAGTGAGCTCAACTCTGGTTTTTCCGCTTCTAGGCCCGCTTACTACTTCTTAGCCTGCTCTCTCCTTTTTTTTTCTTTTACTCTCTGTCTGTTTGTGGCTTAATGCCAATCCGTCTCATGACTGTTCGCTTCCTCTCCTGGCTCTTCGGATCACCTACTTCTATCCGCTGGAATTCCCTGCTCCGCATCATCATCACTGTAACGCTTCATAGAGAGGTGGCCACTTGTCTCCTCATGAGCTGAGCCAGCTCTTCCTCAAGCGGTTCTTTACTTTGGTTACTCTGTGAAATTATTCATCCGCCAACTCAGTGGTCCAATTGGACTTCAACCTTTATGTGCCGAAGCTTATTTTCTCTGTCGAATTTGGTTTCCCATCAAGCGCAATCTCCGCTGTTAGATCTAGGGCCTCCAGATCCTATGGTTATCGCTCTTATCGCGTGGTTGACTTGCTCGGACGTTAGCCCACGATGAGAGCGATTTTCTCTCTCATCTGCCGGACACGCATCAATCAACGTATGGAATCACTGGGTCCTTTCACAAACCCACTTACAGCCCGAAACGCCTCTGATATTCTGCCAGTTTTGGAGCGCAGGACCCGCCTGTCGCTTTAGCGCTTTTCCCACGGTTCTTTGGCTTCCCTTGTGATCGAGCGCTCATGGCTTCTCCATTTCGAGGGGTTTTTCCAAGCGATGCGCTAATCACGCATCAGAAACAGCCTCCGCTTTCTGATCTGGATTTCCCATTTGCCAGTTTGCGCCACTGTGCGGTCTCCATGGGCCTCGGTCAGCGTACTTTGACCGAAGGTCCTCGTTGCTCCATGCTAGCTGCAATTGTCGTTGTTCAGAGGTTATTTATGATAGGATTTGACATCCATAAGACTTTTAAACTCCAGTATGAGTTTTTACAGAGTTCGAGTAGCTTTAAGAGAGTTTAAGGATCCAATTCGGATCACGCCTTCCCACTAAAAGAACTTTTGGTCCACCAAAAGACTAATATACTAATCTTAGCAGTAAATGAGAGTAACAACACCCTCTTCTTTCAGCCTCCCTATACTTGCCTTCGCATAGTGCCTCTGAGCCAAAATATTTAACCACTTCCCTTCTTGGATGGGTTGGTCATTTTGGGAAGAACTGTTTTCCTCCTTGACTTCATGCAGAACTTCTGCTATGAAGTTTACAAAAGGTAGTTTGAACTTCTTTGCCTTGATCCTTGATCCAAGGTGGCTCAAACAAATGTGAAGTACATCTGCTCCACAAAACTTTCATTTGTACCTGTTTGAAAAGCTGCCAACAACAACTGTTAACAACAGTAGGCATACAAACAACAACTGCATGGACTAACTCCTGCTTCAACAAAGAAACAGATTTCACATCTTGTGAACCCTTCCATGTCTTATATCTGCATACAAATGATTGACTAGATAACAAGCCAATAAAACATGCCTTTACAACAAATGACCCTTCAAGTCAAGCATGTAGGAAAAGACCTTTAGGACTCTTTTCCAAAAGATGAAACAGTTCATCCTTATCTCCATTTTAGGAACCAAGTTAACTTCTCCCAAGCCAGCATCACATGCATCTCATGCTCAGGCATGCATTCCATCTATCAACTTTCGCTTAAGTACACTGTACTTTCGAAGTTGAAATGAACATATTGTTACAGCAATAAAGTGAGTTTTCTACTCAACTTCTTTCTATTTACCATTTGGTAATATCTTGCAACTTGCATTTATTCCATAAATAAATGCAAACAGATGCATCACTAGACATGCAGCCTTAATTGGATAAGAATTCTAACCATTTCTTACCAATCCATTTCAAAGGTCCCTCCTTTGCTTGCACATCAACATCAATATGTGAATCATCTTGAACCACATCAACCATGGAATCTTTATTTCCATCCCTGCCATTTTCTTTTTCCACCTTATCCTTCAGCTTTGGTGGGAGCAACGCTGGATTCAAAGACCAACACCTTTCAGCAATATGCCCTTGCTTATGGAAGTAAGTGAAACACATGTGCATTCTTTTGACAGCATGATTTGCCTTGTCCTATGGACCTTTGGCTGCTTTCTTCTTTTCCTTCAATAGTTTCCTGTATGTGGCCATCCTCTTCCAACATCTAGAAACATGATGGTTAACCAAACCACAAAAGGAACATGCAATTATTTTTCCATGCTTTACAAAATCAAAAGGAATGTTTTTTGAACCAAATTTATACCTACCTCTTTCACCTTTATTGCCTTCATGAGGAGGTGAAGCAAATGAAGAAGTGGCTCCCTTTGCAACATCATCACTTTCTTCAAGGCTGTCAGAGTTTCCACAACTCTCTGGTTCAAGTTTTTGCTTCTGAACACTTGCATCATGCAAATGATGTCTCAAGCTATTGCATTCCTCCTTAATACAATCCTCACACTTTTGAGGTACAGAACCTGCAATGAAACTCCTTTTTGGAACTGTTTCAATGGCCTTCATGGCAGCTTTGGAATTCTCTCCATAAGACTGTCCATATCCAAGACCCAAATACTTAAGCCTTTCCTCAACCATTATTGGCTCGACAATACCTTGTGCATGTTTGCCCAATCCTTTTCCTTCATAGCCCATCTTGGACACTAGCTTGGAACCTATGCCTCTGGTATGTTTTTCAAAAGAACCAATATGAGCATTCTTAGAAGAATTTGAAGACAAACAGGAATGGTTTACCTCTTCTTCAAGCTGATACTTGGCCAAGGCTTCTTTTGCAACAAAGAGTTGTGACTCCAACTCATGCATCCTTTTCAGGTTCATACTTGTAATATGAAGTCGCCTCTCTATTTCCTGTAATTTGCCAGAAAGCATCTGCTTGTCTTCCTCCATAGAATTCAACTACTCTCTAAGTATGATGCTCTTCCTTCCATCCTCATACATTTCCCTCACCATATCCATCATGGTGGACAAGTCTTGCTTCATGTCTCCATTAAAGGAACTTCGGGAGCAAGAAGAATTTGAGAACTCACTTGTAGAAGTTGTCATTTTCAAAATGCACAAAATAACCTCAAACAAGATTATTAAAGAGCTTATCCAGTAACCTCTTCCAATAATCTTTTGCACTTCAAGGATTGCCCTGAGGTCCTCTGGGATAGAAGAATGCCTTCATCTCTTCTCCCTTCTTGTCCTTCCTGGACTGAGTTATCAATAGCTTTCCCTTCACCTTTGCAAACTCAAGCAATCGTCAGTCTGAAACCAAGCATACAATCAATGAGGCAATAAATCCTTGACTGTCAAAACACCTGTCAATCAAGGATTTTGTTACAACCTTCTTTGAAGGTGGGGTTAATCAACCTTAAGCTCTGATAACACCTGATCTAAAAATGGGGCTCTTAGGCTTCTTGTCTAACTTACAAGAACCTCTCCCACTTCCAAAGCTTCTAATTTTCCCAAGTCTTAATGATTAACCAATGCGGAAATAAGAAATGCTTGAAAATATGGGTGTATTCTTGGATTTGTTTTCAGCTGATTATTTACTTTAAAATCTGTCGTTTGTGCTGATATGGGAAGGTACTTAAACTGATACACAAATGCATATAACAGTAGTTAAAGCAACAGTAAAGACAAACACATGAGACAACAACATAATATGGAGTTCACCCTGATATCTTGGGCTACGTCTCCTTGAGCTCTAATCAACTTGATTAGGCTCTCTAGGATTATGGCAATAGTTCTTTTACAAGTGCTACACTTAACTCCAATGTTTTATACAGGAACATTGGGCTCAGAACACCATCTTATCCCTTGGCTCTTGGAGCTCTTCGGATTTCTAGCTCTGGCTGTGGCTCTGACTTTGGCTCTGGCTCTGTGGCTCTAGCTCTGGTTCTGGCTCTCAGCTCTCACTTCTGGCGTTCGCTCTGGCTCTTGCTCTGGCTATGGCTCTCACTTTGGCTTTGGCTCTGTGGCTCGGGCTCTGGTTCTGGCTCTCAGCTCTGGCTTCTGGCACTCACTCTAGCTCTTGGCTCTGGTTGTGGCTCGTGGCTCTCTGTTCTAGATTTTCTAAGCTCTTTTGCTTGGCCTTTGCATGCCTCTGTGAATCGCTCGACCTCCAAACAACTCTAACAAAAATATGTTGTTGTCAATTGAGCTCTTTGGCTTTTCATTCAACCTCCGAGTGACTCCCCAGAATCTCTATGCATTCAACGTTTTCTTCGTTGTTCGCCCTCCAATCTCTGGTGGCTCTGCCTATTACAGTGAGCTCGGATTTGGTTTTTCTGCTTCCAGGTCCGCTTACTGCTTCTTAGGTTGCTCTCTCCTTTTTTTTTCTTTTACTCTCTGTCTGTTCGTGGCTTGACGCTAATTCATCTCATGACTGTTCGCTTCCTCTCCTGGCTCTTCGGATCGCCTGCCTCTGTCCGCTAGAATTCCCTGCTCCGTGTCATAATCACTGTAACACTTCACAGAGAGGTGGCCACTTGTCTCCTCACAAGCTGAGCCAACTCTTCCTCAAGCAGTTTGTTACTTCGGTTACTCTATGAAATGATTCATCCGCCAACTCTGTTATGCTCTTAACCTACAAGATGATACCAGAATACAGAATATGAGAAGAAATATACCTAGAACATAGAATAGTGAGAAACAACAACAAGTATTTTATTATTTAGAAAGTAATGTTCACTTACCTCTTCGAGGGGGCAACCTCCAATAGAGCAGGGCTCGATTACAAAATAAGACATGATGCTCCTCGCAGGCCCATCTATCTAATACCATGGCCCATTTGCAACTAACTGTGGTCCCATCATTAATTGCAGGTTAACCACTTACAATTATTAATATGGGCTTTATTGACTCCTTACTTAACTATAACTATGACTCGATCCTACTACATAAATAAGGGGGCTAGGGTGGGACCCTAACATGCCCTCCCCCTTAAGAATAGCCTTGTCCTCAAGGCTGAAGCTACAGAAACTGCTGAAGAATAGTGGTTGGTTCCCAGGTTGCATCCTCTGGAGAGGTGTCTCTCCACTTGATGAGGACTTCCTTGATCATGTGGTCACGCAAGTGCCGTTCTCGTGTGTCTAGGACCTGTTCAAGTTAGAGCCAGATTGACCCTTCTTCATCCAATTTAGGTAGACTGGTTTGAATTCTGCAATTGTTCCCAATCAATTTCTTAAGGCATGAGACATGGAAAACTGGATAGATTTTTGCAGTGGGTGGCAAAGCTAGCTTGTAGGCCACTTCTCCAATGCGTTGAAGTACTTGATATGGTCCGTAGAATTTTGGAGATAGTTTATTAAAACCCTTGTCTTTGAGTGAAGTTTGCTTATATGGTTGCAGCCTCAAAAATACCTGATCCCCTTCTTGAAATTGGCGCTCTGAGCGATGCTAATCTACCTGTTGCTTCATGCGGTTTTGAGCTTGATGAAGATTATCTCTAAGATGGGCAAGCATGGTTGTGCGGTTTTGTAGGAGTTGATCCACTGCTTGTACCTTGGAGCACCCCTTGATATAATAAGTAGGGGAAGGAGGGAGTTGACCATAAACTGCTTCATAGGGAGTCACTTTGGTGGTGGCATGATAGTTGGTGTTATACCACCATTCAGCTAGAGGCAACCACTGTACCCATAGATGTTGCTTTTCTGAAGTGAAACACCTAAGGTAGGTTTCCAGAAATTTGTTGACGGCTTCAGTTTGACCATCCGTTTGTGGATGATAGGAAGTACTGAGTTTTAGTTGGGTGCCTTGTAGCCTGAAGAGTTCCTTCCAAAAATTACTGGTGAAGATTGGGTCATGATCAGACACAATAGAAGTGGGCATGCCATGCAATTTGAAGATCTGATCCATGAAATATTGAGCGACCAAAGTCGGTGTAAATGGGTGGGGTAGGGCGCAGAAATGAGCATACTTAGAAAGTCGGTCCACAACCACCATGATGACTGACTTGTTTCCTGATTTTGGAAGACCTGTAATGAAATCCATAGAAACCTCCGTCCATATAGATGCTGGGATGGGCAATGGTTGTAATGTGCCTGGTGCTTTGACTGTCTCCCCTTTGTGGCGTTGATAGACATCGCATTCCGCTACAAAAGTAAGGATGTCCTTTTTCATGCCTGTCCAAAAAAGTGTTCTTCTAGTGCGAGCATATGTCTTCTGAAAGCCTGAATGTCCTGCAATGGGGGATGAGTTTAATTCTGCCAAAATGCGGCTTTTGAGGGTGGATGTTGGTGATATTATGACTTTGTCCTTATAGCGAAGAATCTCATCCTGCCACGAGTAGCCCTTGGTGGAATTTGGATTCACCTGTAATTGAGTAATGAGTTGGGAGAGCCAGGGATGTGAAAACCATTCCCTACGAGCCTCTTCAATCCATTCTGGAATGGGAAGGGAAATTGCGAGCAGGGTACTTTCCTCCTCAATTGGCGAGATAAGGCATCTGCTACACTATTTTCGCGCCCTTTCTTGTAAATGATCTCATAATCATATCCCAGCATTTCGGCGAGCCATTTATTTTGTTGTGGGGAGGATAGGCATTGCTCCAAAAAATATTTAAGACTGTGATGGTCTGTGCGGATTTGGAAACGTCACCCCAATAAGTAAGGTCGCCAGGTATCTACTGCATGTAAGATGGCCATCATTTCCTTCTCATAGGTAGATTGTCCCAGATTCCTCCCACTTAGTTGTTGGCTTGTGAAGGCCAAGGGTTGACCTTCCTGCATTAAGACCGCCCCAATACCCGTACCTGAAGCATCACATTCAATGACAAATGATTTGGTGAAATCAAGTAGTGCTAAGACTGGAGTGGAACACATGGCATATTTGAGAGCTGTAAATGCCTGTTGTGCATCATCATTCCAGAAGAATGAATTTTTCTTGAGGAGTTGAGTGAGGGGCTTCGCAATGCGACCATAATTGCGGACAAATTTGCGATAGTAGCCTGTGAGACCCAAAAATCCTCTCGGGCTCTTCAAGGTCTTAGGTTGAGGCCAATCCTGCATTGCCTGGATCTTTTTGGGGTCCACCTTGACACCTTCACGCCCCACAATGTGGTCCAAATACTCAACTTCTTCCATGACAAAAGAACATTTGGACAGCTTAACAAATAATTGATGCTTCCGGAGCAGTTGCAAGAGAAGATCTACATGCTGAAGATGTGTGGCCCAAGCGCAACTATAGATGAGGATGTCATCGAAGAAGACAAGGTCAAATTTCCTGAGATATGATTTGAGAAGGTGGTTCATAAGGCTCTGAAAAGTAGATGGGGCATTACAAAGACCGAATGGCATGACCAGGAACTCATAATGGCCTTCATGAGTTCTGAAAGCAACCTTTGGAATGTCATCTTCCTTCATGCGAATTTGGTGGTAGCCTGAGCGAAGATCCAACTTAGTGAATAATTGAGCCCCATTGAGTTCATCCAGCAAATCATCAATTACCGAGATGGGAAATTTATCTTTGAATGTCAACTTATTGAGGGCCCTGAAGTCTGGACACATCCTCCGTTTCCCATCTTTCTTGAGCACCATGACCATCGGTGATGAATAAGGACTAATGCTGGGACGAATGACACCTGCTTCCAAAAGTTCCTTGATTATTTTTTCTATTTCATTCTTTTGGGTGAACGGATATTTGTATGGGTGCACATTTGGTGGTTGGGCCCCTGGAACCAAGGTGATGCTATGATCATGTTCCCCTCGCGAGGGTGGAAGCTCATGAGGCTTGTCAAAGACTTGCAAATGGTTATTTAAAATCTGTTGCATCTCAGGATGAATCGGCAGAGAATTGGGTTCAACGGCCTGGATGGCATTAAATTGAGCTATAACTCCATGATGGCCCTTTTTTAGCAATTTTTCCATCCTATGTGAGCTGATGATAGAGGGAGCTCCTGCCTGGAGTCCACAGAGGGTATGTGTGGAGTTGTTCTGCTTAAAGCTCATATATAACTCTTGGAAATCCATTGTGATTGTCCCAAGAGTGCGAAGCCATTCAACACCGAGGACAATGTCGCACCCTCCCATGTGTATGGCAAACATGTGGGTCTTCAACTGATAATCCCCCATTTGAAGTTTGACATTTTCATAGCGGCCTTCACATTTCATTGTTCCCCCATCCGCAATTTGGACTTGGAAATTAAAAATTACTCGTACAAAACAATGCACTGCTTCCGCGACTTTTTGATGGATGAAATTATGTGTACTTCCACTATCAATCAAGACTACTACTGGGCGATGTTTAATAAAACCTTTGATTTTGAGAGTTTGAGGTGAAGAAATCCCTGCCAAAGCATGCAGCGAAATAACTGGTTCATTAGGGACATTGTCCTTCTGGTTGTCCTCTTCTACCTCCTCCGGTTCCTCAAGTGGTGGGGCTTCCTCTGATGAGTTGTAATCAGTGGCATCAATTTGAAAAAATTTAGGCTCCTTGCATTTATGACCTGGGGAGTATTTTTCATCACAGTAGTAACATAATCCCTATTTTCTTCTTTCGGCCATTTCTACAGGTGACACCTTTTGAACCTTAAGTGTTTGAGTTGTGCTGTGAGCCTGTGGGGGGCGACCCTTGGCAGTGAAATTTGGGTGAATGGACTGGGCTGCTAACGCATGTTCCACGATATGAGCTACCTTGCAAGCCTCCAACCATGTGGGAGGGTGGTGTAGTCAGACGTTGGCTTGTATGGCCTCTTTAAGACCGTTAATAAAACATTCCGTGTAGAACGCATCTGAGAGATCCCTAGTGCGGAAAGCTAAGGCTTCAAAGGCTGTAACATATTCATCCACTATTCCAGTTAGTCGGAGCTTAGTGAGACGACCCAAAAAAGAAGATTCCTGGTCAAAGCGCTCTGTAAGAGCTTTTTTGAAGGTGGCCCAAGTCAGAAAACTTCCATTGCAACGTTGATGCCATTCCCACCATTGCCATCTTGCATTTTCCAAGTACATGCTCCCCACCATAAGCTAACTCTCATTATCTAAGATGTTATTCAGATTGAAATACTGCTCCATTTGTGCTATCCATGCGGCCGAGTGAGAGCGGCTAGACTCACCCTCGCTGTGTCCATTTCCAATATATGCCTCCTCGCAGGCTTCCTCCTTGCCCTTAAAGAGTGTGTCAGTTAGTCTGTCAAGCTGAGTTTGGATGGTTTGCAAGGATTGTTTAATTTTTTCGATCTTCTCATTGGCCATAGCTTGCGCTCTAGTTTCTACCATGCACCGATCTGATGTTCTTGAAATTTGGGACTGCCCAAATTTTTTTTCACTAACAATTGAATGGTACCACCTTGCTCAGCTCGTCGTCCTGATTCTTATGGGCTAGATCACCAATAAGCGCCCCGGGGGGGTCTCCTTGCTTAGGAATACTGCAGTAGCCGAATCCCCAAAATGTCAATGCTGCCAAAATTCCTACAAAAATCACGCCCCAGTATAGGAACCCCACACAACTACTCAGATCTAGGGGATCTGAGAGATCTGAATGGCTGATCGGATAGCTCTGAGCGGCGGCACTGATTGCTGCTGTGGATCTGATGGATCAGAAAGGCTGGTCTACTAACTCAGAACTGCGGGACTGATGTTTGCTGCTGCTGCAACCCCACTTGCGAGATCTGATCTGGCAGAGATTATGCGTGATCCCAAGATAGAAAAGGGAACTATGGTCTCGAGGAGTGTCAGGTGCTACAGATCGCAATATACATAAGGGTCTGACAGTAGTACTCGGCCCAATGTTTCAGGGCTCTAACTAAAGAGGATCAACCGTACCCTTAGCTGTACAACCCGACTACCCTATTGTACGGGCGAGTAATCTCTCCGAGTGTTGTTCTCGGTGTATTGTAGCAGCAAGACGGCCGACGGTTTATCTATGGCGAGGTTTCAAAGGAGCTAGGGGGCTTCTGATATACCCATAGGGTACTTGGAAGACAGTCCGTGCACGGTTCTGTCTAATGCGCTACTACCCGAAGGGGTACCCACAGGGGTTACAAGGGAGTCCAACAAGCATGACCACCTCTTGTATTTACTGCGTGCATGCCTCCCCAAATCCACAGGTTTATGCGCTCAACGACAAATCCCGTGGTTTAAAGACGCCGGAACACGTTTCTAGCCAAAAAAAAATTGCTAAGAAATGGAGATCCCACCAGCCCTGGAAAGAGCTCTAATGCCACTTGTTATGCTCTTAACCTGCAAGACGATACCAAAATACAGAATATGCGAAGAAATATACCTAGAACATAGAATAGTGAGAAACAACAACAAGTATTTTATTATTTAGAAAGCAATGTTCACTTGCCTCTTCGAGGGGGCAACCTCCAATAGAGCAAAGCTCGATTACAAAATAAGACATGATGCTCCTCGTAGGGAGTCTCTATCCTTTATATATGACTCATACATGCAATACCATGGATCAATACCATGGTTCTTATTAATACCATCTATCTAATACCATGGCCCATTTGCAACTAACTGTGGTCCCGTCATTAATTGTGGGTTAACCACTTACAATTATTAATATAGGCTTTATTGACTCCTTACTTAACTATAACTATGACTCGATCCTACTACATAAATAAGGGGGTTAGGGTGGGACCCTAATGAACTCAGTGGTCCAATCGGACTTCAACCCTTATGTGCCGAAGCTCATTTTCTCTATCGAATCTAGTTTCCCATCGGGCGCAAATCTCCGTCATTAGATCTAGGGCCTCCAGATCCTACGGTTATCACTCTTATTGCACAGTTGAATTTCTCGGACGTTAGCTCGTGATGAGAGTGGTTTTCTCTCTCATCCGCCGGACTCGCATCAATCAACGTATGGAATCGTTGGGTCCTCTGACAAACCCGCTTACGGCCCGAAACGCCTCCGATATTCCACCGGTTTTGGAGCGCGGACCCGCCTGTCACTTTAGCGCTTTTCCCATGGTTCTCTGGCTTCCCTTGTGACCAAGCGCTCGGGGCTTCTCCATTTCGAGGGGTTTTTCCCAGAGATCGCGCATCAGAAACAACCTCCACTTTGTGATCTGGATTTCCCATTTGCCAGTTTGCACCATTGCATGGTCTTCATGGGCCTCGGTCAATGTACTTTGACCGAAGGTACTCGTTGCTCCGTGATGGCTGCAATTGTCGTTGTTCAGAGGTTATTTCTGATAGGTTTCGACATCCATAAGACTTTTAAACTCCGGTATGAGTTTTTACAGAGTTCAGGTAGCTTTAAGAGAGTTTAAGGATCCAATTCAGATCATCAACCCCCATTATTTATGGAGAAGGGGCTTGCCATGTGTTTAAGCTGTAAAATACTCTAGAAGAGTCTATTTTTTAACTATAGTTAAGAGTTGATGTAGTCAAACTTAAACACTAGTAGGCTATCGGGTTGTGTTATAACCGGGCCACTAGGAGGAAGAGGCATTCCATTATTTCGAGAGAATTTTGTTCCATAGTTGAGAAAAGATAGCCAGGAGAGGTAGGAGGTATAGCACACAAAGAGAATATGTGCATTGTAGCAGCCCACGGGCCACAATCATTACTTCTTTGTATATGCAGCCATATTTCCAGACAGAGAAAGAAAGCAATGCGGCCTCATCTTCCACCTGGGTTTTCTCCCGAAAGGGTTTCCCAGAGAGCATATCTTGTGTATTATGTGTGTGTGATCTTATTTTGTCATTCTCTACTTTTATGCTTGATTTGATTTTACATGCATGCAATAATTACAGTTAATTTTACAGATCTAAAAACTAAATGAAACTGTAATAATGTAGAATCTCAGATTTTTAATATAATATTATCAAATATGTTGTGGCGAACTGTCCATTGGAATATCAATGGAAATTTATAGATCAAGCAAGATGGTAGACTACAGTTCCCAAGACTCTCCCTATGGATCAAATGAGCAACGCGGTGTTGGGAACTCTTCTGATTTGGCAGACACACTAAGAATCTTAAAGGTAGAAATAAGGAGTTGTAAGGCAGACAATGACAAAATCATACATGCACACGAGAAACAAACAGAGGTAAATTAGTGATACTTTAGATTTTGTCAGAATTGCAATGACAGGGACCCATTTGGATCAGCCATGAGTGAGAGGACAAAGCTAATGGGGCATATGGAAATAAGTCTCATGGTGGGTACATGTCAGATAGAGATGACACAATCAGATATGGAAGGTCCTTGGATACTCCAGATAGGAGAGGTGATGGATACCGATACTATTCTAATTATGGTTCTGACATACATTATGATCAGCATCGTTATCAACCTTACAGCAGGAGTGACGGGGGATATTTGTCGGATAAGTTTAAGAAAGAAAAGCCACCTACATTTGATGGAGAGATGAATAAATCACAAGATGCAGAGGCATGGTTGCTTGGTATGAGGAAGTTCTCCAGATTACGTCATTACTCAAAGAACATGAAAGCCAGAATAGCTACATTCAATCTCAAAGGAAAAGCATATATTTGGTGGGAAGATGTGAAGAATGTTAGAGGTATTCATGAGGATGACTTGATTTGGAATGAGTTCGAGAGACTATTCAAGAAGAAGTACCTATCAGAGACATACTTTTATGAAAGAAAAAATAATTATATGAGCTAAAGATGGGATCGATGACAGATGATGAGTACACTAGTAGGTTCTTGGAGCTACTGAGGTATGTGACTTACCTCAAGGAGGAGAAGGCAAAGATTCAAAGATTCACTAGTGGATTACCAATTGCATTCAAGAACATGATTGAGTTTGATGAGCCTAGATCATTGGAGGAAGCCATCCGAAAGATAAAGCATTGCTATGAGAAATCTAAGCACATATATGAGACTAAGCCGAAATGGAAAGGCAATGCAAAGAATAAGGAAAAATGGGACAAGAAACGAGCAAGACCTCAAGGTAAAGGTAATAAAGAGAACGTGATGTCGTTTAAGAAGTGAAATTTAAAGAATAGAATAAGGATGAAGGCTAGAAGACTTGAAAATATTGGACTTGTGGAGGAGAGCATCATAGGAGAGATTTTCCACAACATTAGGGTGGTAGATTGCAGATCTACAGTGCTCAAGAGGCATAGGTAGTGGGATATGTTGGGAAGAGTATTCCTAGGATATATGCATCACTAGATAAAAAACACAGACCATTAGGCATCTATCATTAAGATGGATGGTAAGCTTTAAGATCAAGTTGTTTCTATTTTGATTGACCCTAGATCTAATTATAGTTATGTGAGTCTTGACTTGGTGGATAAGTGTCATTTGAATAAAGAAGTGCATGCAAAATCTTGGTTAGTGCAGTTGGCTACAGGTACAAAGAAGCGAGTTCATCATTGGGTAAGAGCTTTAAATTTGATTTGAATGGTATGCCTACCTAAGCACATTTGAATGTATTACCGTTGGGATCATACAATATGTTGTTGGGCAGGGATTGTTTGTAGCTTCATAGAACCAAGGTGGATTTTTATGAAAAAGCCATTGAGTGCTTGGATGACAATGGGGAATCAAGAGTTTTGCAGGGTAAGAAGAAAGAAACCCCAGTTAGAATGGTGACAACTATGCACGCCAAGCATAGCTGTAGGAAAGGGTGTGTGTTATTTGCGGTGCACATTTCTAGTGACAAAGGTAAGGAAGTTGAGGATGCATATGTTTTGAGCAGGTACCCAATTCTGCAACAGTTTCAGGATGTATATCCTACAAATATCAGAGTTTCCACCTCACGGGGAAGTAGAATTCTATATTGAGTTGGTGCGAGGGGCAGCTTCAGCATCAAAGGCACCTTACAAGATGAGTACATCTGATCTGGTAGAGTTGAAGCTGCAATTGAAGGAAATGTTGGACAAGGGATACATTAGGCCAAGTTTATCACCATGGGACGCACTAGTATTGTTTGTGAATAAGAAGGATGGTACTCTTAGGTTGTGCATTGATTACAAGAAGTTGAATAAAGTGACCATCAAGAACATGTATTTGTTACCGAGGATTGATGACTTGTTCGATCAGTTGAAGGGAGCAACAATGTTCTCGAAGATTGATCTGAGATCCGGATATCATCAGGTACACATTAAAGAAGAGGACATCTACAAGACAACTTTCCAGACTAGGTATGGGCATTATGAGTTTGTTGTAGTTCCATTTGGTTTAACTAATGCTCCAACTACCTTTATGTGCTTGATGAATAGTGTGTTGCGTTCGTATTTGGACAAGTTTGTTATTGTGTTCATTGATGATATATTAGTATATTCTAAAAATGAAGAAGAACATGTCGAGCATTTAGAAGCAGTGTTGAGATTGTTGAGAGAGCATCAGTTGTATGTTAATCTCAACAAGTGAAATTTCTTTCAGAATGAGGTACACTACTTGGGACATGTGGTTTCCATGGACGACATAGTTGTGGACCTAGAAAAGGTAAGAGCTATCATGGAGTGGGAAGCTCCCATGAATGTGGACAAGGTGAGATCTTTCATGGGGTTAGCAAGTTATTACAGGAGGTTCATCAAGAACCTATCACAGATTTCTTATCCTATCAAATCATTGCAGAGGAAAGGTAAGAAGTTTGAATGGACAGAGGAGTGTGCGACCATTTTTGAACAACTCAAGCCGTTGTTGACACATGCACTAGTACTAAAGATTGCATATCCAAACAAAGAGTTTGTAGTATGTACATATGCTTGCAAGAGAGGACTTGGTGGAGTCCCTATGCGGGATGGACAGGTGGTATGCTATGAGTCACAGAAACTGAATGAGGATGAGAAAAACTACTTGACACGTGATCTTGAGTTGGCAAAGATCATACATGCATTAGGATGTGGAGACACTATCTTCTAGGCAAGAGGTTTGTATTGATGAGTGATCACATTGGGTTGTGGTATATATTTGACCAACCGAATCTGAATGGAAGGCAGGCTCGGTGGTTGGCCACAATCAATGAGTTCAATTTTGATATCAGGCATATCAAAGCTAAAGAGAATAGGGTGGCAGATGCTCTTAGCAGGCGGATATAGGTAAATCACATAGCAACTATAAGCTCCTACGGGACAAATTTACAGGAAATGATCTTACAAACAATTCAGCAGGATACACAGGTATATGGAGATTGTGAACAGGTTGCAACAAAGTACAGGCAATGGTACAGGTATAGGTACATGCAATGGTACAGGTGCCTGTATAGATGTAGGTGAACAAGGTGTGGACTATTGTCTCACGGTAGGTGGATTAGGTAGATTTAGAGACATGATATATGTTCCAGATATAAGCGAGCTCAAGAAGGTAATCTTGAGGGAGTTTCACGCAAAATCATATTTAGGTCACCTAGGTTATCAGGAGACGCTTACAACAGTGAAGAAATTATATTATTGGCCGAATTTGAAGAGGCATAGCAGAGTTTATGGCTAGGTGCTTGGACTGTCAGTGGGTGAAGGTAGATTTTAAGCATCCAGGTGGACTGCTACATCCAATTTTGATTCCAGAGAGGAAATGGGAGGTCATTTCCATGGAATTTGTCACTAGTTTTCCAAGGACCGTGATACAACATGATTCCATCATGGTAGTGGTTGACAAGTTGACAAAGGTAGTGCACTTCATTCCAGTGAAGTATACATTCTCAGTGAGTGATGTAGCACAGGTCTTCATCAGGGACATGGTCAGATTGCATGGAGTTTCAAAGAATATTGTGTTAGACAGGGATGCGAAGTTCACTTCCAAGTTTTGGAAGGAGTTATTTGCAGGTTTGGGCACAGAGTTGGCCTTCAGTACAACTTATCATCCACGAACAAATGGATAGACAGAGAGGGTCAATAGGATATTATAGGACATGTTGAGGATGTATGTGATGCATCAACAATAGAAGTGGGAAGAGTACCTTCCACTGGTAGTGTTTGCTTACAACAATGGGTACCAGGAGTCACTAAGGATGAGTTTGTTTGAGGCATCCTATGGGTGGAGTTGTAATACTCCCATCATTTAGAGTGATCCAGTTAACAGGGTGTTGATTAGACCGGACATGTTGGCAGACATGTAGTGGTAAATGCAGGTAATCAAGAAGAATTTGAAAGCAACACAAGATCGGCTAAAGAGCTATTCAGATTAGAATAGGTTACTCAAGGAATTCCAGGTTGGGGGACAAGTGTACTTGCTCATCAAACCAAAGAAGAACTCCTTGCGGATTGGATCATGTGCCAAGCTGGCACCCCAGTTTTGTGGACCTTTCAAGATTATTGAGAAGATTAGGCCAGTGGCCTATTGACTTGCACTATCTCTGACAGTGAAATTCCATGATGTTTTCTATGTGTCATTTCTTAAGAAGTATGTTAAAGATGTTGATCATGTGATTGACTGGTCTATATTGCAGGTGAAGCCAAAAGGATAATTCTAGCCGAAACCACAGTGCATTTTGTAGAGAAAGAGGCTCATGCTCAGGAACCGAGAGATTGAGCAGGTTAAAGTGCAATGGAAGCACTTTGGGTCCGATGAAGCTACATGGGAGATGGTGGATTAGATGTGGGCATGTATCCTTCCTTATTCACTGGTTGAGTGGGTATTTTGGTATATGTCTTTAGTATATGTTTTTGGTACATGTTTTGGTGATGTTCGATATATGTACATATGTATATGGATGTAAATACCACCATGAGACATGTTATAAGGCTCTAATATGTGGTACGGGTGTCATGTCATTATGATTTTATACTTGTTATGTTGTCATGTTGGTTTGCTTCTTAGCGGGGTGATCATTGTAAATACTGCAATGAGATAATTTATAAAGCCCCATGGGCAGTATGTTTTTATTACATCATCCTTGTTGGTTGTATGTGTTGTTGAACATCGAGGACAGTGTTTCCCCAAGGGGGAGGGTTCTGTAACAACCCTAGTGAAAATTCCATGTAATAAAAGTTAATAAAGGCAAAATAATAACCACGATTGATGGGAAGCTTATTCCAAGTTGAATGTTGGGCAAAAACATAGTGATAGGGATCACTAGTGATTAATTAAGGGCTAAGGAACTTGGCAAATGATTTGGAAAGGTAAAATGGAATTTCGACACATTTATTTATGAAAATAATGGAAATTAGGAGAAAAGGGAGGTGAAAGGTCATAGGTTGCATGTCAGGAGAAAAATGAAGAAAATAGAGGCCTCATTAATAAAAATGCTTATGAGGATTAGTTCACAGACTTTTTTTAGTTCAGCTTTGAAGCTCTCTCTCTATTCTCTCTCCCATAATTTTGGACACTTAGAGTTTCTTGGAGCTACAACAGGTTTTGCTTGTAGGTACCGAGTTGCATATATGTTTTCCTCACTAGTTTTGGCATGCATGGAATATGCATGTGGTTTGTTGGTCATGATCTATTATTGGCATGGAGGTTTTCCTGGATTGACAATGGATTTTCCTAACCTTGTCATTTCCTAGATAACCATGGTGTTGAGGGTTCATTTCTTTGTTTTTATGGTTGGTTCTCATGTTTCCTTTAGCTTGGGTTGAGTTACTAGTTCCTGGAAGCCCTGGTTGGACAAATGCTTTGGAAGCCTTGTAACAACTTGGGTTCAGTTATTAGACCTGGAAGTCTTGGTTGGACAAATGTTATGGAAGCCCTTAGTGGGTTGAGTTACTAGTCTTGGAATCCCTGGTTGGACAAACGCTCTGGAAGCCCTGTATCAGTTGTGGGTTGAGTTACTAGTCCTGGAAGCCTTGGTTGGAACAAATGCCTTGGAGCCGTAGAAGGCTTGGGTAGGGACCAATTTGGTGATGGTTTTGTGATGTCCGACCATGATGTGGAATAATTGTTTGATGGGTTGAGGTGGTTTGGCCTCTGGAAGCCCTGTATGTTTTTTATTGATGTGTTTTATGAGATCCCACATTCATGCTTGGAATATGGCACGGGGGTGGCTGGTTGAAGAGAGATTTAGCTCAACCATGTCCACGAACGGGTGGTTTGTGGAAGTCCCGAACCTGGTTTGCCTTTGCATTATTAATGTGAGGTTATTCCTCCTTGTTAATTTATGATAATTACATTGGTTTCTATGTGGATGATATGGTTGTTATTTCATTGGTATTTCTATTGCTATTATGCTAGTTATGAACATGTATTATGACAATGGCTATGTACGGCTCTCATAATGTTTTTACTTGTAAATGAATGAACAATGTATCTATGGCATAATGGATTAAACTGCAGCAAATGTGTAGAGGCATCAATGCTTCTTAGCGATTCCCAGATGAGTACGAGACCCCTGTGCTCATATATGTTGTTTAAACCTGTAGATTACATATTTGTGACATGTTTGACAAAATTCCTTTCATGGATATTAGGGGTCCAGTAAAGTCCTTGTTCAAGTAATTGAATTTGTATCATTATTCTGTTGTTATCTTTCTATTTTGAAAGTGTCATTGAGTTTTGGGTAGTGACCTAGGCTCTGAGCCTGAAAAAGTGGCACAAATCTCGGAGTCACATGCACAGGTATGAGGAGAAAAGTCCCTATATGCATGCATAACCATGATGTGGGAGCGTCTAGAGCCTCTTGGATGCATGCTTTTCTATATCAAGGGAGCGTCCAGCGGTTTAATGGTTTAAAAGCTCAGTGGGACCCAGGGGTTGGTTACTTGAGTGGTTGGGATGGCTTCTGGGAGTTCTATTGTTGATGTGGAAGGTCTATGTGATGTGTTTCATCAGTTCCACTTAACTGACAAATAGGGAGTTGAATCATATCATAGTAACTTCTCGTCACATGTTTACCCTGGTTGGCCAGTTACTTGGGTAGATGTGGGAGGAGAGTGTTACAAACTCTGACCCATGGTAATTTAAGAACATCAACTAGTCACCATAACTCAACTAGTACCTTTGACCATAATTATGGTCAGTACCTCTAACCCATGGTGCATCATTAGCATCAAATAGTCACCATAATTCAGATCGACGCCTCTAACCCATGGTATATAGATTAGTCACGGTTCACCATCATCCAAGTCAACATCTTTGACCCATGGTGAAACTCCAAAGGCCTCACTCTACATGATTAATTCAAGGTCCGATGATAAATTTTCTCACTCAACCTATTTGGAGAGTTTGAGCGTGATGTTGAAAGGCACCTACTCAACTCGGTAATTCTGGGGCTTTAGGACCATTCTTTTGGTCAACATCTTGACCGAGGAAAAATGGTTGTCCTTTGTCAGATCATTCTTCCTCATACTAGGGAGAATGAGTGTCCTTGATGTTATCACATGAACACTCCATCTCACTAAGGAAGGCATTCTCAACAAGTCCAACTTGTCCTTGAGGTATATAAACTTCACTCTTGACAGAGGCTTTGTGACAATATTAGTTATCTACTCATTAATGGAAATGTATTGGAGCTTCACTGCTCCATTCTGCACTATGTCACGAATGAAGTGGTACTTAATCTTGATGTGCTTCGACTTGTCATCATGGTTGTCACCTGCACTTGATAAAAAAATCTTGCAAGTAGTTTAAGAAGCCATACTACTTCACGACTTGCCAACCAAGCTACAATATACTCAACCTCTGCAGTATTGAGTGCAACAGATGCCTACTTCCAGCTCACCCAAGAAATCACAATAGAGCCCAAACTAAAGCAATATCCCAGTGAACTCTTTCTTCATTTTTCACTCTCTTCCCAATCTAAATTTGTGTATCCCTACAACTACACTTCATTGTTTGAGACATATCTCAAACCATAACTAACAGTGCCATGACCAACTCTACCATGTTGGTACTTCAACACATGTTGAGCCACCTGCCTTGGCTCAACCATAAATCGATTGACTTCCTTTGCTAGAGCCATCACCATAGCTAATTTATGGTTACCCTAACTGGGTGCTCTTTCTAAAACATATCTTATTGTGGCAATCTTGGCTACTCCTTTTGCCACTGCAACTTTCTATTTACTATAGTATATCAACTATCTAGACTGACATTCCATCACCCCAAAAATCCGGGGGAACTTAATAGTATGCTTCAAGGAGGTAATGCATTAAACGTAGGTCCTTCATCTCAAACTCAGAGGTCAAATTCTTTTGAAGCTAAAACAAGGCTTCCTGAAAAAGCTTTGAATGCTCCCTTTATTATGGAAGCAAATATTTCTTCCAATGTTTCTCCCTCTGACACATGAGTCCTTTTGTTTCCATCAGATACAAATCATATAGGATCAACCCTGGTGCATCAATCCAAGTTTGAGCTGCAATCTTCTGTTTGTAGTCAATAGGGTCGTTCATGTCCCCTAAAGCCTTGAGGTGGTTAGTGTACACTCCTTCCTCAATTTCTGTCAAATAGAGCAAATGTTTTTAGATTATTTTCAAGATTAATCACATAATTACTTCTTTTGGTCAATGTTTCTAACCAACTATTGTGGTTCATCCTTAGGAAAAAGATGAAAAATATGTTCTATCCACAAGTTTAAATAGATGAGATGCATGATGTTTCAAATATAAGAATTGGAGAGAGTCAAATAAAATAATAATATTTAATATTAAATTAATAAATAAATGTTAAGTAATAAATAATTAGGTAATTAAAAAAAATCTTTTTCATATGATAATATTTAATAATGAATAGTTAGTTATAAAAAACTAACCATTATGGGATCACCATTAATTTTCAAAAAATAAAACAAAAATAAACAAAATAACAAATATAAATTAAAAAGAAAAATAATCAAAACCCAAATATATATAATACCAAATTATATTATAGTCTTTTATCATATTAATACATAATCTATTAAAACAAAAAAATTATTACATACTTATAAATTTATATAATACCAATTTATATTATAATCTTTTATTTTATTATATAATAAGTAATCTATTAAAAAAAATTATTACATATTTATAAATTTATATTATAATAGCTTATTTATATATTTATATTAGTGCTATAATAATATCTAAAATTAAATATCCGAATATTATTATATATTTATATTATAATAAAATTATATATATATATATTAATTTCTAATTTCTGATTTCTGATGTATTATTATTAAGAGAAAGATGTTATTTTAAATAATATAATAATATAATGAAAATTTATTAATAAATGAATAAATTTATGAAATATGGAATATATATGAGAAAAATTATTTATAGAAATGTTTAAAAAAAAAGAGAAATAAGAAGGAAACTTAAGACATTCATAACGAAAGAGTAGGAATCTAACTTTTACTTCATTCCAACCATCGTCCCTGTTATGATTATTTGTTTGTTTCTCAATTTCAATGGCCTCCCTTATCTTCTTATGATGGAAGTGATCATTCCTTGCAATTACCTGACAATCCTCAATGCAAACATGATGTTTAGTTTTCTTAGCATGTTTGGCTATAGTTGAGGAGCAAGATCGATTGTGATTGATGTCTACAGTGTGCTCTTGAATTCTCTAATTAATAGAGCGACCAGTGTCCCCAACGTAGGGAATCCCATAAGAGAAAGGGACTTAGTAAACTCCTTTCATGTCTCTAGGGTTTACAAAGTATTTGACTGATCTAAGGGAGCTACAAATGATATTAAGGGGGTTGAAGGTGGTAGAGACTTTATTCTTCTTAATCAAACGAGCAATCTTATCAGTGGTCCCATGGATGAAGGGAAGTTGAATATGTGTAACGCGATCATCGGTAACGATTTTAATTCTAGGTCCTTTACTAGCTCTTCAAAAATATCTTTAAAGACCTTGATGTTTGTTATAGTCATTCTTTTCAAAATCAAGAATGACTATAACAAACATCAAGGTCTTATATCTTTTTGAAGAGCTAGTAAAGGGCCTAAGATTAAAATCATTACCGATGATCAGGTTACCAATGTTCAACTTCCATTCATCTATGGGACCACTGATAAGATTGCTGGTATTCTTAAGAAGAATAAAGCCTCTGCCACCTTTAAGCCTCCTTATTACCATTCATAACCCCCTTATATCAGTCAAAGACCCTGTAAACCCTAGAGACATGAAAGGAGTTTACTCAATCCCTTACTCCTGTGGGATTCCCTACGTTGGGGAGACTGGCCACTCCATTAATCAGAGAATTCAATAGCACAATGCAAACATCAAGCACAATCAATCTCAATCCTTAGCTATAAATGAGCATGTTGAGAAAAATAAACATCATGTTTGCATTGAGGATTCTTGGGTAATTGCAAGGATTGATCACTTCCATCATAAGAAGTCAATGGAGGCCATCAAATTGAGAAGTAGGCGAATAATCTTAATAGGGATGATAGTTGGAAATGAAGTAAAAGTTGGATTCCTGCGTTTTCTTCGTAAATGTCTTAGGTTCCCTTTTTCTTCTTTCTCCTATTAAAAAAAGCATTATTCTTTAAATAATTTTTCATATATATACTATTTCCCTAATTCATAACTTTATTAATTTATTAATAATTCTTCATCTTGAGTGGGCGTAATGGTTAAGAGCATGTGTTTCCTCCTAAGAGGTCACGGGTACAAAACCAAAGGGGTAGAGTATGTATGCCTTCGTAGACTTAGCAGTCAAATTGATGCGTGGAGGTGGGTCCCTTGTCCCACAAATGAGAGGGTCTCATACACCAATTTGGTTAGCTGTGACCTTAAAATTAGATAATAATAATAATCATTTGAAATAATGTCGTTATCTTTAATCATAATTATATATATATATATATATATATATAATAATAATTATTATTATTATTATTATTTTATTATAATATAAATATATAATAAAATTATAAATAGATAATAATATTTGGATATTTTGTATAATGATATATATAATAATTTTAGATACTACTAAAATAATAATATAAATATTTAAATATGAAATAACATTTTCCCGTTTTGTTTTAATTCATTGCTTATTATATAATAAAATAAAATATTATAATATAAATTGTTATTTTAAATATTTGAGTTTTAATTTTAATTTTTTGAATTTATATTTATTGTTTTGTTTTATTTTTGGAAATTAATTTTGGTATCAAGATAATTATTCATTATTAAACATTATTTTATAAAATAGAATTTTTAATTTTTTTTAGTAAAAGGTACCAAATTCTATATAATTTAACGTTCATTTTTAATTAAATATTAAATATTATTAAGTTATTTGTCTTTCTCCAATGTTTGTATTTGGAACATTATGCATCTCAATTATTTAAACATGTGAATAGATAAGATTTTTTTATATTTGTCGTGAGGATGAAACACCGTAGTTGGTTTGAAATGTCGACAAAAAAGAGTGATAATGTGATTAATCCATAAAACAATTTAAAAAACAAGATGAATCACATAAGCCTAAAATTGGAGCAAATGTCCTTTCATTTTCTTCTCCCTCTTTATAGGAGAACCCTCTAGTCTCAAATCTCGCTCTGTACATGTCTATGTTGCCATCTGTTGCATGCTAGATCTTGTAGATCAATTCAGAAGTCACTACTTCCCTTTCAACATAAACAAGTTATACTTCAAACTTGTTGATCTACCTGCTTCCTCCGAGCTTGAATCTCATCTAGTGCAATATCTCTCTAATCACGATTTTGGGAGAGTCCTCTTGTCATAATCATTTTTTCATTCTTCCACTACTTCCATTTGTTGTCAGAGCCTTAGTAGCCTTCACTATGTACTTGCAATCCTCACTAGGAAGCCATGGAAGAATAATTATAACTAAGCAAAGGGTATAAAGACAAGAGGCTAACTCATATAAAACAATAACAATAATAATCAAGAAAGAAAGATATAAGTTACTTTCCCTTTAAGGATTATAGGAAAATGTCAACTCCATCTTGATCTTAGCCTTCTGGCATCCATCTTGCAAATTTATCAACCTCATCCTCATGATCAGCATGATGTCATTCCTTCCTTGCACAAGCTAGGATTTCTTTTAGTGTAAACATTGATCTAGGTCTAGCTCTAGCATTTTATTCACAAACCCTAGCGATTTCTTATCCAAGCCTTATATATGTATAGGGTTTACAAACCCTAAGTCTATTATATCTTCCACGAAGGGCACATAGCGCAAGTGTTATGATTTCTCTTCTTAGCTCCCTCTACTTCTAGAGCAACTTTCTTGAATTAAATTCAAATTGATCATGTCTCAAATACTTGAAGGAGAAATCTACCATATACTAATATTTTCTAGCAATAGCTAGACTCAAGTAATGACATCCAACAACATATCTTAATCAATGTAACCTCAATAGTATAATAATAGTAGCATGTGTAAGACATCCTTTGCATACTTTTCCTCAGCCATATCTTTAAGGTCTTCTAGGGTTTTACAAAACCCTAAGTTTATTAGCTCTTCAAGAATGTGAGAGACTTCATCGTAACTCCCTCTGGATCTTTCAAGCAGTGAAGACAAGACGTAATTTTCAAGGATTATATTTCTATAATGACAAGATTCTTCTTTCAAGTCTTATCTCACCTTATACAATATTTAACATGATTCTTTGAAGTTGCCCAATAGGTCGAAATGTGAGTTCTTATTTTGAACTTGGCCCTACAACTGATATTTGTAGATATTTATTTACCCTCGTGTTATCATTCATTCAAGGAATGCTTTATCTCGGTCAAACCCTTGCATTCTGCTTCTCTGGCATTGTAAAGAAGCAACATCTTTTGAAATTTTATAGGCCTTACAGATAATCACCCAGTGCATTATAAATAGTTAAGCCACATTTGCTTTCTAGAAATACCTTTAAGTCATAGAAGATATATGTGGCATTAGAGGCTTAGATCTCAACAACTTCAATGCTTCTACCTTTGAACACATATCTTGTATCGTAGTACAACTAAAGGAAATATCCTTTCAATCCAATATCATTTTAGTATGGCAAATGTTCATGATATAGGTGTATGGAACACATACTTGGTTCGAGACTTATTATTCCTTTGAATCATAATCCAAAAACTTCATACTATAGGACAACAAAAGTATAAGTGATCTCACAACATCTTCCTAAAGTGCACTTGTGTATGGATTGTATCATTGTTAAAAAAAAGTGCCATCTTGAAGCATTCAATAACATCAACGATTTATTTTAGTACCATTTTTAGAAACAATATTGTCAAACTCCAATATCCTTAAAGTCACCCTCATCGACCAACATATCTTGGCACCACATTAAGAACATCTTGCAAAGATAATCATATCTCTAACACAACCAAGACAAGTGGATTAAATCCATCAAAAGTATAATATAAACTTTTCAATTCTTAACTCATTAATTCAAAGGAAAGACATATATTCAAATTGTGAGTGTGATAATAACTCTCATATGCTTCAAAATTTTTGATAGTTGAAGCAAACATCTCAACAAGGGGTCTTCTATTCAACTAATAGAAGGCAAGAATATTATCTCAATAAAATCTATTTCCCTAAGAGAATTCAGTAATCCTTATAGTATTCATCATTATTCCCATAAGGTGCATTCTTGGAATCAACTACGAATCTCACCACCATAGGATTCAAACATATGTTCAAGTACAAATGCACCAATAACTTACCATCATACCAATGATCATATATGTGACCAATCTCTCCACAAATCTATCAGATGTACAATCAATGCTGGAAACTTGTTCTATTTGAACAAACATATAAATTTGAGCAAGGTTTCGATTGTTGTAAACTCTATAACAAAAACAAAATAAATCAACCAATATAGAAGATCTTTGCTAAACTAACAAATTTGCCATTGGTCTTATGTTATCCACCTTAGCTCTAGACGAGGTTATAATTCACAGAAACACAAGGTTTGATTCTTCAAAAAATTCATAGCAAGACCAATCATGAATGAAAATGTCACCTCATCAATAGGCCTGAGTCATGGATGAATTTAGACTGAATAATAATGACATGCTTAATTTTGCATGTTCCTTTTAAATTGATTGTCAGTCAGGATTGTTGTCTTAGCTCAACTTTTTCCTAGATTTGAACTAGTTTTGAAGACTTATTGTTCACCTTTAGACAAATCTTATGGTCCTCCTGTACAAAGATATGACGCCTTTTGACCTTCTTGAGATTACACCTGAGGTTTTTCAGCCCTTTGCAATTTGCACTAAGGCCTTTTGACCTTCCCTGCAACCAACCCTAAGGCATTCTCGGTCTCCTGTTGTCCTTCTTTGGCTTAAATAAAATTTTGATCTCTCTTTAACTTGGTTAAACACATTGTTGATTTCTCTTGTTGATCTAGCGTTACATATCTAGAACTTTAAAAAGGTTTCTCTTACAGCATATATCTAATAACATGTTGATTTTTTAAGGGTCTTCTAAACTAATAATGATTTCTAATGATTTAATCTTTTTCATACTTTCATTCATCATTAAGTAATTACACAAAAGACAACAACAATAACATTTATGACAATAGGATCATAAAGAGACAACCAAATAAGAGATACATGTATTTGCCCTGGGAAAATCCAACATCCATTTCCTTAGAGAAATTATTCAATTCAACAAGAGATACATCTAATCCTTTCAGTCAAACTGACCAAGAAAACAATCCAAGTCAAGCCTGGTCAAACTGCCCTCTTGGCAAGTCATAAAGCTACCCAACAAAATCGACTTGATATGATTTTCTAGGTTTGAATTTCGACCTTCTCTTGTGGCTAGAAAAAACTCGGACCTACTGCTCAGTAGTGCATAGAAAATTACACATGTGCGGAACTACAAAGAGAGAAGGATACCACACGTGCGAGGTCAAACAAGAGAGAGAAAAACTTGATCAACAGTTAGAGAACTTCAACCTCATTCTTCTTTTTCTTCTTCATCTAGATGAGTAGAAGATGAGAGATCCAAATTCTCCTTGAGGAGGAGGTTGAATGACACATATATAGTGGTTATGGGAGATTCGAATGGTGTGTTCCTTCACTAAGGTCAACTTGAGGTCAACCTTACATTTTGGAGGCAAAAATTCAATATTTGAAAATTCCAAATCCATCTTTTGAAGTCGACATGAAGAAGATGTCTTGCATATATATATATATATATATATGGAGGGCTAAAATATCAATTATGAAGACCAACCATAGCTACAAAAATTCAGCACATTCTACAAGGAATCCTGATCACTTCTTTTGGGAACCTTGAATATCATACCCCTAAGCTCTTAATTTTCATAATTCAAAATTTCAAGTTTGGTTTTCCTAACATTAATTCCCCACTCATTCATATCATGTAATTCATTCACTTCTCTCAACTTCAACAAGACATATATTGCTTCACACATTTATTCTCCTCCACAACTCATTGTGGTTTCTCCTTTGCATCACTAGGATCAATCTCCTCTATTATTCCCCCTACCTTCGATATGATTATCCTTGGTGGGATAATACAATATATGTATGCAACAAGTGATGTCTTTTTGTTTTATTGTCTTTCACTCCCTTTCGACTTTCCCATGAGTTCATTTAAATTTGGAGCTATACCTATGGATTTAGGCTAGTTTGAATGGTCCCAGTCTCTTGTTAAACATCCTTCTAATTCCACTCTCAAGTATCTTTCTCACTGAGAACTTTGTTACTATCAATTCTTCAATATGGGGTTATATGGTTCATGATGACTAAGGTGTTTATTCTCGTGATTATTTCAGGGTTAGTTTGGTGAGGGTTGTAATTTTGGTTTTTTGACACTCATTTGACACATATAATGTCCTCTTTCAGTATAGTCATTATGTGGTGTAAGGCTTCTTTTATCCCCAACTTTTATTTTTGTGTAGAGAATTCTCAACTACAACCTAAAGTAAAGAGGCATAAGGTATAGATGAAGTAGATGCGACGTCTTTAAGTCATCCAAAACCAGTCTTGGGACCAAAAAATAACAACTTACTTAACAAAGGTTTGTAGTTTGAAAAATGAAAACAATATTGTTGAAATGCAAAATTGAAAAATTGGCCTCTCATTCCACAATTCAAAGACAATCTTGCAATGATTCACATGTTCTTGTTCAAGAGGCCATAATCAACAAGGATAGTTGAATCAAGAGCAAGGACAATGAAACAATAACAATCCAAAAAAAATTAACATAGGATGAATCTAGATTTAGCATTGTAATACTCGTATTTAATGTTACTTACTTCTGTAAGGATATATATACTAATTGTTTCTTCAAGAAACTTAGTAGCTTTCAATTATATTTTTGTATAAGGAGAGCAAATGATATTAGTCAAGTTTTATATCAAGCATATTGAAAATATGTATAATCTTTATATAATCTTCTATTAATATAAATTAATTGTTTTTGTAATATATATATATATATATATATATATATATATATATATATAATAAAGAAATGTAACGGTTAGCTAACTCCACCATTATTTAAGGAATAGATATATCATAAATGTTAATTAACATTTAACCATTTATTTTCCCTCTTTAATTATTATTAATTTATTTTTGACTATTTTTTTTAATCTCCTACATACTTTCACATTATACACTCAATTTTATCAAAATTTTGAAATATTTAAATTTTTTTGTTTCATAAAATTGGAATCTTATTAGAAAATCCAATTGACATATTATAAAATAGATTTGACAACAACTTTGCAAAGATGAGCAAGTGAGTTATTTATAAATAAAATGATGAAATTTTATTAGAAAGTAGTTTTGACATTACCTTTTCTAAAATTAGCAAATGGTTATAATTACATAGTGGTGTAAAAACTTACTCCAATAAGTTATAATTAGTGTAAAAACTTACTCCACTAATTTATAATTACAAAGTGGTATAAAAACTTACTCACCCTCTACAAAGTGGTATAAAAACTTACTCACCCTCTACCTTGATGAGATGCTAGCCTTTACCAATCTAACAACTACACCCAAACCCAAAAATATCAAAAACTCATTAACAACCGGTGGAATTTAATATGTGAATAAAAAAAATCCAACAACTACACCCAAACCCAAAAAATCAAAAACTCCTTAACAACTCGTGGAGTTTAATATGTGAATAAAAGTTAAAATGATGATAGGGAATCAAACTTTGAGCCACTGGTAATTATTCCTACTTATAAATATATGTACTCATGACATAAAATGGGAGAAAAATTAAATTATAAAGTTATATGTGTAATCATGCCATAAAGGGAAGAAAATTTAACTCGAAACAAATCCTATCCTATTCAAATTAATTTCCATTTATAAATATAGCGTGACCTTGAATCCGAATCTCTACTTCCCGGTAAAGATTCCGAGTAAATGGTTTTTTTTAAAGTTCGAATGCACTGGCACCATCTTATTTTGAGAAGTTTTTGAAAATATAAGCACCAAATTTCGACCAACTAAACTCGACTGGTAACTCGTATGTGTAGCCTAAAGACACCACGTCAGTCAATTGAATACATTATTTTTTATGAAATATAAAAGATGGTTCATTGCATTTACTTGCCCATTATAAATTTTACGAGAGTTCACGGCACTCATGTGCATGGGTATGCCGGCTCCCCTGTGAAAAAGCTGCCGTGAAAAAGCTACCAGTTCAGGGCGCTTATGACCGTTTGAAAAGGGAGGGAAAAGCTATATAAAGCATTTTCATACGCAGAACATGCTTTCATTTTAGTCTCATCATCTTCTCTGCTCTGAATTGTATAGGCTTCGCTTCTTTCTTGCACATATTTGTTTGGTTCGCTGCCTTGGCTTGGCTTTTTTCATGTTCATATTTTTCTGTTCACTGCATGGCCATGCATGTACTATTTTGCAGTCCGTTTTCTTTCTTGGATTTTTCATTTGTTTGGATTGTAATGGTTGGTGTGTTTTTTTTTCATCTTTTTTACTTTTATATTATTTCTCTCTTTGTCTGCTCAGAATTTTATTTAGTTGCAAAATGTAGAGCTAAAGATAGATGGACGTACATGGATCCTGTTATCTTGATTTTTGTGAATTTCCAAGCAGGTATGTCTTTAATGGGAAGCTGCCTTGTGACGATGCATAGAGGTCTAAGCCATTAGGTAAAGCTAGTTTTGATCTAATTTAAAATGAACTTTGATGTGCGACAGGAACAGATGAGGGCTTGCAATTGAGGAAGAAGATGGCACATGAACACTGGTTTGTTTCTATATATGTTTCTCTATCTGTCAGAGGTGGTCTCACAAATGGTTAATGGTTTGGTTTGCAGTGAATTTCAAGGGTTGAGATGCAGAATTAGGGATGGAGAATCTGGTAAGTCCTCTTATTATTGTATGCCTTTCATATAGCCCTGTTCCTAATTTTTAGCATTGAATCGAATCAACTAGATGCACACATTTGTCCATCTCTTTCGTTCTCGGTTTAGGTAAAAGTTAACCTGGGCTGTTTGTTGGTAGTGTTTTGTTGCAGGATGTTACACGATTTTGGATTTCTGTGAAGTTATCCATTGGAATGGAGGACCAGGTACGCGTTCACTTTTTATGTATCATCATTAGGATGGTTTTTACTATGATAAGTGTGTACAGAATGGTTGCCCCGTGAATTATGCATAGAGAGCCGTAAGAGCTGTTTTGTGGTGTTATTGCAATTTCGAGTTTCTTTGGTTGATGAATCGAAAGAAGTTAAAAAGGGAATTTACATAAAGGAACTAGATGACGGGAGAAGGGTGAGGAACTCTGGTTTGTTTGAGATTTGTTCCTTTCCCTTACATGAATGTTGTGCAGTCTCTGTCTATCAATGTGTGCACTCAAACTGCAGGATGGGACAAGGAATTATTATTTTGGCGTCCGGCACGTGTGGTTTTTTCTTTCGCCTGGGTACGTGCAATGGCAGAAAAGGTGGTTCGTAGAGCCTTTAGCTTCATTCATTACTCTCCCTTTAGGTACGCCAGGTACGCTGCTAACACCAATACGATAAATCCATTTAAAATGGTTTTTGGTAACTGGGCGTAAAATATTGCATACGAATATGTTCAGCAAAATTTCATTAATATGATTTTGAAAGCCGAAAGTTAACAGTTGTGAGATTCCTGATTTCGTGTTTGACAGTTAACTTTTAGTTTCTGTCAATGGAGAATAGAGAATTGGCGAGATGATATGAAGAATGGAGAATACGATAAGTCCTTTCTTATTGATGTATGTCATTGTATAGCCCTGCGTCTCATTCGTAGCGTTGCATCGAATTAATTAGATACACAGATTTTGTTTATCTCTTTCATCCTCTGTTTAGGTAAACAGCGTAACCCCTGCGGTTTGTTGGATTTCTGAGAGGACTACCAGGTATACGTTTATTTTTCATGTATAACAATTCAAATGATTTTTAATTTGATAAATATGTACAGAATCGTTGTCGTGTGGTCGATAATGATTATTCATAAAGAGCCCTAAGACCTATTTAATGATGTTATTGAAACTTATAACTTCTTTGGTAGTTTCTTACTTATCGGTTTCGACCCAATTGATGAATTGAAAGAAGGTAAAAAAGGGGGTTCGACATGAATGAACTAGATGGCAGGAGAAGGCTCAGGAACTCAGGTTTGTTTTTGATTTATTTGAGATTTGTTCCTCTCCCTCTCATAAATGTTGTGCAGTCTCTCTCACATCAACGGTGTGCAGTCAAATTGCAGGGAGAAGACGAAGAATTTTTATTTTGGCGTCCAGTACGTGCAATGTCAGGGAAAGTCGGTTCGTACAGCCCTCGGCTTCATTCATTATACTCCGTTTAGGTACGCTGCTAACACCAATAACCCATAGTCTTGTGCTAACTGGGCGTAAAATATTGCTTAGGAATATGTTCATCAAAATTGCATTAAGATGATTTTCGATGCCCAAAGTTTAACCGGATGTAGTATAGATGATTAACCTAGTTGTGAGATGCCTGATCTCATGTTCGACAGGTAACTTTTAATTTCTGTTTATCCTTTTGCCGTGTTTTTGCATTATTCGTTCAGGCAACAAAACAGACTCGTCTAAGCCCCTCGTTGATACCAACTGTCGTTTTTGATTTGGTAAACTGCTCACCTTGTAATGTCTGTTAAAAAAAAATCATAAAAAGATTTCGATGACCCGGGAAGATTTCGATGATTTGGTGAAGGCTTTTTATTGCTTATTTCGATTTCAAACCAAATTAGTCGCAAATTAAAAGCGTTTACTATTGGTCGGAAGGGTTTAACAATTTTTTCGATTTCCACTTAAACGTATTTCCAGTAGGTTAAACAAGAGGATTTACTATGAGACGAGGGATGCTTTTGTTTCAATCTAAAGGGACTGACATTTTCTTACATACGTTTTGTTCGTTTGGGTTGTTTATCTCATTTATATATAATCAAAATGGTGTCGGATTGTTTTCTAATTTTTGTGTAGCCTTTGAGGAGATGAGATTATATGCTAGTGGAAACGACGAAGAATATGATTTTGTCTGAATCAGGTAGATACACATTGTTGAAATGATTAATTTTTTGGGCAATTGCTTTTTTTATTGGTTTTGACCTAGTAATGAATTGAAAGGTGGTTTGACATTGAGAAAGAAGATGATAGAAATTTAGCGGTAACGCTTGTTTTGTTTTGGGTAGTTTGTCTTTAATGTATATAACTCGGAAGTTTATAATTATCATTATGTACAGAATGGTTCTGATCTGGTTGATAATAGTTGTTCTGTGGCATTACTTAAGCTTTTAGTTTGATTGGCAGTTGCTTGATAGGTGTTTTTTAAGATTTTAGTTCTTTTGGCAGTTGCTTTGCTTATTCTTTTTGATAACATGGAAGAAGTTGATAGGAGAAGCTTTGGTTCTCACATTTATGTTGGTTTATTTGAGCTTGTCATTTCTATGTATGTCTTGCATGTGGTGTTTCTTGTATATTGATTTATGGACAACGAATGTAGAAATGCTACCCAAAATCCTTTCCATTTTATATTTTGATTTTGTACTTTTATAGCTAGACCTATGTGAATTTTGGAAAACCATTTCTATATTATATTTTTGTTTTTGTTTTTTTTGTTTTTCTTTTATAGCAAAGATTATATGAATTTGGAAACCATGTCAAAACATTTTCACAATAACTTAAGCATAGAGACTATATTCTAGCCATACTCAAACCCATCTTAAGTCAAATGGAAAATATGCCTATCATTGCATTACATTAGAAACCAAGTTCACAAATATGATCCAAGCCTTGCATATTGTACATAGTGATCAACCCAATAGAGGTGGAGGTTACTTCTAGATGAGAGTTGAAATTTAGATCTTCCCATACAAGATAATTTCAAATCATGGCATAGGTGGTGCTTGGAATCTCATGAATAGCCCAAACATATAGTGGTCCCTCTCAAAATCAACAATATAAATGATAACTTTCTTACAACTTCTAGTACAAGTAATTTTAAATTTTGGCATAGGTGCTGCTTGGAATCTTAGCCCAAACATATAGTGGTCCCTCTCAAAATCAACCATATAAATGATAACGGTTTTACAACTTCTAGTAGAACTAATTTTAAATTTTAGCATAGCTGCTGATTGGAATTTTATGAATAGCCAAAACATATAATAGTCCCTCCGAGAACGAACAATATGATGGAACAATATGAATGATAAGTATCATTCTCTAATCCATAGAAAGGATGCATTATTAGTTTGTTTTCCAAGAGGGTCCCCAAGGAAATCTCGAGTATGACTCTTTCTATCCACTTGTGATGCATCCAATAAAACCTCTTGTTTGAATCTCACAAAAAACCATCTTGAGTCTAACTTCATCTTCAAAATCTAGCTTCACCTTCAACATTGTAACTTTTCTTAACTCAAATAAATATACTTCCTATTTTAGCTTAATGATTTTAGTGGTTTTTTTCCTAGTAGATCATGTCAAACTTAATCCATTCATTCAAATTTTTCGGGATTCAAAAGCTCCGAGTTCTTTTACATGGGAAAAGCACTACTTTTTTCCCAAAGGAAAAATCGTAATATTCAATAAAGAGGGTGAAAATTACATGTTGCAGATGAACACAAGTGCATTCAGAAAAGGCTGTTTTATGACAGCCATCCTGCAAAAATATTAGTCATAGCATCAGGCCCATAGAAGCATATTACAGATTAGTATCTAAATACTGAAGCATGAGAAAGTAGGCTATTAATACATTACAACGTTCCATCAAAAATAATTACAAACAATGAACATGCCTATTAAGCCATTTCAGTTCATCATCAAAGTTTTTACAAAAAATATCATATAAACATAACCATTAACCAAAACAAAAATAACCTCCTTTCAACCTGGAGAGATAACCATCAAGCAAGTGTAATATGAGTTGTGCAAAAAAGAGATGTTTTCCTCAGTCTTGTTCATTTTCCACCTACAATCCTTCTATGAATGGTCTGTGGTAGAATTCATAACGTTCATTGCTAATCTATTCTGATATCTTCCATGTGCCCAATGCTTGCTGCACACTTGCCTTGGATAGTTCATTTGCAATGACATTTCTCTCTCTGTGAAATATGACAGTAAGAGATATGATCAAAATTTCCTTTTAATAGTAGAACCATCCTCCAGGATGGGATTGAGTGTGTTCATGTGACACCTAGAGGCTTCATTTAACCAGTTAATAACAATAAGAGAATCACCAAAAATCTGTAGTTGCATGCACCCCTTTTCTATAGCAAACAGAAGCAAAAGCTTTAGACTTAAGAGTTTTACGTAATTATTTGAGTCATGGCCCAAACCACTTTGAACCCTGTAGGAATGATTTTCATTTAAGAATAATATTGCTCCTCCCCCACACTCACCCCTAGCTTGGGAGGCGCCATCAAAATATGCCTAGGGGTGCGACCTGTCCACTTGTTCAGCTGAGATTATTCTAGGCCTATCACTGGAGTCATCATCTGGAATGAGCTCATAAATAGCCATGGACTGAGCTACCACTCTGTGATGGATTACTTCTTTCTCTTGGAAAATAACTTTATTCTGAGCTAGCCAGATCCCCCATCTTATAATGGGTGGGAGGTTTCTGAGCTTTTTTGGATTTGTTGAATCCCACCAGGATTGCCATGCTTCCTTGCAAGATATACCTTGCCACAAAAGACCAATAGATAAGGAATTGTGAATAGAGTTCCAAATATTACTAGCATAAGGGCAAAACAAGGAAGGGTGATCGACAAATTCCTTGGTTGCTTTGTAGAGGGGGCACCAACTCGGACCAAAGAAGCTAGTGGGGACCTTATTTTCTAAAATACACCATTGAAACATTCTGGATTTCGTTGGGCATTTAAATTTCCACAACATCTTCTACCACCAAGCAGGATAACCTGGTTCCTTATCTGCCATGATGAATAAGTATCCTATTTTAGGGGTGTATTCCCCTAATGGAGAATGAACCCACGACAAAATATCCACCCCGATCCTGTAGTCTAACATGTGAAATATTTAGTGAAGCAGTGTAATTATGCCACCGATCATACCAAACTTTGGGTAAATTTAAATGATGTGCGTCAATCTTGATGAGAAATCAATGCTAATAGGATTAGGGTTAGATTTCTCTTTCTTGATAATTACTTGTGAATTATGTTGGCTTCTTTTACTTATTTGTTATATTATCTTTCATCAAGAAATTACCAAATTATGTGTGCATGAAGATCACAAAAACACAAGACACAAGATGTAGGCACTCTGCCAGGGCAAAACCCCTATCTAGGGGAAAACCTAGTCAAAATCTCTTCCTTCAATAGTTTTCCTTGAGACTCTTCAACCTAGACAAAGACCTCCTCCACACCAAGCCAACCTCTCCTTCTTCGATCCAACCTTCGACCTAGTAGCAGCAACACTTCGACCCTAGCAACTTCGACTTGGCAGCTTCCGACATCAGCAGTAGCTTCGACTTGGCAGCTTCCGGCATCAGCAGCAGCTTCGACTTGGCAGCTTCCGGCATCAGCGACAACTTCGACTTGGACAAGGAGACTTCGATCTCCTAAATTAGCCCACACGAGAGAGAGAGAGAGAGAGAGAGAGAGAGAGAGAGAGACCAAAACTTTGCTAAAAAATCAAAAAGGAAGTAAAGATTTTCTTGTTCTTGATAATTACTTGTGATGTTTCTTATTATTATGATTCTTTATATCTTCTTTCTTTAGTTCATCAAGTAATTACCAAAAGCAACAATACATAAAACAATAGACACCAGATGTAGGCACATGCTAGGGCAAAAACCCCTCGAGGGGAAAACCTAGTCAAGATAATTCTTCCTTTCTATAGTATTTTTTGAGACTCTTCACCCTAGACCAAGACTAGACCTTCCCTCCACACCAAGTCAGCCTCCTAGAATTTTGACCTCTTCCCAGCAACTTCGATTAGGCAGAAACTTACGACAACTAGCAACTTCCAGCAACAGAGAAACTTGGAAGACTTCGATCTCCCAATCTAGGACACGAAACAAAGATAGAGAGAGACACCAAGATTTCGATTTTCCTTGTCTCCTTAGAGTTCCCCAAACTTGCATTCACTTTGACTTCCTAGCAATAGACTTCGCACCTTTTCCCAGCTACAAGAGAACTTCGCAATTCTGCCCAACAACAAGAGATTTTCACACTCCTTTCCAGCTACAAGAGAATTCGAACTTGTGAGGGAATGATGCTCTAAATGAATTTGATGAGCTTCCTTTTATAGGCTTCTTGTGGGGTCGATTAAGGTCCGTAGGCCGACTCGATCTTCTTTTAGGCTGACGTGGTGTGGATGATACATAATTCATATTTGACTCAATACTTAACCTTTTTACATGATTGAAAAGCCCAAGAAGGGTCTCTTTAAATGTACAATAACTCTATAAACTCAGAATAAATCGTAGAAGTCCTTAATGGGGACCTTGACCTAAAACATGGTGACCCAAGCATGAAACCCATGCTTTAATAAGTGACAATAATAATAATAATAATTCTTTTCTTTATTCTTTTAACAAGTACATTACATGATGATTCAAGTACACTATTGAAGACAAAACATAGTTACATTTTTCAACTCTCCCTCTTAACTAGGGAGGTATTCATAATGTACAAATACAATGGAAGATCTCAAACTATATGAACCATGAAGAACTTTAGGCACCGCAATGCCATGGACTAGATTCCTGACCAAGGCAATCTATCCAACCAGTCAACCTATTGTTGATTTAGGGTAGCATCGGATGTGCTCTAGCCACGAAAATTGGTGGAGAGGCTAAGGCACATGAGATCTCCAATACCCAGAAAGGGTTTGGGCAAATTCTAAACAGTTTGGGAGATATTAAAATAATTAATATTTTTAATGGAGTCCCTAAGTCTAAACTTAGGGAAATTAAAATATTAATGTGAATTAATATAAATCTGTGTTAGAATGGTCCAAAAGTCATGGATCAAGCCAGATCTAATTTTAGCCGTTGATTAGGGACTTAATCTCGACCCTTGATTTGTCAACGAGAAAAGTGTAAGAGGAGGCTTGAGGGTCACTTGGAGAACACACCAAGAGATCAAGATTTCGACTTTCTAGGGTTGGATTTGCTGAAAAAGTTGAGAGAGTGATCAGATTTGCAGTTGAGGGGCAGTGAATATAGAAGTAGAGAGGCAGAGATAGCACCGGGAGAATCAGCACAATAGCCGGACAGAGGGACGTAGAGCCAGCCAGGAGCCTCGCAGTGCCTCAGAGGACCAGAGCACTGACCCAGTGCCTCCAGAGGCTGACGCAGGCCAAGCCAGAGTGTCGTTGGGCTAACACTGGGCCAGAGAGAGGTTGACGCTAGGGTTTCGTGGGGCAGATTGGAGTTGTGGAGCTGCCAGAGTGTTTATTCGGGGTTTCAGCCAGAATAACTGCTTCCGAGTAGAGAGGTACTACTGCCGAGATTTTTCTCTGTTGGGTGAGCCGAATTTGGCACCCAAATTGTATTATGAAACTGCTTAATAAATCAAACCCTCAGATAGCTGCACCAGTTTTTCCGCATTGGGTTTTTCGGGGACATTAGTCCAAAAACAACGGTGTCACTTGTGTGTTTGTTTCTGTTTCCTTTAGTTGATGATTTGTAATGTGTTGAGCATGTACTTGTATTTATTTCCAGTATTTACATGGTAAATAACTTGTTAATTAATAGAACAAGTAGGTAGGAATAAATCAATAAAGTACATGAAGGGTTTCTAACGGGTTAGACTTAGAAACTTCAACATCTATGAATATGATTTGCGGAGGCCTTTTGAGCTTTGTGGTCATACCCCCTTTTGAAAGGAAGTGAACAAAATACTTTTCCCTGAACCAAAATGCATCAGGGTGCTCAGCTGTGCATTCTGTTCTGAGTTTATGGGCAATGTCTTTTAAGACTTCTTGTCCGTGAAGGTCAGCATGCTGGATGATCTTTTTTATTTTCGATAAGTCTTCAATTGCCTCTTCAATAGTGTCCACTTTATCATGCTAGATCCTAATAGTGTATGTATTTTTTGCAGGAACAAATACCTTTTCATTCTGAACACTAAATGTTATCTGGTCTTTGTCAATGATCATAGGCATGTGTCTTTTAACAAAATCTTGGCCAAGAAGTATGTCAGATCCAGTATCATAATTATACAAGGTTACATATACTAGTGTTGAATCGATAAGCAGAGGAAAATCAGGAGCAACATAAGAAATTTGCATAAGTTGTTTGTTAACAACTTTAAAGTGTACCTTTGTCAGTTTCCAGTAATAGGCTGGAATAGCCTTATACTTGCAGTAGCTGCTCATGGCTCCTGTGTCGATTTGAGCATCCAACTGGTATCTCTTATAACTTGGGACTTTAATGGCTACTGGAATTACCATTCTATCTCCAATTCCACTGATCTCTTTTATTGGTTCACCTTCTGTCTTTTTTGTACACAAACCAAATGGTGTGTGTGTTTTATCAAACATAGATGAGACAAATTTAGAATTTAGCTCATCTAGCTTTTGTAATTTTCGCTGGATTTGTTCCGCTTATTTAGCCATTTGTTGTCTGCCTTCTTGCAAACTTTCTTCAATCTTTTAGATTTCTTCAAGAACACTGCCACGATTGGTTTTTTCTCTAGGCTTTATTAAGCTAGATTCTGCACCCAGCTTAAACCATTCTTCGGGATCAAATTCATCTTTAGAGGGGGAATCGATAGACATTGTTTCTCTGATTTTATCAATTTTTTCTTGGATCCTTCTCCTAGGAATAATCAGGCTAGGATCAAGGGCATTCTTTTGTTTTTGGAGACTTGCTATTTGGTGCTTTACATTATGAAAAGAAAACATGAAACAATCATAAATATATGTACAATCATCTTCACTCTCGGTGTTATCTGTAATTGTGATCTTCTGGAAATCATTTTCAACTTCACTATCAGAGTCAGTATTTACAGAGAAATATTCACATTTAGAACTTGACGATCCCGATCAGCTGGATCATAAGTGGAGTTGAATTTTTCCATGATTTTGCTCTGAATTCCTTTCTTATTTTTCTTTGGACATTTGTATGCCCAGTGGCCTTTTCTGCCACAAATAAAACATTTATACTCTCTGGCTGGTCTTGATCTTGTCCTGAACAGATACCTTTTCCTAGGGGATCTATTTTCTTGATAATCAGGCCTCCTAGAATTCTTGGAGAATCTATGCTTTTGTTTGTAACACTTACACTTTTGACTTTGGGATATATGAGAACCTTTCTTGGAAGAGTTCTTAAAACATCCAAAGTGGTAAGTTTTTGAAAAGGAATTGCAGAGATTAGGACTGAAACCCAATTGCTTCTTAACATTCTTACGAGTTTTATAGGCTGCACATTCATTTATGAGAATTGTAAGAATATGTTGCTATAAAACAGCTAAGCACAGAGTTTCAACTAATATCCCTTGAGTGGACAATGTCTGCTGAACTAAACTTGGAACTTTGCCTGGCATTGATGCTATATAATGCAGTAAGTATGCAACATTTTGGTGCTCTGGGATTTTGTAATACAACTTTTGCATGGTACAATAGTATTCATCTAACAGATCTAGGCTGCACAATTTCTGACTCATAAACATATGAGCATAATGATCAAAATTAGTTGGTAGAATGCCTAGAAATTCATGAGATAATGCCATTAAAATTGCTTGGAGGGGGTCTTCATTATCTAATATCTCAACCTGTTTTGTTGTTTTCAAAGTTTCCCACCAAAGCCTTGCATTTCCTGTTAATGCCCATGTTATCTGGATAACTACATCTTTCCATGTAGTTTTGAGTTCTACTTTTCTTTGACTAGCCCATGCATTAATTTTTCGTAATAGGATCAATGTTTGGTCTCTATCTAAGCAGTCGAAGTTAATAAAAAAAGGTTGAACCATGACTGTTGATATCAGGAGGGGACTCATCTTTGGCTTCTACAGATGACATATGTCGAGCCCATTTGGAAAACGGATTGCTTTGAGATTGTGATCCCATGTCAGAATCTGTAGTCCTTGGAGCTTTATGTGAGAAATTAAAAGACTCATTTCTCTTATGTTTAGAAGACTCACCAATGTCTTCTTGTCCCGCCATCTTCATTTCCTAGATTTTGAATCTTTCTATTTTACTTTTAAGTAAATCTAGCTTTTCCCTGGCTAGAGTAGCTCCATTGACTAATTTCATCATATTTTCAGGACCACCAATTTCTTCAGAGGTAACTTTCAAAGATAAACTTGAGGAAGACTGAGAAGTTTTGAAATAAGCAAACTTTGGGCCTTCATTCTCAACTTCTTCATAATTAGGAGGAGATTTGGGTCTAGGCAGAGAACCTTGAAAACTAGACACAACTTTATTGATAACTCCTAATTGTGTAATAATCTCTTTTAATTTGTCTTCTTGGGTATTCTGCTAAGCATGCATGGTATCATATGTCTGGTGAATCATTTTCACATGCTCCTTGACTTCTAAAACATCCTTGGCCAAATCATCCAAATTATGTGCTAAACATACAGACTGGTAATTATTATAGTTGAGCAACTTGACTGGCTCCTCTGGCTCTGCCTCTATAGGTGATCTATAATGCAAGAATTGTAGATCACTTTGGACGGAACCATTCCTGAATTTTGGAGTAATATTTGTTGGCTCTAGGCTTCTTTCAGGAAGTATAATTCTGTTTCCAACCTTTTCTTTGGGGAGACTATACATTTTTATCTCAGAGACAGGGATCATGACACAATCAAGACAGTTTGGATGTTGTCCTTGATGGGATGTAGATGATTGTCCTGTTTCTAAGGTCTGATATTTTTTCTTTGGATTTTGACAATATATACATGAACTGGAAGGACGACTATGATGATTTTGCTTATGAAAGTATTCATTAGCTGAAATATTGCTTTCTGACATTCTGGGAGGAATATTTATAGATGGAGGAACATAGAGTGACTGACTTCTGGCTAGAGTATTTATGCCTTTAAACTGGAGTTTTGACGTTCCATCAGGTCTAGTGACAACTTGCAATTGGTGTGATGTGTTTGCTAGTTGGGGATACTTTTGGGATAAAGGTTGGTAGTCACTATTCCACTCTTCTGGTAATGTGACTTGACTGAATCCAAGTTGAAGTGGAGGTGTATTACTAGGACCAACAATCACCCCTTCCTTGAGAGCTCTTTTATCAGTAAAAGAGATCACCCAAAGTTTACTTATTTCAAAACATCTCAGTCTTCCTCAAGTTTATCTTTGAAAGTTATCTCTGAAGAAATTGTTGGTCCTAAAAATATGATGCAATTAGTCAATGGAGCTACTCTAGCCAGGGAAAAGCTAGATTTAATTAAAAGTAAAATACAAAGATTCAAAATCTATGAAATGAAGATGGCAGGACAAGAAGACATTGGTGAGTCTTTTAAACATAAGAGAAATGAGTCTTTTAATTTCTCACATAAAGCTCCAAGGACTATAGGTTTTGACATAGGATCACAATCTCAAAGTAGTTTGTTTTCCAAATGGGCTTGTCATATGTCATCTGCAGAAGCCAAAGATGAGTCTCCTCCTGATATCAACAGTGATGGTTCAACCTTCTTTATTAACTTCGACTGCTTAGATAGCGACCAAACATTGATCCTATTACGGAAAATTAATGCATGGGCTAGTCAAAGAAAAACAGAACTCAAAACTACATGGAAAGATGTAGTTATCCAGATAACATGGGCATTAACAGGAAATGCCAGGCTTTGGTGGGAAACTTTGAAAAGAACAGAACAGGTTGAGATATTAGATAATGAAGACCTCCTCTAAGCAATTTTAATGCATTATCTCATGAATTTCTAGGCATTCTACCAACTAATTTTGATCATTACGCTCACATGTTTATGAGTCAGAAATTGTGCAGCCTAGATTTGTTAGATGAATACTATTGTACCATGCAGAAGTTGTATTACAAAATCCCAGATCACCAAAATGTTGCATACTTACGACATTATATAGCATCAATGCCAGGAAAAGTTCCAGATTTAGTTCACCAAACATTGTCCACTCAAGGAATATCAGTTGAAACTCTGTCTTTAGCTGCTTTACAACAACATATTCTTACAATTCTCAGAAATGAATGTGCAGCCTATAAACTCATAAGAATGTTAAGAAGTAGTTGGATTTCAGTCCTAATCTCTGCAATTCCTTTTCAAAAACTTACCACTTTGGATGTTTTAAGAGCTCTTCCAAGAAAGGTTCTCATATATCCCAAAGTCAAAAGTGTAAGTGTTACAAACAAAAGCATAGATTCTCCAAGAATTCTAGGAGGCCTGATTATCAAGAAAACAGATCCCCTAGGAAAAGGTATGTGTTCAGGAGAAGATCAAGACCAGCCAGAGAGTCTAAATGTTTTATTTGTGGTAGAAAAGACCACTGGGCAAACAAATGTCCAGAGAAAAATAAGAAAGGAATTCAGAACAAAATCATGGAATTATTCAACTCCACTTATGATCCAGCTGATTAGGATCGTCAAGTTCTGAATGTGAATATTTCTCTATAAATACTGACTGTGATAGTGAAGTTGAAAATGATTTCCAAAAGATCACAATTACAGATAACACTGAGAGTGAAGATGATTGTACATATATTTCTGACTGTTTCATGTTTTCTTTTCATAATGTAAAGCACCAAATAGCAAGTCTCCAAAAACAAAAGGATTCCCTTGATCCTAGCTTGATTATTCCTAGGAGAAGGATCCAAGAAAAAAATGTTAAGGTTTAACTCCAAAACTCTAGAATTCCATTTTCGCAATCTCAGTAATCTTACACAAGTCTCAAATCATCATATTTCAGAGATTTTACTTTGACTAAGGTTCAACTCCAAAACCCTAGAATTCTATCTTCACAATCTCAACAATCATTAAATACATAGATCTCAGATTGTTATATTACGCACATTAGACAATGTCACTACTAGGATTTAACGGTAAAACCCTAGATTTTCATTTTCCAACAATCATTTAAATAGGTTTCAGATTGTTATATTACACATACTAGATAGTTTGACTTCACTAGGGTTTAGCTATAAAACCCTAGAATTCCAAATATCATCATCTTCCATTAAATCCTAAAACTTATGATCATCAATAACTAGCTCAACACATGTATCTAGGAATTCATAATCATTCATAAGCATATCATATGTCCAACAACATTAATATATCTGACCTAGACTAAACTAGGGTTTCAACCAAAAGGACATATCTATATATGCCTAGATTTCATCATGCAAATACATTTCATATCACGTGTTAGTCAAACCCCAACTTCACAAATATCAATAAGAGTTAGACACACAACCATCCTAATTACACTAGGGTTTGATCAAACAAACACATACATACTAAGGAAATCATTTCTAAGACAATATAAGGGTCTTGTTCACACATTTCACCAAACCCTATTGGGCTAGGGTTTCAATTGTAGAAACATAGCAAACCCAATATTACCAAAACTTCAAACGTTTGGGATTTTAGACCTTATCATTCAACCCTAACAAGTTAGATTTTCCTGATCATGCCAAAATCTTAAACATGACATCATCAATAAAAATTTCAAATATCATTTCACAATATCCCTAATCAGCTTAGGGTTTTAAACATTCACATTAGCATACCCTTTGGTTAGGGTTTTCCAGAACTTGTCTGGGGTTCTACAAAATCAGTTAAGAATATGAGTAGGGTGGGTAGATTTATCAAGAGATGAATCACCCAAACAAGAATCACTAAGATTCAATATAGCTAGTCATAACAAAGTTAGTAATAGATCATCAAATGAATAATCCTTTCAATCAATGTATTTAAAGCATACCTTTGTTTCTTGACTAACCTTGTCTTGAGAGATCCTCCTTCTTGCAAATGTTTTCCCTAATCAAGACAATAGAGGGAGAACGATGATTAGTATCTAATATAATCAGAATTAAATGAGTACATGAACCCAAAACTGAAAAGACATGAGATACTTATCTTTGGGAGTTGTTGGGGGCTCCCTCCAAAGCTTGAGGGATACCTACAAACTTATAAAAACAATACAAAAATGTCTTTTCCAAAATATGTTAAAAACCTATAAATTCTAAAACATATAAAACAAGATATATAAAGCTACAAGCAAAGGACTTAATAGTGTAAGTCCCTAATGTCGGGTTCTTCGGGCTTGACTTTCTTTGAGTCTCCTTCTATAGCAAGGTTGGCTTGATCCCTTCCTCTCTTCTTATTCTTTGGATTCTCGGGACAGTCACTCTTGTAGTGACCCTTCTTATGACATTGATAACACTCTATTTTGGACATGTCAACTTTCTTCCTTGGTCCCTTCGATCTCTTTCCTTTATGATGAGCAACATAAGCATTTGATACTCCTTCAGGATTGGCAACCATTGAGATCCTTAATTCTTCTTGACTACAGGCGGTCCATAATTCTTCAAAGGTGGGAGCTACCTTCCAACTGTTGAGACTTGCAGCAAATGCACCCCAAGAGGGTGGCAATCCTAATAGAGCAGTGATCACAAGTTCTTTGTCCAGAACAATCTCATCAATGGCTAAGAGATCATCCCTGAGTCTAGCTATCTTCACAAAGAAGGTTGCCACAATATCTTCTTTAGTCATCTTCATAGTCCTTAGCTCATTCTTCAAACTTGCTACTTGACCAATGTTCTTAATAGTAAATAGCTTTGACAAGGCTTCATACATTTCTTGAGCATGATCAATGTTAGCTATGAAAGGGACAAGATTGTCCTTTATCCCTTCTACCATCAGAGTCATGGCCACCAATTCTAATTCCCTGCATTTCACTTTGTCGGCATCACTCGCTTCTTCTGTAGGCTTCTTTACATTTCCTCTTACCAAGTCCAACACCTTGTTCTTCTCGAGGATTAGGTCAATCCTCTTCTTCCAGGACCTGAAGTTAGATTCTCCTTCAAGTTTGTTCTCACCCTTGATTGAGTTAGACATCTTCCTTGAATATAATAGACTCCTTTCCTGAGATAGTACTTATGAATGGATCAAGTGCTTGAGACTGCCTTTTTCTTCCTTCTTCACCAAAAGTTTGATACCATGTTAGAAAATCAGAAAGGCAATAAAGATTTTTTTGTTCTTGATAATGATGTTTCTTACTATTATGATTCTTTATATCTTCTTTCTTTAGTTCATCAAGCAATTACCAAAAGCAGTGACACATAAAACAATAGACACCAGTTGTAGGTACATGCCAGGGCAAAACCCCCCTCGAGGGGAAGACCCAGTCAAGATAATTCTTCCTTTCTATAGTATTCTTTGAGACTCTTCACCCTATACCAAGACCAAACCTTCCCTCCGCACCAAGTTAGCCTCCCGTAATTTCGACCTCTTCCCAACAACTTCAATTAGGCAGCAACTCATGACAATTGGTAGCTTTCGGCAACATTGAAACTTGGAAGACTTCGATCTCCCAATCTAGGACATGAAACAGAGAGAGAGAGACACCAAGATTTCGATTTTCCTTGTCTCCTTAGACATCCCCAAATTCGCATTCACTTTGACTTCTTGACAACAAACTTCACATATTTCCCAACTACAAGAGAACTTCTCACTTCTACCCAACAGCAAGAGATTTTCGCACTTCTTTCCAGCTACAAGAGAATTCGAACTTGTGAGAGAATGATGCTCCAAATGAATTCGATGAGCTTCCTTTTATAGGCTTCTTGTGGGGTTGAATAAGGTCCTTAGGCCGACTTGATCTTCTTCTAGGCCGACATGGTGTGGAGGTTACATAATTCATATTTGACTCAATACTTAACCTTTTTACATGATTGAAAAGCCCAAGAAGGGTCTCTTTAAATGTACAATAACTCTATAGACTTAGAATAAATCCTAGAAGTCCTTAATGGGGTCTTTGACTTAAAACATGCTGACCCAAGCATGAAATCCATGCTTTAATAAGTCACAATAATAATAATAAAAACTCTTTTCTTTATTCTTTTAACAAGTACATTACATGATGACTCAAGTACATTATTGAAGGCCGAACATAGTTACATTTTTCAACAAACTTCGATTTTCTTCTTCCCTTCCTCCTTGACCAAACTCGCACTCCTTTTAGCCCCTTCCTTCAACTTTTCACTTTTCCCAGCTTCCGACTTTCAGCGTCAAATATTGAACTATGCTTGAGGGAGTGAGATGCTCCAAATGAAGTCGAACTGCCTTGTATATATAGCCTTCCAATGAGGTTGAATTGCCTTCCTTGAAGCCGACTTGGTGTGGAGGTTACATAATTCATTTTTGACTAAAAAATAATTCTTTTTACATTATTCGAAAGCCCAAGAAGGGTCTCATAAAATATACAATGACTCTACTAAGTCTTTATTAATCCTAGGAGTCCACAATTGGTGCTTTGACTAATAAAATGATGACCCAAGCATGAAAATCATGCTTTAATAAGTCATTGTAACAATAATAAAAATTCTTTTGACAAATACATTTTATGAAGACCGAACCTAGTTACATTTTTCAACGCTCCCTCTTAACTAGGGAGGTATTCATACGAAAGATCTCAAACTATATGAACTATGAAGAGGTTAGGCACCACAATGCCATGGACTAGATTCTTGACCAGGGCAATCTATCCAAGGTCTCTCAACAATTTAGGCACTGTAATGCCATTGACTAGATTCCTGACTAGGGAAATCTATCCAAGGTCTCTTAACAATTTAGGCACCACAATACCATAGACTAGATATTTGACTAGGGCAATCTATTTAAGTGGGACTAAGATGGACTAAATCTTTCAGCCTCTCTAGGTACCGTCAGGCTTTCTTACCTACCATCAACCTAGGGATCTAGGTGCGTATTCGAGGTCAGAGCTCCATAACCAATGCCACCCTCCCTACTTTGGGAACTAAACATCAACACAAAGTGCCGACCAAATGTCCTCCCAGGCAATGTCTTTACACACAAGGCCTCAACTTCCAATCGGTAACAAATCCTTCCCGATTAAACAGATTGACAACAAATCTCTCCAATCAAACTGATTGACAACACTAAACATGTAAAAACATGTTATCAAACTTCCGAGAGATTTACCTGTACAAACACAACCCCAATTAGTAACAAACTTTCAAATGTACATAAATAGATACAAACCTTTGGGGTCTTCCAGACAACTTGATGTTGCTTCTCAACTTTTCATAGTAGGACTTAGAGCTTTCCCAATGAATCTTGACAGAAGATTCCTCAACCATACAACTTCCTTTCCTACTTCTCATGCAACAACATATTCCACAAATCGATCTGGCTTTTCTTATCTTAGCAGCCCTTCAAAATACATTCTCCAATTTCTTCTCTCACTCATGGCCTTCACTAAAACTTACGACTGTTAGTCTTGGTCTAGTGCATGACACATGAAGTAGAGAACCATATCCATCACTCCCTCTTAATCAGGGAGGATCTAATATACCCAAGCTCCCTCTTAACCCAGGGAGATCAACTTTCATCCAAGCTCCCTCTTAACTTAGGGGGCTCAACTTCTTTTCTACGACATCGGAGAATTTTTCATGGCTTCCATCCTTCTCATCAGAGTTATCATGATCATCATCATTCACATCATGCTTATCACATCAACTTTACTTTATGAACATCTTCACCATCTTGAAGATTATGTACCTGCACAACTTAGATAGCAAGTACAACCAAATCTATAGAAGCATGAAGTTAACCATATCAAAATCATGGAAGCATTCAACTTTACACATCAAAATACTCAAACTTAATTACACACAAGAGACACATACACTTCAACTTCTTGCTAGGGTTTCGTCATAAACCCTAGACTACTTCATTAAGACTTTGAGCATTTCATAACAGCTTCCATTACATGCAGGGTTTCAATGTTCCTTTCAGAGGTATGACATACCCTACTACAACATATTGCAAACCCTAGAGACAATTCAAACCAATATAGATCTACGATGTATCTAACAATTTCAGAATTTATATGTTAGACTTCCTACTAGGATTTCATACAAACCCTATATTTCATACATGAGATTTTAACAATCAAAACCAACCACAACTTAATCAACAACATGACTAGCTTCCACTAGGGTTTGTTGCAAGCCCTAGATTTTACTTATTCCCAATAATCATAACAAATTCAGATTTCCACAATCTTACACAAATCTCAAATTATCACATTGTCATGATATGTTAGAGATTTGGACTTTTACTAAAGTTTAATTACAAAACCCTAGAATTCACAAATACTATCATCCTAGAGAATCAAACTTCGACTAGGGCTTCATTCCAAACCCTAGGACTCATGACCATCAACAATTAGGTCAACTCATATATCTAGGATTCCATCATCATGCATAAGCATATAATAACATGTGTTAGTCAAACCCAAAAACACCAATATCAATAGGAGTCAGACATATAACAAATTTGATCAGGCTAGCGTTTAATCGGACAAACACATTCGTGCCAAGGATTTCATTTCTAGGACATTATAAGGGTCTTGCTTACACACCCGACCAAACTTTAATGATCTAGGGTTTCAATACAAAGCAAACCCTAAATTACCAATACTTCAAAGGTTTGGGATTTCAGACATTATCATTCAACCCTAACAAGTTAGGGTTTCCATAACCCTACCAAAAACCCCAAACATGACTTCATCAAAACATCAGACATTTTCTTTCAACAATAACCCTAAGTAGGTTAGGGTTTCACACAAAATCATCAACATACCCTTAAGTTAGGGTTTTTTCACAATGAACCTTTCGAGGGTTCCGCAAGAGTAATCAAAGATATGAGGGTAGATTTATCTAACGATGAATCACCCAATTAAGAATCTTTAAGATTCAGGAAGGCTAGACAAAAAGATGTTAGTATAGTTTATCACGAATGAATATGGAGAGAGCAAAACTTGTAATTCAAAGCATACCTCTTGTTTCTTAACAAACCTTGTAATTCTGATGCTTTGTTTTTGTGAGGCCTTCTTCCTTGAGCCTTCAATAAGTTTTCCTAAACAAGGAAAAGAAGAGTAGAAATGTGATTAGTATTTAATGCAAACAACACTAGATAAGTAAGGAAACCAAATATAAAAGACAATATAAGGAGTAAGATACTTATCTTTGGAAGTTGGTAAGGGCTCCTTCCAAGCTTGAGGGATAGTTGAAGGATATGCAAGGGATAGAGTCCCTTAAGAGTTCCTAGCAACTAGGTTTTTGCCTTCGGGTCCTTCCATCATGTTCTTCTTTGGTGAAACTTCTTTGGCAAAGTTTGCTTGATTCCTGTCCCTTCTTTATTGGCCCTTTAGACTTCTTGATATCTTTGTAGACTTCTTCACTTTTCCTTTTACTAGATCCAATTCTTTTCGAGGATGAGATCTATCCTCTTCTTCCAAGCATTGTAATTGAATGATTCTTCTAATTTGTTTTCTTCCTTTATTGTGTTAGGCATTGTCCTTGAATATAGTAAGCTTCTTTCCTTATAAGGTCTCCTTATATGATCCTTTAATCAATTTCTTGACTTTCCTTAGATTACTTTCAATAGATCCTTAAACTTCTTGAGGTTCTTGTTGTATTGAATCCCATTCTTATCATAGAGGGATTAATCATGTCCTTCAAGCCAACGAAGTGATCTTCAATCTTCTTTGACCTTAGCTCTGATACCATGTTGAGAAATCAATGCTAGTAGGATTAGGATTAGATTTCTCTTTCTTGATAATTACTTGTGAATTATGTTGGCTTCTTTTACTTATTTGTTATATTATCTTTCATCAAGCAATTACCAAATTATGTGTGCATGAAGATCACAAATACACGAGACACAAGATGTAGGCACTCTGCTAGGGCAAAACCCCTATCTAGGGGAAAACCCAGTCAAAATCTCTTCCTTCAATAGTTTTCCTTGAGACTCTTCAACCTAGACAAAGACCTCCTCCACACCAAGCCAACCTCTCCTTCTTTGATCTAACCTTCGACCTAGTAGCAACAATAATTCGACCCTAGCAACTTCGACTTGGCAACTTCCGGCATCGGCATCGACTTCTACTTGGCAGCTTTCGACATCAGCAACAACTTCGACTTTGACAAGGAGACTTCGATCTCCTAAACTAGCCCACACGAGAGAGAGAGAGACACCAAAACTTCGATTTTCTTCATCCCTTCCTCCTTGAACAAACTCGCACTCCTTTTAACCCCTTCCTTCAACTTCACAATGTTCCCAGCTTCTAGCTTTCAGCATCAAATATCGAACTATGCTTGAGAGAGTGAGATGCTCCAAATGAAATCGATCTGCCTTATATATATAGCCTTCTAATGAGGTCAAATTGTCTTCCTTGAGGCCGATGTTGAAGTTTCTAAGTCTACCAGTTAGAAACCCTCCATGCACTTTATCTGATTTATTCCTACCTACTTGTTCCGTTACGTAACAAATTATTTACAATGTAAATACTGAAAATAAACACTAGTGCATGCTCAACATATTACAGATCAACAACTGAAGGAAACAGAAACAATCACACCAAATGACACCGTTATTTTTGGACCAATGTCCCCGGAAAAACCCAATGAGGGAAAACCGGTGCAGCGATTTGAGGGTTTTCTTATTAAGCAATATCAGAGTACAATTTGGGTGTCGAAATTGGCCTACCCAATAGAGAATTTCCTTGGCAGTAATACCTCTCAGTTTCTGACAAATCTCCTGGTTGAAACCCTGGATAATCCTTTCGCCAGCTACTCAGCACCAATCTGCCCTAAAAACCCCAGTGTCACCTCTCTCTGGACTGCGTCAGCCCCTCTCTGCCCAGCGCTGTCTCTGCGTCACCCTGAATGGGTCTACGCTAGCCTTAGGAGGCCCTGCGTCAACTTTCTGGCCCTCTGCGTCAGCAACGCTGGACTCTCTGAAGCTTTACGCAGCCCCTGGCTGCCTCTGCGTGGCCCTGCGTGAGCTCTGGCTGCAACTGCGTCACTCTCCCCGGTTATTGCGCTGCTCTCCCGACACTATCTCTGCCTCTTTGTCTCTTTGTACTCAATGCCCCTTAGTTGCAACTCCGATAACTGATTCTATCTCTCTTAGCAAACCCCGCTCTAGAGAATAGAATGATTGATCACTTTGGTGTATTCTCCATGTGACCCTCAAGCCTCCTCTTATACTTTTCCTGTTGACATATCAACGGCCGAGATTAAGTCCCTAATCAACTTCTAAGATTAGATCTGGCTTGATCCATGTCTTTTGGACCATTCTAATGCAGTTTCATATTAATTCCCATTAATATTTTATTTTCCCTAAGTTTAGACTTAGGGACTTTATTAAAAATATTAACTATTTTAATATCTCCTGAACTGTTTAGAATCTGCCCAAATCCTTTATGGGTATTGGAGATCTCATGTGCCCCAACCTCTCCACCAAATTTCGTGGCTAGAGCACATCCGATGCTACCCCAAATCAACACTCCCTCTTAGCGAGGACTGTGCTCTAGCAATACTCCTCACTGAGTATTACTCTGATCATCCGACATTGGTACCTGTGTTGATGCTAGGCCTTCCTGCCCAACATCCTCTGCACCGCTCCATCATGTACTGTTGCCCATGGTTCTGCCACTACCATTGCTACATCTGTACGATAGCGCCCTCTACATCCGTGCTGCTGCTGGTCCTTTCTCCCAGCACCGCATCCGCACTGCACCTCCTCTCATCATGTTGCATCGTGCTGCCCACTACTGCATTGCAATTCAGTGACTGAGAAGTAAGTAACTGATCTCCCAACTCTGACCTCTCTGTTGGACTAGAGACATCCACTGATGCTAAAACTCCCTTTGAAGCTGACAAGTGCTCCCTCTCTGACCTCTGCGCTGCTGCAACAACTCCCTGCATCTCACACTGTTGCACACCTCTCTGTGCCATCCTGCACTGGTGCAACACTCTCGTGCCTCTCGCATTGTTGCAACCTGCTAGTCTCGCGCTGTCGTGGGACTCTTGCACTATAGCTCTCTCTACCGCCTCCTTCGCATTCATCTCTACCCAACTCAGCCAGTCCTGCTACTCCTCTTCGGGGCTCCCGTAGTAAGGTCTAATCCAAGAGGTTGGGTACCTCGAGGATCCTGCCCCTCATCGCTTGTAGTCTGCCTGACTACAACTCGATGTCTCCCCACTTTCACTCAAGTGGTGCGTGTGCACTCATGGCATAGTCATTATCTATCAAAACTTCCTTCTCTGCCCGTGTTGGAGCTGCCTTAGTCTCAATAGACTCTCCCTTACTCTTCTTCCTCAGACACTGGGTCGCATAATGACCCAGCTCCCCACAATGGAAGCACTTGATCTTGGAGAGATATTTCTTCTTCTGCTTTTCCTGCCTTCCCTCAGATGCTAGGGCAACATCTTCCCCCTGCTTGACTTTGATCCCCTTGCTGCTGCTACTTGTCTTTGACTACCGTCTGATCTCTTCCTGGCGAAGAGCTGCCCACATCTCGTCCCAAGGTGGGAGAGTCCCTCTGCCCAGTATACTCTGGACAAATACCTCCCAGTCTTTTGAGATAGCATTCAGGGTTGTCCTCACCATCAACTCCTGATTCGGTGTCGCTTCTATAACAGTTAACTGATCTCGGATCTCATTTAGTCGTCCGAGGAAGGTGTCAATCGGGTCTCCCTTCTTCATCTGATATAACCTCAACTGATTCTCAAGTAGCATTCTTCTATGCACAGAAGTATGTCGGTAAAATTTCTTGAGAGCCTCCCACATCTCAAATGCCATTTCCTTCTCGGCTATGTGTGGTACTACATGATCCTTGACCCCATCAAGGATGATGCTCTTGGCCCTCTTCATTGTCGCCTCGTACTTGTCGTTATTATTGGGGTCGACTGGGATAGCTATTACCTTCAAGGCGAAGTTCTTGACACGATTTCTGTCAAGTACGGATAAGATTTTGGCCTTCTAGACTGCGAAGTTCGACGCTCCGTCCAGTCTATCTTGGTCTCTTACTCCATGTAGTGCCATGATGCTCCTCTACTTCCCTCCTAGAAGTTCTTTGTTCGACTCCTCTGAGTCTCTACTTCCCATCTGGAAGTTCTCTTCTAGACTCCCTCTGAGTCCTGATTTCCCTCCTGGAAATCCTTCTGTCGTTGTCAAGATGCCCCCTACTCTGAATGTCTTGTCCAACCGCACCACTGATCCGGGTTCCTCGGCTAGAAACCCTCGGTAGCAACTCCTCTTGGCCTTGCTCTGTCAGGTATTGTTCTGACTACAGTACGTCACCAGCTCCACTCTGCAATATTCCCACAGCCTTCTAAACCCCAACAAATTGTTGGTGAGAGCTCCCAGGCTTTGCGTAATCCCGACACCAGCAATCCGGCCTCCTTAGCCAACTGTGTTAACCCTCCCAGCTACTGCGTTGCTCTGCGTGAGGCTCCCTTTGCCTTCCTTAGCCTCTGCGTTGCCTCTTCTCGGCTCACCCTTGATGACGCAGGCACTACATCACCCTTCCCTTGTTTCTCTGCTAGAAACAACTTTTGTCACCTCGGGACCGCTGTTTTCTGCTGCTATTGCTCCGCTCGGCTGATGTACTCAGTCCTTCTGTGATCTACAATCATGTTTTGATACCATTTTGAAGTTTCTAAGTCTACCAGTTAGAAACCCTCCATGCACCTTATCTGATTTATTCCTACCTACTTGTTTCGTTACTTGACAAGTTATTTACAATATAAATACTGAAAATAAACACTAGTGCATGCTCAACATATTACAAATCAACAACTGAAGGAAACAAAAACAATCACACCAAATGACACCGTTATTTTTGGACCAATGTCCTCGGAAAAACCCAATGAGGGAAAACCAGTGTAGCTATCTGAGGGTTTTCTTATTAAGCAATATCAGAGTACAATTTGGGTGCCGAAATTGGCCTACCCAACAGAGAATTTCCTTGGCAGTAAGAACTCTTAGTTTCTGACAAATCTCTTGGCTGAAACCCGGGATAATCCTTCCGGTAGCTACTCAGCACCAATCTGCCCCAAAAACCCCAGTGTCAGCCTCTCTTTGGAATACGTCAGCCCCTCTCTGCCCAACGCTGGCCCTGGGTCACCCTAAATGGGTCTACGTCAGCCTTAAGAGACCCTGCGTCAGCTTTCTGGCCCTCTGCGTTAGCAACGCTGTCCTCTCTGAAGCTCTACGCAGCTCCCGACTGCCTCTGCGTGGCCCTGCGTGAGCTCTCGCTGCAACTGCGTCACTCTCCCCGGCTACTGCGCTACTCTCTCGGCACTATCTTTGCCTCTCTGTCTCTCTGTACTCAATGCCCCTCAGCTGCAACTCCGATCACTGATTCTATCTCTCTTAGCAAACCCTGCTCTATAGAATAGAATGACTGATCACTCTGGTCTATTCTCCAAGTGACCCTCAAGCCTCTTATACTTTTCCTGTTGACATATCAACGGCTGAGATTAAGTCCCTAATCAACGGCTAAGATTAGATCTGGCTTGATCCATGTCTTTTGCACCATTCTAACACAATTTCATATTAATTCCCATTAATATTTTATTTTCCCTATGTTTAGACTTAGGGACTCTATTAAAAATATTAACTATTTTAATATCTCCTGAACTGTTTAGAATCTGCCCAAACCCTTTCTCGGTATTGGAGATCTCATGTGCCCCAACCTCTCCACCAAATTTCGTGGCTAGAGCACACCCAATGCTACCCCAAATCAACACTCCCTCTTACCGAGGACTGTGCTCTAGAAATACTCCTCACTGAGTGTTACTCTGATCATCCGGCATCGGTACTTGTGCTGATGCTAGGCCTTCCTGCCCAACATCCTTTGCACTGCTGCATCGTATACTGCTGCCCATGGTTTTGCCACTGCAACTGCTACATCTATACGACAACTCTCTTTGCATCCGTGCTGCTGCTGGTCCTTTCTCCCAGCACTACATCCGCACTGCACCTCCTCTCATCATGTTGCATCGTGCTGCCCATTGCTGCACTGCAATTCAGTTACTGAGAAGTAAGTAACTGATCTCCCAACTCTGACCTCTCTGTTGGGCTAGAGACACCCACTGATGCTGAAACTCCCTCTGTCGCTGACAAGTGCTCCTTCTCTGACCTCTGCGTTGCTGTAACAACTCCCTGCATCTCGCACCGTTGCACACCTCTCTGTGCCATCCTGCACTAGTGCAACACTCCTGTGCGTCTCGCACTGATGCAACCTGCTAGCCTCCCACTGTCCTGGGACTCTTGCATTGTAGCTCTCTCCGCTGCCTCCTCTGCATTCGTCTCTACCCAACTCAGCTAGTCCTGCTACTCCTCTTCGGGTCTCTTGTAGCAAGGTCTAATCCAAGAGGTTGGGTACCTCGAGGATCCTTCCCCTCATCTCCTGTAGTCCGCTTGACTACAACTCGATGTCTCCCCGCTTCCGCTCAAGTGGTGCGTGTGCACTCATGGCACAATCATCGTCTATCAAAACTTCCTTCTCTGCGCGTGTTGGCGCTGCCATAGTCTCTGAAGACTCTCCCTTACTCTTCTTCCTCGAACACTGGGTCGCATAATGACCCAACTCCCCATAGTGCAAGCACTTGATCTTGGAGAGATCTTTCTTCTTCCGCTTTTCCTGCTTTCCCTCAGATGCTAGGGCAACATCTTCCTCCTCCTGCTTGACTTTGATCCCCTTGCTGCTGCTACCTATCTTTGACTGTCGTCTAATCTCTTCCTGGTGAAGAGCTGCCCACATCTCGTCCCAAGGTGGGAGAGTCCCTCTGCCCAGTATACTCTGGACAAATACCTCCCAGTCTTCTGAGACAGCATTCAGGGCTGTCCTCACCATCAACTCCTGATCCGGTGTCGCTTCTATAGCAGTCAACTGATCTCGGATCTCATTCAGTCCTCCGAGGAAGGTGTCAATCGACTCTCCCTTTTTCATCTGATATGACCTCAACTGATTCTCAAGTAGCATTCTTCTCTACACAGAAGTATGCTGGTACAATTTCTTGAGAGCCTCCCACATCTCAAATGCCGTTTCCTTCTCGGCTATGTGTGGTACTACATGATCCTTGATCCCATCAAGGATGATGCTCTTGGCCCTCGCCATTGCCTCCTCGTACTTGTCGTTATCATTGGGGTCGACTGGGATAGCTATTACCTTCAAGGCGAAGTTCTTGACACGATTTCTGTCAAGTACGGATAAGATTTTGGCCTTCCAGACTGCGAAGTTCGACGCTTCGTCCAGTCTATCCTGGTCTCTTACTCCGTGTAGTGCCATGATGCTCCTCTACTTCCCTCCTGGAAGTTCTTTGTTCGACTCCTCTGAGTCTCTACTTCCCATCTGGAAGTTCTCTTTTGGACTCCCTCTGAGTCCTGATTTCCCTCCTGGAAATCCTTCTGTCGCTGTCGAGATGCCCCCTACTTTGATCGTCTTGTGCAACTGCACCACTGATTCGGGTTCCTCGGCTAGAAACCCTCGGTAGCAACTCCTCTTGGCCTTGCTCTGTCAGGTACTGTTCTGACTACAGTACCTCACCAGCTCCACTCTGCAATATTCCCACAACCTTCTAAACCCTAGCAACCTGAAGGTGAGAGCTCCCAGGCTCTGCGCAATCCCGGCACCAGCAACCTGGCCTCCTTAGCCAACTGCGTCAGCCCTCCCAGCTACTGCGTGGCTCTGCGTGAGGCTCCCTTTGCCTTCCTTAGCCTCTGCGTTGCCTCTTCCCAGCTCACCCTTGATGACGCAGGCACTGCGTCACCCTTCCCTTGTTGCTGCTCTGCTAGAAACAGCGTCTGTCACCTCAGGACAACTGTTTTCTGCTGCTATTCCTCCGCTCAGCTGATGTCCTCAGTCCTCCTGTGATCTACAATTATGCTTTGATACCATGTTGAAGTTTCTAAGTCTACTAGTTAGAAACCCTCCATGCACTTTATCTGATTTATTCCTACCTACTTGTTCCGTTACTTAACAAGTTATTTACAATGTAAATACTGAAAATAAACACTAGTGCATGCTCAACATATTACAGATCAACAACTGAAGGAAACAAAAACAATCACACCAAATGACACCGTTATTTTTGGACCAATGTCCCCGGAGAAACCCAATGAGGGAAAACCGGTGTAGCTATCTGAGGGTTTTCTTATTAAGCAATATCATAGTACAATCTGGGTGCCGAAACTAGCCTACCCAACAGAGAATTTCCTTGGTAGTAATACCTCTCAGTTTCTGACAAATCTCCTAGCTGAAACCCTGGATAATCCTTCTGTAAACTACTTAGCACCAATCTGCCCCAAAAACCCCAGTGTCTCTGGACTGCGTCAGCCCCTCTCTGCCCAGCGTTGGCCCTGCGTCACCCTAAATGGGTCTGCGTCAGCCTTAGGAGGCCCTGCATCAGCTTTCTGGCCCTCTACATCAGCAACGTTGGACTCTCTGAAGCTCTGCGCAGCTCCCGGCTACCTCTGCGTGGCCCTGCGTGAGCTCTGGCTGCAACTGCGTCACTTTCCCCGCCTACTGCGCTGCTCTCCCGGCACTATCTCTGCTTCTCTGTCTCTTTGTACTCAATGCCCCTCAACTGCAACTCCGATCACTGATTCTATATCTCTTAGCAAACTCCGCTCTAGAGAATAGAATCATTGATCACTCTGGTGTATTCTCCAAGTGACCCTCAAGCCTCCTCTTATACTTTTCCTCTTGACATATCAACGACCGAGATTAAGTCCCTAATCAACGGCTAAGATTAGATCTCGCTTGATCCTTGTCTTTTGGACCATTCTAACACAGTTTCATAGTAATTCCCATTAATATTTTATTTTCCCTAAGTTTAGACTTAGCGACTCTATTAAAAATATTAATGATTTTAATATCTCTTGAACTGTTTAGAATCTGCCCAAACCCTTTCTGCGTATTAGAGATCTCGGCTGCCCCAACCTCTCCACCAAATTTCGTGGCTAGAGCACATTTGATGCTACTCCAAATCAACACTCCCTCTTAGCATGGACTGTGCTCTAGCGATACTCCTCACTGAGTATTACTTTGATCATCCGGCATCGGTACTTGTGTTGATGCTAGGCCTTCTTGCCCAACATCCTCTGCACTGCTGCCCATGGTTTTGCCACTACTACTGCTACATCTGTACGACAACTCCCTCTGCATCCGTGCTGCTGTTGGTCCTTTCTACCAGCATTGCATCCGCATTGCACCTCCTCTCATCATGTTGCATCATGCTGCCCACTGCTGCACTACAACTTAGTTACTGAGAAGTATGTAATTGATCTCCCAACTCTGACCTCTCTGTTGGGCTAGAGACATGCACTGATGCTGAAACTCCCTCTGCCACTGACAAGTGCTCCCTCTCTGACCTCTACGTTGCTGCAACAACTCCCTGCATCTCGCACCGTTGCACACCTCTCTGTGCCATCCTGCACTGGTGCAACACTCTTGTGCCTCTCGCACTGTTGCAGCCTGCTAGCCTCACGCTGTCCTGGTACTCCTGCACTGTAGCTCTCTCTATCACCTCCTTCGCATCTGTCTCTACCCAACTCAGCCAGTCCTGCTACTCCTCTTTGGGGCTCCTGTAGCAAGGTCTAATCTAAGAGGTTGGGTACCTCGAGGATCCTGCCCCTCATCGCTTGTAGTCTGCCTGACTACAACTTGATGTCTCCCCACTTCCCCTCAAGTGGTGCGTGTGCACACATGGCACAATCATCCTTTGTCAAAAATTCCTTCTCTGCCTGTGCTGGCGCTGCCTTAGTCTTGGAAGACTCTCCCTTACTCTTCTTCCTCGGACACTGGGTCGCATAATGACCCAGCTCCCCACAATGGAAGCACTTGATCTTGGAGAGATCTTTCTTCTTCCGCTTTTCCTGTTTTCCCTCAGATGCTAGGGCAACATCTTCCTCCTCCTGCTTGACTTTGATCCCCTTGCTGCTGCTACCTGTCTTTGACTGCCGTTTGATCTCTTCCTAGCGAAGAGCTGCCCACATCTCGTCCCAAGGTGGGAGAGTCCCTCTACCCAGTATACTCTGGACAAATACCTCCCAGTCTTCTGAGACAACATTCAAGGCTGTCCTCACCATCAACTCTTGATTCGGTGTCGCTTCCATAACAGTCAACTAATCTTGGATCTCTTTCAGTCCTCGGAGGAAGGTGTCAATCAACGCTCCCTTCTTCATCTGATACGACCTCAACTGATTCTCAAGTAGCATTCTTCTCTGCACAGAAGTATGTTGGTATAATTTTTTGAGAGCCTCCCACATCTCAAATGTCGTTTCCTTCTCGGCTATGTGTGGTACTACATGATCCTTGACCCCGTCAAGGATGATGCTCTTGGCCCCTCCCCATTGTCTCCTCGTACTTGTCGTTATCATTAGGGTCGACTGGGATAGCTATTACCTTCAATGCGAAGTTCTCGACACAACTTCTGGCAAGTACGGATAAGATTTTGGCCTGCCAGACTGCAAAGTTCGACGCTCTGTCCAGTCTATCCTAGTCTCTTACTCCGTGTAGTGCCATGATGCTCCTCTACTTACCTCCTGGAAGTTCTTTGTTTGACTCCTCTGAGTCTCTACTTCCCGTCTGGAAGTTCTCTTCTGGACTCTCTCTGAGTCTTGATTTCCCTCCTGGAAGTCCTTCTGTCACTGTTGAGGTGACCCCTACTCTAAACGTCTTGTGCAACCGCACCACTGATCTAGGTTCCTCGGCTAGAAACCCTCGGTAGCAACTATTCTTGGCCTTGCTCTGTCAGGTACTGTTCTGACTACAGTACCTCACCAACTCCACTCTGCAATATTCCCACAACCTTCTAAACCCCAACAACCTGAAGGTGAGAGCTCCCAGGCTCTGCACCATCCCGACACCTGCAACCTGGCCTTCTTAGCCAACTGCGTTAGCCCTCCCAGCTACTGCGTGCCTCTGCGTGAGGCTCCTTTTGCCTTCCTTAGCCTCTGGGTCGCCTCTTCCCTGCTCACACTTGATGACGCAGGCACTGCGTCACCCTTCCCTTGTTGCTGCTCTGCTAGAAACAACTTCTATCACCTTGGGACAACTGTTTTCTGCTGCTATTGCTCCGCTCGGCTGATGTCCTCAGTCCTCTTGTGATCTGCAATCACGCTCTGATACCATGTTGAAGTTTCTAAGTCTACCAGTTAGAAACCCTCCATGCACTTTATCTGATTTATTCCTACCTACTTGTTCCGTTACTTAACAAGTTATTTACAATGTAAATACTGAAAATAAACACTAGTGCATGCTCAACATATTATAGATCAACAACTGAAGGAAACAGAAACAATCACACCAAATGACACTGTTATTTTTGGACCAATGTCCCCGGAAAAACCCAATGTGGGAAAACCGGTGCAACTATCTGAGGGTTTTCTTATTAAGCAATATCAGAGTACAATCTGGGTGCTGAAACTGGCCTACCCAACAGAGAATTTCCTTGGCAGTAGTACCTCTTAGTTCCTGACAAATCTCTTGGCTGAAACCCCGGATAATCCTTCTGGTAGCTACTCAGCACCAATCTGCCCCAAAAACCCTGTGTCAGCCTCTCTATGGACTGCGTCAGCCCCTCTCTGCCCAGCACTGGCCCTGCGTCACCTTGAATGGGTCTGCGTCAGCCTTAGGAGGCCCTGCGTAAGCTTTCTGGCCCTCTGTGTCAGCAACGCTGGACTCTTTGAAGCTCTGCGCAGCTCCCGACTGCCTCTGCGTGGCCTTGCGTTAGCTCTGGCTGCAACTGCGTCACTCTCCCCGGCTACTGCGCTGCTCTCCTGGCACTATCTCTGCCTCTCTGTCTCTCTGTACTCAATGCCCCTCAGCTGCAACTCTGATCACTGATTCTATCTCTCTTAGCAAACTCCGCTCTAGAGAAGAGAATGACTCATCACTCTGGTGTATTCTCCAAGTAACCCTCAAGCCTCCTCTTATACTTTTCCTGTTGAAATATCAACGGCCGAGATTAAGTCGCTAATCAACGGCTAAGATTAGATCTGGCTTGATCCATGTCTTTTGGACCATTCTAACACAGTTTCATATTAATTCCCATTAATATTTTATTTTCCTTAAGTTTAGACTTAGGGACTCTATTAAAAATATTAATTATTAATATCTCCTGAATTGTTTAGAATCTGCCCAAACCCTTTATTAGTATTGGAGATCTCATGTGCACCAACCTCTCCACCAAATTTCGTGGCTAGAGCACATCCGATGCTACCCCAAATCAACAGCCGACTTGATCTTCTTGAGGCCGACTTGGTGTGGAGGTTATATAATTCATTTTTGACTCAAAAATAATTCTTTTTACATCGTTCGATAGCCCAGGAAGGGTCTCATAAAATATACAATGACTCTACTAACTCTTTATTAATCCTAGGAGTCCACAATGGGGACTTTGACTAATAAAATGATGACCCAAGCATGAAATCCATGCTTTAATAAGTCATTTTAGCAATAATAAAAATTCTATTGACAAATACATTTTATGAAGACTGAACCTAGTTACATTTTTCAACACATCCATCCTTGAGCTCATATAGATGTGTTATTCCGGTCTGCCACCATGGGAAGAACACTGTTTGATACTAAGCGAATGGTATTTACAGTAAGGAGTAAAAAATGGTGCTGTTATACATGTTTCTTTTAGATAAGTCACAATCATTTGTTGGATTCTGTATATTCAAACTAGAATTTGTTAACAACACTCCAAATGAAACTTTTGATCACTAGATGTCATTAATTCAAAATAGTTACCAACTTAAATTTTCCCAATCAAAAGCTAATGAAATATATTTGTTCCCTCACAACATAACTACATATTGAACATTGAAAGGGGACTAAAGTTGGGGAATGCATGTGTAGAAAAGCATGCACTCTCTACTTCAACCTATATATTCACTTCTCTTGTGCCTTCTCATAATGTTGTTGCCCATACAACTACTCCCTTTCTAATAAGTGCCCAATATGTTGTGCTAGAATTGTCAAGTATTTTTAACAAAATGTGAACCAACTGTTGAGTAATTAGGTACATATACAACCAATGGTCTTGTTTTGTGAGGAAGGTCTCTCAAACCCCCTCTCCCCCTCTTTGCTAAGGGGCTTCAAAAAATAATTGATCATGTGTGAATTTGAAGGAATGTAATTTAGTACAATTTCTCCCTGTGATAAAGCTCTAATTCACAAGGTACAACTTGAGAGGAAATTACTAGGATGGTCACCATTGTTAGCTAACTAGAGTATCCTCTTCACTATAGGCTGACTCTCCTTTGGCTTAAGAGTGGTATGCCTAGTAGGATTACTAAATTTAAGCAATGAGGCACAAGGTAATATGAGAGTAGCTTTAAGTAAAACAATATTTATTTGGTTTTTTGTTAAAGGGTTTAAAAAGGTGATGAAAGGAAGTAGAGATTAGTGTCAATCAAATAAGGGCAATGGAGTCAAGGGGCTATCTAAGAGCAATGGAAATAAGGCTTGAAAACTCTGTAATTCCCAACACAAGCTTGTCGGAATTTAATGCATAAATTCTACGGGGTATGTGTCTAAAAGGATCCTCCAGCTAGGCAACTCAACTTTATCCTAGAGATTGAAATCAATAAGCTTGTGAGAATTCCTAGAAGATATATAAAGAAAACTTTTAATTATTAATGGTTAAAAGATAAAAAAAGAGAAAAGAGGTTTTACCACACTTTAACTCTTTCCAAGTGGTAGATTTTACCCTTCAATGGAACAAGTTGACAGCCTTGCCTACACTACACTACATTACTTATGGCTTTAAGTATCAAAATATCGATGCACTCAATAAAGAAAGAATACACTACATTACTTATGGATTTAAGTATCAAAATATCGATGCACTCAATAAAGAGAGAACCATTAACATCGCATATGCTCCAAGATGTGTCCATTAAACTCCAAGGAGGGGAAGCTCCAAAAATTCAGCCATGAGTAAAAATGAGGAAGGGATACTCTTTTTATAGAATCTCGCTTGACTTCCTTTAGAATAAAATAATAATATCAAGGGTGAAACCCCTATATCTAGCCTAATAAGGAGTAAAGAAACATTTCCTCCAACTAAATAATCAACAATACATAAATTAATGAAGTGGTCAAGCCACATGTACATGTCTCCAACCAAAATGGGCCTAAAAGAGAGGGATGTCTCAATGATAGAGGGAGTAAGATGTGTCAAAGATGCAATGTCTAGCTTCCAAAGTCCTCCAAGTGGATAGATCCACAACCAACTCCTCAAAGTAGGTGATGAAAACCCTAGATCTATGGTTTGAAACCTCCTATATCTCCTCCAAGGTGGATGTGTAGGTCTACAAGGTGAAAGTTGAAACGTCCTCTTTGAAGTGTGCGAGGACAAAGTAGAAGACCTCACAAATGGCACGTGTGACCCTTTGAGTGAGACAACCTCTATCAAATGTTAGTAAAAGCACTTCCAAGGTGGATGTCATCAATAATAGCGCGAGTATGTGTGTATCAAGGCTCCAAAAAGGTGGACATCCTTGTAAAATGAGTTCATCATTGATCAATCAATGGCTAACCATACACCATGCACCCCATATCTCATGAAGTACTGCTAAAGATGGTTTAAACACTTAAAAGGAAACCTTGAAAGACAGCATTTCTAAGTGCATGTTTATCAAAGTAATGGCTTTTAGATTGTTTTATCCATTCTAAAATAGGTCATTTCTAAACCAGAGCAGCGACCTTTATTCTTAGGGCAGGCACATGTTTTTTGATGTCATGTTTTTAGGTTCTTTTAGTTAAAAAAGAACCAGTTCAAAAATCATAGCAGATGTGCCTTTGGATTGTGAAAGCACTTGTTTTTGAAGTTAATTAGTTATTGTGCTCCTTTCTTTTAAGGAAAGAAGTATGCCCACCTAACTAGACATTCTGGGTGTATGAGATTTCATCCCTGCACCTGTTTCATGTGAGTGCCCTTCTTCTCACTGTTATCACACAGGAAATTAAACATTTGACCCCCTTCTACATATTGCTTTACAGAGTTCGAGGATAATGTCATCTTTATTTGACATCTCCTATAGTATGAGCTCCTTAGACCAGCATAACACCATCCTTTTCTGCAGATCATGCATCTAACAAGGTATTTCCTTTTCATAATGGGTTATGAACAATTGATAGGCTAGAACATGAAGGTATTCATAGGTGCAAGGAGGGAAAGACTCGTACAAAATTTTGTCACCATGTACTGGAATCTTTATGATATCAGCCATTCTGTCTAGTAAAATGAATCTGCAGTAACCAGTTCAAAAATCATAGCAGACGTGTCTTTGGATTGTGAAAGCACTTGTTTTTGAAGTTAATTAGTTATTGTGCTTCTTTCTTTTAAGAAAAGAAGTATGTCCACCTAACTAGACATTCTGGGTGTATGAGATTTCATCCCTGCACCCATTTCATATGAGTGCCCTTCTCACTGTTATCACATAGGAAATTAAACATTTGACCCCCTTCTACATATTGCTTTACAGAGTTCGAGGACAATGTCATCTTTATTTGACATCTCCTATGGTATGAGCTCCTTAGACCAGCATAACACCATCATTTTCTGCAGATCATACATCTAACAAGGTATTTGCTTTTCATAATGGGTTATGAACAATATAGGCTAGAACATGAAGGTATTCATAGGTACAAAGAGGGAAAGACTCATATAAAATTTTGTCACCATGTACTGGAATCTTTACGATATCAGCCATTCTGTCTAGTAAAATGAATCTGCAGTAACCAGTTCAAAAATCATAGCAGACGTGCCTTGGGATTGTGAAAGCACTTGTGTTTGAAGTTAATTAGTTATTGTGCTTCTTTCTCTTAAGGAAAGAAGTATGTCCACCTAACTAGACATTCTGGGTGTATGAGATTTCATCCCTGCACCTGTTTCACAAGAGTGCTCTTCTTCTCACTGTTATCACACAGGAAATTAAATATTTGACCCCCTTCTACATATTGATTTACAGAGTTCGAGGACAATGCCATATTTATTTGACATCTCCTAAGATACCGGATTCGTCCAAAAGCCCTGTCGAATCGCGAATCCAGCGAATCGGACACGATTCTCTGCGGATTCGTGTCCAAACTTCAGGACACGTCGTGTCCTAAAACGTGTCCCAAATTTGCAGTGCGTGTCGCGATTTTTGGGACGTGTCAAGCCAGAGTTTTCAGCATTCTTTTGTACTGTTCATAAGATTGGCGATTAATGAATCGATTATAAGTTGCCAGAAAAGAAAGGCCTATTCTAGTATCTTCCATATCCTAACTGTGTGAAATGGTGGTTTTATTCTTTGATTGATTGGATGATTTTCTAATGAAATATGGCCTCTGTCTTGAATGTAGTTGCATATTCAAGAGCCAAATTTGAACAACCCTTGCTTCACTGAGATGCTAAATGCTGCTAAAGGAATGCTGCTGTAATAAATGGGATTTGGTTCATTGAGATTCCTTGCTTGAGATTTGGCATGGAGTTCAATATTTTAATATCAAAGCAAGCATTTGACGAAGTGGTTGCTTTCAGTTTTTCCTGAGTATAGATGTGAGATATATAACCCTAAGGTTTGGAGTCTGGACAACATTATATCTTTTCATCTTGAATCTGGTTTGCTTGGAGGGAACAACGTTATTTACAGAGAAAAAAGTGGTCAAATATTATTGTTGATATTTAGAGGTCAAACAAGCATGATGTGCCACCTTGATTGATTCAGTTTTTATCTGGTTCTTTTGAAAGGGTTGCACCATTTAAAAAAAATGGTGAAATCTAGTTGTAAGTTGTCTTTCAGTTATGAATTATGAATCATGATTTAAATTTTTAATAAATTTATCATTTATGTGATCAGTGCCACTGACATTTATTTGAATTTTGTATGTACTATGCATGCTAATTAGTAATTACTAATAGGCATAGCTATAGATGAAGAATCAAGATCTATGTTTGAAATCAATAAATTTGTATCATTAATTAAAATTTGTGTAAGAAATATGATAATATCTAATTTTTAATATATATATATATATTTTGAAATATATTTTTTATATATATATATATATATTTTTAATAAAATAATATGTAACGTGTCCTAACGTGTCCTGTTCGGGGGGTTAGCGTGTCCCGAATCCGACACCACGAATCCCGAATCCTACGTGTCCCGAATCCCCATGTCAGGTGACTTAGGACATCTCCTATGGTATGAGCTCCTTAGACCAGCATAACACCATCCTTTTTTGCAGATCATGCATCTGACAAGGTATTTCCTTTTCATATTGGGTTATGAACAATATATAGGCTAGAACATGAAGCTATTCATAGGTGCAAGCAGGGAAAGTCTCAAATAAAATTTTGTCACCATGTACTGGAATCTTTACGATATCAGCCATTCTGTCTAGTAAAATGAATCTGCAGTAACTCCTGGATTGACTAGAAGACGATGGAGGGCATAAGCTGGGAGTCTCGCATGATTCCTTTCATTGCATCATCATATTATCAATGTATCAAACTAATTAATAGTTCCCCATTACATTGGTGCTTGTGAACGGTTGCATGTAACTTGTGTTTATATTTATACCACATCTCGCTATGGGAAGGATCCATGGCATGCTTTAACTGCAGCTCGGATCAGAATGCTGCTGCAGTGTAGTAGGGTCAATCTTCTTCAAAATGTGCCCACTGCCCAGAACGTATCCCAAAGCTTCCGTGGTGTTTCAGCTGTTGAATTTTCTAAGTCTATTCGTTAGAAAATTATTCAGTATTCAGTTGGTTTATTTCTCCTACTTGTCTAAATCCGAACAAGTTATTTAATATAGTTAAATATCGAAATAAACACAATACAGTCACAACATCTACAGATCATCAATTGAAAGAAAACAAGCACACAAGTGACACTGTTATTTTTGGACCAATGTCCCCGGAAAAACCCAATGCGGGAAAACCGGTGCAGCTATTCAGAGGGTTATATTATTAAGCAGTCTATCTGAGTACAACTGGGTGCCTAATCCGGCTCACCCGACAGAGAAAAATACACGGCAGCAATACCTCTATATCCGGAAACAAGTATTCAGAAAACCTGTCCCACGAAACCCTCTCTGGCACAACTGAAGCTCAGCGCTGGCCCTTCTGCCCTCTGCGTCAGCGTTCTGCTGACCTGCGTCAACCCCAAGACTCTCTGCGTCAGCCCTCTGAGGCATTGCACAACCTCTGGGAACCTCTGCGTCACTCCCTCTGCCCTCTGCGTGGATGATGCAGTCTCTCTGGGCTCTCCGTTTCCTCTGTTGGGCTCTGCGTAGCCTGGATTGACTGCTGCTCTTGCTCTCTCTTCTTCTGTGCTGGTCTCCCAGTATTGACCCTTCCTCTCTGCCTCGTACTCCTTGCCCCTCGCTGCTGATCACTGATTCACTTTTGCTTAGCAACCCCGCTCTAGCAAAATGAATCACTGATCACTCTGGTGTATTCTCCAACTGACCCTCAAGCCTCCTCTTATACTTTTCTCGTTGGTCCATCAACGACCGAGATTAAATCTCTAATCAACGGCTAAGATTATATTTGGCTTGATCCATGACTTTTGGACCCTTTTAACCTAGTTTTATATTAATACTCATTAATATTTTATTTTTTCTAAGTTTAGACTTAGGAACTCCATTAAAAATATTAATTATTTTAATATCTCCCAAACCGGGTACAATCTGTCCAAACCATTTATGGGTCTTGGAGATCTCATGTGCCTTAGCCTCTCCACCAATTTTCATGGCTAGAGCACATCTGATGCTACCCCAAATCAACACTCCCTCTTAGCGAGGACTGTGCTCTAGTAATACTCCTCACTGAGCATTACTCTGCTTATCCGGCATCGGTACCTGTGCTGATGTTAGGCCTCCCCGCTCAACATCCTCTGCACTGCTGCATTCTGTACTGCTACCCATGGCCTTGCCACTGCCACTGCTGCATCCGTACGACAACTCCCTCTGCATCCGCGCTGCTGCTAGGCCATTCTCCCGGCACTGCATTTGCACTACATCCCCCTCTCATCATGTTGCATCGTGCTATTGCATACTACTATTGCACTGCAACTCAGTTACTGAGAAGTAAGTAATGGATCCACCCAACATCTGACGTCCCTGTCAGGCTAGAAACACTCCTGATGTTGAAGCTCTCTCTGCTGCTAACAAGTGCCCTCTTTACTGACCCTTGCGCTGCTGTAACAACTCCCTGCATCTCGCACCGTTGCACACCTCTCTGTGCCATCCTGCACTGGTGCAACACTCCCGTGCCTCTTGCACTGTTGCAGCCTGCTAGCCTCGCACTATCCGGGGACTCTTGCACTGTAGCACTCTCTGCCGCTTCATCCACATCCATCTTTACCTACATCCGCCAGTCCTGCTACCCCTCTTCGGGGCTCCCGTAGTAAGGTACCTCAAGGATCCTGCCCCTCATCGCCTGTAGTCCTCCTGACTACAGCTCGATGTCTTCCCAATTTTTCTCAAGTGGCACATGAGCACTCATGGCACAATCGTCATCCTCTTCGACTTCTTTCTCCGCCCTTGCTGGCGCTGCGTTGGACTCAGAAGCCTCTCCCTTGATCTTCTTCCTCAGACACTGGTTCGCAAAATGACCCAGTTCCTCAAAATGGAAGCACTTGACCTTGGAGAGGTCCTTCTTCCTCTTCTCCTGCTTTCCCGCAGATGCTAGAGCCGCATCCTCTTCTTCCTCCTTCTTGATCTTGACCCCTTTGCCACTACTCCCCGCCTTGGTCAGTCGTTTGATCTCTTCTTGATGAAGAGCCGCCCATAGTTCTTCCCAATCTGGAAGCTTCGTCTTGCCCAGTATGCTCTGGACAAATACCTCCCAATCCTCGGAAACTACGTTCATTACGGTCCTCACCATCAATTCCTCATCCGACATGGCCCCTATGGAAGTTAGCTGGTCACGGATCTCCTTCAACCGACCGAGGAAGACATGTATCTGCTCTCCCTTCTGTATCTGGTATGCCCTTAGCTGGCTCTCCAGGAGCATCTTCCTCTGCACGGGAGTATGCTGGTACAATGTCTTCAAAGTGTCCCACATCTCCTTTGCTGTTTCCTTCTTGGCAGTATGTGGTACCACATGATCCTTGACCCCATCAAGGATGATGCACTTTGCCTTAGCCATTGCCTCCTCGTACCTATCATTAGCTACCGGGTCAACTGGGATAGCCATCGTTCTCAAGGCGAAGCCCTTGATGCGATGTCTGTCTAGAATGGACAAGATCCTGGCCTTCCAAACCACAAAGTTGGACGCTCCGTCCAACCTGTCTTGATCTCTCAGCCCATTCACGACCATCTCGTTGCTCTTTTGTCGACTCCTCCGAGTCTCTCTACTTCCCTCAAGTCCTCTGTTCGACTCTTGCTGAGTCTCTCTACTTCTCGTCTGGAAGTTCTCGGTTCGACTCCTCTCGAGTCTCTCTACTTCCCGTATGGAAGTTCTCCTCTGGGCTCCCACTGAGTCCCGATTTCCCTCCTAAAAATCCTTCTGCCAATGTCGAGTTGCCCCACTCCGATCGTCTGTGCAACTGCACCACTGATCCGGATTCCTTGGCTAGAAATCTGCCTCGGCAACAACTCTCTCCACCTTGGTCTTTCCCTGTTAGGTACTGTTCTGACCACAGTACCCCACTAGCTTCACTCCGCAAATTACCCACAGCCTCCTATGCCCCAACAACTGAAGGATTGAGCCACTTGGCTCTACGCAATCCCGACACCGGCAAATTAGCTCCCCCAGTTAACTGCGTCAGCCCTCCTGGCCTCTATGTGAGCCTGATTTTGCCTCCCTTAGCCTCTGCGCTGCCTTTCTCTGGCCCAGAATGATGAAGCAGTCCCTCTGCGTCACTCCTTCCTTTGTCGCCTTCTGCAAGGATCAGCTCTATCACTCGGGACAACTGAATCTGCTACAAATGCCTTGCTCGGCTGATGCCTTCAGTTATCTTGTGATCTGCAACCAAACTTTGATACCATGTTGAATTTTCTAAGTCTATCCGTTAGAAAATTATTTTGTATTCTGCTGGTTTATTTCTCCTACTTGTCTAAATCTGAACAAGTTATTTAATACAGTTAAATATCGAAATAAACACAATACAGTCACAACATCTACAGATCATCAACTGAAAGAAAACAAGCACACAAGTGACACCGTTATTTTTGGACCAATGTCCCCGGAAAAACCCAATGCGGGAAAATCGGTGCAGCTATTCAGAGGGTCATATTATTAAGTAGTCTATTTGAGTACAACTGGGTGCCTAATCCGGCTCACCTGACAGAGAAAAATACCCGGCAACTATACCTCTATATCCGGAAACAGGTATTCAAAAACCCTGTCCCACGAAACCCTATCAGGCACAACTGAAGCTCAGCGTTGGCCCTTCTGGCCTTTGCGTCAGCCTTCTGCTGACTTTCTTCAACCCGAGGACTCTTTGCGTCAACCCTCTGAGGCACTGCGCAACGTCTAGGAGTCTTTGCGTCACTCCCTCTGCCCTTTGCGTGGATGACACTGTCTCTCTGGGCTCTGCGTAGCCTGGACTGACTGTTGCTCTCGCTCTCTCTGCTTCTGTGCTGGTCTCCCAGTATTGTCCCTTCATCTCTGCCTCGTACTCACTGCCCCTCGCTGCTGATCACTGATTCACTTTTGCTTAGCAACCTTGATCTAGCAAAATGAATAACTGATCACTCTGGTGTATTCTCCAACTGACTCTCAAGCCTCCTCTTATACTTTTCTCGTTGTTACATCAACGGCCGAGATTAAATCTCTAATCAACGGCTAAGATTAGATTTGGCTTGATCCATGACTTTTGGACCCTTCTAACCCAGTTTTATATTAATACTCATTAATATTTTATTTTTACTAAGTTTAGACTTAGGAACTCCATTAAAAATAATAATTATTTTAATATCTCCCAAACGGGGTACAATCTGTCCAACTTGGAGATCTCATGTGCCTTAGCCTCTCCACCAATTTTCATGGCTAGAGCACATCTGATGCTACCCCAAATCAACAGTAGCTCACCTTTAAATCAAGCCATTCCACGTATTATCAAATATTTTTCTCAAACCTTCCATAAGCTCAAATATGTATATTTGCAAAGGCAACACCTCCATCATAACCACTATGTAGTATATACAGAGGTGCCTTCAGGATCCCTTATAGTGTTTCAAACACTATGGTGGGTGACATCTAGCTCCAACTCTGGACAGCGTTTCTTCTCGGGAACACTTGAGAACCTTGGAATCTCATCATTTCAAAACTGTAATCATTTTTCCTTTATGCCTGATCATCATCGAAAACAGTGATATGTCAAACTCTGAATGCTCCTGTCTGGGTTTCTGTCATTTCAGGCTCAGAAATGAATCTAGGCAGGTTTCCATTGAAAATCCTTCCATCCCCCAACTTGCAAGGATTCAAACGAGTAGACATATTTTCCTATATGACTGTCAATCACCCCTTTTGTAGTCAGATCTTTATGGTTTTGTTTCATCACTGCTGATATGAATTGATTTTCATTCCAATATACAGGTCTGCTTATTCTCTGGATATCAGCATCAACATATTTATTGCCAGACTTTGTTTTATCACCAGGTGTCCTAATATCTTCGTCCTTCTCCATATGATTTGGCCTTTGATAAATATCCAAGGTCTGGACAAGACTGAAACCGTCCTCAAGCTGTAACTTCAAACATTTGTCCTCAAAATCAGTCTTCAAACCAAGTTTTGTTCCTTTTGGTGGTTGCTCTAAGAAAATACTTGGTATCCCCGGAAGTTCATTTCTGCATAAGTTCATGGTTTATGACTGATGAATACATTGAAAGATTCATATCTTCTTGATGGGCTGGATAACTTCATTCCTGACCAGAGGAAAAACCGGTATGGTTTCTGGCATAAATAACAAAGGATCTTGAATTTTTTGGCTGGTAAAATCTAGAAGCAGTAGCAATTTATCACCACATGATTTCTATCTAGACAATTTGGATCTCCATACACAACAGTACGGCTACTTCCATCTCTTAGCCCTAAAACTCCAAGAGTTGTAGACTTTGATTTGACCATATCAGTGTGATACTATTATCGGAATTATCTCCAAATCTAAAACTATGCAGAAAGCCATCTGCAGGGAACATTTCAATATTTGTCCCAAAAGCATAATGACTTCTTTCTCCAACTAGAGGATATGGGCCATTTAAAATAGTGTCCCCATATTTATACCAAACAGTTTAAGTAGGTCATTTTAAGTAGGGATATTAGCAATTTAGCACCAAAAGTAGCAGGAGTCCACCAGCTGCAAGTGTTGTCTTCAACAAATTTTATCTCTACCATTATCTCTACATTATACCAGTGAACAAATACATTCAGTGCCTATCCATGAATGTTGACATCGTCCTGGGGCTTGTAAATCTCCTATTTGAAAATTTTATCTTCAAAGATCTTGAATTACCCCTACACTAGAAGGCTGAGTGACCGATTCTTTTTCCATTAGACTGAGGTTCTGGTATGAATGCCCAACACTGCAAGTCAACCCTTGACTTCAGGTAAAGTCTTTAATTTTTGCAATGAAAAGTGCCAGATTTACTTTAGAACATTGAAGAAATTGGGATCCCTTTCCACCATATTGACCATCCTCAACTTGGAAACTTCTAATAAGAGAAGAACATAGTTCTGATATGAATGCCCAACACTGCGAGTCAACCCTTGACTTCAGGTAAAGGCTTTAATTTTTGCAATGAAAAGTGCCAGATTTACTTTAGAACATTGAAGAAATTGGGATCCCTTTCCACCATATTGACCATCCTCAACTTGGAAACTTCCAATAAGAGAAGAACATACTTCTGTTCTCATCTGACCACCTGCATCTTCTTCATGAGGGTAATCTGGGATGTCTCCTTTAAAATGAAAATGTGCAGGAAGAGGGGGACAACTCTTCCTTTGGCCTGGTACAACATTACACTTCAATTCTTCATCAAATTATATTGAATTGGGGTTGAAGGTGTCAACATATTTTTTATTTTTCTGCTGTGTCTTGTTCTGGACCTTCTCTGTTTTTGCAATCCGAGTGTCCCTCAACCAGGACAACAAAGTTATCTTCATGCTGTAAATCAACTCCAACCAGGAGTGCAGCATGTGTTTGTCTTTTATGGCCATCAATTTGGTTCCCTGCACTGTAGTTTATGTCTGCATTATTTCCTTCAACAAAACCGGCAACAGAACTTTCATCAAAATGATGCCCTTCTGTCCCCAAAGTAGTGGTATTCTTGTCGTAATGAGTGGCAACAGTTCTGTCCTTGCATCATCAGCCATGGCAGTGTGAAAATTCCTACTCTCAAGGAACCCCTACTGCAGCAAATCTGAATCTACTTCACCTACTTGATTTTAATATACATTATCAAGTTATTCTCTGAGTACGGAAGCAAATTATTTCTGCAGCCTACAGTACTTCAATATTTGATTACATGAAACAAAAAAGTGAGCAAAAAACAAGATACATAGGACACAATTATTTTTGGACAAAATAGTCCCCAGAAAAACCCAATACGGGAAAACCGGTGCAGCAACTCTTAGGGTTTTCTATTATTAAGCAGTAATTTTGAATACAAATGCTGGTTTCCCTTCTAACGAACCAGTGACAAAGAAAATACAGTGGTGGAAAATCTGAGTGAGTTTTGCCTCACTTCTCCCGGCAGATTCCGACTGATCTGGCAACAAGACTGGCTAGCCTTGGCTACCCCTGCACTGGCCCTGCGTCAGCCCTGCGCTGTCTCTTCTGCCCACTGCATCAACCTTCCCGGCAGTTCCGACAATTCCCCGGCAGTTCCGGCTTTCTGCGTGGAGGGCAACTTTCTGCTTCTGCGCTAGCCCTTCTGGCTCTGCGTCAGGCCTGCGTGGGCCCAGATTGGCCCAACGCCAGTCCTCTTGGCTGTTGCACTGCCTCCACTAGCTTCTCTCCGTCTCTTTGTCAGTACTCCCGAACTATCCCTGCCCCTCTGCTGCAAGATCTCCCCAATCGATTTTCCTACTGAGAACTTCTCACCTCAGAAAATTGATTTCCTCAATCTCTTCGTGTGTTTCTAACTGAACCCCAAGTCTCTTTATACTTTTCCGGTTGAGACTTCAATGGCCGAGATTAAGTCTCTAATCAATGGCTAAGATTAAAACTTGACTTTATCCGCCTTCTAGAACATTCTAACCCATATTTTCATTAATACCCATTAATATTTTAATTTTCCTAAGTTTAGACTTAGGAACCCCATTAAAAATATTAATTATTTTAATAAAATACAATTCGGGTGGAATTTTACCAAATGGTTTCTAGGTTCTTTAGAACTCATGCGCCTTAGCCTCTCCACCAATTTTCAAGGCTAGAGCACTTCCGATGCTACCAAAAACTAACACTCCCTCTTAGCAATGAAAGTGCTCTTGCAACAATGTCCAACTGCATGCTGCTTTGTCTCTGAAGCATCTCCTTTCCGCACTGTTGCTGCCACCAACACTGTGCTACTGCTGCTACTGTACTGTTTCCCTTGACACTGCCACTGCCACTGTTGCATCTGTACTACAACTCCCTCTCAAACGCTGCATCTGCTATGCTGCTAACACTGCCACTGCTAACACTGCATTCGTACTGCAACTCAGTCGCTGAGAGAAGCAACTAAAAAACATCCAAAATTAACTGAACTTAACTGTGTTAAGCATAATACCATGATTGTTGGAATCTTACTGCTACTAGTCTCTGACCATATGAATCTTCTGTGCTCTGACTTCTGCACTGTGCCCACTGCACTATTGCCAACCTTGCTTTGCGCTGACCAGTCTCTGGTCTTCGGCTACTGCATCTGTCTCTCCAAACAATCCACTGCATCATCTGAGACTAAGTCCATCTCGCTACTGCTAAATCTCGGGCTCCCGTAGTAAGGATTTGATCCAAGAGGTGGACTCCTCAAGGATCCTGCCCACATGTATTCCTCCCGACTACAGCTCAATATCGCCCCATTTCCCTCGTGGAGATGCATGAGCACTCATGGCAAACTCATCTTCGTCACTCTTTGCTAGAGCAGCCTTAGGATCATGTTTCTCATCCTTATCCTTTTTCTTCAAAGGACATTGGGATGCAAAGTGGCCCAACTCGCCACATCTGAAACATTTCACCTTCGAAATGTCCTCCTTCCGCTTCTGCTTCTGCTGTCCCTTTGATGCTAGAGCTGTGTTTTCCTCCTCCTCCTTGGTCTTCGTGCCACTCCCACTGTTGCCATTGAGGTTGACCTTTACCAGGTCCCTCCTTAATTCCTCCTGTTGAAGGGTTGCCCACATCTCTTTCCCATGAAGGTAGTCTTTCCCTGCTCAATATGCTTTGGACGAATACTTGCCATTCATCCGAGACTTCATTCAGGGCTATCCTCACCATCGCGGTTGACTGAGGAGTGGACCCCACTACAGCAAGCTAGTCTCTAGTATCTTGAAGACATTGAAGATAGGAGTTAACTCCTTCTCCCTTCTGCATCATTGTCCGCTACAACTTCTGTTCTAGATACATCTTCCGTTGTTCGGAAGAGCCGTCATATAGTGAAGGCAAGGCTTCCCACATCTCTCGGGCTGTATCCTTGCCCTGCAAGTGTGAGACCACATGATCTCAAACTCCATCGAGAATGAGCCTCTTTGCCTTACCCTGCTCGGCCTTGTACTTCTTCCTTTAATCATTGTCAGCAGGAACAGCGACAACACTTTTGACGTAGGCTTCGAGATCGTACTCCTCCAGTATAGCTAAGATTTTGGTCTTCCATATGACATAGTTGGAAGCTCCTTCCAGCCTGTCTTGATCTCTGAGCCCATGCGATGCCATCTCACCCAACTTTCGAATTGACTCCTCTAGTCATTGCTTAGCACTGCTCAGTGGCCCAGCAAGTGAGAAATTTGAACTTTTTGGCAAAAAGTTATCTGAGGAGAAAATTCCCCTTCTATGTGTCTTCGGTCTTTTCCCCACGAATTTCTGCCTTGGCAGAAATTGCGTCCTTCAAACACTGCGTTCAGGCTTTGCGTCACTCCCTCTGCCTCTGTAAACTGACGAACTGGAAATCGTACCTCTTTGTCGACTATCTGAAAGAGAGATTTCCTCAGAATCTCTGCTTCCTGGCAAGGACTGCACAATCCCTTCAAGGGGATTCGAATCATTGCCAAGTGTAGCTTTCGGCCTCTTTGCTCAGCGTTGGATCTGCTCTACCTGTTTTAAAATCAATGCTCTGATACCATGTGAAAATTCCTACTCTCAAGGAACCCCTACTGTAGCAAATCAGAATCTACTTCACCTACTTGATTTTAATATACATTATCAAGTTATTCTCTGAATATTGAAGCAAATTACTTTTGTAGCCTACACTACTTGAATATTTAATTACATGAAACAAAAAACTGAGCAAAGAACAAGATACATAGGACACTGCTATTTTTGGACAAAATAGTCCCCGGAAAAACCCAATACGGGGAAACCGGTGCAGCAACTCTGAGGGTTTTCTATAATTAAGTAGTAATTCTGAATACAAATGTTGGTTTCCCTTTTGGTAAACCAGTGACAAAGAAAATACAATGGCGGAAAATCTGAGTGAGTTTTACCTCACTTCACCCTACAGATTTCGGCTGATCCGACAACAAGACTGGCTAACCCTGGCTACCTCTGCGCTGGCCCTGCGTTAGCCTTTCAGGCTTTGCATCAGCCCTGCGTTGTCTCTTCTGCCCATTGCGTCAACCTTCTCGACTGTTCCGACAGTTCTGACTTTCTGCGTGGAGTGTAGCTTTCTGCCTCTGCGCTGGCCCTTTTGGCTCTGCGTCAGGCTTGCCTGGGCCCAGATTGGCCCAACGTCAGTCCTCCTAGCTGCTGCGCTGCCTCCACTAGCTTCTCTCCGCCTCTCTATCAGTACTCCCGAACTATCCCTGCCCCTCTGCTGCAGGATCTCCCTAATCGATTTTCCTCCTGAGAATTAGAAAATTGATTTCTTCAATCTCTCTGTGTGTTTCTAATTGAACCCCAAGCCTCCTTCTTATACTTTTCCTGTTGAGACTTCAACGGCCGAGATTAAGTCTCTAATCAACAACTAAGATTAAAACTTGACTTGATCCGCCTTCTAGATCATTCTCACCCATATTTTGATTAATACCCATTATTATTTTAATTTTTCTAAGTTTAGACTTAGGAACCCCATTAAAATATCAATTATTTTAATAAAATACAATCCAGGTGGAATTTCACCAAATGGTTCTGGGTTCTTTAGAACTCGTGCTTTAGCCTCTCCACCAATTTTCAAGGCTAGAGCACTTCTGATGCTACCAAAAACTAACAGACAGCTCCAAGAATAGAGAATTATGTGAGGCTAGGGTAAAAGGCATCAAGCCTTTCCATAAATATGCTTTGAGGACAAAGCTATTTCTAAAGGGCAAAGCAATAATACACACACACGCACACAAATAAATAATAATAATAATAATAGTAATTCGTGAAGAGACACATCCTAATGAAAGGACACATTTCAACTAAAAGACATAACTCTTAATGAAAGGGCTTTCTATATATCATTTCTCATATATTTTAATCAATATATATTATATTTCCTATATGGATTTCTTTATTTTCCAAGTCTTTTGGATATTTAATTGGTGAGCCATGTCTTTTGAATATATAATTGGTGAGCCATATTGGTTTCCGTAGAGGGCATAACCCAGATGTATTGCATTGATTCCTTTCATGGCATCATCATATTAACAATATATCAAACTATTTACGAATTCCCCATTTCATTGGTACTCGGGAATGGTTGAATGTACATTGTAACTACACTGAATCACCTAAGATTAACAGTGACTTGGGTTTATATTTACCCCATATGTAGATGGGCGAAGGGTCCATGACATGACTATAGTTTCAACTGCAGCTCGGATCAGAACGCTCCTACAGTAGGATCCTTCTTCTTCAACATGTGCCCAGAACGTATCCCAAATCTTCCCTGGTGTTTCAGCCAAACTTCAAATCAAGCCATCCGACGTATTATCCAAGATTTTTCTTAAACCTTGATAAGCTCAAATGTGTATATTTGCAAAGGCAACACCTTCATCCTAAACACTATTTACAGAGGTGCCCTCAAGATCCCTCATAATGTTTCAAACAATATGTTGGGCAATAAGTCACAAAAAATTTGAAAAGTTTCAAGGTTTTGGGTGTTCTTAGTGCTTGTTTTTGAAGTCAATTACTTGGGCACCTTTTTAATTATTATTTAAACTCAACTTGCCATCGAGAGTACCTTTCTTATTATTATTTAAACTCAACTTGCCATCGAGAGTACCTTTCTTATTATTATTTAAACTCAACTTGCCATCGAGTTCTCAATCAGAAAATATTTTTCCGTTATCCTTAGGCCTCTTGAGAACATGCTTTCCAATGATATGGCTTTTAAGCTCTTTTTTCTGTTCCAGAAATGGCCACTTTGGAAATCAAAGTTTGGAGGCATGCTTTTGCCTTTCCAGAGTGCTTGTTTTAAAATCAATTACTAGATGTGATTCTTTATTTTTCTAAAACTACTATCATGGTTCTCAAAATTGGGAATCTTCTTTCCCTTTATGCCTAAGCCTGCTGAAAACAATATTTCTAAATTCAATGCCTTTTATTTTATTTGTAGTAATTCAAAAAGGGCCTACATTGAGAACCGAGGGTGCTATGTGCTTTTGGCTTCTCAAAGTGATTGTTTTTTATGTGAATTAATTGGTGTATTTTTTTTAAATTTCTTACATCATAGGGCTCCTATAATCAAGAATCTCTTTCCCTTTATGCCCAAGCCTACCGAACACAATATTTCTAAATTCACTGTTTTTTATTTTATTTGTAGTCATTCAAAAATGGCCCACATTGAAAACCGAGGGTGCTATGTGCTTTTGGCTTTTCAAAGTGATTGTTTTTTATGTGAATTAACTAGTGTATTTTTTTTCTTTAATTTCTTACATCATAGGGCTCCTATAATCAAGAATCTCTTTCTCCTCTATATGCAATCCTCCGAAGCACATACTTTCCAAAGTTATAGCTTATAGGTTCTTTTAACGCTTTGGAAATGTGGCACTTTGAAAACTAAAGTAGTTGAGTACTTGTAGCTTTTGAAAATGCTCGGCCTTGGATTTAATTAGTCAGTGTCCTAATTTTTTCCTCTTGTTATTGGGATCTTGTAATCAATAATCTCCTTTTTCATTTGGTTTCAGGCCTTTGGAACACATGCTTCATCAAGGTGTGTCTTTTAGTAGTGCTTATTTCCTTCAAAACTTCTATAACTGGGTTCTTGAAATTGAGAATCTCTTCCCACTATGCTCAAGTCACCCAAGCACATGCTTCTTTAAATCAATGAATTTTAGCAGCTATGATCAATTCAGAATTAGGCCAGATTGGAAACCAAAGCATTTGTGCCCTTTTAGGCTTTCTGACGTGCCGTTTTGCGAAGTTAATTACTTAGTGTGTTTTTTAATTTGTCAATACTCCTTGTGTCATTACTGTTCTGCAATAGACAATTTATTTTCCCTCTTCCCTCATCTCTCGAGCACATGCTTCTCAAAATCATGTATTTTAGGCTCTATATGCTTTGGGAAATTGGCCACTTTAGAAACCAAAGCATTTAGGCTCTATATGCTTTGGGAAATTGGCCAGTTTAGAAACCATATACTTTGGGAAGTTCACGACTTTAGAAACCAAAACATTTTAGGCTCTATATGCTTTGAGAAATTGGCCACTTTAGAAACCAAAGTAGTGGCATGCTTTTGGCTCTTCAAAGTGTTTCTTTTTTCCAAACTATTTTGGTGGGTTATTGTAAACATGAGATCAATGCATCTTATTTTATTTGATAGGGGTGTAATGTCAAGGGAACCTCTTTCGCTTAGCCTTGATAATATATTTTTCCCGATGTCGTGGATTTTATGCTCTTTTAGCTAATCAAGGATGGACCAGTTTGGAAACCAAAATGGTTGCATGCTTTTAGTTGTTTGAAGTGCTTGTTTCCAAAATTAATTTCTCGGCGTGCCTTTTTTTCTTAACCTCTTGCTGTCATTGCTTTCCTATGATCAGGTATCTCTTTTCCCACTTCGCTCAAGCCTTTGTAAGCACATGCTTTCCAGAGTGTTGATTTTTCCTTGGCACTTCAAAATAAGCTCTCTGTCTAAAACACGATCACAAACACACTAAAATGCCACATCACCAAACACTTTGCATAGAGAAAAATATACAACAGTGAATCAATGAAATACACAAGGATTGTTGCAACCCAAAACTTTCTTCTATTACACTTTAATACAACAAACATAGGGCTCTTGGACAGGGATCATGGCACTTACAATTAGCCTTGATACAATGAAAACTAGGGCTTGATGTCAACAACACCTGACAATAAATCTGCCCTTGAGTAAGAACAACTTGACTTGCTGCAGAAGCTCTCATACTGGCCATTTTAGTCCACTTGCCTTGAACATCTAGCAGGTCCTTTTCCACCTATACTTGCAGAGAGTACTGCTGCTCCAATGCCTCTGCCTCTGCTGCTCACAAGGAAGTCTGCACCTTCAGATTCTCTTGCACCATCAACTCTAACAATCTGACTTTTATCAGTCCACTTGCTGCCCCAAGATGACTGAGCATAAGGTCTGCACAGACTGCTTTCTAACAATGGTTTGACACTTCAAATAGCATTGTACATAAGGTCGTCATCAAGCAGCCCTCACAATGAATTGCCACTTGAATTCATTGTACTTAGGGTTATTCCAACCTTTGTCCAACACACCTTAGTGGACAAAGTTTCCACACATCAGCTTTAACGCTCTTCTCCAATGAATCAACCCTTCTTCCTTCACACTATACCAGCCCTCATCTCCCTCCCTACAGTCGCACTTTTCTTCACACCTGACTTTCTTTCGACCCTCTCAAGGATCATATACCACCACAGAACCCTATGCTAATGAACTGAGGATCTGTGTTAATTTTTACAAGGGCAAAGCAAAAAAAGACATTTTCTTGACACATATTATTAGCATTAACATTTTATCATCAAACAATTAACATAAGAAAATGCGTTCAGTAAGCTTGACAGAGAAAAAGTAAATCACAGTAGAAACATAAAGGAATAATCAAGAAACCATGAGACGAGACACAAAAATTAGGCTTGAGGCCAGGGCAAGACCCACAGGGGGAAAACCCAAATTTTTTTTCCTTATGCGAGAGAGAGAAAGAGAGTTCAAGATACATCAGTACATCAAAAACACCGTCAAGATAATAACCAAACCAATACCCAAGAGAGATCCCAAGCCTTCCTTCCTTCAGAAATTTCGACCCTCCTTCCTTCTGAAATTTGCTGGGTCAGAGCTCAATGATAGATCAATGTGTACAAATGATGGAGGAAGCCTCCCTTTATATAGACTTTTGTGAGGGTTGAATGGGTGCCTCTTAGGGCCCAACCAACCTAAGACAATTTGAGGCTGACTTGTAAATTTGGAGGGAAAATAATAAATTCAAATTTGCAATTCAAATTTTTCTTTTCTTCCTTTAATTTACATTGATGGAAATGTTGACCATGGCTACATTTTTCAACTCTCCTTCTTAGCCAGGGAGGTATTTTCATTCCTTGTCATCATAAGGAAAGCAGATAACATCACAATCCAATTTTAATGCTACCTCTTAGTTAGGGAGGAATTATTTCGGCTGCTCCATGGATCTCATCTTGGCTGAACAATGATGTCTCGATCCACGACGGATGATAGGAGAGATCGATTTACCACAATGAAGTCCATGGTAGTCATATGACACACACCCTACTAGTCTCCAAGTCAATCTCTATGACTTGAAAGAGTATATCATAGATCTCATCTCAGATGTACATGTCTCATCATAAGGAAAGTTGATCGCTGCATCATCATCTCATCTCATGTCATCTCAGAAGAATGATCCACAATGACAATAGGGGGATCAATTTACCAAGTCCATGGCAGTCATAAATGACCTTGGTAAAGATACACACGCTACGTCCACTGACTGACCCTCACCTAACTTGATCCTCATTAATCAAGTGGTAGAACACCTGCATCCAATACTTAGGGGAATTCATTTACCATAACTAAGTCCATGGTAGTCGTGTCCGACATTAGGTAAAGATCACATCACCTAAGTCTCCTCACCCACTGGTCAGATGGGTGGCAATATCGACAAGCTTAACCAAGTCCATGACCCTTGGTCAGTAAAGACATGAAGGTGACTCGCGGGTAGGATGCATACTAGGGCATGTATTCAGCCAAGTCCATGGCTTCAAGGAGTACCCTCACCTTGAGGAGCTGCCCATATCCCCTTCACCAAGTCCATAGCTAGTCAAAAGACGGGAGAAGAGCATACGCTCAGTGTTCTTGATTAGCAGTGTTCCCTCTCAAGGAGGGATACATTCTCCTGCACTCCACGCTGCTTTCTGAAGAATAAGAACTTTGCTATTGTCAAAGGCATTGTGAGATTGTCTACAACTTGCTTATTTGTTGAATCCTTACTACTTCAGTTCTGCAACAAGTCACTATTAGAGTCTCACTGCTCCCTTTGTGCCAGAACCTCATCACTCTCTCTGTACCATATCTCTGATTGAGTGGTACCTGGTCTCAATGTGCTCCGACTTTTTATGAAACACTGGATATTTTGAAGGTCATAGTATACGACGGTCGTATCTAGCACATGATAATACAACTCCGCAACGAGCTTTTACAACCACATTGCCTCACAGCTAGCGATATTAGTTACAATATATTTTGTCTTAGCTGTATTGACAAATTTTTGCTTCTTGCTCATCCAGGGAATCATGGTAGATCCCAAGCTAAAACAACATCTTGATTGTTAATTTTTCACTTTGTTCTATGATGCAACAGTTACTTCAACAATTTTCATTTTCCAATATCAATTACTTTTCCAATCGCCAATACCAATAAGTAACTATAGATAGAACAATAGACAATATGCACAATAGAAGACAACCAAGATCAATGAGACACAATGATTTAGGTCAAAGTCCAGGGAAAAACCTCACAAGAGGGAAAACCCAATCAAATTCTTCTTCTATTAGATGTTCATCAAACGTTCAACAAATATACATAGTCCAAGTATATCAACAACTAGTCAAAGGTCAAATCCTTGACCAGCCAATTCAACAAATCAATATCTAGTCAAAGATGAGCACAAAAGTCAAATCTAGTCAAACCACTACTCTTACAATTTTCGACCCTGACAAACCTCAGTCAATGTAGCCCTAACCGGTGAAATTCAATGGTCCAAAGTGCTTAGAAAAATTCGGTCAAAAAAGCATTAAATGCGGCCTTCCTTGCTTGGTCAAACCCAGTCAAAACAATTCTCAAATCTGCCTCTGAAATCAGTCAAAGTCAAAGTCAACTTGCAGAAACACTAGCTCCAAATCTGCAATCAAAGATAGTCAGCACATGCCCAGAATTTCGGTCAAAGGTCTCCCTAAATTTAGCCTCCAAAAATCAGTGAAACAAAGTCAAACTCTCCCAAGTCAATGCTGGTCAAACAATCCTAGAAACAGAACTTAGAAGTCAAAGCTGGTCAACATAATTCGTCCTCCTCCTTTTGCACATGTGAAGTCAACCTGAGGTATTTAAGAGATGTTCGAACAAAATGATGAAGAGAGATGTGTGATGTGATGTCTCCAAATGAGGTAAATTACCTTTGCATCCTACACTACTTTAAATTTGATTACATGAAACAAAAAACTGAGCAAAGAACAAGATACATAGGACAGTTATTTTTGGACAAAATAGTCCTCTGAAAAACCCAATGTGGGAAAACCGGTGCAACAACTCTAAGGGTTTTCTATTATTAAGTAGTAATTCCGAATACAATGCTGGATGCCCTCTCGACAATCCAGTGACAGAGAAAATATAATGGTGGAAAACTGAGTGAGTTTTACCTCACTTCACTCGGTAGATTTCGGCTGATCTAACAGCAGAACTGGCTAACCCTGACTATTTCTGCGCTGGCCTTGCATAGGCCCTGTGTCAGCCTTACAGGCTCTGCGTCAGCTCTACGCTGTCTCTTCTTTCTTCTGTGTCAACCTTCCCGACTATTCCGACAGTTTCCTGACAGTTTTGGATTTCTGCGTGAGGACAACTTCTGCTCTGCGCTGGCCCTTTTGGCTCTGTGTCAGGCCTACGTGGGCCCAGATTGGCCCAACCTCAGTCTTTCTAGCTTCTGCGCTACCTCCGCTAGTGCCTCTCCGCCTCTCTGCTTAGTATTCTCGAACTATCCCTGCCCCTCTGTTGCAGAATGATCACTCAGTTCGAATTCTTAGCTTCCTAGCCCCAGAAATCGAACTCTAGATCAATTCGTTCTCTCCGTGTGTGTTTCTAAATGAACCCCAAGCCTCCTTATATTTTTTTTGTTGATACATCAACGACCGAAATTAAGTCTCTAATCAACAACTAAGATTAAAACTTGACTTGATCCGCTTTTTAGAACATTCTCACCCATATGCCCATTAATACTTTAATTTTCCGAAGTTTGGACTTAGGAACCCCATTAAAAATATTAATTATTTTAATAAAATACAATCCGGGTGGAATTTCACCAAACGATTTCTGGGTTCTTTAGAACTCATATGCCTTTGCCTCTCCACCAATTTTCATGGCTCGAGCACATCCGATGCTACCAAAAACTAACACTCCCTCGTAGCGAGTAAAGTGCTCTAGCAACAATGTCCAACTGCACGCTGCTCTGTCTCTTAAGCATCTCCTTTTTGCACTATCGCTGCCACCAACATTGTGCTGCTGCTGCTACTGTACTGCTGCCCACGACACTACCACTGCCATTGCTGCATCTGTACTACAACTCCCTCTACATCTGCTGCTAACACTGCCACTGCTAGCTCTGCACTGCGTCATTTTCCAATTGTCAAAATTTCTGAACTAACTGTGTTCAACATAATACCATGAATGTTGGAATCTGATTGCTACTAGTCTTTGACCCTCTAAATATTTTGTGTTGTCTTTGACCCTCTGAATATTTTTCACTGCTGCTGACTTTTGCACCGTGCCATTTGCACTGCTGCCAACCTTGCTTTGTGCTGATCAATCTCTGGTCTTAGGCTACTGCATCTGTCTCTCCAAACAATCCACTGCATCATTTGACACTAAGTCCATCTCGCTACTGTTGCATCTCGGGCTCCTGTAGCAAGGATTTGATCTAAGAGGTGGACTCCTCAAGGATCTTGCCCACATGTAGTCCTCTCGACTACATTTCAATATCAACATTCTCACCCATATACCCATTAATACTTTAATTTTCCTAAGTTTGGACTTAGGAACCCCATTAAAAATATTAATTATTTTAATAAAATATAATCTGGGTGGAATTTCACCAAACGATTTCTGGGTTCTTTAGAACTCATGTGCCTTTGCATCTCCACCAATTTTCATGGCTAGAGCACATCCGATGCTACCAAAAACTAACACTCCCTCATAGCGAGTAAAGTGCTCTAGCAACAATGTCCAACTGCATGCTGCTCTGTCTCTTAGGCATCTCCTTTCCGCAATGTTGTTGCCACCAACACTCTATTGCTGTTGCTACTGTACCACTGCCCATGACACTACCACTGCCACTGTTGCATCTATACTACAACTCCCTCTGCATCTGCTGCTAACACTGCCATTGCTAGCTCTGCACTGCGTCATTTTCCAATTGCTATTGCTCAGCAACGAAAAAGCATCCAAAATTTTTGAACTAACTGTGTTCAACATAATACCATGAATGCTAGAATCTGACTGCTACTAGTCTTTGACCCTTTGAATATTTTGTGCTGCTGCTGACTTCTGCACTGTGCCATCTGCACTACTGCCAACCTTGCTCTGCGCTGATCAATCTCTAGTCTCAGGCTACTGCATCTGTCTCTCCAAACAATCCACTGCATCATCTGACACTAAGTCCATCTCGCTACTGCTGAATCTCGGGCTCCCGTAGCAAGGATTTGATCCAAGAGGTGGACTCCTCAAGGATCCTGCCCACATGTAGTCCTCCCGACTACAGTTCAATATCACCCCATTTCCCTCCTGGAGATGCGTGGGCACTCATGGCAAACTCATCTTCATCAATTTTTGCTGGAGCAGCCTTAGGATCATGTTTCTCATCCTTATCCTTTTGCTTCAAAGGACATTGGGATGCAAAGTGGCCCATCTCGCCACATCTGAAACATTTCACCTTCGAAATGTCCTTCTTCCGCTTTTGCTTCTGCTGTCCCTTTGATGCTAGAGCTGCGTTTTCCTCCTCCTCTTTGGTCTTCGTGCCACTCTCACTGCTGCTGTTGAGGTTGACCTTAACCAGGTCCCCTCTTAATTCTTCTTGTTGAAGAGTTGCCCACATCTCCTCCCATGAAGGTAGTCTTTCCCTGCCTAATATACTTTGATCGAAGACTTGCCATTCATCCAAGACTCCATTCAGGGCCGTCTTTGCCATTGCGGTAGACTGAGGAGTAGACCCCACTACAGCAAGCTGGTCTCTCGTGTCCTGAAGACATTGAAGATAGGAGTTAACCCCTTCTCCCTTCTGCATCAATGTCTGCTGCAACTTTTGTTCTAAGTACATCTTTCACTCTTTGGAAGAACCTTCATATAGTGAAGACAAAGCTTCCCACATTTCTCGGGCCTAATCTTTGCCCTGCAAGTGTGAGACCACATGATCTCGAATTGTATGAACCTCTTTGCCTTTCCCTACTTGGCCTTGTACTTCTTCTTCTGATCATTGTTCGCGGGAACACCCACAACACTCTTGACATAGGCTTCGAGATTGTACTCCTCCAGAACAACTAATATTCTGGTCCTCCATATGACATAGTTGGAAGCTTCTTCCAACCTGTCCTGATATCGGAGCCCATGTGATGCCATCTCACCCAAATCGTCGAATTGACTCCTCTAGTCACTGCTCAACACTGCTGCCTGGCAAGTGAGAAATTCGAACTTTTGGCAAGAAAAGTTCTCTGAGGAGAAAATTCCCCTTCTATGTGTCTTCGCTCTTTTTCGACGGATTTCTGTCTCGGCAGACACTGCATCCTTCATGCACTATGCCGAGGCTCTACGTCACTCCCTCTGCCTCACAATCTCACGATTCGGAAATCATACCTTTTTGTCGACTCTCTCAGAGAGAGATTTCCATGGAATCTTTGCTTCCCGACAAGGACTGCGTAATCCCTTCAAGGGGATTCAAATTGCAGTCAAATGCAGCTATTGGCCTCTCTGCTCAATGCTGGATTTGCTCTTCCTGTTTCAAAATCAATCCTCTGATACCATGTGAAAATTCCTACACTCAAGGAACCCCTACTGCAGCAAAACTGAATTTACTTCTCCTACTTGATTTTAATATACATTATCAAGTTATTTTCTGAATACTGAAGTAAATTACTTCTGTAGCCTACACTACTTTAAATTTGATTACATGAAACATAAAACTGAGCAAAGAACAAGATACATAGGACACAATTATTTTTGGACAAAATAGTCCCCAAAAAAACCCAATGCGGGAAAACCGGTGCAACAGCTCTGAGGGTTTTCTATTATTAAGCAGTAATTCTGAATACAATGTTGGATGCCCTCCTGACAATCCAGTGACATAAAATATAATGGCGGAAAACTGAGTGAGTTTTACCTCACTTCACCCGACAGATTTCCGCTGATTCGGTAGCAGAACTGGCTAACCTCGGCTATTTCTGCATTGGCCTTGCGTAGGCCCTGCGTCAGCCTTACAGGCTCTGTGTCAGCTCTACACTGTCTCTTCTGCCTTTTGCGTCAACCTTCCCGATTATTAAGGCAGTTCCCCGACAATTTCAGATTTCTGTGTGATGATAGCTTCTGCTCTGCGCTGGCCCTTTTGGCTCTGCGTTAGGACTGCATTGGCCTAGATTGGCCCAACATCAGTTGTTCTAGCTACTGCGCTGCCTCTGTTAGTGTCTCTCCGCCTCTCTGCCCAGTATTCCCGAACTATCCCTGCTCCTCTACTGTAGAATGATCACTTAGTTCGAATTCTCATCTTCCCAGCCCCAAAAATTGAACTCTAGATCAATACGTTCTCTCCGTGTGTGTTTCTAAATAAACCCCAAGCCTCCTTCTTATACTTTTCTAGTTGAGACTTCAACGGCCGAGATTAAGTCTCTAATCAACGGCTAATATTAAAACTTGAGTTGATTCGCTTTCTAGAACATTCTCTCCCATATACCCATTAATACTTTAATTTTCCTAAGTTTAGACTTAGGAACCCCATTAAAAATATTAATTATTTTAATAAAATACAATCTGGGTGGAATTTCACGAAACGATTTTTGGGTTCTTTAGAACTCATGTGCCTTAGCCTCTCCACCAATTTTTATGGTTAGAGCACATCCGATTCTACCAAAAACTAACATTTATATGAGGTCTAGGAGGTCGAATATCTCCTTTAGGTTGACTTGACAAATTTGAGTTGACTTGGACCAGCAATAAAATAATATGCAAAAATTAATTTTTTCCAAGTGCAAGAGGGGTCTCCTTAAGGTTTGTTGGGCTTCTCCAAGGAGGGAATTGCTCCCTCAACAACTAATTTTTAACACTTCCTCTCAACTAGGGAGGAATTTCCAACTGCATCATAAGTTTCATCTGATCATCATTGCTGCCTCATAATATATCTTGTCTCTGCTCATCTCTGCTCATTTATTGAATGATGTGTCGATCTAAAGAAGAATCATCATAGGGGAGATCAATTTACCACTAGAGTAAAGATCCTCCAAACCCTATATCTAATGACAATAAGGGAGATCAATTTACAACTGGGGTAAAGATCCTCCAAACCCTATATCCAATGGCAACAGGGGAGATCAATTTACCACTGTGGTAAAGATCCTCCAAACCCTATGTCTCGTTGACCAATCAATCCATCCAGATAATAGGGGAGATTAATTTACCATTGGGGTAAAGATCCTCCAAACCCTATATCTTCGACAATAGGAGAGATCAAGTTGCCATAAGTGACAAATATCCTCCAAACCCTATGTCACCTAACTTGATCATTAGTGGTCAAGTGGTTGAACATCATGCATCCTAGACTTAGGGAGATCAATTTACTAGACACGTTTGCCATGGGTAAAGATCCTCCAAACCTAAGTCTCCTCACTCATTGGTCATATGAGTGGCAATCCCAACAAGCCCGACTTGTGGGTAGGATGCATGCTAGGGTATGTACTCTGTCAAGTCCCAGACTTGACTAGAGGAGATTAACTTATCAAAATGACAAGGATCCTCCAACTCTATAGATCTAAGGGACTACCTCGTGCCCCCAGGAGCTCCCAGAGCTCAGTGTTCGTGATCAGCGTTGACTGCTTCCCGGAAGGGTCACCTCCACCAGTCCAAGCTACTCTCTGAAGATCAAGAACTTCCATTTTGACAAAGGCTTGGTAAGAATGTTGGTTATCTACTCATCAATTGAAATGTGATGGAGTCTTATGACTCCTTTCTGTACCATATCCCAGATATAGTGATATCTAATCTCAATGTGCTTGGACCTGTCGTGGAACACGGGATTCTCTGAAAGTCGGATCCCACTCTTGTTGTTGCAGTATGTTACAGTCGTATCCAGTACCTGCTCAAACAACGCTCCAAAGAGCTTCCTCAACCATACTGCCTCACAGCTAGCCATGCTAGCAACAATGTACTCAACCTCAACCGTGCTTAGGGCAACAAACTTCTGCTTCCTACTCATCCAAGGTATCATAACAGACCCCAGACTAAAACAACATCCATAAGTGCTCTTACTGTCAACAACATTTTCGGCCCAATCAACATCAGTGTATCCATGAAGTCTCACATCTCTGACAGTATATCTTAGTCCATGATTAATAGTCCCATGTAGGTATCTTAGCACATGCTTAGCAGTAACCCAGTGTGCATGTAGTGGCTCCACCATAAATTGACTCAGAGTGTTGACAACGAAACATATGTTCGGTCTATTGTTCACTAAGAACATCAGTACTTGAACCAACTGCCAGTACACAGAAGGATTTGCCAAATCAGGTCCCGCTGCTTCACCACATAACTTCTTAAAATTCATCTCCATCAGTGTGGCCATGGACTTACATTCCACCATTCTAAATCTCTCCAACAACTTGACAACATATTCCCTTGAGAAAGGAAAATTTCACTAGGTCTTCACCACACCTTTAAGCCTAGGAAGTAGTGCATCAAGCCGAGGTCTTTCATCTCAAACTCAGAGGCCAACTCCCTCTTACATTGGAGAATAAGAGGCTCTCCACCTGTTAAGAATAAGTCATCAACATATAATAGCAAAATCAAGGGCATACCTTGGATGACTTTGAAGTAGAGATTCAGATCAACATTGCTTCTTGTAAATCCAAGCTTCATCAGGTAGCTATCAATGTGAGCATACCAAGCCCTAGGGCCTTGCTTCAAACCATAGGGGACGTTCTTCAACTTGCATACATGAGTCTTCTTGTCATGCTCCTCAAATCCCCGTGGCTGCTCCAAATATACTTCCTCCTTGAGTATGCCATGAAGAAATGCAGTCTTCACATCCATCTGATGAAGCGTCCATCCTTGGCTAGCAATAAGAGCAAAGATAGATCGAATGGTTGTATATCGGGCAATAGGTGCAAAAATCTCATCATATGACTCTCCCTCTTTTTGGGAGAACCCTCTAGCCATGAACCCCGCTTTATACTTCTCAATACTTCCATCTGCACCATGCTTAATTTTGTATATCCATTTTGATGTTACAACTAGGGCTGCAGGGGAGCACTCCCACCCCTCTTCCCTTGCACCTGCTCTTTAAGCGCGCTCCTAATGGAAGCGCTTAGGGAGTGACCCAGTGAGTGCTCCCTTGCCAAAAAAAAACACTCCCTCCCTAGTGATTTCCAATGTTATCAGAATCGGACCGGAACCGGTGGAACTAGTCGGTCCGACTGTTTTTGGCCTGAAACTGGTCCAAACCAGAATTGGCCGGTTCGGTCCTGAATTGGCTGATTCTATAAGGGAACTGGCCGGTTCGGTACCGAATCGGCCTATTCCATCGAACCGGACGGTTCAAGGCCGGTTTTGTTCTGTGTGTCCCTTCCCAGGTCAACATAAAAAAAGTGTCTTTTTTATTTATTTTTCTTTTTTCAATTTGGTTGGTTTTCTTCTAATTCTCCCCTACCTCAACCTAATATTCAAGCTTATGGTCCTATTATTACTATGCATTTCATGGGTTAAATTCTTAAAGTAAAAGTGACATTCTCCTTAATATTTCATTTCCATCCTTTTACTTAAATTTTTAACATTACCATGAAATGACTCAGGATGTTTGAGAGTGGTTCCAACCTCATTTGATTTCATAAGGAGAAAGTAGAATCTTAGATTTCACTCAAAATCCAATAGACTTAACAATTTTTCATGATATCAGGATTGTGGGGATTGCAACATTTCCATTGGATTTTGTCATGTACTAGTGTAAGGAACTAGTATTTAATAAAGAGCAACTAACCCTCTATGTACTTTGATGTTAGTGGCAATGGTTGTCGAACTCCTCTATCATGACTCTACTAAAAATGTACCCATCACTAAAACAAAATCTTGACTTGACATGCTACGCTTTTTCTATCTTATTTTAATGCTTAGAGGGTTATATTGATGATAAAGATCCCAATATAGGCAATGATTGCAGACTTGGATGCTACTCATTCTTCAAATGAGGATGAGGAGGATGATCAAGATGATGATTCTGATGATAACATTGACAATTAGCACTTGTAGGTTGTAGTTGTAGTATTGTAGACTGTAGTATCATACTATCATGTTATTTTGGACTATAAAGGCCTTTTAGAGCCTGCTGCTTGATGTTTTTTGGTTCAACGATGTTTTGCACTAAGTGCTATTTTGGTTATATGCACTATTACTTGCTATATAAATGAGAACTTTTGCATATTTGTGTATAAATGGTTTGGATTCATATGGATGCACATGAATATATATGTTTTTCTTTAAAATATGAATATTTTATGTGTTTTTGGTAAACCTTTTTTTTAATTTTTTCTCTTTTCTTTTCCCGATTTTTTACCAGTTCCAACTAGTTCTCTGCCCACAAGGTTTTCGGTTCAATCAGTGGTTTGGTTCTGATAACATTGGTCCTTTCACAGGTGGTTAAGATTCTCAACCCTAGCAATGTTGGTAATTAATGGTAATGTTAAATTCTTAAAGTAAAAGTGACATTTCCTTTCTCTTTCATTTTCATCCTTTTACTTAAATTTTTAGCATTACCATGAAATGACTTGGGATGTTTGAGAGTGGTTTCAACCTCATTGGATTTCATATGGAGAAACTAGATTTTTAGATATCACTCAAAATCCAACAGACTTAATGGTTTTCAAGATTTCAAGATTTAGGGGATTGCAATGTTTCCAATTGATTCTATCATGCATGAGGGTATGAGATTGGCATTTGATCAAGAGCATGAAGCCCTTTAAGTACCTTGATGTTGGTGTCATTGATTGTTGAACTTTGTTGATGTTGGTGGTATTGCTTGTTGAACTCCTCTACCATGGCCTTAACTAAAATGTGCCCTTCACTCAAAGGAAAATTCATGTCTTACGGGAGAAATCTTCCACAAAGATTATATAGTACAAGTAGCCACCAAGAGAGGTCATCAACATGGGTCCACATAGATTAGAATGTATAAGTTGAAGTATTCCATTGGTCTTGCTTCTACTTGAAGGGAATGATCCCTTCACATGCTTTCTACTTGCACATCCTTGACAAACTCCATCATGATCAATACGAATCTCAAGCATTCCAGAAACCATCTTTCTCACATGAGGCAAGGCTTTATACTGAAGGTGTGCAAATCTTTAGTGCCACAACTCACATTGATGAGAAGCATCATGAATCAAGGCTCGCATAGGGCTTTCTCAAACTTTATATAAGCCTTCATTTCTGGTCCCTAGTGTGAAGGCATCTCTCATACTAGATCTCCTTGGCCAAGCAAGGATGTTTCCATAGATGAATGCAACCTTGAAACCCTTGTCTTTCATGGTAGCTATTGAGACAAGGTTCTTCTTCAATCCTAACACATATAAGACATCATGTAGATGTATAGCTTGACCATAATTCAAATGAAAATAAACATAACCAAACCCCTTTATAGGATATGTAGAATTGTCCCCAAGTATTATCTTCAAATCAGACTCCCTCTCAACCAAATTTGAGAGGACTTCTCTATAGCCAGTGAAATGTCTAGAGGCCCCACTATCTATCAACAAGCTATCAAAATAATCTAGAGGAGAGAAACTAGAAAGAGCAGAAACAAGAAAATATTTAGATTGAGTTTTAGTTACATTATTATTATACCTTGGGTTCCTTGATCTCTTGGAAGGACGATGAGTTTCTTCTCGGGCAAGGGGTCCTCCTTGTTGAAAAATCTAGGGCATTAACATTTGGTTATTTCTATTTAATTAGTAACTTCTTGTGAGTGTTCTTCACAACTATAGATTATGATCTTCTTCACTTAGATTATTATTGTTCTTCTTCATCAAACAACTATCAATGCATAAACATAAATAGACAAGAGACATGGAATGTAGGCTATGAGCCAGGGCCAAAACCTCTCACTCTTTAAGAGGAAAACCCGCATAAATTCTTCTTATAGAGATTCCAATTGACGAATACCAAGACCAAGACCCTTGACCTATTAACCACTCCAAGACCAAGACACAAGTTCTTTTGATAGACAACCTTTTTCTAGACTCCTCCTCTTCCACATCGGCCTTCTTTGCGTATGAATTGAGATCATCTCTTATCGAACTGTAGCCACCATACTATGAACACCATATTGTGAACATTACTGCCATATCACCATACCGTGAACCTTACTGCCATATCACCATACTATGAACATTACTGTCATATCACCATACTGTGAACACCCAATTTTTGTGGCTTCCATAAATCCGAACTTCAGGACTATAGTGCTATCGATCTCCTTGACTGTGATTATATCCGAGCTTCTTGACTCCTTGCTAACCGAAGTAGTCATTGTAGTTATTTACCTGAATTTTAGAGATACATTTGAGCCTGTGACTTCGGTAGTACTTCCTTGTAGTCTCTTGAAAAGTCCTCACATTCCTTTTATCATAAGAGACCTTCGCCACCCCTTCAATACCTTCTCCAAACTTGACTTCTATGATCCAAATCTCAGAGAATCCGAGCTATTGAACTGTGGAAATGCGGATTGTCTACACGCCTATATATAGTCGTTTTCCGATCAATATAAGCTGACCTGTCATTTCGAATAGATGTGTCACCTTGTAATGTGAGCATACATGAGTTTCTTATCCTTTCTTGAAGCCGACATGAAGAGAAGACTGTGTGCTTGTCGTTGGAGGGCTATATAGACTTATATACAGTTGAAAAATGCTCAAGAAGAGCTCTTCATACATGACTTTGACTCTTTGACTCAATGATAAATCCTAAGGCTCTCAATGGGAGCACTAACAAATAAAATCTCTTCCTAATGAAACCCTTACAATAATAATTATATTCTCTTCGTTTACATCATTTACAAAGATCATAGTTACATATCATTATGAAGACCGAACCTAGTTACATTTTACAACACTCCTTTCTTCCAAACAATCTCGGGCATAATGACCATGCTCGTGACAATTGTAGCATTGGATGTTGGAGATGTCCTTGAATCCTTGGTTGTTGTTTTTGAATCCTTGGTTGTTGTTTTTGAATCCTTGATTGTTGTTCTTGGATCCCTGACCTTGCTTCCTTGACTTCCAATTCGAGGGCCTTCCTTTCTCTTTCTTCTTCTTGGCTTGAGCAGCAAATGTAGTGGGTTCTACTTCTTCATGCTTTTGGATTCTTCCTCTAGAGATCATCCTGGTCTCTTCTTGAGTGCACTTGCCTAAGAGCTCATCAAATGTGGGAAACATATCATTGTTGCTAATGGTTGTAATAAATGTCTCCCAAATCATAGGAAGATCTCCAAGGGCGATCAACACCAACCCTCTATTAGATACATTCTCTCGAGTGGTCAAAAGTTGATCCTTGAGTTGAGATATCCTCATGAAGTATGCTTGAATGGTCTCACCCTTGTTCATCTTGATGTCCTTGAGTTGATTCTTCAAAGCAAGAATTTGGCTCAAGTTGTTGACTTCATACATCCCAATCAACTTATCATACATTTCCTTAGACTTCTTCAATTTCAAAACATAAGTGATCAAATGATCTCCCAAAGAATCAATAATGGTTTTCTTGGCTTTGACCTCAACTTTTTTGTACTTGGACTTGGCAACAACAGTTGCACTCTTCAGAGGCTCAAGTACCTTATCTTCTACATATTCCAAGACATAATTCTCTTCCAAAGTCAGAGCCTGCCTAACTCTCCATGGACCAAAGTTTGATGAGTCATTCAACTGAACCTCAATCTAGAAGTATGAGATAGACATCTTGAGGTAGTCAAATGATTTTCAACAGTGGATAAGATAACTTCAAATGGTGATTGCTCTTGTCTCCTTGGGCTTGTCTTCACCTCATGTCTAATACCATGTTAATTTATCATTATGTTCTATGCTGCAACAATGACTTCAACAATTTTCCTTTTCCTGTATCAGTTACTTTTCCAATCACCAATACTAATAAGTAATTCTAGATAGAACAATAGACAATATGCACAATAGAAGACAACCAAGATCAATGAGATACAATGATTTAGGTCAAAGACTAGGGAAAACCCCCACAATGGGGAAAACCCAACCAGATTCTTCTTCTATCAGATGTTCATCAAATGTTCAGCAAATATACATTGTCAAAGTACATCAACAACTAGTCAAATGTCAAAGCCTTGACCAACTAATAAAATTGGCAACTAGGGCCAAATTCCACTTTGGACAACTCATTTGATGAAGATAATTATTGCATTGAATTCCTCTTCTTGAAAGGACCAAAATCGACCTAAAGATCATCAAATTTGGATAAGGAGAAATATGTTTTTGAATCTATAAGCAAATTGTGAAGGTCAACCTCTCCTACATGTAGGCTCCTAAAGTCCAAACGTCATGTCTCTTGACCCTCACCAATTTGTATATATAGAGGTGTCCTTCAATCTCATTTGACACAATTCATGGGCTCTAATGTATCTCTGAGGTGGTTGCAACTTGAAGGAGCTAGGAGGACAAGTATTAGGTTTGTTTTGGTGTATTCTTTCTTCCACAGGTTCGAGGTTGAAGCAGAGAGGCAACCGCAGGTCAGGGCAGTGAATTTAGTGAGCTTTCTCCTTTGTTAAGAAGGACGCATCTTCTTGTACTCATTTCAAGAGAGCCGCAGGCCTTGTAAGTCTTGGACAAGGGGCCGAAAGGCTGTTCTGAGAAGTAGAACAGGCTGTAGACCTAAACCTCATGCACAAGCAGACGTGGAAACTTGATGGGTGTTGTTTGTAGCCCAGAACTATAGCCGAGTGTGATCAAATTTTTTTGAAGGGAGGACCACAACAATTGTCACAAGATCTGGGCTCTCTAGGCTATATATCTACAAGCCCTAACTGCAAACACTTGACCATAGAATTCTTCATCTCTATGACTAGGCTTCATTGCTCATTCTGACACTGTCTTAGGCTCATCATAATCAACAAAGGAGGCCGTGTTAAGTGAACTAGGACCAAGTTCCTTTTGGAATCTATTCTGTTGCAGCTTTGAATATTTTTGACTACTGATTAGGGCAGAGCTTGTCTACTATTATTTGAAGACAAAGTTGCAAACTTGTCTAGGCTGTATATTTGGCATATGGTCAGTGGTACTGGCAAGTCAACCTTGACACTAATTGTACTCTCTCTCTCTCTTTCTGTGCTGAACATTTGATATTAATAATAAGAAGATTTGATCAAGGGTTTCCCCATATTGGGGGTTTTTCCCTGGCTTGTGCCAATTCTTGTGTTCTCTTGTCTTGGCTTGCCCTTTGAATATGTTTACTTATGTTCTTTCTTCAATTATTGTGAGTGGAATAACAGTTTATGTGATTGCTATTGAAAGAAATGGAATTAATCTTGGGCTCATATGAATCATTGAAGTAATTGACCTAAGCAGAGAACATGTTAACCAAAAATTAACAACAACCAAGTCAACAAATCAATATCTAGTAAAAAATGAGCACAAAAGTCAAATTTTGTCAAACCACTACTGCAATTTTTGGCCCTGTCAAACCTCAGTCAATAGCAGTCAATGTAACCCTAACCAATCAAAGTCAATGGTCCAGTCAAATTTGGTCAAACCACTGCTACAATTTTCGGCCCTATCAAACCTTAGTCAATAACAGTCAACACAGTCCGAACTAGTCAAAGTCAACGGTCCAAAGTGCTCAGAAAAATTTGGTCAAAGCAGCATTAAATTCAAACTTCCTTGCTTGGTCAAACCTAGTTGAAACAATCCTCAAATTTGCCTCAGAAATCAGTGAGTCAAAATTAACATGCGGAAACCCTAAATCCAAATCTGCAGTCAAAGATGGTCTATGCATGCCCATAATTTTAGTCAAAGGTCTCCCTGAATTCAACCTCCAAAAAAAGATCCAAAAACTAGTCAAACAAAGTCAAACTCTCCCAAGTCAACACCGGTCAACAATCCCAAAAACAAAAGTCAATGTTGGTCAACAAAATTCGTCCTCCTTTCTCACATGTGAAGACAACTTGAGGTATTTCAGAGATGTACGAATCAAATGATGAAGAAAGATGTGTGATGTGATGTCTCCAAATGAGGTCAACCTTGGTGAATTTATATGAGGTCTAGGAGGTCAAAATTTCTCCTTTAGGCCGACTTGACAACTTTGAGTTGACTTGGATCAACAATAAAATAATATGCAAAAATCGATTTTTCCAAGTGCAAGAGGCGTCTCCTTAGGGTTTGCTGGGCTTCTCCAAGGAGGGAATTGCTCCCTCAGCTACTAATTTTTAACACTAATGTGCTCTTCCTGTTGGTAACAATCAATCTGTATCTGAATCATGATTGGTTCCATTACCAACGAACAACTACAATTGTTTTACAAATCAGCTATGCAACAAAAACATCCATTTCATCTCGGCTACCACAACATTCAGAAGTGTCAGCGAAATCACATAATTCTAGCAAAAAACAACATCTAGCTATTCACTTAGCTTCAACTGGGGCAAGTATCAACAACCTATTTATCAACAGAAAAGTGTGCCATAGTCGAATCCATTAGACAATAAGAGTCTTCTCATAGAAGTAGACATCAACTGACTTCACAACTCATCTACATTTCCAGCTTCAATTGTGCTACATGTAGCAGGATCATTCATGTCACAACATTCAGAATTCATCAGGTGGTTCAATGGGCCCATCAAAGAATCGACCAAGTCAACAATAGAGTCTCGCAGCTTCTTCAAATTTTCATTAAGCAAGTGTCCATTATGCCTCAATCTCATAATTTCACTGGGCTTGTATAATACTTTCAATCAATGCCCTCTTGCACAAGATGAAGAGGACCTCAGTCCTTGTCAAGAACACAGTAGAAAAGGCACAAACTCATCTTCAACAACTTTGGATTGTTGATTTCTGGTAGCATCGGATGTGCTCTAAGCCTCAAAATTTGCAGGGAGGCTAGGACACATGTATTCCAAAATACTAAAAAATCGTTTTGGGAAATTCCACTTGGAGAAGGTTTTATTAAAATAATTAATTATTTTTAATGGAGGCCTAAGTCTAAACTTAGGAAATTAAAATAATTAAAGGGTATTAATTAAACTAGGAGTGAAACTTCTAGAAGAAGACGAGGATCAAGCCAAAATGATCTAAGCCATTGATTAGAATCTAATCTGGGCCGTTGATTGATCAACGAGAGAATTATAAGAAGAGGCTTGATGGGCATTTGGAAATCACATTGAGTGAGAGACCAAAGATCGATTTTCTCAAGAGAGTAGCACAATAGTTGTCGGAGAGGTCATCGAGGAGATTTCTTGCAGTGAGGGGCAGAGATAATTTTCTGGTTGGAGAGTTTCCTGATCCAGGGATACATTGCAGAGGAGGCAGAGAGAGATCCAGAAGAGGCAGCGTAGAGCTATGCTAGGTAGCGTAGAGCCACACTGAAGCAGTGCGAAAGCGTAGAGCCCGAGAGGAGATTCGAAATTTGCTAGAGAGTCGAGTTCTAGAGCCAGAAGCCGGGGTGTGAGACTGGAAGGGCAAAGAGTCGAAGTTCCAAAGGCAAATCGACCAACAAGAAGGGTGACATAGAGCCTAGTAGCTGTGACACTGAACTGCGTAGGCTAACGCAGAGGCAGTGTGGGGCTTGCCATCCAAAGCCTGGATCAATATTTAATCTTCAGTGATAGTGTGAGGTATTTCTCACTCATTTCTTTGCGAGTCAAATTCTCTGTATCGGATAGCTAGTAAGGCATCCAAAGATTGTATTCAGAAACTACTGCATAATAATACAAACCCTTAGCTGTTGCACTGGTTTTCCTGCATTGGGCTTTTTCGGGGACATTTGTCCAAAAACAACAGAGTCACTTGTGTGCGTATTATTTCTTCTTGCTCAGTTCTTGTTTCCGCATATAATTTAATTAGTGAAAGTTGCAGTCGTATTTACTTCGATATTTATAGTGTAACACAGTAAATAACTTGCATGAATTAACAAGTAGGAGTAATATCAGTTTGCTGCAGTAGGGTATTTGGGTCTCCAAATTTTCATATGGTCTTAGAGGGCAGGTGAAGCAAGAGAGCAGATCGGAAGAGCCCAACGTTGAAGAGAAGGAGGGAGATCGAAGTGCTGCGTAGGCAGCAGATCGAATCCCTCGAGGGATTGCGTAGTCCAAGCCAGGAGGGCAAGATTCTCAAGGAAAATCTCTCTCTGAGTGAGTTGACAGAGAGGTAAGATTTCCAGATCGAGATTTGTCAGCGACAAAGGGAGCAGCGTAGCAGCAGATTCAGCGCAGAGCAGTTTTCTAGTGAGACGCAGTTTTCTGCAGTAGTTGCTGGGGTAGAAAACCGTCAGAAGAGGGAAGGAAACACTCTTGAGAGAATTTTCTCCTCGGAAGAATTCCTAGCCAGGGAATTTGATTTCTCATTTGCTGAGCAGCAGTAGAGAGGAGTAGATCTACTAACTCCAGCAGGGAGTGCGTAGGCCAGCCCAGCAGCAACACAGAGGAGAGAGGAGGCAGTTTGACATTTTGTTGGTAGAGATGGCAGCGAACGGGCTGAGAGATCAAGATCGGTTGGATGGAGCATCCAACTATGTGATCTGGAAGGCTAGGATCGCATGCCTTCTGGATGAGCATGATCTTAAGATGTATGTAGTGTGTTAGTTGTATGATGATCAAAAAGTACAAGGCTAAGATGGCGAAGGCCAAGTGGTTGATCCTCAATGGAGTGAGGGATCACGTTGTATGTCACATTGCTGGCAAAGGGACGATCAAAGAGATGTGTGTGTAAATTCCTAAACCGGAATTCCTTCTGCAACAACTAATGATACTTCTCCTATTTGTTAAATTCCTTCAAACAAATTACTTACAGTTTCCTACGGCAAATATCAAAATACATACACTGCAGCCTTCACTTAATTAAATATTATGCGGAAACAAGAGACCGAGCAAGAAATAAAATAAAACACAATAACACCGTTATTTTTGGACAAATGTCCCCGGAAAAACCCAATGTGGGAAGCCGGTGTAGCAGATCTGAGGGCTTATTATTATTAAGTAGTAGCAAATTTTGAATACATCTCTGAATACTTCTCGGGTTATTCAATTATATAGAGAAATATTGACAGAAAGATTTGTGAGATTACCTCACACAATCACTAAGAAAAATCCTTGTTGATCCAGACACTGGATGAAGTACCTCTGGTAGGCCCTGCGCTGCCTCTGCGAAGTCCTCACGCAATCCCTGCGTCAACCCCTCTAGGCACTACGTCACCTGGCCAGCTGATTGATTTGCTGCCCGAAGTCACTGCTCTCAGCCTCCCGGTCTCACACCCTGACTCTCGTCTTCTGAAACTAACTTTGCTGCAAAATTTCACTCTCTCTCACCCTCTATGCTGCCCCTGCGTGACCTTGCATCAGCGTCTGCGTGAGAGCTGCTGGATCACTCTCTGCCTCTCTCTGCTAATGATTCTCTGGCTGAGAAAATCTCCCTCTCTCTCCAGATGCTATCCCTGCCCCTCAACTGCAAGAAATCTCCTAGATCAAAATTTCCTCATGAGAACTTCTCACTTCAGAAATTCAATCTCTTGATCTCTCGGTATGTTTTCCAAATGACGCTCAAGCTCCTCTAAATAATCTTCTCGTTGACATTCAACGACACAGATTAAAAGCTAATCAATGGCTAAGATCATTTTAGCTTGATCCTCGTCTTCTTCTAGAAGTTATACCCACAATTAGATTAATACCCATTAATATTTTTAATTTCCTAAGTTTAGACTTAGGGTCCCATTAAAAAATATTAATTATTTTAATAAAATTGATTCTGGGTGGAATTTCCTAAAACGCTTTCTGAGTTCTTTGGAATACATGTGCCCAAACCTCCCTGCAAAATTTGAGACCTAGAGCACATCCGATGCTTCTCCAAATCAACAATGTGGGATGCCTTGGCTACGTTGTATCAAGGATCTTCCAAGCAGCGGAAGTTGTACTTGGAGGAGAAGCTGAGATCAACAAGGATGGAGAAAAGGGAATGCATTGATCCGTTCTTGTCAAAGCTTCAGGAAGTCCGAGATCAGTTGGCAGTTGTAGGATCAACACCTCAACCTACAATAATGGTGAGGTTGGCCCTGAATTCAGTTTTAGAAGAATGGCAAGTATTTGTCCAAAGTATCCTGAGCAGAGAGAGATTGCTAGATTGGGAAGGAACGTGGGCCGCTCTTTAGCAAGAAGAGATGAGGTGAGACTTAGTCAACTGCAAACTTAATGGCAACATCAACAGTGGGACGAAGCCCAAGGAGGAGGAAGAGAATGCAACCCTTGCATCAGAAGGGCAACGGGAGCAGCGAATGCGGAAGAAGGACGTCTCAAAGATCAAATGTTTCCAGTGTGGTGAATTTGGTCACTATGCTACGCAGTGTCCTCTCAAGAAGAAGGACAAGGATGAGAAACATGATCCATAAGCTGCTACCGCAAAGATCGAGGATGAAGAGTTCCCATGATTGCCCAGATACCTCCAGGGGAGAGGTGGGGTGATCTAGTACTGTAGTGGTGGGCTCCAGTATTGTAGCAATAATGCTACAACTCCTGGAGCTCCCTATCTCTAATTTTATCAACCCGGTAGTTCGTACAAACTTGGAAGCGACGGTGCTGTATGCACAAGTACTAGCTCTTGTCGCAGCTGTCACTTGGTCAGCTGGCACAAGTCCGCTAGGGCTCAAGCCAATTTCTATAGGCTCACAGAAGAAGCTTTATGAATGATGGACGAAAGCTAACTCAAAGGAGACTAGTCTATTTGCAAAAAGAAACTGAAAGCCAACAAAGCATGGAAACCCTAGTAAACCCTAATTTGACTAGCTAGACCCTAACTATGCAAAACTGTGAATGAAACAACTACCAATAATGCCATTACTTGCAGTGAACTGAAATACATGCATCTAAGCTACTTGCATCTGAAAAGACATGTTTTTGTATTTTTTCATTAAGTGGTTGGATTTGTTGTGATGATGCTTTTGATTAGGGTTTGGTTGTGCAGGAGCGGTTGGAATGGAAGGAAAGCATGGGCAAGGTCAGGATGGCTAGGGGAGGTCCCAGAGGGTCTCTAGCATCGATCCCCAGAAGTCTACCACGTTCGGATGCTCAGCAGCCGAGTTTGCAAATTTCTACAGGAAGTCTGTAGGGGATCCTACAGGAAACTCAGAGGTTTCTATAGGAAGTCTGTGCAATTCTACAGGATGTTTGGCCGTGGGGGTTTTGGGAGATGGTGAAGTGTTGGAGTGGTGTGGGAGGATAGGTGAGATGGAGATGGAGCTGGTGATGGCTCAGGAGCAGAAAAATCCGATGGAGGAAGAGTGCATGCAGTGGTTTGATGGTTGGAAGGATGGGATCAACGAAAGTGTAAGTAGATGGAGCTAAGTGATCAATGGATGAGTTGGAGGGTAAATGAGCTGGACAGAGGCTGAATGGGTGACTTGAGGAGAGATCAAGAAGAAGAAGAAGAAAGTGGAATGATATGGAGCAGCGTAAATGAAACAAATGACTTATGCACCAAAAACGAGAATTCACTAACCTATGATAACTGTGCCATGAAACCTATGAACATCAATGGAAAACCAAGAAATGAAACTCGTGCATGGAAGTGAAATGTAGAGGTATGGTTCAATGTCAAGAGTGCATGGATGGATCTTCAACGAAAATGTCTATGTTGCAGCTTGCATGGAAGTGAGAAGAACTGCGTTTCTTTTTGGTGGTTGGTTATGGACTGCACCCCAATCCCTAACAGAGATGGCAGTGAGCCTTTACAACCTTTTTCTGGAGCTCCAATAGATTATATCTATCCTCTTCTAACCTAAGCAACTGGAAACAAATTCACCATAAACTAATCCTATCTAAGCTCATGAAAAAGACTAAATTAACAAACTGTAAATTCGAATTGCATGGTAAAGAAAAAAAACTCAAAGTGCTGGAACGAAATGCAACAACATTACAACACCGAGGAGATCTATTGCTCTTAGGTTGGGCCCTAACCTGAGAGCTATAGCTCCCTTAGAAAACTCAGAATGAGATCAAAATCTGCCTTCTTTATTCATAATCTGATATCATGCCAAAACTGGCTTACAAAAGGAACAAACACCGAGCTGTAGCTCGTACTTCCAAATTACAAGAGCAATACAAAAGTTCAAAAAGCTCCTATCCAAGGCTACGGCCTCAGTATTTATGCAAAATGATCATCCAACAGGTGTCCTTGATTTGAGGAGCTCGGCTGTCCAACTGAAGTTTAAACTGCTGATCCTGTAGGACAGTCATAACTGCTGTTCCTGTAGAACAGTTATAACTGCTGTTCCTGTAGAACAGTTGGCTGCCTCTAAGCTCGGTGGGGAGATGGATTGGAGCTCGGAGCTATGGTGGGAATCACGAGGAAGGTCCCCAAGACTGTGGACATCCTCTCCTAAAAACCAGCAGTGCCACCTCACTGTCTCCTTGTCTCCTTTCACGTGGTCTTTTCTCCCTTTTAATGCCAAAAACTTGAAAGCATCATGCATTAGTCACGTAGATAAAATGTCTACCCTTCTTCCTACAAACAACACGAATAAACTAAGAAATGCATGCATAAGCAATAAAAGATGAATGGTTTGAGCAAAGCAAGCAGGCCAAATGAGCCCAAATTATACCAAAAATTGGGGCTCATCATCACCCCCCAGCTAAACTATTTGCTCATCCTTGAGCAACTTTGCTCTGGCTCCTCGTCTTTGGCCGAGAACTAGAGCCCGGAGCATGCTTTTCCTTCCCTGTTTTTGGTGGTCCTGCCTTTTCTGCCGAGGGTGGCGCTGCTTCCTTTCCTATTTTTGGCGGCCCTGCCTTTGCTGCCCCTGGTGGTGACGAAGGTGGTGCTTCTTCCCCCTTTCCTATTTCCTTGAGCCGGGCTTCGGAAGGCGATTGGCCTATTTTTCGTGTCCAGGAAGTTATTTTTGGGCTCCCCTTCTCGGGGGTGGCTGATGTTTTAGAGGGGGTTCTTGCACTGGGTGAAGTAGGGACATCCCCTAAAGTGGTTTAGCTGCCGGGTGGAGGCTGTGGCTTGCCCGTGGTCATCCGCTTGCTTCTCCTGGCCTCAGATGGTAGAGGGGTCTCCATCTCTCTCTTTTCCTTCGGCTTTGGAGGTGTACTGAGGGCGGCCAGCGCCGCTGCTGCCTCCTTTTCTAGAATACCAGCCTTCTCTTTCTTGCGTTTTTCTCTCTCAGAGCTCCTTGTAGAGGGCCCCTCCTTTTCAGATTTCGGGCTTCCTGTAGAAGACCCTGCTTTGCCCACTTCCGGGCCTCCTGTAGAAGATTCTTTCTTTCCCGCTTTTGGGCTTCCTGTAGAAGACCCGGCTTTAGCCACTCCCGGGCTTCCTGTAGAAGGCCCTATCTCTGTCTTCAGGCTTCCTGTGGGAGGTTGTTTCTCAATGACTTTCGGGCTTCTTGTAGAAGCCCCTTTTTCCAATTTCAGGCTTCCTGTAGAAGCCTTTGTCTCCGTTTTTGGGCTTCCTGTAGAAGCCTGTTTCTCAACGATTATCGGGCTTCCTGTGGAAGCCTTGGTCTTTGCTTTCGGGCTTCATGTAGAAGCCTGCTTCTCAATGATCTTCGGGCTTCCTGTAGAAGCCTTCGTTTTTGTTTTTGGGCTTCCTGTAGAAGCTTGTTTTTGCTTTCCTGTAGACACAGGTGTCTCCACCTCTGCTTGCTTGCCTGCCTGAGTTTTGCTTTTTGTTTTGGTTGCAGGTGCTGTTGAGGTACTTGGGCTGACGTGGACCACCTCAGCTTTGTCCACTCTGCTCTTCAGCCTCTTTTCTCTTGCTGACAGGATAGGTGTGCCACCTTTTTCTTTGTCCTCCTTTCCCTCATGCTTCTTCCTTTGTTCTCTCTTCTGTACTATTGTCGGGGTCTCTTGGCCTTCTTCCCTCTGTTCCACGGCCACTGCTTCGTGTTCCTCACTGCTGGAGGAACCCGTTTCTTCGATCAACATTTTAATGTCCCCATCTTTTGTCAAATTCCAGAAGGATTCCCATGAGAGGGGAACCTTATATGAATGCAATGCATCCTCCACAAGAAGCTTGATCAACCCATGGTGGGCTATCTGATCTGGTATTCCCTCTTTCAGCTTTGTAGCACACTCCATTAGAGACTGCAGGAGGTAATAAGGGATGCTCAGTTTTTGTTCTACAGGAAGGTCAATTCGGTGCCTTAATTCAGTGAGCAACCGAAAGTGATATGCATACACGATGCTGAAACGGCCTTCACAAGTAATATATTTCATGATTTGCAAACTGACTTCATCCCAAGGTGGCAACAGGCTCGTTCTTCGCACCCCGTTTTTGTCCTCCGAGAATTCTTCCTCAGGTGGAAAGAATTCTTTCTTTGCCTGCTGGCTCAGCTTTCTTTCTTCCTTATCCCACGGCAAACCCATAGGAAGTTCTGTGATCCGACTGATATGTTCTGGGGTGAGCTTGAGGCTTAGGCCTCTGAAGTTCACTGTGGCCAGTGTCTGGGATTTAGGCTTCAGAGCCTGCAAGAATTCTTCGGCCACTTCATCATCGTAACCCTGCAGCTTATCACAAAAAGGCATCCATTGTGCTCTGGTGAAGAGCTCTACCACTGCTGGGTTTTCCCTTAATTTGGTTGAATCAGTGGGTTCCCGTCTTATAAACCCACCCGGCATGATGAACACGGTCGTTTGAATTAAAGGTGGCAAATGCAAAAGAGATTTGGTCTATTAAGACAGAGCATGCACAAAATCCACAAAATTCAACACAGTCTACTTATATCGACATCCTGTAGAACGATAGCATAGGCACAGCAAACAACAATTCCACCAATATCTTTATGACCCGACTGTGGACGATGGTCTTGCCACTTCTACTAACCAGTTGCATGAAGAGTTCAGGGTTACCTCTTTAATTGGCCACCTTTTTTCGTGAGGCACCCGCTTCCCTGTAGATGACTGTGTTCCTGTAGACTGCGTTCCTGTAGAACTGCGCTCCTGTAGAACTGCGTTCCTGTAGAAGCAGTGCGCAATTCTCGGGGAGGACTGTAGTTGGCCCGCGCTCGAGGTGTTCTTTACCGGCGTTCTGGTAGCCAACAGCTCGGCGTATCAAAGTGCAGAGGAGATCAGAATAGCCACCCGAGTTGAAGTGTTGGATGATAAATGCATGCGCATGATCTAGCCGATTAGATTTTGAATCGGCGCAATCCGTGGCGCGGGGGATGAGCTGTCCCCGCCGGACCGTTGGGCGACGTCATCCATCATCCGCCTGCGTATTCACTTGCTGCCGCATTCATTCCCACAGATTTGCCGCCGCCTTTTCCTGTTAAACTCATGCTTCTGACGAGAGTGTTCTCACGTGCGTGCCGTTCATTCTCTTTGTCGTGGCCGCCACCCAAACATCCAATTACACTTTAACTAGTCGACGTGGCCAGTCGACTGGCCATACGGCCGCTCAACCATTCAATTTTACGCTTTGCAAACAATTTCAAAGTAAGATTCATGCGATTTGATGGAAGGAAGGGTTGAGACACTTACCTGCGTGGCTGCACACGATTTTTCCAGTTCTTGGACGATGGTGAGTGGATCTACCTGCTGCATGCGACTTACACAGACCCGGAGGCTCGTGGTTACAGGCTGCCAACGATGGAGTGGATGTTTTGCTTGCATGCGCCCGCGTTTCATTTCAGATGGCAGTGCTGTGAATGGTATCCACTCGAGCAGGTTGAACTGTTACAGGATTCCCGCGAGGTGTCTCGTAACAGTCCTTTCTCCTTGGGTGCATGCTGCACGACGGAGGTTCTGGCCTTTCAATCACGTTCCCGGAGCTCTTGATGCCTGCGGTATGAGATCCCAGCATTTGTTTAACTTTGAAAATGGCTTTTCCCGCGAGAACTCATCGATCTTCTTTGTTGGTGCAGGGAACTTGGTCGCATGTCGACAAGGATGGTGGAGCAAGGTGACAGCAATGTGCAAGGGTGCCAACAGAGGCTTGCATGCATCCAAACCAATCCATAGTCGCTAAATCTCTTTTTAAGATGAATTCTGGCCGTCCAAAACTCCTACAGGAAGTTTCCTGTAGAACACAGAGCTTCCTGTAGAAAGTTCGGCCTTCCTGTAGAAAGTCTGTACTTTCCTGTAGAAAATCCGCGCCTTCCTGTAGAAAGACTGCATCATCCTGTAGAAGATTCAAACCATGATAAAATTGCACATACCTTGGAAAAAACATGGATATCCTTGGAGGAGGTGCTGGTGAGGTCCCTTGACAATGATACGGACCTTTGGCTTTGAGTTGGAGGGTTTCCTCTCCTCCATAGAACATCTTCAACCCTTCTACAGGAAGTTTCCTGTAGAACACAGAGCTTCCTGTAGAAAGTCTGCATGCAATTTTACCATATTTTGCTTATTGTTTTTTTCTTTTCTTTTTTCTCTTTTTTTTGAAAGATAACAGGGGCGCCTCAAAGAGGTTTTCACCCATGCCATCTGCCCTGAGCGCCTCAGAAAGGTTTTCACTCAAGGATCTTTTTCAAACCTTTTTTCTCTTTTTTTTGAAAGACAATAGGGGTGCCTCAATGAGGTTTTCACCCCTACTACCTGCCTTGGGCGCCTCAGAGAGGTTTTCACCCAAGGATCTTTATTATTATTATTTTTTTTTTTTTTTTTATGTCCTTCAGGGTATGCCAAAAGCAGAGGCAGAACCCTTCTCTATGACCAATACAGATTTCTCCATAGTCTTGATGAACTCTTGTCTGGAGAGAGGTCTCCTGTAGATCTTCAACCGATGCCCATTGACAAGCATGGGAATGGATTCCTCATCAATGGTTCGAATAAGGACAGATCCATTGTCATGGCATCTTTCCACTGCATATGGTCCTAGCCATCTAGTTCTCAGCTTCCCCTTGAAATCTTTGTATCTGGAGTCATACAACAAAGCCCAATCTCCCGGCTGAAATTGCTTGTCATGGAGATGTTGGTCATGCCACACCTTTCTCTGAAGTTGAACCACTTCTGAGTGAAGGAGGGCCTGCATTCAGTGCTCATCCAGGCCATTCAGCTGCAGCAGCCTTTCTTGTTGTGCATGGCTGAGATCTAGGTCCAGCTGAGCTACCATCCTCAAAGTGTTGTATTCAAACTCAATGGACAGCAAAGCTTTCTTCCCATAGACCAGCTCATACGGTGTGAAGCCGGTGGTGGTCTTTCAAGTGGTGTTGTAAGCCCATGTGGCTTCAACCAGGCGATCTGCCCAGTCCTTTCGGCTGCTGCTCACCACTTTAGTCAAGATCCCTTCTAATGCTCTATTGGTGACTTCCACCTGCCCATTGGCTTGAGGGTGATAAGGGGTGGAAGTCCTATGCTTGATCTTGTGATGAGCTAGGAGATCTTCAACCAGGTTGGAGGTGAACTGGCTCCCTTGATCGGTGACCAGCTCTCTTGGATAGCCAAACTTATAGAAGATGTTCTCTCTTAGGAACTCGGCCACCTTCTCTTCTGTTGCTGCTTTGATTGCTTTGGTCTCGGCCCACTTTGTCAAATAGTCAGTACACACAATGATGTAAGTCCTTTGCCTCGAAGAGGGGTTGATCGGGCCCACAAAATCCATGCCCCACTTCTCAAATGGCTCAAGAGTCACTTGAGGTTGGAGAGGCATCTCATCCCTTTGGGTCGGTTTCCCCATTCTTTGGCATTGGTCACACTGACTGACATATCTTCTGACATCTTGATGAAGTGTGGGCCAATAGTAGCCTGCCTGCAGGATTTTGAAGGCAGTTCTCTTTGCTGCAAAATGTCCTCCACAAGGCCCATCATGACAAGTGAGGAGGATATCAAAGACTTCCTCCTCCCTTACACAACGCCTTAAGATCTGATCGGGGCCAAGCTTGAACAGATTGCCCCCGATCCAAGTAAATGAGGCACTTTTTCTGATGATTTTGCTCTTCTCTCTGGAAGATAGGTGTGGAGGGAACTGTGCTGAAACAAGATAGTTTGCTATATCAGCAAACCATGGAGAGAGTACTGAAATAGCAAACAGATGTTCATCGGGCATCTGGTCATCCACTGTTCCATCCTCATCTGCAGACAAATCCAATCTCGATAAAAAGTCAGCAACAACATTTTCTCTACCTGGTTTGTCAACAATGGTCAAATCAAACTGCTGCAATAAAAGTAACCATCTAATAATACGAGCATTCACATCTGGTTTATTCATTAAATATCTAATAGCAGCATGGTCAGTATGTACAAAGGTCTGGTAACCAGTAATATAATGTCGGAACTTGTTCAATGCATGGACCACAGCCAAGAATTCTTTCTCGGTTACAGTGTAATTCAGCTCAGCTTTGGACAAGTTTTTGCTAATAAAGTAAATGGCATATGGAAGTTTTTGCTCAACTTGTCCTAAAGCTGCACCTATGGCTTTGTTCGAGGCATCAGTGTGGATGTGGAAAGGTAGGGCCCAGTTTGGACCTCACAGGATTGGGGCTGACACCAACTTGTCCTTCAATTCATTTAAAGCCCTCTGACAATCGTCAGTCCATTTAAACTCCACATCTTTTGGCAACAGGCCAAACAATGGCGAGGCTAGCTTGCTGAAATCTTTAATGAATCTCCGGTAATATCCTGTTAATCCCAAGAAACTCCGGACATCCCTTACCTTTTGAGGAGGTGGAACCCTCTTGATGAGAGCAATCTTGTTAGGATCCACCTGCAACCCTTGGCAAGAAATGGTATGGCCTAGCACGGTCCCTTCAGTCATTAGGAATTCACATTTTTCAGGACTAAGGGACAAGTTCATCTCGATGCATTTGGTTAGGACTTTTCCCAGATTGGACAATGCTTCCTGGAAGTTGGCCCCATAAGGAGTAAAGTCATCCATATAGATTTCTACTGCATCATGGACCAGCTCCGAGAAGATGCTCAAGACAGCTCTCTGAAAGGTAGCAGGAGCATTGCACAGCCCAAAGGGAAGGACTCGGTAGGCAAAGGTACCCCAAGGACAAGTGAAGGTGGTCTTATCTTGGTCTTCCGGGCTGATTTGGATTTGGTTGTACCCGCTAAACCCATCCAGGAAAGAGAAGAACTTCTTTCCTGCCAGTCCATCCAACACTTGATCTATAAAAGGTAGAGGGAAATGGTCTTTCTTGATAGCTTTGTTCAGCTCTCTGTAGTCCACACAGATTCTCCATTTCCCATTTTTCTTGGGAACCAACACTAGAGGGGACACCCATTCACTATCTGAGATGGGGTAGATGAATTCGGCATCCAACAGTTTTTGCAACTCTTCCTTGACAATGTCCTTAAGGGTTGGATTCATTCTCCTCTGAGGTTGCCTAACCGGTTTACAATCCTCTTTGATGTATATGTGATGAGTACAAACCGAAGGATGAACTCCTTTCATCTCCTTATAGCTCCAAGCAAAAGCATCTAAGTGGCTGGCCAACAGGCTACACAACTCCTTTTCCTGGGAAGGAGATAGGGAGGAGTTGATCTTTAATGCTCTCTCAGGGCCGAACTCCACATTCTTAACTCTGGGAGTGACAGGGTTGGTTGTACAAAGATCCACTAAGGTGCTAGCTTGGGCATCCTCCACCAATTTCTCTAAGGATAGTGCACTGGAAGGTGGATTCTGGATCAAGGTCTCAATCAAGTCATCCTCGGTTGGGGGGTCTCTTCTAGTGGTCTCTAAGGTGCATAGAGGTGCTGAGTACACCTCGTCTTCCTCTCCCTCTTCCAACCAGAGAGGTAGGTCATGCTTTAAGGAGGGTTGGGCAGGAGGGTATAGGACTAGCTGCTTGGACATGGGACCATTTTTGATGGTCATGTTTCCTGCACGACAACTTATGTAAGCATCTGCAGTAGCTAACCAAGGCCTTCCCAAAATGAGAGGATATCCAGTAAGCTTTGCCTTTGGTTGCAGAACCAGGAAGTCTGCAGGGTATTCCCAAGAGTCAATAGAGACCAAGACATCCTCCACAATCCCTTCGGGAGTCACGGTGGAGCGATCTGCTAATTGCAGTACTGTCGAGGTCTTCCTCAAGGAACCCTGAAGATTAAGCTTAAGCATGGTATCCCTAGTCATCACATTAATGGCAGCCCCCAGATCAATCAAGGTGTGAGGTATAATGGTGCCATTGATGTGAACATCTACTATAGGACTTCCAGGATCTAGGTACTTTGGGCAGATGACTTGTCCTAACATAAGGTCAGACAGTTGTCCTATGACATTGATAGTTGAAGCATCTTTCTTCCGTCTGCCTGGGTGTTTGAAACACTTCTCCTTAACCAGTTTGTTGTATATTGGCACATCCTTAATGGCTTGGAGAAGTGGTATTTTTACACACAACTGCTTGAGCTCGCCCAGAAGCTCATCCTCCTCTGGGTTGGGTTGTGTGGTGGCTGTTAGTCTCTCAGGAAAGGGTGGAATAACCTTCGGTTCACTTTCCTGTTTATCTTCCTCATCCTCTGGGGAAGGAGGTTGGCGATCTGGTAGAGTCTTTCCAGATCGAAGATTGATCTCCTGGATCTCCACAGCATAGGTAGGGCATGAGGTTTCCCCAGTGTATACCTGCTGGGCCTGTCTATTGTTGGGGTTCGGGTTCGGTTGAGCAGGCATTTGAGGTTGCCTTGGAGGAGCAGGAGGTAAAGGCTGAGGTTGAACTGGTGGTGGAGGCAAAATGGCAGGAGGAGTGTTGTATTGGGGCCTCCACCCCGGCTGAGGTGCATTCCATTGAGGCTGTGGCTGGGCATGTGAGTGATATGAATGAGAAGTAGGTTGAGTGGGGTACTGAGGTGGATAAGACCATGGAGGAGGCATGGACCATGAAGGATGAGCAGGGGGACCCCAGGAAGGCATAGGAGTCGATTGGTTGGGGCTGTAATAGGCTTGAGATGCCCCTTGCATCCCCTGCTGATAAGGTCTAGATCCCTGCAGCCTCCTTTGGTTGAGGTAATAGAGAGGCTCTGTGGGAACTTCTGTCCCTTGGTACATGGCTTTAAACCCAGGTAAGGTTGGACACTGATTTGTGGGATGGTCCTCCTCACAAACAAAACACACTTCAACAGAATGCAATGGACATTCGTTCTTAGGGTGTCTCCTTGTGCACCTAGGGCAGAAGACCGCCAAGGCCCTCTCAGCTTCTTCTTTCTTTTGCTAAATCCTGAATGTGTCAAGCTGCATGGCAAGGGTCTGTCTCACCTCACTCTTAAGATCTTCTAATTGATTTGCAAGCTCATGTTTGGAGAAAGGGACACTAGTTGAGAGGAGGTTTCCTCTACCACGTTTCCGAGCTGCCCTGGAGTGGTTTCTAAACACAGTCTTGATGTCCTCATAAGGCAGTTGGTAAATGTCCCCCCCAGCGAACATGTGAAGGGTATCTAAGAGGTCTTCAGGGACTCCTCGGAGTAGGACCAACTTGAGGGATTCAGGGTCAAGTGTACACCTGGCCCGCTTATAGCTTAGTTGGAACCTCTCCTCATAATCCTCTAAGGACTCATCATTTCCCATGGTCATCCAAAAGATTTCCCCCTTTGTTTCCTTGGACCTACAGTAATCCCGATACTTGGTATTGAAAGCTTGCTGCATCTGAGCCCAAGTGGTGATACTATTCCCAGGTAAGCCCATGAACCAGCGTAATGCTGCATCCTTAAGAGTGGAAGGGAATAGTTTCAGCTTTTGCTCATCTTCAGTATAGTCATAGGTTCTACAAAGGACAACAAACTCAAACAGGAAGGTATCCGGATCTTCAGTGGTCAACCCATGGAAGTGAGGTAAGGCGGAGGGGCTAATGTTCTTCATTTTCATCTCTCCATTGGTCTCTCGGATGGGGAAGGCACCTTCTATTCTCTCATCTTCCCTTCTATTGTCAGCCATAGCTTCAGATGGAGTGGTCTCTAACTCTTCTTCTACTATAGGGTCTTTGGATATCTCAGGATGTTCACCTATAGGTTCTTCTGGGTCACTGTCACCAAGGAAGAGAGAAGGCTGACTTAGTGATGTGGTGGGGGTGTTTGGTAGGAATTTGCCTGATCTATCTCGGTTCCTACGAGGCATGAAATGGAAAAGACTTTCTTTTTCTTTTGATTACTTTTGCTTGCTTTTCTTTTGGTACCTGCAAAACTGAGACAGATTGATCTACAACTAACTATGAAAGATGCAGAATTAAACTGAAAGCAGGAAAGAACTAATCTACTTTGCTCAAATGAAATTGCAAAAATGGAAATGCTAGTCTACGCTTGCAGAAAGGAAATGTTAATCTATGTAAGCAGGAAATGCTAATCTACGAAAGCAGGAAATGTCTATGCTACTTTTGCAGAATGGAAATGAAATAAACTACTTAGCAGAAGGTAAGAGTAAGAAAGTAGAAGAAAAGCAACAATTACTGATACTCTGACGCTTCCCTGGCAACGGTGCCAAAAAGGTGGTGGGCTCCAGTATTGTAGCAATAATGCTACAACTCCTGGAGCTCCCTATCTCTAATTTTATCAACCCGGTAGTTCTTACAAACTTGGAAGCAACGGTGTTGTATGCACAAGTACTAGCTCTTGTCGCAGTTGTCACTTGGTCAGCTGGCACAAGTCCGCTAGGGCTCAAGCCAACTTCTATAGGCTCACAGAAGAAGCTTTATGAATGATGGACGAAAGCTAACTCAAAGGAGACTAGTCTATTTGCAAGAAGAAACTGAAAGCCAACGAAGCATGGAAACCCTAGTAAACCCTAATTTGACTAGCTAGACCCTAACTATGCAAAACTGTGAATGAAACAACTACCAATAATGCCATTACTTGCAGTGAACTGAAATACATGCATCTAAGCTACTTGCATCTGAAAAGACATGTTTTTGTATTTTCTCATTAAGTGGTTGGATTTGTTGTGATGATGCTTTTGATTAGGGTTTGGTTGTGCAGGAGCGGTTGGAATGGAAGGAAAGCATGGGCAAGGTCAGGATGGCTAGGGGAGGTCCCAGAGGGTCTCTAGCATCGATCCCCAGAAGTCTACCACGTTCGGATGCTCAGCAGCCGAGTTTGCAGATTTCTACAGGAAGTCTGCAGGGGATCCTACAGGAAACTCAGAGGTTTCTACAGGAAGTTTGTGCAATTCTACAGGATGTTTGGCCGTGGGGGTTTTGGGAGATGGTGAAGTGTTGGAGTGGTGTGGGAGGATAGGTGAGATGGAGATGGAGCTGGTGATGGCTCAGGAGCAGAAAAATCCGATGGAGGAAGAGTGCATGCAGTGGTTTGATGGTTGGAAGGATGGGATCAACGAAAGTGTAAGTAGATGGAGCTAAGTGATCAATGGATGAGTTGGAGGGTAAATGAGCTGGACAGAGGCTGAATGGGTGACTTGAGGAGAGATCAAGAAGAAGAAGAAGAAAGTGGAATGATATGGAGCAGCGTAAATGAAACAAATGACTTATGCACCAAAAACGAGAATTCACTAACCTATGATAACTGTGCCATGAAACCTATGAACAGCAATGGAAAACCAAGAAATGAAACTCGTGCATGGAAGTGAAATGTAGAGGTATGGTTCAATGTCAAGAGTGCATGGATGGATCTTCAACGAAAATGTCTATGTTGCAGCTTGCATGGAAGTGAGAAGAACTGCGTTTATTTTTGGTGGTTGGTTATGGACTGCACCCCAATCCCTAACAGAGATGGCAGTGAGCCTTTACAACCTTTTTCTGGAGCTCCAATAGATTATATCTATCCTCTTCTAACCTAAGCAACTGGAAACAAATTCAACATAAACTAATCCTATCTAAGCTCATGAAAAAGACTAAATTAACAAACTGTAAATTCGAATTGCATGGTAAAGAAAAAAAACTCAAAGTGCTGGAACGAAATGCAACAACATTACAACACCGAGGAGATCTATTGCTCTCAGGTTGGGCCCTAACCTGAGAGCTATAGCTCCCTTAGAAAACTCAGAATGAGATCAAAATCTGCCTTCTTTATTCATAATCTGATATCATGCCAAAACTGGCTTACAAAAGGAACAAACACCGAGCTGTAGCTCGTACTTCCAAATTACAAGAGCAATACAAAAGTTCAAAAAGCTCCTATCCAAGGCTACGGCCTCAGTATTTATGCAAAATGATCATCCAACAGGTGTCCTTGATTTGAGGAGCTCGGCTGTTCAACTGAAGTTTAAACTGCTGATCCTGTAGGACAGTCATAACTGCTGTTCCTGTAGAACAGTTATAACTGCTGTTCTTGTAGAACAGTTGGCTGCCTCTAAGCTCGGTGGGGAGATGGATTGGAGCTCGGAGCTATGGTGGGAATCACGAGGAAGGTCCCCAAGACTGTGGACATCCTCTCCTAAAAACCAGCAGTGCCACCTCACTGTCTCCTTGTCTCCTTTCACGTGGTCTTTTCTCCCTTTTAATGCCAAAAACCTGAAAGCATCATGCATTAGTCACGTAGATAAAATGTCTACCCTTCTTCCTACAAACAACACGAATAAACTAAGAAATGCATGCATAAGCAATAAAAGATGAATGGTTTGAGCAAAGCAAGCAGGCCAAATGAGCCCAAATTATACCAAAAATTGGGGCTCATCATGTAGTTTGAAAGAATTGCAGATGGGCAGAATCCTTGAGGAGTCCACCTCTTGGATCAATACCTTGCTATGGGATCCCATATTAGAAGTAGCAGGATGGATTGGGTCAGTTGGTGCAGAGGAGTGCTAGAGTCTAAGCAGCACAGAGTTAGTGTTGGCAGCAGTGCAGTTGGCACAGAGCAGAGTCAGCAACAGAGCAGTGGCGAGACTAGAGGCATTCAGAACTCCAACATCAGATGCATCACGTTGAACACCATTGGTTTAGTATTTGGGATGCTTTTCCGTTGTTGTTGCAGCAACAACAACAGGTGGAGAGGGTTGTAGTGCAGATGTAGAGTTGGTCGTGGCAGGGCCAGCAGCAGCATAGATGCACCATTTGCGCCGTAGTTGGTGGGCAGTGATGTCAGACATCAGTAGTGCAGAGGGAGATGTTACAGAGGAGGGTGACGCTTCAGCAGGTTGCATTACTAGAGCACATTCCTCGCTAAGAGTGAGTGTTGATTTCTGGTAGCATCGGATGTGCTCTAAGCCTCAAAATTTGTAACGAGGTTAGGACACATGTATTCCAGAATACCCCGAAATCGTTTTGGGAAATTCCACTCGGAGAAGGTTTTATTAAAATAATTAATTATTTTTAATGGAGGCCTAAGTCTAAACGTAAGAAATTAAAATAATTAAGGGGTATTAATTAAACTAAGGGTGAAACTTCTAGAAAAAGACGAGGATCAAGCCAAAATGATTTAAGCCATTGATTAGAATATAATATGGGTTGTTGATTGATCAATGAGAGGATTATAAGAAGAGGCTTGATGGGCATTTGGAAATCACATCGAGTGAGAGACTAGAGATCGATTTTCTCAAGAGAGCAATGCAACAGTTGCTGGAGAGGTCATCGAGGAGATTTCTTGCAGTGAGGGGCAAAGATAGTTTTCCAGTTGGAGAGTTTACTGATCCGGGGATACATTGCAGAGGAGGCAGAGAGAGTTCCAGAAGAGGTAGCGCAGAGCCACGCTAAGGCAACACAAAGCTTGAGAGGAGATTCAAAATTTGCTAGGGAGTCGAGTTCTAGAGCCAGAAGCCGGGGTGTGAGACCGGGAGGGAAAAGAGTCGAAGTTCCAGAGGCAAATCGACCAGCAAGAAGGGTGACGCAAAGACTAGTAGCTGTGACGCTGAATTGCGTAGGCTGACGCAGAGGCAGTGTGGGGCTTGCCATCCAGAGCCTGGATCAGTATTGAATCTCCAGTGATAGTGTGAGGTATTTCTCACTAATTTCTCTGCCAGTTAGATTCTCTGTATCAGATAGCCAGTAAGGCATCCAAAGATTGTATTCAGAAACCACTGCATAATAATACAAACCCTCAGCTGCTGCACCGGTTTTCCTGCATTGGGTTTTTCCAGGGACATTTGTCCAAAAACAACGGTGTCACTTGTGTGTGTATTATTTCTTCTTGCTCAATTGTTTTCACATATAATTTAATTAGTGAAGGTTGCAGTCGTATTTACTTCGATATTTACAGTGTAACACAGTAAATAACTTGCATGAATTAACAAGTAGGAGAAATAATATCAATTTGCTGTAGTAGGGAATTTGGGTCTCCAAATTTTCACATGGATCAGTATCACTCATCTGCATGGATGAAAACATGCTTCAATTAGGTTGATCTTATCTTCTCCCTCTGAGTTTAAAAAACTCATCCAATCATATAGGTCTTTTTGTCTTTGTTCTTCCATCCTTCTTCATCTACTACCACAACCCTAGCACTGTTTATCATGCACCTGCAATCCTTACTGGGAGGCCATGGAAGAACAAATACAACCAAGCAAGATATACAGAGACAATAAACTCATGAACAATAAAATAATCAAGAAAGTACATATCTCTTGAGAGTGTGTGAGCTCCCTCTTGATCTTAGTCTTCATGGGTCCAGTCAATCTCGTTCAATTCATCAAGGATTCCAAGTCCACATTATTAAGGAGAATCAATGTCCTTGTTAAGAAGTCCACAACATCAACGAGTCAATGTCATCATCAAAAAGTCCACATCAACATTAAAAAGTTCACATCATCAATGAATCATAAGTCCACATCACTATTCATATTATCAATGAGTCTACATTATCATTAAGAAATTTACATCATCATGGAGTCCATATCATCATCAAGGACATCAAAAATTCCATATCATCAGTTATGATATAAAAGAAATTCAAGTTGATTATCTTTTGTAAACATAACAACTCCCTCTTAATCTTCAGTCTTGTTGTATTCAGCCCGCAAATCATACTCATCATCAAGATGTCAAATCTTCTAGAAGCTAGGGTTTATTTAAGTGGAAGCAATCAATCCATAGGCCCAACCCCAAATAGGGTTATCAATTTATTGATTAGGGTTTTAACTCCAAACCCTAATGATTAATCTAGGATTTTCAAACCCTAGATGAGTAATGCTTATCTCCACCTTTGCATCCTCATTCAATATCGTCTTTTACCAACATTTGCAATCCCAGGTTTTCATAAATTAGACCTTCGTCATTCTCGCTATCAGAACTAGGGAATTGATTACAAACTCTTAGGGCATTCTAGATCAAACCCTTGCTAGGGTTTTGCAAACCACAATATACCAAGAACCTGGACAAACATTCAAAGATCAAATCCTAGATTTGCAAAAACTTATCAAAATTCCATCCTTCATGGATAATGTTAGCCTTGCTCTTGACCAGTGTTACTTGGGAGCGGGAGCGAAAACGGGAGCAGGAGCAACATTTTCAAAATTTCCTAGTTTGGGAGCGAATCCCGAAGCGATTTTTTAAAAATATATATATATTTATATTTTTTATATTTTGATACATATATGTCAACAAAAACATGTAGAATGATGAATTAGATATAAAAAACATAAAAAAACATAGATTGATCATTGAACCATATCACATCAATCATCTAGAAGTTATAATCTTCATCAACCACGTCCACAAGTTAGTAACATACATATTACAACATATTGAGTCTCGTGAATCATGATTCATCAATCTTAAAGTTTCAACTTCAAGCTTTCAAAATTGAAAATTCAATATATAACATTTATCATCATTGATCACCAAAGTTGTACTTGTAAGCTAAGTTTAACCATTACAAGAAATAATATCTAACTGTTAACATGAAATGAAATGTTATAAAATGAATTATGAAATGAAATGAAACAACTTTCGCGAAGCATCGTATTAATAATTCAGAATCATTACCAATGAGTTATAATTGCCAACTTCAAACTTCAAACTTTCATTGTCACAGTCATATATTGTTTACAAAAAATATCATTATGATATGAAAGAGTCAAGAGTCAAGACTCAAGACTCAGCAGTGATGAAAACTAATAGAAACTAGAAAGGACAAGTAAACTGTAAATCTATTATCTACTACTGCATGTGGCCCTTGCCACGAGAGTCTAATGTATGAGCAGGTCGTGGTGGTCTTCTAGGAGTCTCCCGCACAGATCGATGACCAGAACTAGAAGGCACATGCCCTCCACGTGAGGGTGTAGATGGAGGTGGCGACAGCAAAGGAACAAGACTCGGAACTCGAGCACTGCTACTGGATGGTGGAGGTGGCATGGCTGCTACTTCATCTTCCTCCCTTATAAGTTCCTCTTCCAGTTCTTCAAGATGTATTGTGCCATCCTCCAAATTGTCATCCTTTGGGTGGTTGTCCCAGATTTTATATGTTGGATCCTCATAAGCCCGATCACAGTAATGACTCAACAACCTCAAGTTGTAGTGCACATAAACCAAGCTTTCTGCCCGGTTTTCATCGAGTTTGTTTCTTTTCACATTATGTATGAAGTTGTAGGTGCTCCAACACCTCTTTGCAGAAGAAGTATTTACAACTTGTGATAGAACTTTTTTTGCCAATTTTGACAAAAGTCCATGGCCGACATATGTTTCCCACCATGTGAGAGCATCAAATCTGTCTCTGTCTTCCATTGCATGGAAGGTACCAAACAAACCAGTGCCACGACGCACACTAGCACATTCCTCCCTGTCAGGTATCATCTTTTCTACTGCTTCCAGCTATCCTTTAGATACCTCTTCATCTATATGGGGTTTTGTCCTAACCCCACCCCCTGGTGCAGGTTGGCCCAACCAAGATGTAGAGTAGTATTTTGGTGTAAGGATATACGCCAAGCAATGTAGTGGAAGATTAAGTTTATTCCACCGTACACACACACAATCGTGAATCAGTTTGTACAAGTCGGGATCATTGTTATGAACAATATCTTTTATTTGCCCCAACATGGTATCCATTTGCTCATACACCTCGCCAATCACTGGTTTATCTGTATCTGCAAACCGAATCATGTGATAAATGGGCTTGGTGAAATCCAATACTTGCCTCACACGTGCCCAAAACATACCATCAAGAGCAGCCTCCTCCACCAGTTCAAAACCTCGCCTGTCAGCTGCATTTGTAGCCCTTTCCTTTAATACCGACCAGTGTGGACTTGATACTGTGCTAGCCAATGACTCTCTTACCTTCAAAAGGCGCCTGAAGGTGAGGTAATAGCTACCAAATCTAGTCCTCGCAATCTTCAACAACTCCAATCTTGAGTGACTGCGGAAAAGGCCATGGGTATTGCTATGATTTGTAATAAATTTTATCATTTGTTTGCCTTTCTTGTACAAATCATCAATCCATTTGTATTGTTCATTTTTGTTCTTAACAACATCATGCATCAAAAGGTTCAATGTGTGAACCAAACACCTAGACCAAAATATGTTGGGGTATTTATCCTCAATAATTGCTCCTGCTGACTTACAATTAGGAGCATTATCAGTGATGACTTGGATGACATTGTATGGCCCAATACGGTCAATTGTTTCAAGTAATGCTTCTGCAATGTTGATGCCGGTCTTGAACTTCTCTGAGTAATCATATGCATTTAGAAAGATGGCACCACTAACAGACACAGCAAGAACACTTATCAATGGCTTGCCTTTTACATTTGTCCATCCATCAGATACAATGGACACCCCATGGTCAGTCCAAGAACTTGTCATTCTATTCAAAGAATGTGATATTTTTGCTTTTTCATGATCAAGTCCAATGGTTCTTGCCTTGTCATACCCAGGGCTCTTGTATCCTTTAGGGGCATCATTTATGGCAGAAACCATTTTGTGCCAATAAGGTGAGCGAAGAACATTGAATGGTATCCCACATGCATAGAGAAACCTGTAAACTTTTGAATCCCCATCATTCCTACACCCTTCATCAAGGAAATCTGATATGGTTCTACGCCTTAAAGCTGGTGACCCTGTGCCTCCATATCCATTGCCTTGGGAGGATGCTGAAGGAGTTCTTTGTGCTTGTGATTGTGAGCTTGGTTCAAAGAAACCCCTTGATTTTTTAGATTTGTATTGGGTTTCCTCCTCTTCCCTTATGTATTTGGCTCTATCTGCTGCTGACACACCTGCACAAGTTTTGATTCCTATTTGTTTATCTTCATCCCATGGAATTTTCCCGCAGAGGTGTTTTCGGGCACGGGTGTATGAACCTATGTAATTATTGTTGCAATGGGGGCAATGAAATTTAGTGGTACCACCCCCTTTCCCTGCTTCCGGCCTGTTAACATATTTCCACAATGGGGTTTGGTCTTGTTTAGTTTTTTCAGCTGCTGAATCATGTTCACCCTCCTCCAGCTCCTCCTCACCGAGGTTTTCATCAAATCCACTTTGCCCCCCTTCTTCATCCCCTTCTTCATTTTGAACCCTCCTTTTCCTACTCTCCAGCACCATAATAACCAGAAAAGGAACCAAGAAGAAGAAAATGCCAAGAAATATAACCATGATGTTTGAAATTTGTAGTTTTGAATCTGCAAAATTTAATAAAATGGAATGGGAATGGGAATGGCCCAATGGGAAACCGAAATAGAGAAAAGTTTATTTATTTATTTAGAAATTAGGAGTGAATTAATAAAAATTAAAATAAAATTGCTAACCTACCTCAAATGCGTCCAAGACTCCTTGCTCCTTGCTCCCTGCTCCTTGCTCCTTGGCACCTTGTTCTCAGTCTCACTCAAGTCACAATGATTCATAAAATCCCTCCCTCCCTCTTTATATAAAAATAAAATCGATTTTTAAGCCGTGCGATTTTTTTTTCCCCGCCGCATTCGCTCTCAGCCTCTGCGCGCGTTGCTTCGGGAGCGATGCTCCCGAAGTTGCTCCCGGATTTGGTAGGGAGTGCAAATATTTTTATTGGGAGTGCGTTCCCGACCCCCTCCTGAGCCGTTCCCGCCCGGAGTACGGATTGGGAGCGGGATCGGGGGGGGGGGCTCCCCCGCAACACTGCTCTTGACATTCTTGCAATAATTCCTAATGTTCAAAGCCACCTGATTCAATTAACAATTCTTTCACTTGCAACTTGACTGTCCATTATTGAGATACTGAACCACAAAGGAGTGTTTTGTCATGAGCTTTAGATCAATTTGGCCAAGTTCTTCCAGAGTACATCGCTCTTTGTATAAAACAAATTGGAATAGGTTTATTAGACTTTGAGGATTTGTCTTTTATTATTTCTGCCTTCCTTGCATTTGATTTCATTGGCCAATAACTTCATGCTCCTATTAATATCAATGTATTGCTTTCATGGTCTACCAAACCCCAACTTTTTCATTAAATATTCAAATGCGACAAGGTCTTCAAAATCTTTCAAGATTCATCTAAGGACATATAAAACACTTTAGGAGAATTATCAGCAAGGTTTGTAATTCAAGTATAAGCCTTATGTAGTCATCACTCACACACACACACACACACACATATATCAATGTTATCAAAACCGAACTGATGGGCAAACTAAAAAACCTTGTGGACTAGTAAGTAGTCGAAATCGGTAAAAAAACTCGGACCAAAAAACCGGTTTACCAAAAACACATAAAATATTCAAATTTTAAAGAAAAACATATATATTCATGTACATCCATATAAATTCAAACCATTTACACACAAATATGCAAAATTTCTCATTTATATAACAAGTAATAGTGCATATAACCAAAATAACACTTAGTGCAAAACATCATTGAACCAAAGAACATCAAGAAGTAGGCTCTAAAATGTTGAGAAATCAATGGGCAGCTAGATTAGGGTAATTTCTCTTAACTTGATTACTGCTTGTGATGTTATTTAACTATAACTTGATGTACTTGAAATTAGCTTCTTCTTCTTCTTGATTATTATAGTGTTCTTATCATCAAACAAGTACCAAACTATGAATATCAATAGAACAAGATGACACAAGATATAGGCTGCTAGCGAGGGCCAAAACCTCTCCCTTGAGAGGAAAACCCACAAGAATTCTTTTCTTCTTATAGAATCTTCAAATTATGAATTCCAAGACCTAAGACTCAAGACAAAGACCCCTCCAAGAACAAGTCAGCCTTTCCTTTGATGAGCTTGTTCTTCACAAAGTCAACTCTGTTGGAACTTCACAAATTTGGATCTGCAACTTCTTGACTGAACTTTTCGGCTGTACTACGGAAACCCTAGCTTGCATGTGTGAGTGAAATATGGTAAAATGAGTCTCCTTCATCCTTTGCTTGAGGAGCTTCTTCTTCCTTGATGACTCGATTTCCAAACTTGATCTTTTGAACCCAAATTTCAGCCTTATGTGATGACTGCAATTTGCTGCAATAAAAGTGTGCCCTAGCTTTTGCACATGTGAGAGATGGGGGCCCAAAACATATTTCATAACTTCCAATTTTCTTCCTTGAACTTCGCTTGCCTTTTTGGTCTTCTTTCCCCTTATGATCGAACTTCTTTTCTCTCTTGATCGAACTTCTTGGATAGTATTCAAATGAGGTCGAGTGCATTTTTATATATAGGCTTCTAAGAATCCCTAAATAGGTCGACTTGACTTCTCTTGTAGGCCGACTTGATCTTGGAGGGTCTTTAGACATAGTTTTGACTCAACTAAATTCTTTTGACTTGATACATGATTCCCAATAGGGTCTTTTACATATTACCGTGATTTTTTGACTTTTTTGACGCTATGACAAAGCCTAGAAGCACACAATGGGTGCTTTGACCTAACACAAATTAACTTAGAGCATGAAACCCATGCTATAAATAATAATAATAATTTTCTTTTCTCTTTTACATCAAATACATAAGATCAAGATTACATAAGACATTATGAAGACCAAACCTAGTTACATTTTCAACACTCCCTCTTAACTACGAAGGTACTCATAATACATACAAGGTACATGGACATTCTCATAAGAAGAGTCGGATTGGTAAACCATCTCATAAGCTATCTTCTCAGCTTATATCAATGCATCTCACCATATCAACCAACATTGTCATATAGCAAGGCCTTGACTAATAAATCTCTCTCTCCAGAACATTAGAGCACAATGTTGGGGAGACAATGATTTATAGACACCTTCATCATTGTCTCCCAAGGCACATACCCCTTTCGGATGTTCACAAGGTATGTCCTTTTAGGACCATTTGCATTTTGGATTTTCACATCCTCATAGAATCTCCTCTTCGACTACTCTTGCCTATTGGATGCCCTATCTCATCCTCAAACGGTATCAGAATCAGTCTCAGATGCTTACCGAATCCTCCATTCTTTCTTCAGACAAGAATGATGTGTCTATCTCTCCCTTTTAATTGGGGAGGATCTACTCATTTCTATAAAAGGAATATACCCAAGCTCCTTCTTAACTAGGGACTTGTTTTAACAACAACCATCTTCTCTTCAGTGGAGATCATGGTACTATCAACTACTCGTAGGGCTTATGATTTCTACATTATCATGTCATGGATAAATTTCAACTTCTTCATCATGGAGCCAATTTCTTCATAACTTTTTCATAGGGCTTTACCCATCTTCTACATCACTTCCCTTCAACGAAATAGTGTTGAACCAATAGTCATGTCATCCTTCTCTTCATCGAGAAGTGACCTTCTTTGTCATCATCTGGCTATCCTTCATACTGCTACATCTTCCAAGTCATGTTTCTTCCAGGATTTTTGATCCAAGTCTATGTGTTCTAAATGTAGGAGAATCTATACAACCCTCTTCCGTTAGCCCTGTTTCCAATCCAACCAGATGTTTGCTTTCAAAAATAAAAAGTGAACTTCAAAATATAATTACCTCTTCATGATGGTCTTTCGTGACAATATCAGCTTCTGCAACATCAACATCCTGCATACTGTTCGAACCCATCTCCAAAACATTTACTATCAAGGTTTTCCTTCTTCATTATACATATCAGGGTATTTATACCTTTTCCATGGAGATGTCATAGCTAATCCTTCTAGATGTTATCAGATGTTGATTACTCATCTTATCTCAAGTGACTATAGGTACATCTTTACAAACTCTTCTTCCAACTTTATCATATACTGCTTCCTCGGGATCTTAATACATAGTTCCTTCATTATAGGAACAGTGGTTGTCCATCACCTCATATTGTTCATGAGGTCATATAGTGTTGATTCCATCATGTCATCATATAAAAGAGTTAAAGGCATATTATATTTATGCCTTTATGTATCATTTATAAGGAAGAGACCCTTCTTTTTTAATCGTGCTCATGAGATGGAGCATTCTAACCATTCTATCCACAATTAAGTGATGACATGGCTATATCCATCTATCAAAGTTAACACATATGCATACCTCTTCTTTCATGTGGTCACCTAGGCTTCCTTCAGCAACTTCCCCTTTCTTTGCTTAAAGATGAAAATGCTTCAACCAACTTGACATGTTGCACTTCTCTGTCACCATACCTTCATCCTTCTAAAGTGTGGATTCCACAGTAGGTGGAATGTAGACTATCTGTGTGACGCTTCTTTGAGGCGAATCTTCTAACAAAGATTCCAATGGAGGATCTTGATGATCCTTTTTCTGCAAATGCTTCTTTGTAATGATGACGAGGTGTGACAAACTCTTATCTTCCTATCTTGCTAGATGACTTGCTTCAACAATATAAACTGTTAATTCAGCTTATCCTACCATGCTTATAATATGAAGTCATTTCAATGCTGCTAGACTGCATCTTATCATGATTGTATTGCTTCCTACTATGACTTGCTAGCTTCTATACACTAAAAAATAAACTAAATGTATTTGAGGGAACTTTTAATAGTAGAGTTCTTTTACTTTTTCCTTCTTTGACTTCTTTTCTTCTACTTCTTTGGTCATGTGGGCTTCATTTTTTTTCCTTTCTTTTCTTGTTGCCCTTTTTGAGTTTAGGACAATTTCTTTTGAAGTGACCATAGTCATTACATTCATAGCATTGAATTGTTGAGAAATCTAGGGCATGAGGATTAGGAGATTTCTCTTGTAATGATCACTTCTTGTGAATGCTTTTTACTTCTTTAGAATAGGTTCTTTTCTTGACTTAGATTATTATAGTGTTCTTCTTCATCAAACAACTACCATATCATAAACAATAAGGAGACAAGAGACAGAATGTAGGCAATCAACCAGGGCCAAAACCTCTCCAACATGAGAGGAAAACCCAAATGAATTCTTCTTCTTATAGAAACTTCAAGTGACGAATACCAAGACTAAGACCCTTGACACAACCAAGTCACAAGACCCTTCTTCACTGCTTCTTCTTCTTACCCAAGTCAACACTAGTCAAATTGTTTGCCTTCCTTTGAATTTCGGCTACCCTTCAGATTTCGGCCTTTTGGATTAGGTCTGCAACTTTCGGCCTCCATAGAAACCCTAGTTACAACATGTGTGAGAGATTTTGTCTCTTAAATTCCTTCGCTCTAGGTGGAGATCCTTTCTTCTTTAATTTGGCTTGAGAATCAGCTTGTTTTCTTCCTTGATCCGCCCTCCTAATGAGACTGTGATATCTTGGCTCTTCCTACAATAGATAGCATCAATTCCTCGCACGTGTGGAGTGTATTTGCCCAAAACAAATCAGAAAATGACTTGGTTATGTTCCTCCTTCCTTCACTTGGTGGTGAGGCTCTTCTATTGTGATCTTCACACTTCTTCTAGGTTCAAATTGCTTTTACCGAATTCTCTCTCAAGTGATGCTGAGCTACTCTATATATAGTGGACTGCCCATGTGATATAGGCCGACTTGAACTTGTGCCTAGGCCGACATGTCCTTTTGGAATAATCTTTATTCCCTTTTGTAGGCCGACTTCAAGGAGAGCTTGTGACATGGTCTTGGAGGGTTAATGACTTAAACAATTTCTCTTTTTACAATGCATAATATGCCCAAATGGGTCTTCAATCTTTGACATTGACTCATTAGACTTTATGACATGATGACCAACCCTAAAGGCTCACAATGGGAGCCTTAACTATAAAATAAAATTCCTTGAGCATGAAACCCATGACTCAAGCATTACAAAATAATTTTATTTTCTTCTTTACATCAATTACATAAAATCATGATTACACGTCATTATGAAGACCAAATCTAGTTACATTTTTTCAACAGGAATCTTAGACATGTCGATTATCTTTTGAAATTTCTTTCGACACTCAAATTTTCCAAACTTCCCTTTCCTTCTTGTCATTGCTGCATATCCTTATGTTTGTTCATTTGATCCAACATCATTCTTAGCTTTTAGTTTGGTTTCTTCAATCTTACATAATGACCAGAAATCATTGAATGGAGTGTTGAGAAATCTAGGGCATTAGCATTAGGTGATTTCTCTTCGATTAGTCATTGTTTGTGAAAGCTTTTTACTTGTTTAGGTAAGGATCTTCTTCATGTTAGATTATTAATGTTCGTCTTCATCAAATAGTGACCAAAGCATGAACAAAATATACAAGAGACACAACATGTAGGCTATCAGCCAGGAACAAAACCTCTCACTCTTTGAGAGGAAAACTCGCACAAATTCTTCTTATAGAGATTCCAATTGACGAATACCAAGACCAGGACCCTTGACCTATAAGCCACCCCAAGACCAAGACACTAGTTCTCTGCTCTTTTCTTCTTCTTAATTCCTCTTCTTCTTTGACCTACTTAACATTGAGATCATCTCCTCAACGAGCTGTAGATGCACTGAAGATGGCACCGAGACATGTCAATGTAGTGTCACCAAAATGTGACCTCTGCAGCAACACTGAAACACAGTGATACAACACTGAACAATAGCTCCAAAAATTTCGCTTTCCCTTCATCACTCCTTGCTGACCCATCTGAACTGTTCTCCCTTCTCTGTGATCTGAATCTCAGAGGGATCCAAATTCCCTTGACTATGAGACAACATTGTACTGTAGTTTCCACAGAGATATCTTGCCACTGCTCATCCGAAAAACACAAAGATGTATCCGAACCTTATTCAGCCTCGCTCCATCCGAATTTATAGATTCGAGCTTTGATGATTGTAGCCTTGTTCGAACTTCAGAGATAGATATTAGAATCACTGTACTTGTAGCTAGCCCTTAGACCTTTTCGTTGTTCCATCATCATTTTTACTCACTGCTCCTTCCATCCGAATTAGTCTTTGTTCTAGAGATCTGAATTGTATATTATTATTACCCATCCGAATTCAGAGGATGATCCGAATTTCTGAACTGAAGAAATGTGAAGTACCTTGATGCCTATATATAGTGGTTGCCCATCATAAATAAGCCGACTTGAGTGCATGAAGGGATGTGTCTCTATATTGTGAGCCAACATGAGATCCTTATTCATTTTAAGGCTGACATGAAGAGTGGAACTAGTGCTTGTCGTTGGAGGGCTTCTAGACACCTTTATTGACTCATATACATGCTCAAGAGGAGCTCTTCATACATGACATTAATTCTATGACTCTAATGATAAATCCTAAGGCTGTCAATGGGAACCATCTAAAATAAAATCACTTGCTTATGAAACCCATGAAGCAAGGCTTACAATAATATTTTTATTTTCTTTATTACATCATTTACAAAAGTCACAATTACAAGTCATTATGAAGAGCGGACTTAGTTACACTTCTCAACACTCCCTCTTAACTAGGGAAGTATTCATAATGGTACTTGGTCATTCTCAATCTAAAGAATTTTTCATACGAACAATTAGATTGGTAACCAATCTGTCTAGCATCATATCAACCAGCATTGTCACATAGAAAGGCCTTGACTAACAACTCTATCCACATCATCAGAGCACAACGCTGGTGAGAGTCCCAATGATTCATAGACACCAAAATCATTCTCCCAAGGTACATACTCCACCCGTGTTCAAAGAGTATGACCTTCTTTGGACTATTCTTATCTTGGATAGCCAGTCATTAAAGAATATCGGTCCACAACTACTCTTACCTTGGATGCCCTATCTCATCCTCAAAAAGTATCGGATGCCAGATGATTACCCAATCCTCCATTTTGTCTTCCCAGGTGAAGACCAGAATGATGTGTTGTTAATTTTAGGTATGTTCCATGCTAGAGCAATTTATTTCAATCTTTACAGTTAGCTCAATATCTTTTCTAGATTAGCAATCACATCAGCATTAAAGTAAACTGTAGATATAACATAAATATAAATTGCAGAAGACAAGCCAAGACAAGAGGACACAAGATATGGCGCTAGCCAGGGACAAACCCCAATGTGGGGAAACCCTTCGTCAATTCTTCTTATATGTTCTTCAATAGTTCAGTAGAGAGAGAGAGAGATAGAGATAGTACATTTACAACAGAAGTCAATACTTTGACTTATCTAGATAAGAGCATAGATCATCTCCTAGGATGATGATACATGAGATCAGTTGAAGACATGTTGCTTCAACTGATTCTCCAAGGTGACTCCTTCACCTATCATAGTGTTGCATCTTGTCATCATGCTGCACCTCACTGTGCTGCACCAAGCTGCACCCATCATCACAATGATGGACCTCATGTTGCTGCTGTCCCAGTGTTTAGCACTGCTGTACATAGTGCCATTGCTGCACCATGCTTACTGCTGTCCCAATGTACTTGTAGCACTGTACTTGTCGTTGTTCGTGCTTTACTATGCTGTTGCTGTCCATTATTCTTCATGCTTGCAACTGTCCCATGTTGCATCATGCTTGCAACTGTCCCATGTTGCATCATGCTTTACCATTGCATGCTGTAATACCTCATCATTACCATGTTGTCCCATTGTAGCGCCAATGTCTAGCAATACTGATCTACACCATGTTGCACCATCACTATTATTATTTGCACTATGTTGCACTGTACATTGTGCTATGTATTGTTGCTCCTATGTGCCATTGCTGCACCAATGTACAACTGCTACACCAATTACCATTGTTGTTATCACTATGTTCAGGTTAGGGCATGACTTGTAGTCTACCACACAATCAGGAGATAAGTCCTTTTAGGACAACGGTTTACCTTGGAGACCCTTCTCTCATGCCAAGATGCCTTTCAAAGGTCTTGTCTACCCTAGATTGCTTTTATCACAACCTCTCGCTGTGTGCTATGGCTTGCGGCCTAGCACAACAGCTAGCTGTAGATTTTGGTCTGCCCAAATGACACTCAAATAGCACAGTTTACTCCCTAAAGATCTCAGTTTAGCTGACTGCTCTTGGTAGCACCCAAATGCATACACAATTCAGCCCTACGTTGATCTATTCTTAGACTTGAGTACAGACTTCCTTAACGCACAACCTCACCTTATGACTGTGGCTCCCTGTCTTGCAAACAATCCTCAAAACATGCCTAGAACAGCTTCTATTACTGCAGTGTCACCTACAGCGACCCGAATTATTTCACGCTGTCAGCATGCTTCTACTTGCTGCGTTAAGGCTGCTTTGATCTGCGGCTAGGTCTTCTTTTGCTGTGCATTAGAATTCCTGTTGACTGCGGCTAGGGCTTCTTAGATCTGCGGCCAGATCTCCTACAAGATTGCATCTAGGGCTCTCCCTTCAACTGCGGCTAGGGCACCTTTGATGACTGCATCTAGGGCTCTCTTAGATGACACTTTCCACTGCGTCTTCCTTGAGAGAAGACAAACCCAAACAAGTGGAGAGAGGGAGATCATGAGAGTTGTGTGTTCTCAAATCAATTTCAAGGCACCTCTATTTATACTAAAACGTTGAGCACATGTGGGGTTTATTTGGTCGCTGGCCGACCTTTGACGAATTGTCCCATAACACAAATAAATTCATATCTCCATGAATAATTATCGGAATTGGATGATCTTTAGATCAATCCTGCACCTCTCGATGAGAGGGATCCAAGAAAAATATCAGCTGTCATTAATAAGATGACCCACATGGAGTTTGGCCCTAGTTGCCAATTTTAATACTCCCTCTCAACTAGGGAGAACTCCATCCGCTGATCCATATGTCCGACTATACTATCTCTACCATCAGTGCACTGCTCTGCTCTGCTGAACCATGAAGAAGAAGAATTGATCGAGAATGTCTCATACCATTCTCTACTGACCCGAAGTCAGTTTCATTTGAAGAGAGTGTGTTATATCACTCTTACTGACCCGAAGTCAGTTTTATTGATCCCAGATCAATATCACAAGAGAGTGTCTCAAATCACTCATACTGATCCTAAATCAATGGAGGTCATCCTAGCATAGGGAGTACGGTAGATACAATGACGCGTCCATCGATAGTACTACTATGGTCCCTAATCCCATTTCCCTGCTCATTAATCAGATGAGAGGTACTTCCCATGAGTCCCAGACTGCATGGGTAGGATTCCTCGACAGGAGAACTAATTATCTTGTCCCAAAGTCGCCTCAGGGTATGACAGGGGAAGGCTGAGCCATTCACCCTGTACACAACGCACCATTAGGGGAGGGTGAGTCGCCCTAGGGTCGTGTGTTGCTCCAGTAAGTACCCCAAGCCCCCAAAGCTCCCAGAGCTCAATGCATGCAACATGCAGGACCCTTATAAGAAGGTCTCTGAACGACTCCAAGTCATTCGAGAAAGTCACAGATTTGACCTTTCCCCGAGGCTTTGACAAAATTCCTGCGACCTGTACATTAGTCTCAATGCGATGGAGCCTCCTCGCTCATCAACTTACCATATCCCAGATAAGGTAGTATCTGATGCCTATCTGCTGGAGCAATCATCGTATACGGGATTCCTCAACAATTGAATCCCCCCCTGGTTGTCACAGAGAATCACAGTGGTATTCATCATGTGTACAAACAGCTCACTGAAGAGCTTCCGCAACCAGGAAACTTCACACGAGATCATACTCGTAGCTATGTATTCGGTCTCGGCGGTGCTTATAGCAACCGACTTCTGCTTCCTGCTCATCCATGATATCGAAGCAAAATCCAAAGAGAACCAGCACTGAGAAGTGCTCTAGTGATCCTCCACACTGCCTACCCAGTCAGCATTCGAATAATCATGTAGCTTCATATTTCCGGCAGTGTATCTCAATCCATGAGAGATTGTGCCCCAAAGATATCTCAGAAGATTCTTGGCACCAATCCAGTGAGGCTCAACCAAATATGAGCTCACCATGCTAACTGCAAAACATATATCCGGACGGAAGTTCACCAAGAACATCAATGCAAATGAGTTTATGAAACTCAGAGGCATTTCCCAAATCTGGTCCGGCATCATCACCATATAACTTCTGAAAGTTAATATCCTCGAGGTAATCATGGACTTGCAGTTTACCATTCCACATCGGAATCCAACTCCCTCTTACTTCTGCAAGTGAGAGGGTCTACACCTACCAGAAATAGGTCGTTCTTAGAAGGTGCCGGTATTAGAGGTCTATCATCCACAACCTTCAAACAATGGTTTGGATCGGCTTCAATCTTAGTGAATCTCAGCTTCATCTGACATATATCAATCCTCTCATATCAAACCCGAGGTGATTTGATTCAAGCCATAGAGGGCTTTCTTCCACCTGCATACATGAGATTCCCGATGAATCTCAAACCCCTCGGGTTGTTCCAAGTCTGTGAACCTGCTACATGAGGGGAATGGTCCCCTTGTAAGATTTTCCTTCGGTACATCTCAGACATGTACCTTCATGCTCCTTTTGAATTCAGGCATCCCAGTCACCATCTGACTCGCATCGGGTAGGGCCCCATAAGTAGACCTCCGGTGTTATAAATGAGATATGTCAATTGACATGATCCCTAATGGACCATCCTACAACTTGATACAAATTGCCAACCCTGAACCCATGAGAAAAAGCATGTTTGAAAATTCTATTTACGTACCTTTCCATCGATGAATGCCACCTTGAAACCTTTGACTTCCATTGCCAAAATGGACACCAGGTTCTTCTTGCGATCAGGTACTTAAAAGATATTCTTGTAAATGAATCGAGTTACCCTCATTCAATTGAGGGGTAACGTTCCCTACACCCTTTTCGGGATAGGTGGCATCAGCTCCAAGTATAATCCCACGATTGTTTCCATCTCTACCAAATTAGAGAGAGCACCCTTCTATCCGATGAAGTGCCTTGAAGCACTACAATCAATAAGCCAGATTCCCAAAGAATCTGAAGGAGAGGGCCAATAGAAGATAACACTTCTTTATCTTATCAGAAACAACATTCGATTCTTCATACCTGGGGTTCCTAGTTTTCTTTGAAGAGTCGGCCGTTTCCTTGATGACCTGCATTACCTATCATTCCTCTGATCATTGAAGATGTCCCTGGAATGATTGTTATCATCATCAAGTGATGTGTCTTGCCAGTGGGACACTCGTTCGCATAATGGCCGAACTTATTTCAACCAAGGCATCTGCCTTTCCTTCCACCCTTAGATCCTTTCCCAACTGTCTTCGGTGATTGCTCTTTCACTCTTGCTTGGGCTTTGTCTTCCTCACCTCTGATACCATGTTAATTTTAGGTATGTTCTATGCTAGAGCAATTTATTTCATTTTTTACAGTTAGCTCAATAACTTTTCCAGATTAGCAATCACATCAGCATTAAAGTAAATTGTAGATAGAACATAAATATAAATCGCAGAAGACAAGCCAAGACAAGAGGACACAAGATATGGCGCTAGCTAGGGACAAACCCCAATGTGGGGAAACCCTTCCTCAATTCTTCTTATATGTTCTTCAATAGTTCAGCAGAGAGAGAGAGATAGAGATAGTACATTTACAATAGAAGTCAACACTTTTGACTTATCTAGATAAGAGCATAGATCATCTCCTAGGATGATGATACATGAGTTCAGTTGAAGACATGCTGCTTCAACTGATTCTCTAAGGTGACTCCTTCACCTATCATAGTGTTGAATCTCGTCATCATGCTGCACCTCACCATGCTGCACCCATCATCACAACGCTGGACCACATGCTACTGCTATCCCAATGTTTAGCACTGCTGTACATAGTGCCACTGCTGCACCATGCTTACTGCTGTCCCAATGTACTTGCAACACTGTACTTGTTGTTGTCCATGCTTTACCATGCTGCTGCTGTCCATGATTCTTCATGCTTGTAGCTGTCCCATGTTGCATCATGCTTTACCATTGCATGCTGTAATACCTCATCATTACCATGCTGTCCCATTGTAGCACCAATGTCTAGCAATACTGATCTACACCATGCTGCACCATCACTATTATTATGTGCACTATGCTGCACTGTACATTGTGCTATGTATTGCTGCTCCTATGTGCCATTGCTGCACCAATGTACAACTGCTACACCAATTACCATTGTTGCACCAATGTACAATTGCTACACCAATTACCATTGCTGTTATGACTGTGTTCAGGTTAGGGCATGACTTGTAGTCTACCACACAGTCAGGAGATAAGTCCTTTTAGGACAGCGGTTTACCTTGGAGACCCTTCTCTCATGCCAAGATGCCTTCCAAAGGTCTTGTCCACCCTAGACTGCTTTTATCACAACCTCTAGTTGTGTGCTATGGCCTGCGGCCTAGCACAACAGCTAGCTGTAGATTTTGGTCTGCCCAAATGACACTCAAACAACACAGTTTCCTCCTTGAAGATCTCGGCTTAGCTGACTGCTCTTGGCAGCACCCAAACGCATACACAATTCAGCCCTACGTTGATCTGTTCTTAGACTTGAGTGCAAACTTCTTTAACGCACAGTCTCACCTTATGACTGTGGCTCCCTATCTTGCAAACAATCCTCAAAACATGCCTAGAACAGCGTCTATTACTGCGCTGTCACCTACAGCAACCTGAATTCTTTCACATTGTCAACATGCTTCTACTTGCTGCGTTAGGGCTCCTTTGATCTATGGCTAGGTCTTCTTTTGCTGCGGCTTAGGGTCTCTTCTTAGCTGCGTATAGGGCTCCCTCTTTGCTGCGGATTAGGGTCTTTTCTTGCTGCGCATTAGAACTCCTGTTGACTGCGGCTAGGGCTTCTTAGATCTGCGGCCAGATCTCCTTCAAGACTGCGGCTAGGGCTCTCCCTTCAACTGTGGCTAGGGCACCTTTGATGATTGTAGCTAGGGCTCTCTTAGATGACCCTTTCCACTGTGTCTTCCTTGAGAGAAGACAAACCCAAACAAGTGGAGAGAGGGAGATCATGAGAGTTGTGTGTTCTCAAATGACTTTCAAGGCACCTCTATTTATACTAAAACGTTGAGCACATGTGGGGTTTATTTGGTTGCTGGCCGACCTTGACGAATTGTCCCATAACACAAATAAATTCATATCTCCATGAATACTTATCGGAATCGGATGATCTTTAGATCAATCCTACACCTCTCGATGAGAGGGATCCAAGAAAAATATCAGCTGCCATTAATAAGATGACCCACATGGAGTTTGGCCCTAGTTGCCAATTTTAACACGTGTCTATATCTCCCTCTCAATTAGGGAGGACATATCTATTCCAATAAAGGAATGTACTCATTCCTACACAAGGAATGTACCTAAGCTCCCTCGTGGCTTAGGAATTTCCAAGTTTCTCCCAAGTAGGAAACTTGCTTCCATGCTCCCTCTTAAATAGGGACTTACAACAGCTCCTCGACTAGCTGCTTGAAGAGCTCCTTCCTTCGATGTCATGAATTTCTTTGTCCAAGAGTCTTCATCTTTTGTGGCTTCTACATAGTGCAAAGACCATCGATCACTTTTATCAACTAGTCAGTGATGTCATCATTCCTTTCATCAGAAAGTGATCCATCACTCTTCATCTGGAATTACTTCATGTCATGCTGCTTCCTTCATGCCATATTTTCCGGAAGGATCTTACATCCTTCTATATGGTCCTCTTGGAAGTCATCCATAGTTATTCCCTTTGGCAGTCCTGCATAAGCCCATCCAGATATTTGTTCAAAAATAAGAAATGAATCACTTAAATCAAAATTACCTTTGTGATGGTCTTTCATCATGACATCTTCCTGTAGGTATCAGCATCATGCATACATGTTGACACATCTCCCAAAGATATCCATTGTCAAGGGTATCCATCCTTTTCAGACTTCCATCAAAGGCTTCATATCTTTCCGGGATATTTCCTAGTCAAATCTTCTTGGTCTTTTGGATGTTGATTGCCTTTATCATGGCTGCATATCTCATGATCTCTTTCTTCCTTTCTACACACATTCCATTCCCAGGAGCTCCCAATCAGAGTTCCTTAATTGTAGCCAACCACCTCATACTTCATATGAGGACATATTATGTTGATTTCATCTAGTGCGACTTATGCCTTTCTGCATCCTTTCAGAGGAGGATATTCTTTTCAAGATAGAGGTAGTCATCCATGTTACCTGCAACCATACGACATGACATTATGATATTCAAGCATACATACCTCATTTACCTTTAGGTCGTCTAGGCTTCTTTCAGCAGCGTCCTTGATTGAAAAGATCTTCGACTGCTTTATCTGCTACATCTCTTATGTCATCATACCATCATCCCATGAACTCCACAAGTTGGAGTTCCTGATGAAACACTTGCTTCCTCTCTAGATCTATGAACCTCCCGATGAGGATTCCATCAGAGAATCTTGAGGATCTTGTATATCCCTATCCGACAGATGTTTCCTATTTAACTTGATGTATGATGATCCTTGTCTTGGATGACTTCTACCTTTTCTTAAGTTTGCAATGAGGTTCCCAAGAGCTATATCCTTCATATTTGATTGCCATGGATTTTGTTCCGTCTGTCCATCATGATTCCCTATGGTGATGTCACGAGCTCTTGTTTCTAATGCTTCCATGATGCCACGATGCATCTTATTATTTATTATAGCCATATCCTATAAAATATTTAGGAGCTATGACAAGACCTTTTGTGAGGGAGACTATCTCAACATAGTAGAGATCTCTTACTTCCTCTTTTCTTGGACTTCTTCTCTTCGATTCCACTTCTTTGGTGATATGGGCTTCTTCTCTTCCTCTTTTGATATTGTCTCTTTAGGACAATCTTTCCTGTAATGTCCATAATTTTTACATCCATAGCATTGAATCTCAGCTATGCTCTTCTTTCTTTTCTAAGGACCAAAATTTTCCAAATTTCCCTTTCCTTCCTGCAAATGTTTGAGTCCTTTAACCTTCAACACTTTTTCCCTCAACTTGTCTTCTTCTATCTTGCATAGAAACCACAAGTTGTCGAATGAGGTAACTTTCTTATCCCCATGGACATTTGTTACCTTGTTCATCAATTAGTGCATTTAGAACAATGATGATTATCTTCTTATCATCTCTCCTAGATCTCGCAGTTGAGATCTTATGAAGATATCCCTTCATTCTTTGATACCTTCAATTTTGTGTAGATTAGATCTAAGTCATGTGACCTTCTTTATCGCATCTTCAGAGAATATTCTTACGAGCTTATCATATACATCTATTTGATGTCTCCAATATTGCTATATGACGGGACCTTTCACAAGAATTTCTTTCCATGAATTCAGAGGAGACCTTTTCCATTGATGTGTTCAATTACCTCACTTTCTTCGAGGACTATATCTATCCTCCTTTTTCATGCAAGGAATTTTTATGACCCAACCAACTTATAGATCTCCTTGCAAACACGAAGTCATTTTACCAAATTTGATTAAAGAATGAAAGATACTTACTTGACAAGTGAAGATGAAATCTTCATCTTGATCGCTTTGATGATGGTTGAAGATGTATTTAGTGTTTCCTTTTGGATGATCTTCTTCCAAATAAATAGCCTTTCTTCAATAAAGAAGATTGATCCTTTTATGATGACAACGCCTTTTGATCTGGCTCCTTTTGATGAGGATTATTTGGTGCTTCCTCGGATTGTCTTCTTCAAGGACAAGGAGCAGATCCTTGCTTGCCTTACAACCTTGAAGATGATGATAATGCCTTATTTCTTTCAAGATACTTCAACTACTTTGGTAGTGAATGAGTGCACATCAGAATTGCTTCTAGGGTTTTGACTTTCTCCAAGATGATGTGATCTTCGTCTTCAAAGTCCTTCGAGCTACCTTGATTTGTAGATAACTTGATGAGGCCTTTTGTGGTCTTTTGATGATGACTAGATCCAAAACTTTTGTTGTTGTAGATTGCTTCTTCAATCTGGGGTTTTATTCTTCAATGTGGATCTTGATCTTTTGCTTTGATAACCTTCGACTTGCTTAGATGCCTTTCTTGAAACTCGATCCTTGAGTGTCTCTTTGATTAGATGCCCTTCCTTTGACTTTAACACCTTAGCTTTGATCCCATGTTGAGAAATCTAGGGCATTAGCATTAGGTGATTTCTCTTCGATTAGTGATTGTTTGTGAATGCTTTTTACTTGTTTAGATTAGGATCTTCTTCATGTTAGATTATTAGTGTTCTTCTTCATCAAACAGTAACCAATGCATGAACAAAATAGACAAGAGACACAACATGTAGGCTATCAGCCAGGGCCAAAACCTCTCACTCTTTGAGAGGAAAACCCGCACAAATTCTTCTTATAGAGATTCCAATTGAAGAATACCAAGACCAAGACCCTTGACCTATAAGCCACTCCAAGACCAAGACACTAGTTCTCTTCTCTTTTCTTCTTCTTGATTCCTCTTCTTCTTTGACCTACTTAACACTGAGATCATCTCCTCAACGAGTTGTAGATGCACTGAAGATGGCATTGAGACATGTCAATGCAGTGTCACCAAAATGTGACCTTTGCAACAACATTGAACAATAGCTCCAAAATTTCGTTGTCCCTTCATTACTCCTCGCTGACCCATCTGAACTGTTCTCCCTTCTTTGTGATCCAAATCTCATATGGATCCAAATTCCCTTGACTATGAGACAACACTGTACTCTAGTTTCCACAAAGATATCTTGCCACCGCCCATCCCAAAAACACGAAGATGTATCTAAGCCTTATTCTACCTCTGTCCATCTGAGTTCAGAGATCCGAGCTTTAATGACTGTAGCCTTATCCAAACTTCAGAGATAGATATGCAAATCACTGTACTTGTAGCTAGCCCTTAGACCTTTTCGCTGTTCCATCATCATTTTTACTTGCTGCTCCTTTTATCCGAATTTGTCTTTATTCTAGAGATTCAGATTGTATATTATTAAATTCAGAGGATGATCTGAATTTATGAACTGAAGAAATGCGAAGTACCTTGATGCCTATATATAGTGGTTTCCCATCATAAATAAGCTGACTTGAGTGCATGAAGGGATTTGTCTCTATATTGTGAGTCGACATGAGATCCTTATTCATTTTAAGGCCGGCATGAAGAGTGGAACTAGTGCTTGTCGTTGGAGGGCTTCTAGACACCTTTATTGACTCATATACATGCTCAAGAGGAGCTCTTCATCCATGGCATTAATTCTATGACTCTAATGACAAATCCTAAGGCTCTCAATGGGAGCCATCTAAAATAAAATCACTTGCTCATGAAACCCATGAAGCAAGGCTTACAATAATAATTTTATTTTCTTCATTAAATCATTTACAAAAGTCACAATTACATGTTATTATGAAGTCCGAACCTAGTTACACTTTTCAACATGGAGTGGCTTCCTTCTTTGCATAGATGCTTGATACAAAGTTGCCCCATTCATCTGGTAATGCATTGAGTTCTAGAGTGGTCACCTTTGGATCTGGCATTGATTCTCCAAGTTCTTGTAGTTGATCTCTTATTTGAGATACCTTCATGAGATATGAAGCTACCCTTTCTTCCCTTGATACTTTCATCTTTTATAGTTCGATTCTTAACGATATAATTTCTCCTGCAGTACTTACAGTGAATAACTCCACCAATTTGTCATAGATTTCTTTCGATGTCTTCAACTTTGATACATAGGGGATGAGAGAATCCTTGATAGATTCAATGAAGATTCTTTGAGCCCTTATTTCTCCTTTCATATATTTTGATAATGCTTCAGATTGCTCTTGTGGTGGTTTGGAGTTTGAGCCCTTAACATATTCAATAGCTTCATTTTCCATGAGAATTAAATCTATTCTCTTCTTCCATGCAAGGTAGTTTGATGTCCCAACAAGGTTATTGTTCTCCTTGTAGAAAGAAGTCATTTGGTTTGTAGGTTGAGACATAAAATATAAAGTACTTGTCAAATGAAGATACCTCCTTCATGGTGTCTTCCACTAGATGCTTCCTTGATGATGATGTTTTCAACTAGATGGATTTCTTGATGGCGATCTTGCTTCTTCAAGAATGACAATGCTTCTTCTTCAATATAAGAAAAAATGTTCCTCTTCCTTCAAAGATGTTTGAGATGTGATCCTTTCTTCAATGAGAGGGAGATCACTTTGATTCCTTGATGATGAAGAAGTGCTCTTCTTGCTTCCTTTGAATGATGATGTATATTATGAGAGGCTTCCCAAAATACTTCAAATGTGTAGAGTTCTTTTGATATGGAGGTAGGGTCCTTGAGGTCTTCCTCCAAGATATTTCTTCCTTCAAGATGATAGGGTCTTTAGATCTCCTTGATGCTTCTTAGTTTTCCTTGATTATTTGATTTCCTTGATGCTCTTCTTATGCTCGACCCTTATGTATCCTTCTTTAATTGAGTGATCTTCAAGCTGCCTCTTCTTGTTGTCACCTTAGCTCTGATACCATGTTGAGAATTCAATGGGCAGCGAGATTAGGGTAATTTCTCTTAACTTGATAATTGCTTGTTATGTTCTTTACCTTGGTGTACTTGAAATTTGCTTCTTCTTCTTGATTATTATAGTGTTTTTATCATCAAACAACTACCAAACTATGAAGATCAATAGAACAAGAGGACACAAGATATAGGTTGCTAGCCAAGGCCAAAACCTCTCTGTTGAGAGGAAAATCCACAAGAATTCTTCTCTTCATATAGAATCTTCAAATTATGAATTCCAAGACCTAAGACCCAAGACAAAGATCCCTCCAAGACTAGGTCAACCTTTCCTTTAATGTGTTTGTTCTTCACTAAGTCAACTTCGCAACAACTTCACGAATTCAGACCTGCAACTTCTTAACTGTACTTTTTGGCCCTATTGCAGAAACCCAGCTTGCACGTGTGAGTGGAATATGGTAATATGAGTCTCCTTCCTTCGCTCGAGGATTTTCTTCTTCCTTGATGAGATGGCTTCCTATGAACCCAAATTTCAGGCTTATGTGATGACTGAATTCATTACAACAAAAGTGTGCCCTAGCTTTCGCACGTGTGAGAGATGGAGGCCCAAAACAGATTTCAGAACTTCGAGTTTTCTTCCTTGAACTTCTCTTGCCTTTTTGGTCTTCTTTCTCCTTATGATCGAACTTCTTAGATAGTATTCAAATGAGGACAAGTGATTTTTTATATATAGGCTTCGAGGAAGCCATAAATAGGCCGACTTCACTTCTCTTGTAGGTTGACTTGATCTTGGAGGGTCTTTAGACATAGTTTTGACTCAACTAAATTCTTTTGACTTGATACATGATTCCCAATAAGGTCTTTTACATATTACAATGACTCTTTGACTTCTTCGACTCTATGACAAAACCTAGAAGAACGCAATGGGTGCTTTGACCTAAAACAAATTAACCAAGAGCATGAAACCCATGCTATAAATAATAATAATAATTTTATTTTCTCTTTTACATCAAATTCATAAGATCAAGATTACATAAGACATTATGAAGATTGAACCTAGTTGCATTTCGTTAAAATTGGCAAGTAGGGCCAAATTCCATTTTGGACAACTCATTTGATGGAGATGATTATTGCATTGAATTCCTCTTTTTGAGAGGACCAAAATCGGCCTAAAGATCATCAAATTTGGATAAGGAAAAATATGTTTTTGTGGTCAAGCCTACACGTGCAAATTGTCAAGGTCGGCCATATCATCATGTAGGCTCATGAAGCCCAACAGAGATGTCGTTTGATCCTGATCGACTTGCATAAATAAGAGAGACCTCCACCCTCATTTGGCACCTCATCAACTCGATTTCTTCTCTCTCCTCATTTGATTGGTTCGTACAACTTATTGAGCATCTCTTTCTCACACGTGGTAGCAAAGAAGGACGAATTTCAGGATGAATTACAGGGTTTAATTTCAAATATGTTGCAGGGTTTGACCAACGTTGACCAAGGGGTATTTAACCAAGTTTGACTGTGATTTTTGTGGGAATCTTTCTGTTTGGGAAGGCCGCATTGTTTGGCACACAAACCAAGGTTTTCTGGGCATGTTAATAGAGTTGACTGCAGGGTTGACCACATACTTTGACCAAGTTTGACCGATGTTTTAATGACTGTTTTGGGCTGACTTTGACCACTGAAGAAGGCCAAGTTTGACTAGGTATGACCGAGTTGCGTTGTGGATGATTTGCTGCTACTTTGACCAGCGTTGATTTTCTAGTTAGGGCTGTTGACTGCTACATGAAAATTTCAGATTTGACAGGGCCGCTTTGATCATCATTTGACAAGTCAATTTTGATTTTATTGTATTCTCTCTCTACTGAACATTTGATATAATAATAAGAAGAATTGGTCAAAGGGTTTTCCCCATCTTGGGGTTTTTTTCTTGGCATTCGCCCAATCTGGTGTTCTCTTGTCTTGGCTTGTCTTCTGCATTTTATTGTTCATGTTCTATCCATAGTTACTGTCAATGTGATTGCTATTGGAAAACTATATTGGAAATTATCAATGGGCTGCTAAAAGGACATTGAAGTAATTGTGCTAAGCATAGAACATACCATTGTTATCTAAAATTATCATGGTATCAGAGCCCACATGAAGACAAAACCCAAGAAAGAGAGAGAAAAACAATCACTAAGAGATATCTATTAGACAAGTCCCCATGCAATCTACATCTTACTTCAAGACCGAGGACAAACTCAATGAGAAATCTGATTATCATGCATGGAATATGACTTTGGACTTTACTTTGGAGGGGCATGAAGTATTTGGACTATTTGTGGGGAAAAGCGGGGGAGCCTCCTTCAAATGCACCAGCTACTGCAAAGATGAAGTATAGGAAAGGTGAGGTCAAAGCAAAGAAAATTTTGATTGACTCTATTCAAAAGCATTTGGTCGCCTATGTTTCTGATTTGGGAACTTCTAATGAAATATATGATAAGCTGGTTTGGATGTTCAAAGTGAACAATGCAAATCAAATCCTCTTTCTCGAAAACAAGTTGAAGGATATCAAGATGGATAAAGGGGAGTTTATCCAATCCTACTTCATGAGAATAACACAAATCAAGAATGACCTACTATCTATTGGAGAAGTTATTACTAACAAAGAACTCACTCTCATTTCACTTGGAGGTCTTTCAAGACCATGGGATGTATCTGTCACCACTATTCTCAACAATGACATGATACTTGGTTTCCATGAGTTATTGGCTAGATGCACTCGAGAGGAGACTAGGATTATGGAGAGAGACAAGCCCTGAAATGGAAATGAACCTACTGCCTTATCAGCTCATGCAAAGAGGAAGAATAATGCTGGTCCAAGGAAACAGGGTCAAGGATCTAAGAAGGGATTCAAAGAAGGAAGAAAAGGAAGATGCTACAATTGCAACATGTTCGACCACTATGACGACGTGTGTCCTCACAAGAAGAATTCTCCAAGGGATGACGACAACAACAACCACAACAATTTCAAAAGCAATGGCAATTAAAGGAACAACAAGTTCAACAACAAAGGAAAGAGAAACGCTCCCACTACTCGAAATGGAAATGGTCGACCTCCTAGGAGGACAAGAAATGCCAGGAATGATGAGAGTAATGTTGTAGAAAAACAAGATGAGTTTTATCTTATTTCTGCTCTAAAAACTGCCTCTCCTCTAGAGACATTGGATCATTGGTTGATTGATAGTGGAGCCTCAAGACACTTCACTGGGTACAAGGAGGCCCTCTCAAATTGTTGATTTGTGTAGCTTGGGAGGTACTCCAAGCCCTAGGGTTCATGGTTTGGAGGACACAAAGCGCCACAAGGGCAACTTGTGGGCTTGGAACCCAAGTATGGGGTTTTGGCACCCATCGTGTTTTGGGGCAAAACCATGTTGGATTCACAACATGTGTTGGATGAGGATGATAGTGCTCGGAAAGATGATTCCAACACATCGAAAATCGTCTGAATCCGAGTTGCCGTTTTGGAGAAATGAATTTTTGAAGTTGACATAATTATTATTGGTTGTCAAGTAGGCCGACTTGAAGAATCCAATGGATGTGTTGCTTGTTGGGAGCCCTTGTTTATGGTATATATAGAAGGTGATATGGAAAAATTTTGAGCATCCATCTTGTGCAATACACCTCTGAAATTTTTGGTGGAGAAAGAGGCCTAGCCGCAGTTAGAAGGAGCCTAAAAAGACAATGCGTGGAGCATTCTGAAGCTAAGGGTCAGCATGGTAAATGGGACTGTTTTTGGGCTTGTGATTAAGGGTTGTTTGAGTGCATTTGCACAACAAAGAAGTCGCAACAATAGGAGGAGTTCCTGCATGGAAGAAGGTTGCCCTAGACAGTGTACATTGTTAAGGGTTGGTCTAGGCTAACAGTCACGTAAAGGGCAGAGCCTTTGGTGCGAACAAGTGTTGGAGGGTGAAAAACTGGTGGCTGAGGAAATCTAAGAGGAGAACGCAATTGTTGAGGGCATTTGTGTGGGTCTGTTGTGGAGACGGAAGCTACAAGAAGTTACTGAGCTAGGCCGCAGGCCATAGCCAGCAACTTGAGGCTGTTATAGGTGCTACGTTGAGGTTTATACAGCCAACAAGGAGCAGCGTGGTGGTGGAAGTTTCTCACCTTGGAGGACTGCAGCCCTAGAGGCTTGAAGTGCTGAAATTTGTGAAGGTTAGAGGGCTGATAGGTATACCCTAACTAGTGATGCAGTGACAACAATGCAACAAGGTGAACAACAATGTTTTGGAGGTGTATTGGGTCAAAGTATTTGACTAGTTTGGATAAGATTGTCAAGCAGCCTGTTGGAGCCAATTGGAAGACATTTCGGGGATGGAAGGTGTCTTCCTAGGAGAAGATTCAACAGTGAATTGGGTGTCATAGCGCTGGTTGGAGGGCAGCGACTTGGCTACCCAAAGTAGCCCTAGACGAGCTATCTTGAAGGATGAAGAGCAACTGAAGGTTGGGTGAAGATCGGTGCCGAAGTGCAACACTTTGATGGACGAAATTTGTTGCTAGCGTGGCAGATTGGAGCTCGGGAATTAGGCCTTCCCAGAGAGCAGTTGATGAGCCCGTGTTCATTGTATCAGACGAGACTTGCAGCAGTGATAGGAGGCAACCCTCTTGGAGTTTCTATGTGTAGATGCCTTGATGGACTAAGGCACTACTAGTAAGCAGTACGGAAGCGAAGGATTGATCGGCCAAGATACGACATCGAAGTTGTGCAACGAAGTTTTTCATTCTATCTTGTATACCATAGACTGTTGTATTATTCAAAATTTCGTTTAATATAACGAAGATTCAGATCGTACATATTGTACAATTTTGTTTAAAACTGTGTATCATTGTGCTTATTGATTTATTGCTTTATATTTCCGATGTGCAAAGTAGGTTATGGTTGAGATTCTTGGTTTGGTAGCTTCAGTGATTTTAAGACTCTAACCTAGACCCAAGGTCGTGGAAATTCAACAAAATTTGGTTGAAAAGAAGAGTAATTTGAAGATCATACTTTGGAGATAATGCCACCTACCCCGTGAAAGGGATAGGTACTGTCACTCTTCACTTGAATGAAGGTCAAACCATTCATCTACAAGAAGTATTGTATGTGCCTGATTTGAAGAAGAACCTGGTGTCTATTTTTTCGATGGAAGATAAAGGCTTCAAGGTAGCATTCGTTGATGGAAAGGTACGTATTTGGCAAAGAAACCCTAAAGATGCATTTACTCTTGGATTTAGGGTTGATGGTCTCTATCAAGTTGGAGGAAGTCCTTTGGGAGCTTTGGAAAGCGATGCTTCTCTTCAATTTGAGCTATGGCACCGAAGGTTTGCCCACTTGCATTACAAAACCTTACCCCTGGGGTAAGGAAGATGGTTACAGGTACGCCCGAGTTCAACATGAATCATGAAGGTGTTTGTCAGGATCGTGCAGTTGGGAAACATACAAAGGGACCATTCCCTTCTAGTGAAAGCAAGACAACCGATATTCTTCAATTAGTCCATTCTGATCTGTCTGGTATGTTGCTCGTAACATCATTGGGAGGATACTCATATTATGCAATCTTTGTGGATGACTACTCTTGCAAAACATGGATCTATTTCTTGAAGAGGAAGGATGAAGTGTTCAAATGGTTCTGTTCTTTCAAAGCATTGGTAGAAAATCAAATGGGGAAGAAGATCAAGATATTGAGGACCGACAATGGAATCGAATATGAATCAAATGAATTCATTGAATTTTGTAGAGAGGCTAGAATTAAGAGGGAGACAACTGTTCCATACACTTTTGAGCAGAATGGCGTTGCTGGAAGAAAGAATTGAACAATCATGGAAACCATCCGTGCCATGCTCCATGATCAAGGTTTGTCGAAATTCTTATGGGGAGAAGCGGCCAACACTACCATATATGTTCAAAATAGGAGCCTGCATCAAGCATTGGATTTCAAGGCACCCGAATAAGTCTTCACTGGTAAGAAAATTGATGTTTCTCATTTTAGAATATTTGGTTGTCCCGTGTATTTTCATGTGCCTAAAGAGAAAAAAATAAGTTGGAAGCTTCTGGGAAGAACGGTATATTTGTTGGCTATAGTGAAAATTCAAAGGTATATAGAATCTATGTGCTTGGTCAAAGAGATGTGGAAGTAAGCCGTGATGTCATATTTGATGAAGACACTGCCCTTGGGAAAGCCAAAGATCTCCCTATCCCAAGAAAGGACGATGATGCTGTCAAAAAACAGGATGACCTTCGACAGATGAGCCAATGCCCGATGTTGATGGTCCGATGGATCTTATTGATCCACCTCTTGGTGGTACCTCTACCCCTAGGAAGAGACCACTATGGCTCAAAGATACTCTCGGAGACAGTGAAAGACATATTGCTCCAAGAGGGACATTTCGTGAAAGTAAGAAGCTGAACAGGTATTAAGTGTACTTGGTTGCCATGAGTACTATCGTGCAGGTTCAACCATGCAAGTTCGAAGAAGCTATAAAACACCGAGTATGGAAGGATGTGATGAATGAGGAATATGAATTTATCATGAAGAATGATGTCTAGGACGTGGTGCTTAGACCCAAGGACAAGTCTGTGGTCACCACAAAATGGCTTTACAAAATCAAACATGGAGCTGATGGGAGTGCTGAAAAATATAAGGCCAGGTTCATTGCTCGAGGCTTCTCTCAAAAGGAAGGAGTGGACTATGATGAGATATTTGCACTGGTTCCCCGATATACCACTATATGATCTATTATTGCTCTTGCTGCCAACCAAGGATGGAGCCTACATCAAATGGACATCAAGACTGCTTTCTTGCATGGCTTGCCTCAGGGGTGCAAAGTAAAAGATCGAAAGACACATGTATGCAGGTTGAAGAAAGCCCTCTATGGGTTGAAGCAAGCCCCTAGGGCTTGGTAGAAAAGGATTGACAGTGATCTTATGAAGCTGGGATTTATGAGGAGCTATGCTGATGCAAACCTATACTTCAAGGTTGAAAAGGACATGCCTCTTATTTTGGTCCTTTATGTTGATGATCTCTTTCTGACTGGTGCGGACCCTCTCATTTATCAATGCAAGAGGAAGTTGACTTCCGAGTTCGAGAGGAAGGACCTAGATTTGATGGATTACTTCCTAGGCTTGGAGGTCTGGCAAAAGCGAGGCAAGATTTTCATTTCTCAAGGAAAATACGTTGTGAAGTTGCTAGAGAGATGTGGGATGGTCGATTGCAAGTCTATGTCTACTCCAATGGAACTCAACTTCAAGAAGCTATGTGGAAGTGCTTCTGAGCCTGAATTGGCAAACCCTTCTGAGTATCGACAACTTGTGGGGGCCCTGATGTTCTTGGTAAACTTTCGACCGGACATATGCTTAGCTGTGAATACTTGGAGTCAGTTTATGGTTGAGCCTCATCACATACATTGGATTGTTGCTAAGAATCTCTTGAGATATCTCCGTGCCACAATCAACTATGGGTTGAGATACACTTCCAGGAATTTGAGGCTACATGGATATTGCAACAACTAGAAATTATTCTTCTAATTGTAAATTAATTTTGCAATTTATTTGCTATGACAAACAACGAATAATACACAACTACAATTTTCACCAAAATAAATATTGCGGAAGATAAACTGGAAACTGAGAAAATACTAGCACACACAAAAATATAAGACCATTATTTTTGGATGAAAGTCCTTGGAAAAACCCAATGTGGGAAAACCGGTTCAACAGCCGAGAGTTTTTATTATTAAGCAACAGTGAGAAAAATATGAGTACAACTGGATGCCCAAACTGGCAATCCTCTATAGAAGTAACTGACCAAAAAAAATTAGCGAGACAAATTTTGTATCACTCGACATTGATCCAGCTCCAAAACTGGAAATACTGGGCTCCACGAAACCCCTACGTCAGCCTCTGCATCACTTATGTGCAAGCACTAGTATGCTTTGCCTGGAAACTGCAACTGATCAAGCTGTCTGCCAAACTCGACCTCTGAGAATGACTCACTGACCCTCTTCGAAAATTCTCCCAGTCTCCAGCAACTAAATCAACTCTTTGACTGGCCAAATCAAACTCTGCCTTTGAAGCTTTTGTGCCAGCATTGCTCAGCCTCACTGAGGAAACTTGACCCTCCTGTAGCTAACTCTCTGGAACTGGAAGACTTACTCCAGACTTGTTACTGCTCAAACTAGCAGGGATCCTAGTTAGGGATCATATAGAGAAACCACTAGGTCAAGTGGCAACAATGTAGCGATAACCCACTGTCACCTTAGCTAAAACTCCCTGCTCTTTATGAACTTTCACTGATGGGAGGAGTCTCGGTATGAGAGGAATCACTAGAATAGGTGGATCACTGATAGGATGTGGGGTGATTCCTAAAGCTTATTCACAAGAGAGGCTCATATAATGAGGTTACTTGCTATAGAAGCAAGATGGATGGCTCTCTTAGAAGGGCTAAGAGGATGCCTAGACCTAGAGTTTGAGGAGTGTTATTTGAAAAGAAGTGCCCAAGATCAAAGAATCCTAGAAGATTAGGTTTTCTAAGTGATCTTTGTGAAATAGAAATTATAAGGTAGTGGGACCATAATGAGGCCCAATCAGGCCTGAATGAGGTCAAGGTTTTGGATTGGAGCAACAAATTTATGATCTTGACCAAGTTAGGGAGGAGAATAGGATCGAAGGAATTTAATTTCTCTTGGGATTTGAGTACAATGATCCTAATGAAGCCACCAACCCAAGGGAACATAGGGATGAGAATGGTCTTCAAGTTAGGGCTTGAAATATCTTGAGATTCCACTGTGGGATCGATCACAGTTTGGACAACCTCTCAAGAAAAGACCCCAATGCAATAGTTGACCAATTTTCAAGGATTTTCAATGGTTAGAAATGATTTTTAGATGATGCCCTAGGAGGCCTATTAGGTTAGGGCTTAGAAAAGGGGAAGAGAGGTGAGAAGAATATTCTTTTGTGATCACCTTAGGACTAGACCAGTGCCTAGCCAATTAGGAGAATGGAGTCTAAAGAAACCAATTCTTAGTTAGGCTTAATTCCAACCAAGGAGTTGCCCAACAACTTCGTATGGCCTTAGCAACAACTAGGTTACAAAGGAAATTTATACTTCTTTATGTTGCAAAATGATGACTTATCAAGGCAAATCATGAAAAATCATGTACCCCTAGGACAATAATTCACCATACTTCACAATAATCACATGAAAAATCCCTCACAAAGACAAATTAGCAACTTCGCATAAGCCAAAGAGCAGCTACACTAGCTTCATGAACGAAAATATTTCATAGATTATTTCATGAGACAAAATTACAAGATAAACATGAAAGAGTACTCACAAGTATAGCGAAATTATTCCAATCATCAAGATGCAAGAAAATCGAAGCTCCAAGACAAGAATTTAAGCTCTTCCAAACATCGAAATGCATTAAATCTCTAATTCGTCCATCAAAAGGCCTAGCGAAATTCCTAGAAGAAACAAATGATCCAAATCCAAGTGATGATCAAATGAAATGATAATCACATCCATATATATCCTCCCTAAGGGGTTTGATTTGCCTAATAAGGCCTAATAATGCCCCTACTAATAAAATAATGTGCAAAAATAACATCCCTTGGTGACAAGCCCACCAAGATAGCTCCATAATACAACAATAAGCCCCCCCAAGAGGGAAAAGTAATAGATACAATAGGTCGAAAGGCCATTGAAGAAGCTTAATGGAGTCCAATTGAAGAAGCCTAATGGAGTCCAATGTGCGCCAAGATGAATAAATGAGCTCCAAACATAGTGATCAAGGGGTTGGCCCCTTAATATCCAAGAACTTATCATAACTATAGAAAATTTCACAATTCAAAATAAAAAGTGGAAGAAATGTGGGATGAAAAGGACAATGAAATTGTTGATAAGCAAACAAAAAGAAATCAAGAGATAGAGGTTTTAGTGGATTTAGAGAACAAGGAAGATGCTTCAAGGTCTTATCAACAATGACTGTACATTGTTATCATTTGTGGTGAAGAGAGACACAAATGATTTGAGTGTTTTTTTGGGAGAATGTATATGGAAAATTTAGCACAACAATCAAGTGGGCGCAAAACATCCTCATGGGTCTCCAAGTGGATCGAGCAAGCCGGTATCCCATTTGTAAGGGCTAGAAGAATGGTGCAAGCCCCACCATTGTCTCCTGCAATGAGACACATCCTCATTTGGGCCTTGGATTAGCTGCCAAGTATGTGGTGCAAGAGTGGAGCCAACTGGACAAGGTGGTCCAGGCGTAACATCATCGTCCAAAAGGTGGAACACGAGAAATCAATAGGTGGAACTGTAGGATCCCATGAAGTGGCAATCTGCTCTCTGCTATGGTGGAGACCCATGGCTCTCAATGCTCACCCTACAATGCCAATATGACCCTCTGGAGGGCTTGGACCCCTATAGGGAGACCAAACACATGATGAAGACCCATCTGCAATCCTGTATAAAATGCAATGCATCCCCTCACCTTCCATACAATAGATAATGAGTGCAATTGAGTAAATAAGATTACCAATCATGGAACCAAGTGGACACTTCATGGTGGCATGCCCTTCAATAGTGGGCTTTAGAACGTACAAGTGTCTCCAAGTTCAAGAAGAAGGTTAACCAAGGACCCTCTTAGGTGGTTTTAGCGTCCAAAGGGGTGACATGTCCATGGTACATCCATCAAATGGTAGGTTGCATGTGATATAATGGTGGAATGAAATGGGGTATCAGGGAAAGGCTCCAAGCCACATGCCACAATACAAGGGCAATCGTGGTACATGAGTTACCCCGACTTTTGTTTTTCCACCCTTCTTCATATGCCTTTTGCCTTTTATTGATCTTTCTTTTATAACTACTCGGGGCTCGAGGGGATAAGAGCATGATGTGTAAGATATAGTAGTGGATACCCCCTTTAAGGTCGGGTAGTTCATCGCCGACTAGGGGTTGGGATAATCATGGGTTCCTTAATGATGAGAGGGGTCAATATGAGGGACTCTAGGAACTAGGGTGATGGCCATAATGATAGGGGTAGAGCTCATGTTTGGCGTTTTCCCACGTGCTAAATGTGTATGTCCCGACCATCTTTTGCATTTTATGATACATGTCCTATTGAGAGTGGCCAATTTACAGTGGTATTATTGGAATCGTTCAGAAAGCTGCATATTGGAATTGTTCTTAAAGTGGTATTATTGGCACTGTCTTGGAAGCCCTAATTGAAGGGTCCAATAATTTATTTTGGCCACATTTAGAGATAGGAAAATTCACAAGTAGTAGGTAAGGCCACATTATTGTGACAGTGACATCATAAGGTAATTTTGGGATTGATGACAAGCATTGCAAGTCAATATTTTTGAAGAAGACTTCTTGGAATATTGTTGCACTTATAGCTGCCAGTTCTATGAAACTTGTGCATATCAAAGTGGCTAGCAGATAAGCAAAGGTTTATTGACTTTGAAGAGATAATAGTCCAGAAGCAGGGCATGATGTTATGACAGTCATCTATTTGAAGGAAGGTTCTCGTTACATCAGTTGTTGATAGTAAAAGATAAGTTTTGTTGACAGTCACTGTCAACATTTTGGAAACTTCTAGAAGTTCTTGGGTAATTGATATATCGCTATAGACAGTCCTCTAGAAGAGAAATAGTATACTGTTCTTGAAGCAGGAAAAAATAAGCAAGTAAATACAGTGAAGATGCACACATTGAGGAAAAACAATGAAGAAACCATGGCATCCAAAATTGCAGGCCACTACGACAAAGGTATGTAACCTTGAGGTATGTATGGTATATTTTATTAAGGGTCCAACATGAACTATTGTGGGGTTAGTGGTTCTAGGGTTTGTTGTTAAAACTATTGATATAGGTATTGATATCTGAAAACCTTCAACAACATAAGTAAAACCCTAGTCATATGGAAACCCTAACTCTGTTCCCTCAAAGAAACCCGGATCCTTGGTCTTTAGGGTTTTTGTACAATCTAGGGCTCATGTCAAGTAGGCATGGATAAGGTTGATAAGTTTTATATGGAACTCTTGGTCTAGGGTTGGCACTTGAAAACCTTAGGAGTACAACCTCGAAGTCTCATGATAACCCTAGATTGACAGATTGACATCATGCTTTTGTTATTGTATACTTTGTTTGGGTGTACTTGTCAATGAATGTTGCAGATACAAGAAGTAAAGAAAGAAGAGCAGATCCTCTATTTTGGCAAGCATGATGGAAGGAGGGCACTGTAAGGACCCTTGGATCCTTGGGTACTCTGATATATTCATGATATAATTGTGTGACTGTGGATTAAGAGTTAACAACAACAACAGATCGAAGAATTTATGAACTTGATATAGCAGTCAACCAACCGATAATAAGGATCATTTATGGATCATCGTTTGAGATGAAATGACTTCTTCATCTTGGGAAGAATGACCATGATGATATCACTGTTATAGTCTACTCTCTTTGTTTTTGGAGCAGGTCTTTGAAGATGCTTGTTGGTTTAGTTGCAACATGATGGATCTTATTTTGGAAATGAGGAGCAGGGCTAGATGACTGGCTGAGATATGTTCCACTAAAGACTCTAATGAAGATTGAAGGAAGACCACGATATACTGTTAGGTTCTGCATGATCCTGTTATATGAAGAATATTCACTTTAAAAAGGATATGATGACTCCATTGGGTTGTTGCCTTGGTACTTGGTCCGAGGAGCTGATGTACACCACGATGACAGATATGATAACAGATTGCAGATATTCGATGATCATGGTGCATCACTTTCTGGATGTTCAGAGGGAGCCATGTTCGAGATCGATGGTGATTGGTTCATAAAGATGCAAATGATGAAGATTGATGATATGGAAAGTGATGGCTAGTCCCTACGAGAAGTTGTGAAAGTAGAAGGCTCCATGTTGGAGAAGTTGAAATTTATTTATAACATGATGATGCTATATATAGAGAGCTCTGTGAGGTTCAAAGAAAGCTCGAGGAAGCTCGCACATGTGATGATGACAATAGAGCCTTGAGAGCTATTATCATAATAGTTGATGATTGACACTTCTCCCTTGTTGAGAGGGAGCCCCTCCTTGGTTGAGAAGGAGTGACAGATATGGTTCTTTGCTTGAGGTGTCATGCACTAGACGAGGACTAACAACCGTAAATCTTACTAAAGGCCATGAGAAGAGAATGGCATCTGAAGGGCTGAGTAAGCATCTGAGACAAATATTGCTTGAGGATTTGGAATCCGAGATAGGAAGTAGGCTGGTGATCGATACTCTTTTAGGATGAGGTAGGGCATCCAATAGGTAAGAGTAGTCGAAGAGGAAATTCCTTGAGGATGTGTAAATGCAAGACAAGAATGGACCTAGAAGGACATATCTTGTGAACATCTGGATGGGGTATGTGCCTTAAGAGGTAGTGTAGTGTCCCACATAAAACCTCCCAACATTGTGCTCTGATCTATGGAGAGATCGAGCTTGTTAGTCAAGGCCTTGCTATGTTGACAATGGTGGTTGTAAAAAAATCACAATGTTGATGCTTAAGATGGCTTACCAATTCGATTCGTCTTATGAGAATGATTCAATGGAAGCATTGTCCTTGTATCTGTGGTCAATTACGAATACCTACCTAGTTAAGAGAGGAGTGTTGAAATGTAACTAGTGTCGGTCTTCATAAATTGTACTTCAGTCATGACTTGATGTAATTATTGATGTACTTGTCAAAAGAAAAGAAATTAAATATTTTTGTAAAAGAAAATTATATTGAAATGGGTTTCTTGCCCATCATGTTGTGGTTGTAGGTCAAAGCGCCCATTGAGTGCTCTAGGTGTCTTGTTGACAAGTCAAAAGGTCAAGGTCATGATGTACTAGCCCTTGGAGGGCCCAAGTAACTAGTAGGAAAAATATTTAATGTAAAACGTTGTTGATTTTTAATGTACCTTGGACAAGTGGTTTCCCATGGGTTAGTCTCTACCTAGTGAAAAGTGTCCAAAATAATTCTTTTCTTAAGTGTGACTTTATAAAGTGAAAGTGACTTTATAAGTGGTAAAGTCAATGTTAAATTATAAAGTGAAAAGTGACTTTAGACATAAAGTATGATGTGGGTACTTTATTTAATGGGTGAGTTAAAAAATAGAAAGTGAGAATTAAATGCACATTTATTCTCATCCCTTGATCTAAATGAATCTGAGCCATGAGATCTTAGGGTTGCCCAAAAGTCATTTAGGGAAACAAAAGGGGAAAAAGAAAAGAGAGAATGCATTCCTTCTTCATGCGCAGATTGGAGAAAGGAGGCTAAGAGCTGGAGAAAAGTTCTGAAGGAGAAATTTGTTGCAGCAAGCTGAAGGAGTGATTTCTGGGCAAAGCTAGGCACGAAAATAAAGGCATAGAAGACAGCAGAAGGTACAGTACGAACAACATTTAATGTTGTGAGCTTCATACTGTTCGAGAGAAGTTTTTGAGATTTTTTTTTGAAAAATCCGTGTAGGCCGTACGCAATTTGTACAGTACAGTCCATATAGTCCGTATTCGTACAATACATATTTTCAACTTCAAGTGGGCATGGAAATTGAGGCAAAATGGGCACGGTTTTCAAGGAGTTTTGGGCGGAAGAGATAAGTTGTATTTTGCTGTTTTGTTTTGTCTGCAAATTTATTTTTCCTGAACTTGAAAGATAAATAAATTTGAAGAGCTCTCTAATAGGTTTTCTCCGGAGAAGATTGAAGGGGTTTTGCCTAGGTTTAAGTTGACCAAAAATCTGTATGTATTTTTATGTGTGTTGTTGGTCTGTTTGTGTCCATATTTATTTTCAGCATGTGTTGACAGCCCCATGTGTTTTAATCTGAAAATTTCATTTCCAGAATTCTATATGTTGAATGTATGTTTATGGGAAAGGTCACTTAACTGAATGGGAGTGATAAGGTGAATTTAAAATCAGTTTGGGATTGCAGGAAACTTTTTAGTCATCAAATTTCAACATGGTATCAAAGCTATAGGCTGAAAATTGCAGTTTGAACATCAGACAACAGTTTGGGATAGCAAACAGTGGTTGGACAACAAACTGATATTTTGGGACAACAAGGCGAAACCTCACACAGACTGAACTTTTGGGATAGCAAGGTGTGCTAGAAAGTTCATTTCTCTATTTTCTTTGTTTTGTAAATTTTGGACAACAGTCATGGCCATGTTCTTAAGGATAGAGGACAGACTGGATGGGATATCCAACTATGTCGTTCGAAAGGACATAATTCAGATAGTGTTTGAGGAGGCAGCAGTTTGGGACATAGTGCGGCAAGTGGTTGTACCTCCTACTACTGCAGATGAACTTGCTAAATTCACAAAAAATAATGCAAAGGCAATAATGATTTTGGTGGACAGTCTGAAGGATCATGTGGTTCCTCAGGTGAGAGGAAACACATATGCATATAAGATGTGGACAACTCTAACCACTCTCTATCAAAGTACCAATGAGAGGAGGAAGATGGTACTCAAAGAACAATTAAAGAACATCAGGATGACAAAGGCTAAAACTGTGGTTCATTATCTTGGCAGGGTCAAATAGGTACGTGATGATTTCACTGCTATTGGTGACGCAGTTGCACCCACAGAGTTAGTCAGGATAGCTGTAGTTAGACTTCCCAAGTCTTGGGAGGTCTTTGGAGATGCTATTACCTCTAGGGAGAATCTTCCCAATTGGCACAGATTCTAGGATGATTGTGTGCAACATGAGATATGGAAGATTGATAGTGGTGGGGTGAAAATAGCAGATGAGGAGGATGTAGCCTTGACAGGCAGGGAGAAGAACAAAGGGAAGGCCAAGAAAGGGGCCTCATCAGATGGGGCTACGGGAAAGGAGAAGAAGAAGAAGAAAGATACAAATATGTCCAAAGTCAAATGTTGGGCATGTTAGAAGATGGGACACTATGCTGCTACGTGTCCTGAGAGGAAGAACAGGGGGAAGAAAGGTACTGCAGGTTCAACAGAGCTAGAGCAGTTTGTTTCACAGTTTGACAACGACTTTTCCTTTATTACTTCTACATCTAATAGGAGTACATCATTCGATGTGTGGTACATAGACAGCGGGGCTTCTCGCCATATGACACGTGCACGAGAGTTCTTTTTAGAGCTTGCAGAGAGGGCACTTGATATTGAGATTGTATTATGAGATCACTGTACTATGAGTGTTGTTGATTGAAGTCCGCTCCGGGAAACTATACAAATTCAGTTTTCAGTCGACAGAAGCATTGGTGAGGAGCACATCTGGTAGCACTCACACTAGTACCACCAGCTGTAGAGACTTATGCGAGTTATGGCACCGGAGGATGGCACATATGCATCATGGAGCTTTGAGAGTACTGAGGGAGATCACTATTGGAGCTCCTGATTTCAGTGTCGAGCATTATGAGGTCTGCAGAGGGTGTGCTTACCATTCCCATTCCCAGCGAGCGACAACAGATCTACAGGTATACTAGACTTGATTCATACTGATGTTAGTGGTCATATGTCTCATGTGTCTTTGGGTGGTTATGAGTATTATGTTATATTCATTGATGACTACTCTAGGAGGACTTAGATATATTTCCTGAAGACCAAGGGTGAGGTCTTCAGTCGCTTTAAAGAGTTCAAAGCTCTTGTGGAAAAGCAGATAGGTAGGAAGATTCGGGTCTTGAGGTCAGACAATGGTGGTGAGTACACCGATGGTGGCTTTTCTGACTTCTGTGCACATGAGGGCATTAGGAGAGAGTTCACGGTTCCTTACAACTCGCAGCAAAATGTGGTGTCTGAAAGGAAGAACAAAGCTATTGTTGGGGCTGCTAGAGCAGATATTCATGATCAGGGGTTGCCTTTGTTTTCGTGGGCTGAGGCCTGCAATACTATTGTTTATCTTCAGAACAGGAGTCCTCACAGAGTATTGGGGACTATGGCTCCGGAGGAGGCTTTCACTAGAGAGAAACCTCATGTGCGACATCTTCGTATCTTTGGATGTCTCACATATTCTTATATCCCGAAGGATTAGAGGACGAAGTTGGAACCCATGGCAGAGAAGGGTATCTTTATGGGTTACAACGGGACTTCGAAGGCCTATCGGATCTGCATTCCTTCTAAACGGAGAGTTGTGATTAGGAGGGATGTGAAGTTCGAGGAGGATAGGGCCTATCAGAGATCATGGGAGTATGATGAGAGAGAGTCACAAACTTCTCCTCAACAGGGAGGTCAGGCATAGGGAGCAGGACCTCAGGGTTATGGATCGACTGGTACAGGAGATACTTAAGTGTCAATGACATTTGGGGCACCAATGGCGAGTTCACCGAGCACTTATTTAGGGAGTCCACTGGTATAGAGTTCACATGGCACTTCAGCTGACACAGACACATGTTCTTCGAGGACAGGTGCTGGTACAGGCACACCAGGGTCAGTTGGCAGACCTTTAGGTTCACCAGACTGGGGGGCAGAGGATGAGGTTCCCTATGGGGAAGCTTCTTCAAGGAAGAGGAGGCCCAAGTGGCTTCAGGGCACCTTGAAGGAAGCAGAGTTTGTTGGTTCTCCGAAGAGGGTGAACAGGGAGAGTGTGCCACCTGAGCGGTTTTGCAGTTATGTAGCCAAGGCTACCAACATTGTTGACTCTGAGCCTACTAGCTATGAGGAGGCTGCCAGCCAGGATGTATGGAGAGAGGCTATGTTGGAGGAGTATGCCTCTATCATTAAGAACAATGTCTGGGAAGTGGTGCCTATGCCTGAGGGTAAGTCAGTGGTGACTTCCAGGTGGCTCTACAAGATCAAGCATGTTGCAGATGGCAGCATTGAGAAGTTCAAGGCGAGGTTTATGGCTAGAGGGTTCTCACAGATAGAGGGAGTTGACTATGATGAGACCTTTGCTCCCGTAGCTTGATACACTTCTATCCATTCCCTTATTTCTATTGCTGCAGAAATGGGTTGGCAGATCCATCAGATGGATGTGAAGACTGCATTTCTGAACGAAGTTATAGAGGATGAGGTGTATTTTGAGCAGCCACAGGGCTTTGAGGTACTTGGGCGGGAGACCCATGTATTCTAGTTGAGGCGAGCACTCTATGGACTTGAGCAAGCTTCGAGAGATTGGTATTCGAGGATTGATACTTACTTGCAGGAGATGGGTTTCACGAAGAGTGATGCAGATCCGAACCTATACTACATTGTTGTAGGGGCTGATCCGCTCATTCTTGTGCTATATGTTGATGACTTCTTCATTACTGGGGCAAGGAGGCTGATTAGTGGTTGCAAGGAGGATCTTGCTATGGAGTTCGAGATGAAGGACATTGGGCTGATGCATTACTTTTTGGGGCTTGAGGTGTGGCGGGAGGAGGGCCATATCTTTCTAGGGTAGGGGCAGTCTGTTGTGGATGTGTTGAGCAGATTTTACATGGCAGACTGTAGACCCATGTCTACACCTATGATCACCAACTCAAAGAAGCTTCATGCTTCAAATTCTAGTTTGGTGGATCCCACATTGTATAGGTAGCTTATTGGGTCCTTGACGTATCTTGTCAACACTAGGCCAGATATATGCTTTGCAGTGAACACACTTAGCCAGTTCATGGTTGAGCCTAGGAGGGTGCACTAGGTAGCTGCAAAGCACATTCTTCGCTACGTGTAGGGCACTATTGATTATGGTCTGGATTATTGGTGGGGAGATGGAGTGAGGTTGGCAGGTTACACAGATTTAGATTGGGCAGGGTGTGCTTCTGACAAGAAAAGCACTTCATGGTGTTGCTTCAGATTGGGTTCGGCAGTTATGTCGTGGTTCAGTCGAAAGCAAAAGTCAGTTGCTTTGAGATCTTCTGAGGCTGAGTATATGGCTGCTAGCCAGGCTAGTTGTGAGGCCATTTGGCTTCTCAAGTTGTTGTATGGCCTATTTGATTAGGAGTTGAGACCGACGGTTATTCATTGTGATAATCAGAGTTGCATTAAACTCACGGAGAATCTAGTGTTTCATTACAAGTCAAAACACATTTACATTAAATATTATTTCATCAGGGACTATGTTCAGAAGGGGGCAGTGAAGATGGAGTATATATTGACAGATGAGCAGGTGGCCGATGTTCTCACGAAGTCCTTGCCAAGAGGCAAGCATGCCCATTTCAAGGACAAGATGGGTGTGGTGAGAAACACTTTCCTCGGTAAGAGGGAGTGTTGATTTTTAATGTACCTTGGACAAGTGGTTTCCCATGGATTAGTCTCTACCTAGGGAAAAGTGTCCAAAATAATTCTTTTCCTAAGTTTGACTTTATAAAGTGAAAGTGACTTTATAAATGGTAATGTCAATGTTAAATTATAAAGTGAAAAGTGACTTTAGACATAAAGTACAATGTGGGTACTTTATTTAATGGGTGAGTTAAAAAATAGAAAGTGAGAATTAAATGCACATTTATTCTCCTCACTTGATCTAAATGAATCTGAGCCATTAGATCTTAGGGTTGCCCAAAAGTCATTTAGGGAAACAAAAGGGGTAAAAGAAAAGAGACACTGCATTCATTCTTCATGAGAAAATTCGAGAAAGGAGGCTGAGAGCTAGAGAAAAGCTTTGGAGGAGAAATTTGTTGCAGCAAGCTGAAGGAGTGATTTCTGGGCAAAGCTGGGCACAAAAATCAAGGCATAAAGGACAACAAAAGGTATAGTATGAACAGCATTTAATGCTGCGAGCTTCACGTTGTTCGAGAGAAGTTTTTGAGTTTTTTTTTGAAAAATCAGTACAATCTGTACAACCAGTATGGAATCCGTACAGTACAGTCCGTATCCGTAAAATACATATTTTCAGCTTCAGGTGGGCATGGAAATCGAGGCAAAGTGGGCACAGTTTTCAAGGAGTTTTGGGTTGAAGAGATAAGTTGTATTTTGCTGTTTTGTTTTGTCTACAAATGTATTTTTCTTGAACTTGAAAGATAAATAAATTTGAAGAGCTCTCTAATAGGTTTTCCTCGTAGAAGATTGAAGGGGTTTTGCTTGGGTCTAAGTTGACCGAAAAATTGCGTGTATTTTTATGTGTGTTGCTGGTTTGTTTATGTCCATATTTATTTTCAGCATGTGTTGACAGTTCCATGTGTTTTAATTTGAAAATTTCATTTCCAGAATTCTACATGTTGAATGTATGTTTATGGGAAAGGGCATTTAACTGAATGGGAGTGATAAGGTGAAATTAAAACTGGGTTGGGATTGCAAGAAAATTTTTAGTTATCAAATTTCAACAAATGTCATGTCTAGTAGCCTTTAAGTGATGGGTCGACCAACCCTCTTCATGTCGGCCTAATTCACCTCCTAAGAAGTCTATAAAAGGAAGTCACTGTCCTCATTGGAGAGACACATATCGAGTGATATAAGTCTGATCCATACGAAAAAGAGAGAACATTTGATCCAACGAAGTCTATAAAAGGAGGAGAAAATTTTGTAGAGGCCAACAAAGGAGGAAAATTTGTGTCTTTGCAACTCACACGTGCGGATCTGTTGGAGGAACTAGGATTCCCTTAGTCACCAGTTTGTAGAGAATTGGTTTGGAGTTCTAGTTGGGTCATCACTTGGGGTTTGGTCTTTGGGTCAAAGGTCAAGGTCTTGGAAGTCTTCATTGAAATTCTATTAGAAGATATTTCTGTGGGTTTTCCTCTCTAGGAGAGGTTTTGGCCCTGGCTAGCAGCTTACATCTGGTGTTCTTTGTTTGCATTATGGTTTTCTTATTGGAATTTGTCTGATAAACATAACTAAAGAATGATGATAATGTCCTAATATAAATCACAAGAAAATGTCAAGGATTAAAGAGAAATCAAATTAATAAATACCATACTTGACTGCCCTAGATTTCTCAACATATATGACTATATCTTGCTGACACTGAACTCGTGTACCTCTCGTATCACGACTGTTGCTCCTCCTACTTTATCATTGTGAGCTCCTGTAGCAAAGGAACTGATCCATGCGAAGTCTATACAACTATTGGATTTGGTCTACTCATCAATCCAACCATGGCTAGATCTAGATCTCCTACTGCTTCTCCATAGACCCTGCCCAATATGGCACACTGGAGTCTCATACTCCTCTTGGATTTGGTGCTGCTCTAACTCCTTTCGAGTCTTGTCCCTCTCTGGGACCCTTCTTCACTTTGCAACTTGAACTAGACAACTTGCACTTCCTCTGGCATCTGTCTCTGACAACTGGAAGTCGAATTGTTGCCCAGATATGCATTTTGGCATTTTGGCTAACTTGCATGACTTCTTCTGGAAATCTTATATGATCATCTCTAGAAAGCTGCAAAAATATGTGATACTCAAATAAACTGGAGACTAGTACTAGAAATCTCCTCCCCTTTCCTGCTAGGCCTTCCTTTTTGCTAGTCGCACTCCCTCAGGAATGTGAAGATCTGTTCCTATACTGGCAGGTCTGATCCTGCACTTGCCTCTGGTGTACTTCCTAAACTCGCACTGCCTGCTCCTCTTCAACTGGGCAACTTGCTCTACCTTTTGGAAGTCCTTCTCCAGAATTTGACACACGTACTACTACTCCTGAAGTATGCACTAGTTGCACTGACAAGTCTAACTCGACCTACTGCTTATGGGAATCACAAATTTGTTAGTTTTTGTAGCATCAAAGGTGTTTTAGTCTCGAAACTTTGTGGAGAGGCTAAAACACGAGTTCTTCATAACCCATAAATCGTTTATGGAAATCTCACCTAGAAATGTCTCAATTAGATTATTAGCCTATTTTTAAATATTTCCTAAGTCTAAACTTAGGAAAAGGGGTTAATTAATTAGTATTAACTGAGAAAGGTGTGAATTATCTAGAAACTCACGCAGATCGACTGAGAAATATTCTTAGCCCTTGATTAAGTTTTAATCTTGGCCGTTGGAGGTCCAACAAAAGATTATAAGAAGAAGTCAATGGGTAGATGGAGAACACACACTTGAGATTGATTTCCTTGGAGATTTCAATTTTCCACAGAGCAACAACAGTTGCCGGAAGAGTTCGCGCCAAAGAAGGAAGCAGAGACAGAAAGGGGCCAGGTACAATGAAGTCAGACGAAGATTTTCCAGATATGGTGAGTACTTTGCAGAGAGGCTGAGATTTTCTCCAGGAGGCTGCATAGAGGCAGCGTAGTATCCTTAAAAGGGCAATTCAATTTTGTTGGAGGAGAATACATCTTCAGTTCCAGAGGTTGGGAAGAGTTTCCAGAGGGTCGGAGAAGCGTTTTCCCAGTGAGCAGCAGGCAGGATGACTAGATTGGCATTCGATTAAGGCAACACGTGTGGCAGACAGTGCCAGAGTGAGGCAGAGCCCGCATAGGTCAAGTTGGATAACTAGCGTTTCAAGGGCAGTCAAGTGTCGGGATTGCTCAGAGTGAGGGTAATTTCCCTCAGATAAATTTTTCCAGTATTTTCTCTACAGGATTGCTAGTTTTTGACATCCAGATTGTACTCAAGTTATTTCATTGATGCATAATAATTAAAACCCTCAGCTGTTACACTGGTTTTCCAAAGTTGGGTTTTTTTCCGGGGACATTTGTCCAAAAATAATTGTGTTAATTTTAATGTGTGTGCTAGCATATTTCTCAGTTTCTAGCGCTATTATTTTTCGTAGTAATTTTGTGAAGATTGCAGTGTGTTTATTTCATTGTTGTCGTAGCAATAAACTGCTAATTTAATTAACAGTTAGAAGAAATAATACCAGTTGCTGCAATAGAATTTTAGAATTGAAATTTTTACATGGTATTAGAGCGAGATTGATTAGGAGGAAAACTTAGAAGCGAAAGGCAAAAATTGTCCAGATTCACAGGGAGTTTGGCTGCTCGATTTCTAGATTTGCGCTTAAGCTGGCTTAGTAGATCAAACTGTTGGGCAGAGGGTTTGATTTTTCTGGTGCAGGTGGCAAGAAAAATTCGCAGAGCCTAGGAGCAGTTCCAGCAGGCAGTGGAAAAGTCGGAAAGTAGTTTCAGTGACGCAGATTAGATTTTCGCTGAGTAGATTCCTTGCTTGGACGCAGAAGGGTTTTGCAGCAGCAAAATCAACGCCGGGTGGAAGAGAAAGAGAACATGCATAGGGGAATTTCTCTCAGGGGATCTCGAGAATTAGAGATCTAAATTTTGCAGTTGCAGATTTGCAGTAGCTGTAAGCAAATCTTCTCATTCTAGAAGGGAGCGTGAGTAGCATATTCAGCAGCCGAGCAAAGGGAAAGAGGGTGAATTTGGACTAGATGTAGATATGGCCACAACTGGGCTTAGAGATCAGGATAGGATGGAGGGAGCCTCCAACTTTGTCATTTGGAAGGCAAGGATGACCTTCTTGTTGGATGAACATGGCTTGAAAGCCTATTTGGACAATGTGGTAGCAATACCCCAGGATGCTAATCAACTCAAGGAGTACAGGAAGGAAATGGCGAAGCTGAAGAGATTGATCCTGGATGGAGTCTAGGACCATGTAGTCTCACATGTGGCAGAAAAAGGAACAACCAAGGAAATGTGGGATGCTCTTGTCCAACTGTATCAGGGAACTTTTGAGTAGCGAAAGATGTTCTTGCAGGAGAAGTTGAGGAGCATGACGATGATGAAGGGTGAAGGCGTAAAATCCTTCCTCACCAGGATTTAGGAGGTCTGAGATCAACTTGCAGCCGTTGGGGAGGCACCTCAACCAACAGAGCTTGTACGATTGGCACTGAACAGTGTGTTAGAGGGGTGGCAGGTGTTTGTCCAAAGTATTTTGGGCAGAGACACACTACCTAGATGGGATAGCATGTGGTACGACCTAGAGCATGGGGAGTTGAGGCGTGCTCTATTGAAGAGTACTATCAGCTGGAGCAACAAGGGCATGAAGGGTGAAGAGGAGAATGTGGCCCTAGCATCCAAGGGTCCCAGCCAGCGACAGGGGGAGAAGAAGAAGAAAAAGGACCTATCTAAGGTTAAGTGCTTAAGGTGTGGCGAGCTTGGCCACTACAGTACACAATGTCCTCTTAAGAAGAAGGACAAGTAGGAGAAGTATGACCAGGCAACAGTGTCCGCAAAGATAAATAAGTTGTCCTCTAGGTTGGAAGAAGATTTTGCTATGTTTGCAGCTATACCTCCAGGAGAGAGGTGGGGCAATATGGAGATATAGTCCCAGAGTTACAGAGAACAGGCAGGGTCCATTGAGGTGTCTTACTCTTGGATCATTACCTTACTACAGGGGCTCACAATATTTAGTAGTAGGATGGATCAATGTCAGTGATGCAGTCAAATTTCGGAGTGACTATTGCAGACTAGTAGCAGTCAGGTGCTGAGGAACGCAGTGCAGTGTTGGTAGCATTGTAGAGTCAGCAGCAACGCAAATTATTTAGTGGACAATGCAGTACCTAGTAGCAGTCAGGACTCAGGAGACAGATGCAGCAGACACAATTGATTCAGTATTTAGGATGCTTCTCAATTGCAGTGGTTGCAGTTGCAACAACAACAAATGAGAGGGAGTTGCAGTGCAGATGCAAAGTTCGCAACAATTTAGCAGTGTCAGCAGCAACATAGATGAAGCATTAGAGTTGCGCAAGTGGGTGGTGGGCAGTGGTAGGTAGTCACAGTGGCCAAACATCAACAACGCGTGTAATATCCTGTTTCTGGGATATCCCTCAAACCCAAGTAAACTCCAACCAAACACGTCCAAATGATATAGTGACCGAGAAACTCAAAGTGATAAAAATAACAATGGTACAACATATAATAATGTGAACACGAAATATAAGCAGATACTCAAGAAATGCAAAGAGAAATGCTAAGCCATTTTATTATACTGAGTAATGGAATGAGTACAGGAGGTGATCAGAAAGATGGCACCTCGACTTGCACAAGGCAAGTGAAGAAATACACTCAGAATAACAAAGGAATGACCTCTCTCTGAACTGTGTCTACGCTGCTGGAGAACTACCGGGCTGTTGCTACTGCTGGAAATCAAATGAGGATTTGGGGCTGTTTCCCTCCTCAGAAAATGCTGAAACTCTGGAATCAGACTCTACTCAAGAAACCTAGAAAAACCCAGAAAGCTTTTCTGAAATAGCCGACCCCCGAAAATCACCCCCTTGGGGATCTACGCTGTCCCTCAAGGCCCTGTGCTGCCACTGAATAGAATCCACCAAAACTCAGCCCGAAACTCTGCCAAAATCCTCCAATATGCAAGAGTTGGTCCCTTGCTCAATCTCCCAGCGCTAATCCTCCACAAAACCCCCAATCCGGAACTTCCACCAAAAGAACTGCGTCCCTCTCTCTCAAGATTGCGCAGTCCTCAAATGCTCAGCTCCTCCACAACACCAAAGATCAATCCTACTGCAAAACACTGCTGGAAACTACCTTGCTCGAGTAGGCACTCGAAGTCCCCCGGGGCTAAGGGTGAGATCTCCGAACGGAGACACTCAATGCACTAAACAGTGCTGCAGAACGGCTAAACAGCCAGCGTGCTCCAAGTCGAAGTGACTAGCTCAGATGCACATAATGAGGAGGCTCCCCTCTCCTTTATAGCGTTGGCCTCTCTCAATCCCAAGGCCCACCTCCTCTAGCGTAGTCCCTCTCTTGCCACGTGTTCCCTTCCATCTGCGCAATCCCTCCAAGTGTCTGCGTGGGCCCCATCTCTGCGTGGTCCTTTGGCCCCCTTGGCTCCCCTTTAAGTCACAATGTTGTGCTACTAGCGAGTGACTTTATTCTAAAGGTGAGTTATGTCCCCCTTTTTCTCACCTTTTTATTTATAAATAACTATAGAAGACAAAATTGATCAAAATCGAATATTCCAATTAGCCATGGCTAATTAGGAATATTACAGTCTCCCCCGGCAAAATGTTGCTTGTCCTCAAGCAACTGAAGTGATGGATGCTGCAAAATTTTCTCACTCTCCCAAGTTGCATCCTCATCCGGTAAATTCTTCCACCTCACCAAGAATTCCTGGACCATCCTGCTCCACAGCTGCCTCTCCCTGGTATCAATAATAGCCTCTGGCTGCAACACCAAATGCCCCTCATCATCCGTGGGTGGTAGCTCATCTGTCACTGTCACATGCTACCCCAATGCCTTTTTCAGGCATGATACATGAAAGACGTTATGAATCTTGCTGCCTTGGGGCAGCTCTATCTCATATGCAACCTGTCCAATCCTGCGTATCACCCTGTATGGCCCATAAAAGCAGGGCTTGAGCTTCTTAGCCCCCTTTTGCTTCAGTGACAACTGTTGGTATGGCTGTAACCGTAGGTAGACCAAGTCCCCTACCTCAAACTGTCTCTCCACCCAACACCTGTCGGCATACAGCTTCTGTTGGTTCTGTGCTGTAGCCATATTATCCTTTAGAGCTTGGAGAATATCCTGACTCTCTTGGATCCAAATCTTGGCTCTTGGAGCCTTGCTAGCACCAAACATCATGTCAGCAAAAGATAAGGGATGATATCCATACAAAGCATAGAATGGTGACATACCAATGGACATGTGATGTGTAGTGTTGTAGCAGTACTCCCCCAGATGCAGCCACTTCAGCCATGCTCGCTGCTGCCCATTGACATAGTTACGCAAGTAGCCCTCCAGCCACTTGTTAACTATCTCCGTTTGCCCGTCCGTCTGTGGGTGATAACTGGTACTCGGTGTCAACTCCGTCCCCACCAACCGGAAAAGCTCCTGCCAAAACCCGCCCATGAAACGGCTGTCCCTGTCACTTATGATGGTCTTAGGAAGACCATGTAGCTTGAAGACCTCTCTGAAGAACAACTCAGCCACCTGTGCTGTTGTGTAGTGTGCGGAGATGGCGAAAATATGTGCATACTTTGTCAGTCGATCAACGACGACAAAGATACAATCCTTGCCCTGCACCATGGGCAACCCTGTGATGAAGTCCATCGAAATACTCTCCCATTTCCCCTCCGGAATGGGAAGAGGCTGCAATAATCCTGCGGGATGGCTCATCTCCCCCTTTTTCCTCTGGCAAACGTCGCACTCCCAGACACGCTGGAGTACGTCCTCCTTGAGGCCCTTCCATGAGAACCTCTCTCTAATGGCCCTGTAGGTTTTGGTAAACCCCTGATGGCCTGCCAATGGTGAATCATGCGACGGCTGAAGTATCTTCTTCTTGAGCTGAGATCTCTCAGTCAAGAAGATCCGGTCCTTGTAGTAGATGATCTCATCGACCACCCTGTACCTGTCATCCACCACCTGCCCATCTAGAACCTCACATGCAAATCTGTCCTTGGAGTACTCTACTAAGAGTCGAGCCCTCTAGTCTGCGTCCAAGCTCATAAGAGACAACGTGGCTGGTCTACGTGAAAGGGCATCTGCTACCACGTTGTTCTTACCCTTAACATACTCAATGTCAAAGTCATACGCTTGGATCTTACTGATCCACTTCTGCTGCCTCTCCTGTAGCTGCTTCTTCTCCAAAAAGAACCTGAGGCTGTTGTGATCAGTCCTCACCCTAAACCTATTACCCACTAAATACTGCCGGTACTTGGCCAATGCATGCATGATGGCCAGCATCTCCTTGTCGTATATGGAATACAACCTCTCGTGCGAAAGGAGCTTCCGGCTCTCAAAGGCTATAGGGTGACCTCCCTGCATCAACACTGCGCTGATCCCCTCTCCCGACACATCACACTCCAAAACAAATGGCTGCGTAAAATCCAGCAATGCAAGCACTGGGCAGCTGCTCATAACCTCCTTGAGCCTGTCAAAGGCTCGCTGCACTATATCCGACCAACTGAATGCCCCCTTCCTCGTCAAATCTGTCAAGGGTGCAGCAAGCTGTGAGAAACTCTTGACGAACTTCCGGTAGTAAGTACAAATGCCAATGAATCCTCAAAGTTCTTTCACGTTTCTCGGCTCTGGCCAATCTTTGATGGCCTTAATCTTTTCCTCGTGGACCCTCACTCCGTCCACCCCTATGATGTGTCCCAAGCATAACATCTTCGTCAATCCAAACTCACACTTGGAGAGTTTGGCATAGAATTGCTGCTCCTCCAAGATGCGCAATACTGTCTCAATGTGCTGGAGATGCTCCTCTCAAATCCTGCTGTAAATGAGGATATCATCAAAGAAGACCAACACAAACTTCCTTAAGTGACTGCGGAAGATGTGATTCATGCAAGACTGGAATGTAGCTGGGGCGTTGGTTAGCCCGAAGGGCATCACCAAAAACTCAAAGTGCCCATAGTGACACCTGAAGGTAGTCTTGGGAATGTCCTGCTCCCTCACGCGAATCTGATGGTACCTCAAATCAATCTTTGAGAAGAACCGTGCTCCTCTCAACTCATCCATCAACTCATCGATCCTGGGTATGGGGTACCTGTTCTTCAGTGTCTTCTTGTTCAAGGCCCCGTAGTCAATGCACATCCTCAATGTGTCGTCCTTCTTCTTCACCAACACCACGGAAGAAGCAAAAGGACTCGTGCTCGGCCGAATGTGCCCAAGAGCTAGCAACTCCTGAATGGCCCACTCAATCTCATCCTGATAGGCCTTGGGATGCCTATAGGGGGTAGTAATCACTGCCTGTATGCCCTGCTCAAGCTCAATGGTGTGCTCAAACCCCCGGTCCGGTGGCTGTCCCGGCGGAATCTCCCCAAATACTATGGCATACCGGTCAAGGATGGACTGTATCTCCGGGTGCACTGTCTGCCCTGTAGTCCCTGTCTCTGATGCATGCAGCTCTACTGCCCACTCTATGTCTCCCTTCCGGAAGACTGCCTCCATCCGATGAGCTAAAACAGTCTGAGGCGGATATGTGTGTTGTCCCCGTATCTTCTCATGCCTCCCTGTCTTCTCATCATCCCACTCCATATTTAGGGCCTTCCAATTTGTCGTGACCTTCCCTAGAGTGATAAGCCACTGAACACCCAGTATTATGTTGGTGTCCGGAATATTGACCACGAAAAAGTGGTCAATCAGTGTGTAGGTGCCCATCGTCATTGATAACTCTAGGACATAACGAGCACACACCATGGTCTGATCTCCTGGGACCAAAACTGAAAATCCATCGAAGCTCTCTGTCTGTATACCTCTCCGCTCAACCATCTGTGCATCGATGAAGTTGTGGGTTGCCCCACTGTCAACCAAAACTGATACACGTTGGCCACGTACTGTCCCCCGTACGCGCAGCGTCAAATACTTGGGAACTCCTCGCAATGCTGCAAGGGCCCCTTCGGTAGGTGCAAAAGCTGCACCACCTGCTGGTGGTGGTGGAGGTGGCAAACGATCCTGCATGACATGACTACCTCCTGCCTCCACATCATCCTCCTCATCCTCTTCCCCGCTACTCTCGGAGAAGACCTCAATGAAATGTGCTTTGCCAGCAGCACATCTATGTCCCGGTGCCCACGGCTCCTAACAGGTAAAGCACAACCGCTTCTTCTTCAACTCCCTCCTGGCATCATCATCAATCTGTGCTCGTCCTGGATTCCCCTTTGGAGGCGGAATCCTCACATCCTTCCCCTTAGGCTGGAAACCCTATCTCTAGGGGTAAGGTGTCCGGGTCCTGGGTAAGGCATCCTGTAAGTCCCGGGTCTTGCTAATAGCATCCTGGAGTGTGGCTGGTCTAGTGGACCTGACTAGACCCCGAAGTGGCTTTGCTAACCCCTCAACATACATGTAGATCCTCCGTGCCGTGGATAGATCTGGCACCATCACTGAAACCCTCAAGAAGTTTGCAATGTAGGTCTCTGGGTTTTCGGTTTGTTTGAGCCTTGTCAGCTCAACAAAATGCTGTTCCGGATCCCTCCGGTCGAAGCTCTCTATCAGTCTCCTGGCGAACTCGGCATATGTCGTGACTGTGGAGTGTTCAAGTGTAACCAACCCATGGAACCACCAGTCCTGGGCCTCACCATCCAAATGTAATGTCGCCACCTTGATGGCCTCTGTCTCCGAGATCTGGTTAAGCTGGAAATAGATGTCCAACTTCTCCACCCAAGACTTTGTCGAACTGTTTGATGAGCCATGAAACGTAGGCAAGTGAAATCTACTAGCTGTGCGGTGGGTGTCTCCATCATGATAATGCCGGTATCCTCTGTGATGGTCGCAGGGTCTACTATCCCGCTGGAGCTGAACAAAGTCTCTGAATGAGAGAGCATCCCTGAACTCCTGCCCATAGGCCTGGTACTCTGCAAAATAATCGCCCATATGACCGGGCTCTGCCTCCTGCTGTGCTCCGGCCCCCGTGTCTGCTCCTAGGAAAGTGGGCATGGTAGAGTGTATAGGGGCATGCGAGGCCACCTGCTGAGTTGTATCACGCTAAGTGGCACCCTGCTCTGGCAAATGGTGAGATGCACCTGATCCCTCTCCAACCTGGAAAACCCGTGGACTCTCATGCTGTCTAGCCTTCACCGTCGTGAATCTCTACCCCATCACCTCGATCTGCCTCGACAGATCCTGCACTGATTTGAGGAGCATGTCCACAAATTTCTTCCCGTCATCATCTGCCATCGGATCCTTCTGCTCTGCGTCCCCCACAGGCTCCTTCTGTTCTGCGTCCACCACTGGAACACAGTCTCCCTCTCCGTAGGTGTTCTCCAACCTACGCCCAATGTCCCTGTATCTCCTACCTCTGTAACGGATATAGGGCTTTTCCCCCGGTGTCATAGATTGCTAGCTCCACAGGCTGAGCCAGATCTATGCTCTGATACCACTGTAATATCCCATTTCTGGGATATGCCTCAAACCCAAGTAAACTCCAACCAAACACGTCCAAATGATATAGTGACCGGGAAACTCAAAGTGATAAACATAACAGTGGTACAACATATAATAATGTGAACACGAAATATAAGCAGATACTCAAGAAATGCAGAGAGAAATGCTAAGCCATTTTATTATACTTAGTAATGGAATGAGCATAGGAGTTGATTAGAAAGATGGCACCTCGACTTGCACAAGGCAAGTGAAGAAATACACTCAGAATAACAAAGGAATGGCCTCTCTCTGAATTGCGTCTAAGCCGCTGGAGAACTGCCGTGCTGCTGCTACTGCTGGAAATCAAATGAGGATTTGGGGTTGTTCCCCTCCTCAGAAAATGCTAAAACTCTGGAATCAGACTCTACTCAAGAAACCCAGAAAAACCCAGAAAGCTTTTCTAAAATAGCCGACCCCCGAAAATCACCCCCTTGGGGATCTAAGCTGTCTCTCAAGGCCCTGCGCTGCCACTGAATAGAATCCACCAAAACTCAGCCTGAAACTCTGCCAAAATCTTCCAATATGCAAGAGCTGGTCCCTTGCTCAATCTCCCAGCTCTAATCCTCCACAAAACCCCCAATCCGAAACTTCCACCAAAAGAACTGCGTCCCTCTCTCTCAAGACTGTGCAGTCTTCAAATGCTCAGCTCCTCCACAACGCCAAAGATCAATCTTACTGCAAAAGACTGTTGGAAACTACCTTGCCCGAGTAGGCACTCGAAGTCCCCTGGGGCTAAGGGTGAGATCTCCGAACGGAGACACTCAATGCACTAAACAGTGCTGCAGACAGGCTAAACAGCCAACGTGCTCCAAGTCGAAGTGACTAGCTCAAATGCACATAATCGAATGACGAAATGAGGAGGCTCCCCTCTCCTTTATAGCGTTGGCCTCTCTCAATCCCAAGGCCCACCTCCTCCAGTGTAGTCCCTCTCTTGCCACGTGTTCCCTTCCATCTGCGCAGTCCCTCCAAATGTTTGGGCCCCATCTCTGCGTGGTCCTTTGTCCCCCTTGGCTCCCCTTTAAGTCACAACGTTGTGCTACTAGGGAGTGACTTTATTCTAAAGGTGAGTTATGTCCCCCTTTTCCTCACCTTTTTATTTATAAATAACTATAGAAGACAAAATTGATCAAAATCGAATATTCCAATTAGCCATGGCTAATTAGGAATATTACAACGCGACAGAGGGTGATACAGAGACAAGGCGTTGTAGGAATAGTGCAGCACTAGAGGGAGTGTTAGTTTTTGTAGGATCAAAGGTGTCCTAGTCTCGAAACTTTGTGGAGAGGCTAAAACACATGAGTTCTCCATAACCCAGAAATCGTTTTTTCGAAATTCCACCTAGAAATGTCTCAATTAAATTATTAGCCTATTTTCAAATATTTTCTAAGTCTAAACTTAGGAAAAGGGGTTAATTAATCAGTATTAATTGAGAAATGTGTGAATTATCTAGAAACTCACACAGATCGACTGAGAAATAATCTTAGCCCTTGAATAAGTTTTAATCTTTGCCGTTGGAGGTCCAATAAAAGATTATATGAAGAAGTCGATGGGTACATGGAGAACACACACTTGAGATCGATTTCTTTGGAGAGTTCAATTTTCCAGAGAGCAACAAAAGTTGTCGGAAGGGTTCGAGCCAGAGAAGGAAGTAGAGACAGAGAGGGGCATGCATAGTGAAGTCGAAGGAAGATTTTCCAGATGCAGTGAGGACTTTGCAAAGATGCTGAGTTTTTCTCTAGGAGGCTACACAAAGGCAGTGTAGAAGCCTCAGAAGGGTAATTTGATTTTGTTGGAGGAGAAGACTTCTTCAGTTCCAGAGGCCGGGAAGAGTTTCCAGAGGGCCGAAGAAGCATTTTCCCAGTCAGTAGCAGGCAGGACTGCTAGATTGGTTGTTGATTAAAGAAACACGTGTCGTAGGCAGTGCCAAAGTGATGCAGAGCTTGCCTAGGTCAAGTTGGATGGCTAGCTTTTAAGGGGAATTTAAGTGCCAGGATTGCTCGGAGTGAGGGTAGTTTCCCTCAGATAATTTTTGCCAGTATTTTCCTTGCAGGATTGCCAGTTTTCGGCCTCCAGACTGTACTAAGATTATTTCAATGTTGCATAATAATTAAAACCCTCAACTACTGCACTAATTTTACCAAGTTGGGTTTTTCCGGGGACATTTGTCCAAAATTAATTGTGCCAATTTTTATGTGTGTGCTAGTATATTTCCCAGTTTCCAGTGCTATTATTTTCTGCATTAATTTTGTGAAGATTGCAGGGTGTTTATTTCGTTGTTGCCATAGCTATAAACTGCTAATTTAATTAACAATTAGAAGAAATAATACCGGTTGCAACAATAAGATTTCAAAATTGAAATTTTCACAGGATCTCCTCCTAAAAACTGGAATCCCTCTAAGAAAATATTGAAATATCCTCTATGTGATTTTCTCTTCCTGCCCTGCACAAATCTGCAACTACAACCCTTGCTGCAAACCTTATGCACCTAGATCTGCTTTGCGAATCATCTGATCTGCTCACGGGAACTGCTTCTCGGCAACCACATTGCCTGCAAACTCTACTTCTGAGGCTATTGGGATTTTCCTCCGAACCATATTTGGAAATCGAACCTCCTGCCTCAACAATTCGCACCCCTGGCCTGGCTTGCGTAGATCTGAAACCTGTGCTTTAGATCCCTCTCTGAAACTGCACGATCTGCCGATCTTTCTCCTCTGAGCCTCAGATCTAATCAACAATGCTTTATACCATGTGAAATTTCGTTGATTGCAATTACTAGATATTATTCTCCTAAATGTGAGCAGTTTAATTGTTTACCGCATTTAACGAATAATTCACAATTGCAATCTTAACCAGAAAAACACTGCAGAAAATAAACTGGAACTGAGAAATAGATGCACACACAATAAAAAATCGACATTGATATTTTTGGACTCATAGTCGCCGGAAAAACCCCGAAGGGAAAACTAGTGCAACAAATGAGGGTTTATTTTATTATTATGTAGTTGCAAAAATCTGAGTGCAATGTAGAAATTCCACGAAATTTTGATCTGCTATCGTGAACATTCTGAAAATTGAAAACTAGTTTCTTTTCACTAAAACATAGAATTTCTCTACTTCAAATTTGCAGTGAAATAGGAACAAAAGGAAATACAATTCACACAATTCAAGACAAATTTTTTATGGGGAACTCAACTGGGAAAACCCTCTGCTTCTTTATTGACAAAAACTGAGCAATTGATTTGTTACAAATACAACTGTTTCACTTGGAGAATACAACCTTCTCCCTGCTTATCCTAAGCATGAAACCTTTGCAAGAATGTTGATCACGCTGCCCTCTTCCCTTGCTCCTCCTCTGTTTTGAATTCCTAGCACAAACCCAAGGAACCAAGTCATTAATTTCTTGCGCAAGAGCTGATCTGTTAGCTCCTAAATTCTAGCATGAGCAAAGGGAAAAAACTGCCTTCTAGCAACTCGCACAAGCCTTCTTCTTGTCATGCTCACTTAGAAGCTTACGCACAAAACTAGTGCATACAAGAATGAATACAATTGTGCCTTCATTCCTTCTTTATAGCAATTCAGATGGCTAAAATTAGTGAATTTGTAATTAAGGAATGATTTTGTGATTGATTGAGTTAGCATGAGTTAACTGCTCATGCAACTTGTTGTATTTCAAGGCAACCACTTGAAACTTAGTGACTTGTGTTTTTCCTCAATCAACTCACATTAGAAAATCAAGAACTCGACCTTCAGTTTCAACACACAAGTTAACTGCATCCTAAATTGTCTTAATTTTTAGCGATTGATTCCTAAATTATAGGAACTCATCCTCATTTATAGGGAATCTCCTAATTTTTAGCAAATCGAGTATGACAAAGAAGAAACTCGAATTTGACTCCTTGAATTAAGGCACAAATCAAGGAATCACTTTCTCGCAACTATTTTCAACAAATCTACATGCCAAACTAGCGATCCTCTAGCAAAAATATATTGGAGAAATTATCTCCCTGCTCAAACCCTCTCACTGGCAACTCAATCTGCTAGAATTTTCACTGTCTGGCCTCGTAAATTCGCATTGCCTACTAGCGGGGTCCTGATGCGCTGTTCTGAGCAAATATTTTGAATAAGGGCTCGTGAAACCCTAGTATGTATCCAAGAATGCCAAATACTATAAGAAGCTCATTGGCTTTGTTACCCGCGATCAATGGTGATCCCTATAGGAGAAAATTTCTCCTATATTTGTCTTCAATTGGCAGCCGACAACCAACAACCCCTTGCAACCACCAGATAGCGTGATGTGCAACCATTCTCCACCACCTTAGCCAACCATTGTGTGCTCTCGCCCATCTGCTTTGATCATGTTGAAGGTAGGCCTTCCAACCTCGAAGGTATGAATTTTCATTATGTAATTGGGTGTTTATGCTTGCTTTTTTTGGGCATATTTGAACATGGACTAGTGGGGGGATTCGATGGAAAGAATGGGCTTGGATTGTACTCTTGTTCCCTTGTCCCAAATTGGTAGCTAATCTGTTATCCTAGTCCCGTGGGATCTCCTCTATTGAATATCAGCGTTAAGAGTGGCACTACATGGGAAACCCTAATTTTGGTTGCGTGGTTCCGCTCCCCAACACCATATCTTTCACTTTGCTCCGCTGATTATAATCCCTTTCCACACTTTCACCATTTGGGTCCACAAGGTGTTAGCCTTCCCCCTCCGATTGTCCACACTTTGGGTTAGGCCTGGGACGATGCGCCGAAGATTGATACAACTAAAAAGAAAGATAAAAGCATAATTTGTTCACTTACAATTGGAAATGTACCACAAAATGCAAAAGATGGCTGGGACATAAAAATTTAGCTCGTGGGCAAAAGTCAAACATGAGCTCTACCCCCTATTACCATTGCCATCACCTTGGTTCCTAGGGCCCCTATGAGTGCCCCCCCCCATCATTAAGGAACCCATGATTGTCCCAACCGCTGGTGGGTAATGAACTACCCAACCTTAAGGGGGTAATCACTACTACATCATACACATCATGCTCTCATCCACTGGAGCCCTAAGTAGTAAAGAAAGAAAAAATCAATAAAAGGAAAAAGGCATATGAAGAAGGGTGGAAAAACAAAGGCTGTGGTAACACATGTACCACGATTGCTCCCTCCGACATTCATATACCCAAGGTGTGTGCTTCCTCATTCTAGCTACTGTTGTACCATAGCATGTGGCTTGGAGCCTTCCTTATTGCCCCATTCCGTTTCATCATTATTTCACATGACACCTGCCATTTGATGGATGTACCATGGACCTATCACTCCCTTAGATGTTGAAACCACCTAATAGGGTCCTTTATTAACCTCTCTTGTTGAGCAAGGAAACACCTATACATATTGAAGCCCATTTGGAAGGGCATGCCATTATGAAGTGTCCACTTTTTCCCTTGATTAACAAGCTTATTTACTCAATTGCACTAATGATCGGTTGTACTGGAAGGTGAGGAGACACATTGGATCTTATATAGGATTGTAGGTGGGCATCCATCTTGGACTTGGCCTCTCTATACGAGCTCCAAGCCTTTCAGAGGGTCATAATGGCACTTGTAGGGTGAGCGTTGAGAGCCATGGGCCTCGACCACAAGTAGAGAATTGATTATTATACCATGGGCTTCTTCAGCACCGCTAGTTTCTTGTTCGTGCCTTAGTTATCCAAAGATGATGATGTGCTTGGACCACGCTACCTCAAACATTTGACAGATGATCCAGGTCCCAGAGGAGGGATATGTCCCTTTCAGAAAGACATGGGAGGGCATGTGTCATTATTCTAGCCCTTATTGATGGAGCATCGACATGTATGATCCAGTTGGAGACCTATGAGACCATTGATTGTGCCCCACATCCACTTGGGAGTACCACAAGATGTTTTGCTTGGAAATCAAGAGGCCACCCCCTTGATCATTATTTTGGAACCCTCCACTTCATCATGGCACATTGAGGACTTTTCTTGGTCTTCCAACGACACTTTGCACCATTATTTTATCATTTTGTCCTCATTAGGAAGGCTTATTTTACACATATGAGCTATTTGATGGGCTTTTCATCGAAGTTATTGTTATTTGCACATTAAAATAATTATTAGGGGCTTACTTAGGCTAATTAGACCATTTGAACTTGTGAAAGGCTCATATAAATTGAAGAGAGCCTCATTTTGTAACTCATCATCACTTTGATTTGGGATATCTCTCTCTAAAGAATTCAAACTTGCAATTGTGGAATGATTTGGATGAATAAATGCATTTTGATGTGTGGAAAAATTTCGCTATCTCTCTTGGAGCTTCTTGTTGGCAAGATTTTGGATGGATATACTCTTCTTTGTCTTGTAAGTGCAATATAATGCTATATTTATGTTTTAATGGATGTCTAATGCATGTAATCATTTTCTTATGGTGAAATAATGTGCCCTAATTAATGCGAATTAGTGGAATCATTGAAACTATTGGAGATTTTTGCATGTGTTACTCATTGGAAAAAGAATGAATGAATGTTCCTAGAGGATTATTTGCATTGCATCCTCAAAGTATAAAAGTCTAAATTTGTTGTGTCGCTGCATCCATAGGGTTAGTGAAGTTGCTTCTTTAAGCCTCCTTAAAGAGCGAAGTTCCTCAATCTTGATCATTTTGATTCCAATCTTCCCAATAGCTAGGCACTGGTCCTAGATCCTTGGTGATCACATTAACACAATGAAACATCATTCTTTTCACCTCTTTTCTCTCTCTTTTCTTTGTCCCTTTAAGGATAAGGAGTTTTCTAGGGCTTGGTGCAAAATTTTAGGGACGAGGAATTTTGGGATTCCATGTAGAAAAATTTCTTCAGTCATGTGTCCTCTCGGCATTGTGGAGGAGGAATTTTGGGATTCCATCTGCATAAATTTCTTCATTCATGTCTCCTCTAGGCATCCTCCAGTTTTGAACAAATCCGACTCTGGAACTTCAAATAAATTGATGACCTAGCTATCCCACCAAGTGGGAACCCTAGAAGCTAATCCTTCAACTACTTATTGAAGTATATCATACAAAACCTTTTCCCTTAACTATCTTGACCTTTGATGAACTCTTACCTTGCCAAATTTCTCAACCCGAGGTCTCGTTTAACATTTCTTTCAAGGGGTTTTTCGTGGAAAGTCTTACTAGCTTCTCCTGAAGCTCACAGTTTAATTGAACCTTTCCATTTAATGGTCCACCCTTGCCTCACATTGAACCCTATCATAGACATATTAATCACAAGTGAGGGATACTGGGACTCTTCTTGTTTGTGAAAATCCGAGAAGAGAGGGTGACAATGGGCCTTTATCCCAAATTGTTGTTGTGCCTTCCAACTTTAGCTTACAAACTAGGCCTGCTAGTTTGTTCAACAACATGCTTGCAACTAAGTCTTTGGAGTGGATAAATTGTCCCACCTATATTGTCTACAACAAGAAAATTTGCACATGACAAAGCTTGAAGATAATTTGGAAGGCTAAGAAGAGTCTTGGATAAGAAACCCTTAGGGTTTGTGGACAAAAACCCTAAAGATAGATCCAAATTATTGAAAGTCGATGATTCCGATGATTGAAGAAAAACCTAGCTCATACAAGGAAGGAAAGGAAAGCAACATGTTGATGATAAGGACGAGGATGATGAGCTTGCTAGAAGGCAAGGATCGAGAGAGAGATTCTTCACAATCCTCAGAACAAAAGATAAGTATTTTATGTTTCTCTTCCTTGATTTTTATTGCTTTATTTTTAGTTAACCTCTTGTATTTGTTTCTTTTGTTGGGTTATAATTGTTTCTTCCATGACCTCCTAGTGAGTGTTGCAGCCTCAGGTACATCGTAAAGGCTGCCAAGGCTTTGGCATCAAATGAAAGCATTGGGATGAATGAAGTAAAGCTTGTGACAAGAGGATTTTCCCAGAGTGATTTGTGTTCAAGAGGGAGAAGTTGTACTGACATCTAGAACTGTGCTTGATGATCAGAAGAGCTCATAGTTCAGAGGGAGTAGGCAAGCCAACAAGTTTGAAGGCTGCCATGATGAAGGAAATTGTGTCGAAGAAGAGCCAGTGGTCATTTCGAAGTGGATGTACAAGATGAAGTATGCGATAGATGGAAACATAGAAAAGTACAAAGCATGATTTGTGAGGATTCTTTCAGAAAGAGGGAGAGTTCTATTAGGAAACATTTGCTCCAGTTGTCAGGGACACTTATATTTGAATGATTATTCCTGTTACTTCTACTATGAGTTGGAAATTGCATCAGGTGGATGTGGTGACTACTCTCCTCAATGGAATAATTGAGGAACAAGTGTACATAGAGCTACCCTAGATTTTTTTTTGAGGTACATGAGAGGAAATCTCATGTTTTCAGAATAAAGAAGGTTGTATATGAACCTTGGGCATGGTATTCTCGGATGGATGGATATCTGATGAGTCTTGGTTGATCTTGTTAACATATGACTTGTTTCTGATGGGAGCAAAAGGACTCACGTGACAAAGGGAGCAACAAGATTTTTACAATAGGATCTGCTTCAATGCCAAGCAACTGTGGTGATGGTTCTAGTGAAGGACGAAACTGTAGGAATATACAAATTCGAATTGGGTAGAGAGTGTTGAAGATAGGAAGAGCACATCGAGATGATGATTCAGTTATGATTTTGCTTGGGCAAGAAGCAAATATCTGTCGCACTCAAGACTGCAGAGGATGCGTATATTGTAGCTAGTTTGGCAGGTCGTGGAGCTCCGAGCAGTGTGGCTTCAGAAGCAATTCGCAGGACTGTTTGATTAGCTGCAGGAGATAATGTGATGACAGATCGAAGCACATCGAGATCATAGTACCACCACATCTGGGACAAGGTACAAAAGGGAGTAGTGAGGCTCCAATGCATTTCTATAGATGAGTAGGATGCTGACATTCTTGTTAATCTAGGTTGTCATTGATGTCAATATAGCATTGACTGAGGTGTCAATACTCTTGAGAACCCTGGTTCCAGATGATGATGTCTAGCCCTAAGAAGTTGCCAAGTGTCTGATTGGTGATCTAGTCCCTAGGTACAAGCCCTTGATGTGAAGAACTACACTTAATGAATCCATACTTTTGATGATGTTATACTCTTATATGTCCACACTTAATGATGGTACTTGATAACGGTTGGAAAACTAAGTGATGACGTGACTGATGATTGAAAGAGACTTTCCTAATGATACTGCCTACAACATATCACTGCACCATTATATGATGACACAAGATGATACACTCATTATTGCATACACTCATGATGACATAAATGCAACACTCCTACATGATGACACACTCATACATTGAAAACAATGAAGAACCCGCTGTCCCAAACATTACTCATGCTGTCCTAAACTTTTTATGCATAAAATTTAAGGACAGTCACAAAGAAAAATAATTTTTGCCAACTTAGAGGCATCTTTTCTCAATGGGACCTAGACCATCTTAAAGAGGATTTTTTCCTCTTTCCAATGAGCCCTTACTTGCCCCGAAACTCCCAGTGGTTGAGGAGATAATGAATTTTTAAGTTAGAAAAAATTATTTTGACAGTGAGCCGACCTGCACCTTGTCTTTCAAGTCAGCCTCCATACAGTGACGTGTCTTTTTGTTTTTGCTGTGCGAAAACCTCTATTTATTAGGGATTCAAGCTCATTCTTTAGCCATCATTTTTTGGTTTGAAGTTCATAATTCGGTGGGAAACAGTAAGGAGGACAACAAAGGACAGCGAGGAGTATTCTTGAAGATAAGGACATCGAATATTTCTGTTATGGGTTTATAAAACGAAATTCACACCTCCAGGCAGCCATAACAAGTGTTGTGACCACACTTAGACTTGCAACAGACTTGTGGCAAATATACTTCGGAGCTGCCTCACTGAAATAGACTCAGAACTGTGGTAACTTGGACAGAAATAGCTCTGTGGCACATATAGCTGATCTCTACCTCGGATCTCTTGCTGTAGTCTATCACATCGAATTGGTGCAACAACCTTCTCATTAAACCGTGCTTGCTGTAGCTTTGAATTGTGTCATCTACAGTGTGAACAAGATACTCTGATCGCCTCATTGACTGTGTTATCATTGGCTCTGTGACTGCAAAGAAGGATTGGATAACATCAGGACATTGAAGAAGAGCTTGGGTACAGTAGACAAAGACACGAAGATTTTGTGTGTAGACTTCCTATGGGATTAGCCTCAGAGAACTGAAGTGAACAGTCAACAAAGTCAAGGAAGGGTCAAGGCCAGTTTTACACTATTCTAGATTCAGAGTTGAATTATGATTGCAACATTAATACTCCTATACCTACAGTGAAGACTAATGGTGGAGACCTATTTTGGACAGTCAAGCACAGTGTTTGAAGCTAAATAAATATGTATGGTGAAGAATCTTATTGAAGGAACACAAGTAAGTATATCACTCATTTTTTTTGTATCAACATACATTGAAATCAGTGAAGGGTTTTGGAGCATCTATTAAGGAGCCAGTGGAGAGTTTTTTGAAGACACGTTTTAAAGGATAGCTTGAAGACACTCTTGGAGACTTTGATTGAAGCCTTTGTGGAGTAACCTTGAAGAAGGTTCCAGATTGAAGACATCACCTTGGAGACACTATTGAAGACGCCTTGAAGGTCTTGAAGATAATGTTGAAGACCATGATGCATTAGCCATCATGAGGTAACTTGAAGATCCTTGTTTTGGGTACCATGAAGAACAACAAAGACACCTTCATGTGAAGAACAAGGTTGTCATTGATGACGAGACATGGAGACTAAAGTGAAGGGATAGCTGAAGATTGACAGGGCTTGTTGAAGAAGACATTGGGAGCCGTGAGTTACTACCAAACATATCTTGACGAAGTATTGCAGTGGGTTGGAGCCCAAGAGGTTGGAGCCTCGAAAAGACAAGGTTGGTGCCTTGGAGGATTGGGTTGTAGCCCTAGAGGATCGGTGTCTTCAAGAAAATAGGTCGGAGCCTGTACCAAAGAAGGGTTGGTGCCCTAGAGGTTGGAGCCTCTAAACGCAAGGTCGGTGCCTTGAGAAGATAGGGTCGGTGCCGTAGAGGTTGGAGCCTCACAAAAGACCAAGTTGGTGCTTGGCAAATACAGGTTGGAGCATGGAAGATTGAAGATTGGTGTCTTCATCTAAGGTTGGAGCCCTAAACAAACATTGTACTTGATTTATTGAGATTAATAAAAGTATTTATTCTCATTGTTCATTACACAAACATTGTACTTGATTTATTGAGATTAATAAAAGTATTTATTGTGATTGTTCATTTTGTGTTCTAATTATAAGTGATCTAATTGGTAAAAGTAACAATTGAAAAGGAATATTGAGTCAAACCGAGTTAGAGGCTGACTGGATCGACTTGGTGGGTGACTTGGACCGGCCGACCGAGTTGTTACCGAGCCAACTGAGTTGGATACCGACTCGGCCGGTTCGGTAACAACCCGTCCGGCTCGGCCGACTCGGTAAGAGCGGCTAGTCAGTGGCATTTTTTTTTTTTTAATTCGGTTTTTTGGGATCCCAAAGCCCATTCTAATGTGCCTTTGGGTTCTTTGGGGTCCATTTCCCTCTCCTAAACCCTATAAAACCTACCCAAACCCTCTCATTTCCTCACAACCATCTCATTGCATTTGAGTGAGAATTTGTGAGGAGTTTGTAAGGAGTTGTGGAGTTTATTTTTGGAGCAGCAGTGAGGAGTCTTGGGCAAGCATTGTAGCAAGAGTGAGGAGCTTCTTAGGCAGCCATTGGCGCAACATTGAGGAGTTGGTTTGTTGGAGCAACTTTGAGGAGGTAGTTTGTGCCTAGAGGTATTTTTTTTCACTTTTAAAAATCTGTTTTTGCTTATTTATGTTTTTTGTGCAAATTCGGAAATTGAAAAGAGTGTTTTTTGTGAAAGAAATGAACATTGAAGCAATGCTATTTTTTTGTTTTCATTTTCAGATTTTTTCCATTGATTTCCAAGTGAAAAAATGGCACCTAGAGTGAAAGACGCTGCTTGGGCATACATTGAAATGGTTGATAGTCAAATGCATTGCAAATTTTGCCATAGAAAAATTAAGGATGGTCCTGGGGGCATTAATAGGTTGAAACAACACTTGGCAGGGATTAGAGGCCAAGTTACTCCATGTGTATCACCAGAAATTGGGGAGATTAGGAAGGATTTGGTAAATAGGTTTGAGAAGTTTAAAGAAGAAAAGGCTAGGCAAAAGGAAATAGAAGCTGAAATTGGGAGGAAGAGGAGTATACAAAAAATGATGGCTACCAACCCCTATTTTGATTTTGAGGGTTCTTCTTCTATCCCTTGTACTGATGTATCCAACCCCTTCCGATATGTTCCTCCCTCTTTGGAGTCTATTCAAGAAAAGGGTAAGGGTAAAATGAAAAAGAAGGGTGATATGAATATCAAAAGTTATTTAATTGTCACACCCTCCTCTCCATCAATGCACATGGTCCTGAAGCTAGTAGAACTTTGTAGCCCACTTTAGATGCCCATTGGAAGAAAGAATTGAGGGACACTGCCTATGATTACATATGTAGATGGTGGTATGATGCTGATATCCCCTTCAATGCTTCCCGTTCACCATATTATGAGCCTATGTTTGATGCCATACATGCCGCTGAAAAAGGATTCAAAGGCCCTACTATGCATGAGATAAGGGGGTATCGTTTGCAGAAAGAAATTGCCTCCATTAATGAGTATTTGAAAGATTTCAAGGACTCATGGGCAAGAACAGGATGTACCATCATGTCAGATGGATGGACTGATCAAAGGAACCGTACCATCATAAACTTTCTTATATTTTTCCCACAGGGAACCATGTTTCTAAAATCAGTTGATGCATCTGATAGGGTGAAAGATGGACAATTGTTGTTTCAGCTATTGGATGAGGTTGTTGAGGAGGTGGGGGTGGCTAATGTTGTTCAAGTCATCACAGATAATGCCTCTAACTATGTTCTTGCTGGTAAATTGTTAGAGGAAAAACACAAAACCATATTTTGGACCCCATGTGCTGCACATTGGATAGACCTCATGCTTGAGGATATTGGGAAATTAGATTGGGTCAAAAACACTGTAGATCATGCCAAAAGCATAACAAAATTTGGCTACAATAATTCATGGATTTTGAGCCTTATGAGGAGACACACAGGGGGCAGGGATATTATTAGGCTTGCCATCACTAGATTTGCTACTCATTTTTTGACATTGCAATCTATGCTTTCACAACATAGAAAACTTGCAAACGATATTCTCCAGTGATGAATGGAATCAAAGCCAATGGTCTCTCAAACATGAAGGCAAAGAATTGAAAAAGAAAGTTAATGAAGAAATATTTTGGAGAAAGGCAACATAGATTGTGAAGGTTGTTGAGCCACTGGTTAAGGTGTTGCCGTTGGTGGATGGTGAAAGATTGGCTATGGGCTTCATTTATGAGGCTATGGATCAAGCAAAGGAGCAAATAAAGAGGGCATACAAGGATAAAGTGGCTAAGTATGGGCCCATTTGGGCAATCATTGATGAAATATGGAACAATCAACTCTATCGCCCTATACATGCAGCTGGGTATTTTTTGAACCCACGGTATCATTATAAAGCTCTGGCGGCAGGAGCTTTGAGGGGGGAGGTTAGAGATGGATTGATTCACTGCATTGATCACATGATCCCATTGGAGTGTGATCAGCTGGAGATACACCGACAGGTCACAACCTTCAACAAAGCCACAGGTACCTTTGGGAAGAACCTAGCAAAGATTGCAAGGGAAGTAGATGAGCTAGGTAAACAAAAATTTCAATTTTCAAATTCTTAGTACTTATTTTGTTAAATCGTTTATAATTTGAAAGTTGGATATAATTTGTAATTTTGTTGAGCTAACTCATTACACTCCTATGTTTTTTGTAGCACAATGGTGGGAGACTTTTGGTAGCCATTGTCCTCAATTGCAGAAGTTTGCAATTCGTATTTTGAGTCAAACTTGCAGTGCTACTGGGTGTAAGCGTAATTGGTCTGTCTTTGAGAGGATTCACATGAAGAAGAGAAACTGTTTGGATAAAAAACGGTTAGATGATCTAGTCTTTGTACAATACAACGTCTGGCTCAGACGCAACCAATTGCTGAACAAAAGACCTGATTCAGATCCCATTGTGTTGGAAGATATTGATCCAACATCAGATTGGGTAGTGGAGAGTCATCCAGCAGAGTTTGATTCTGATGAGGAACTTGATTTGGATTTACAGACGGTGGCATCACTCGAACATAATGTTCAGTTGAATGCAGATCCACTTGTACTAGCCTCAGGGCTAGCGCCAAGTCCTCCAGTTGCAGGTGCTTCCTCTACTCAGCCACGATAGATGCGCATATCTCATCTATCTCAGCGGCCACCAGCTGCACAGCCTGTTAGTGCTACCTCTTCTACAAATGCAGTTGGAGATGATGATGAGGAGGATCCATGGGCTTCCCTGTCTGACTCTGATTCATAGGTTGAGCCAAATGATGTTGGCTCCTCTAGCAGTAGCCAGTAGTACTGGTCATAGTTTACTTTTGTTGTAGAGGCCATTTCTAGCTTCCTTGGTTATGTGTTTTTGTTTTGATCTCTATATCATCATCATGTATGTATTGGACAGTGCACTGGGTGTGATTTTGATATAGTGGATATATTCATGAGCCTACTTTAATCATATGTTGTCTTCTATCTATATTCTAAAGCTTTGTGTTTGGAAACATGAATGAAAATCTTTAAAATTATGTTTTTTTATAAAAAAAAAATATTTAATGTATTTTTCACAACAACCGAGTCATTGAAATTGAGTCAGCCGAGTCGATACCGAGTCAGAGTCGGAGTCAGAGTCGACCCTCGGCCGAGTCGGGGTTTTAAAACATTGCTCTCAGTATTTCCAACAATTGGTATTAGAGTCAGTACCTTTGCTCAAAGCCTAACAGCGTGAAGGTTGATCATTAGAACACAAATGGTGAAGCCAAGGAAGAAAGTCTCCAATCCTCCTAAAGATGTGTCTCCCTCAACCACCAAAATTGAAGTCAATCAATTTGTGAAGGCTCCATTGTTCAATGGAAACTTTGATATATGGGAGGCAAGAATGAGGAATTTCTTAAAGACTCAAGGCATTGAAGTCTGGAAATTGGTGATTGTTGATAGCATGATGGATGGAGAATCCAAGGAACATAATACAAGAGCAATGAAAGCAATCTTGAATGGGCTACCTGATTCTATGAAGGCCAATTTTGAAAAATGTTCGTTAGCAAAAGGCATATGGGATAAACTTCATGATCTTCACTCAAAAGGAGCATTGACAATGATCTCTAGTCAAGAAAATGATGGAAAACAAGAAGGAAATCCAGAGCCCATCAAGGAAGGTGAAGATAAGAGTGATAACATCAAGGCTAAAGAAGACCTAGAAGATGAAGAGAATGAAAAAGATTTTGAAGAAGATCTCCTCACTAAACTTATTGCTGCCATGGAAGAGATTAACAATTTGAGAAAGGAAAATGAGGAACTTAAGAAGAAAGCGCAAGTTGGTGACTTGGACAAGACAAGAAAGGAAATTGACCTTATCAAGCTTCAAGTACAAGAAAGAGATGAGGAGCTCTCCAATATTAAGGAAGAATTTCATCAAAACAAGAGAAAGCATCATGAAGAAGTCATATCCATGACAAATCAATTGGATAAGGCAAAGAAATGGGAAGATACCTTGTAAAGCCACCTTGAAGAAAGGCATAAGAGCTTGAATAAACTTGAAGAAGAGATTGGTCAGTACAAGGTAGAGGTCTCCTCTCTTAAATCTCAACTAGAAGAAGCAAGAAAGCTAGCACAAGGAGCTAAGAAGACAATGGAAGCATTGACAATCATAGAAGGACAGGTTGATGAAGCAGAAAAGGAGAGAAACACCATGACATGCCAACTAAAAGCCAAGGATGAAGAAATCTTCAACCTAAAATCCGACATCAACCTTCTCAAGGCTGAAACATGTAAAGCTACAAGGATCAAGGAAGAAATGGAGAGCAGTTTAGCTAAGGAAAATGAGGAAATTTTGAAAATAAAATCAGATATCATCTCCCTTAAAATAGAAGCAAATGAAGCCTACTCGTATCAAGGAAGAAATTAAAAAACAACTAGCTAAAAGGAATACTGAGTGTGAAAAATTGGAAGAAGAGATTGTCTCCTTCAGGAAAAAGGTTGGAGGAATGGACAAAATCTTGAAGAGCTCTGAAGCATTGGATGACATGCTCAATCATCAAAGGTCTCCATTTGATAAATCAGGTCTTGGCTATGAAGGTGAATCCTCAAGCAAGGGTGACCATACTTCAAACAACAAGGACATGAGGAAGTCTGATGGAAATAATGATGTTCCCAGTTCCAACAAAAGCAAGGAGAAGAGTAAAGACAACAATGGAAGAAATCTCGCTCCAAGAAGACTTGTAGATGATGTCAAGAATACAAAAGGCGATGAATATTATCAAGGAATCCCAAGGCAGAAAGGCTTCAGAAGTACATCAAGGAAATCTCCATCTCCCAGGTACCAAATTTTATTTCTTGGTTATTGTTATGCTTGTACAAACTTTGGACACATGGCAAAAGATTGTAGGGCATATCACAAAGATAAATATTATGGTCCCCGTTAGTCTCCGAGAAGCAATTTTGCTAGAAGTCATGAATTCTTATTCATGAACAACATAGAGTGCTTCAAGTGTCATAACATTGGACATATGTCACGTGATTGTAACTTGACTTGGGCCCCTACACAAGGAAGAACCATGCCAGAGAAGAAAGTTATACAAGTATGGAGAAGGAAGCAAATTGAATCTGGAAGTCTCTTGAACTCTCCAGCCAACAACACATGTTGTTGACTTGATGATGTCATCCTCGATATTCCAAGTATTTGATGGGGAGACTCTGCCAAAAAGAAGACCATGCATACAGTTAGGGGGAGCTTATGATGATTAAGCACTCTTGCAGAAGCTATCTATGAATGGGCCCTATGAAATCCTTGATGAGCCACTTGGACATTCATTCTTTGATAGATCATCTCTCAGGAACACTCCATTGAAGAACATACTCCTTATTCATCTGATGGACTTTTAGCAGGTAATCCTTCCTGAGCTAGAAGAGGTTGTGCAAACAGGGAGAGTTGGTTCACCACATGAAGAAATGCAAACATATCATGGACCACATTGCTAGAAAGAAGAGCACCACGACAGGGGGAGTAACATACCTATGAAGAACTACTAGTTGTGAAGAAAAGGAGTAGCTTGATAGGTGGAGTTTTTGGGCACCCTGTTTGCCATTGATGTCAAAGGGGAAGAGAATGTTGGAAGGGCAAGAATATTGCCATCAATGACAAAGGGGGAGATTGTTAATCTAGGTTGTCATTGATGTCGATATGGCATTGACTGAGGTCTTAATACTCTTGAGAAGCTTGGTTCCAGATGATGATGTCTTGCCTTAAGAAATTGCCAAGTGTCTGATTGGTGATCTAGTCCCTAGGTACAAGTCCTTGATGTGAAGAACTACTCTTAATTAAGCCATACTTGTGATGATGTTATACTCTTATATGTCCACACTTAATGATGGTACTTGATGAGGGTTGGAAGACTAAGTGATGACGTGACTGATGATTGAAAGAGACTTTCCTAATGATATTGCCTACAAAATATCACTTCACCATTGTATGATGACACGAGATGATACATTCATTCTTGCATACACTCATGATGACATAAATGCAACACTCCTACATGATGACACACTCATACATTGAAAACAATGAAGAACCCGCTGTCCCAAACATTACTCATGTTGTCCTAAACTTTTTATGCATAAAATTTAAGGACAGTCACAAAGAAAAATAATTTTTGCCAACATAGAGGCATCTTTTCTCAATGGGACCTAGACTATCTTAAAGATGAATTTTTCCTCTTTCCAATGAGCCCTTACTTGCCCCGAAACTCCTAATGGTTGAGGAGATCATGAATTTTAAGTTAGAAAAAATTATTTGACAATGAGCCGACCTGCACCTTGTATTTCAAGTCGGCCTCCATACAGTGACGTGTCTTTTCATTTTGTTGTGTGAAAACCTCTATTTATTAGGGATTCGAGCTCATTTTTTAGCCATCATTTTTCGGTTTGAAGTTCATAATTCAGTGGGAAACAGTAAGGAGGACAATAGAGGACAGCGAGGAGTATTCTTGAAGATAAGGACAACGAATATTTATGTTCTGGGTTTATAAAACGAAATTGACACCTCCAGGCAGCCATAACAAGTGTTGTGACCACACTCGGACCTACAACAAACCTGTGGCAAATATACTTCGGAGATGCCTCACTGAAATAGAACTGTGGTAACTCGGACAAAGACAAATTTGTGGCACGTATAGCTGATCTCTACCTAGGATCTCTTGCTTTAGTCTATCACATCAAATTGGTGCAACAACCTTCTCATTAAACCATGCTTGCTGTAGCTTTGAATTGTGTCATCTACAGTGTGAACAAGATACTCTGATTGCCTCATTGACTGTGTTATCATTGGCTCTGTGATTGCAAAGAAGGATTGGATAACATCATGACGTTGAAGAAGAGTTTGGGTACAGTAGACAGAGACACGAAGATTCTGTGTGTAGACTACTTATGGGATTAGCCTCAGAGAACTGAAGTGAACAGTTAACAAAGTCAAGGAAGGGTCAAGGGCAATTTTACACTATTCTAGATTCAGAGTTGAATTATGATTGCAACATTAATACTCCTATACCTACAATGAGGACTAATGGTGGAGACCTATTTTGGACAGTCAAGCATAGTGTTTGAAGCTAAATAAATATGTATGGTGAAGAATCTTATTGAAGGAACACAAGTAAGTATATCACTCAATTTTTTTTGTATCAACATACATTGAAAGCAGTGAAGGGTTTTGGAGCATCTATTAAGGAGCCAATGGAGAGTTTTTTGAAGACACGTTTTAAAGGATAGCTTGAAGACACTCTTGGAGACTTTGATTGAAGCCTTTGTGGAGTAACCTTGAAGAAGGTTCCAGATTGAAGACATCACCTTGGAGACACTATTGAAGATGCCTTGAAGGTCTTGAAGATAATGTTGAAGACCATGATGCATTAGCCATCATGAGGTAACTTGAAGATCCTTGTTTTGGGTACCATGAAGAACAACGGAGACACCTTCATGTGAAGAACAAGGTTGTCATTGATGACGAGACATGGAGACTAAAGTGAAGGGATAGCTGAAGATTGACAGGGCTCGTTGAAGAAGACATTGGGAGCCGTGAGTTACTACCAAACATATCTTGACGAAGTATTGCAGTGGGTTGGAGCCTCGAAAAGACAAGGTTGGTGCCTTGGAGGATAGGGTTGGAGCCCTAGAGGATCAGTGTCCTCAAGAAACCAGGTCGGAGCCTGTACCAAAGAAGGGTTGGTGCCCTAGAGGTTGGAGCCTCTAAACGCAAGGTCGGTGCCTTGAGAAGATAGGGTCGGTGCCCTAGAGGTCAGAGCCTCACAAAAGACCAAGTTGGTGCTTGGAAAATATAGGTTGGAGCTTGGGAGATTGAAGATTGGTGTCTTCATCTAGGGTTGGAGCCCTACACAAACATTGTACTTGATTTATCGAGATTAATAAAAGTATTTATTCTCATTGTTCATTTTGTATTCTAATTATAAGTGATCTAACTAGTAAAAGTAACAATTGATAAGGAATACTGATTCACCACCCCCCCAGTATTTCCAACAATTCTCTCAAAGTCTCTATTCCAGGGTGAAGTTTGTGTACTTAAGGGACAAATTTAGATTAGTTGAGAATGCTTCCTTTATTTAGAGGGAGTGTTGATGTTGTAGCATCAAGGGGAAGACATTCTCCCTAGGTCAAGATATTGACAGGTCAAAGATATTGACTAGGGGCCATGTAATGTGGTGGCTATTGAGAATGGCCCAGAGAGAATCAAGGTTTAGAGCTCCCCCAGATTGCCAAGAGGTACTTGGCTAGTGGTTAGAGTGAGTACCTTTGACATTAAACAAGTATGTTGCAATTAATTTGGCATGCAGGAATGGTGATTGCCTAGGGTTTCGCCATAGGTCACAAGTGTTGGCTAGGTTCCAAGTGATGACTTGGATAATTGGTGACTTTGCTCCAAGTGATGACTTGTTGAGCATGATGTTTATGTAGGATGCTTTCCACATGGTTCTGTAATAGAACTTGCGGTGGATGGATTCATCAACATAGCTAGCTCTTTCAACCTTTTCTTGGAATAGAGAATTTTTTCAACAAGAGATCATCTAGAAAGGTCAAAGTGAATACCTCCCTAGCAAAGGAGTGCTGAATTTTTTGTAGCTATGGTCGGTATTCAATTAATCCTAAAAATAAAATGAAAAAAAAATTAAAATTGAATTTGTTTTTCCTCTAAAATGTCAAGTCGGCTCGGCATGTAGACACACCAATTCGGGTTCATTTGATGACTATGTAAAGACCATTTGTCTTCCTCCATGGACATCAATTCGGAGCACGTCAATGGACAATAGCTTCTTTTGTTCATCCATACGAAGGAGAGAGAGAGAGATAGTAGACCGAAGTTTGGCCTCCCATTTGATATATTTTTTGGTTACTTTGCATGTGTGGGAAGAGGATCAAAATTCTTGGTAGTGTTGTCGCTCAAATTGTATAGGCACTGTGTCAACGATCTTGTGAATATTCCCTAAGTGGAATCCTATTACAGCAATTGGTATTATTTCCAGTGTTGTGAAAATCGCGATAAAGTCGCGATTTTATCGTTTTATCGCGATTTTTTCGATAAAACGATTTTATCGCGATAACAATCAAAATTATCGTGGGGGTCTCCGGCAGCGAGGTTTTATAATGTTCTTTTTGGTTTTTTAAGGGATGCTAAATGTTTGAAATGCAATTTTTTTTGAAAGAAACAAATAATTTTTGAGTGGGGCAGCTTAATGATAAAGTCTAGGCCCTAGTATTGATATGCTATTCATGGTAATGTTAAATTCTTAAAGTAAAAGTGACATTCTCCTTAATCTTCATTTTCATCCTTTTACTTAAATTTTTAACATTACCATGAAATGACTTAGGATGTTTGAGAGTGGTTCCGGCCTCATTGGATTTCATATGGAGAAAGTAAAATTTTAGATTTCATTCAAAATTCAGTATCAGTTTTTCAGGATTTCAGGATTAGGAGATTGTAATGTTTCCAGGTGACACCACCTGCCCGGGCTACCCCTGCCACCAGTAGAGGACGTGGTCTACCTCCTATAGCTCCTACTTCTAGTTCTTCAGCTTCTAGAGCATAGCAGACTCCACTGCCAACTCTACCAGCACCAGCATATACATCTAGAGGGAAAGGGAAAGCTGTGGCATTTTCTCGCAAGAGGGGCAGAGGAAATCAATAGGATTAGACTTCAGTTATTTTCTTCATTTTATTGTATATGACATTATGACATGATGAGATACATTATTATATTTTTTGTTGATATTTTGAGGCTGAGTTCGGACTCAGGAGTCAGGACTTACTATTTAGGACATGATTCAATGTTATGTGTGATTTTAGCACTAGAAATGATATTAAACATCTTATATATTAGTTCTTTTATCATATTTATGTGTCAATGTATTTATTTTATGTTGTAGATGGTTTAGATATTAAAAAAATTGAAAAAAAATAAATATTTTTGTACCAAACGATTTTTTCCCGATTTTTTCCGATTATTTCCTGATAATTACGATTTTTTCCTCTTTATTTTTTCTTTGTTGCTGCTATGCTATTCACACTCGCTTCTAGAGTGAGAAGATCTGCTCACAACTACTGCAAATCTGCAAGAAAAAATCGAACTTCTAAGACTCGAAGTTGCCTGAGAGAAATTTTCCCTCTGCTATGTGTGCTCTTCTCTTCCACTCGATGCTGATTCTGCTTCTGCACAAACCTTTTGCATCCAACCACAAATCTGCTCAGCGAAAATCTGAGTTGCAACTGCTCCCTCTGACTGTTGTAATCACTCTTGGGAAAATCGAATATTTTGCACCCCTGCAACTGAAAATCGAATTGTTGGCCCAACAATTCGGCCTGCCTGTTTGAGCACTGTGTTACCTCAAGAATTTCTGTGTGCTGCTCCCTTTAAGCAGCGAAATTCTTTATCCACTTCTAAGCTTCTCGACTGATCAATCACGTTATGATACCATGTGAAAATTCCCTTAAGTGGAATCCTATTGCAGCAATTAGTATTATTTGTTCTAATTGATAAAATTAATTATTCAGTTTATTCCTACGACAACATCGAAATAAACCCGCTGCAATCTTCACAAATAAAAATTGCGAAAATAAAATAGCACCGGAACTGAGAAATGTTAGCACACACAAAATAAAAATGACAATTATTTTTTACAAGAGTCCTCGGAAAAACCTAATGCGGGAAAATAGGTGCAACAGATGAGTGTTTTATTTTATTATGTAGTAGTGAAATCTAAGTACAATCTATGGATGCCCAACTGGCAATCCAAACAACAAGAAAATCTGGGCAAAATTATCTGAAGGAATTACCCTTCCTCCACAAGCAACCCTGACACAAATTATCTTCAAAAATTTGTCCTTCTGGACCCTCTGTGCTGCTCTGCGCAGACGCTTGGACGACAAGCCTCTGATGAAGTCATTCTCCCTGTCCCTATTAAGGAAATCACTTGTCTGACACACTGAACCCTCTGCCCAACCTATGGAACTGAAAACAAATTTCTCTCAAGAAAAATCAAATTGCTTTTGAAACAACTGCACAGTCCTTTGCACTGCCTCACTGGGAATAACTCAGCCCCTCGTTGTTGCCTCTCCGGATCTAGAAAACTTCCTTCGGATCACTGTCTCTGCCCCTCACTGATCCTGCTAGATCTCTGGCTCTCCGGCAACTGCTGCTGCTCTTTGGAAATCGATTTGCCAAAAAAATCGAACTACAGAAGTGTCTTCTGCAAGTTTCCATCGACTTCCTCTTATAATCCAATGTTGGAGCACCAACGTCCAAGATTAAAGCTTAATGAATGGGTAGGATCATCTTAGAGTCGATCCGTGTGAGTTTCTAGACGATTCTCACCTTATGTCAATTAATACTGATTCATTAACCATATTCCCCAAGTTTAGACTTACGAAATATTTAAAAAACGACTAATAATCTAATTGAGACACTTCTAGGTGGAATTTCCAGAAACAATTTCTGGGTTTGTGAGATCTCATGTATTCTAGCCTCTCCACTAAATTTCATGGCTAGAACACATTCGATGCTACAAAAACTAACACGACTCAGGTCGGGGGCTGTCACTCTAATCCCTGACCTCTCCATTCTAGCTGTCTCCCAACAACAGGCTATGGGGGGTAGTCCCTATGGAAATGTGAAAATCAAGGACAATGTGGCAACCAACCAGTTCGGGAGACACGATTGAGTGGCCTAGCTACTGGACTAATTTAAGCAAGATTTAATAATTAGATTAAATTCAAATGTGGGACCAGTGTCTTATGGAGTCAACTTCTTGCTTATTATCAATTCTATGCCAAGTAACCTATTAATATTGGAAACTAGGGCCAAATTCCACCTTAGGACAACTCATATGATGGAGATGATTATTGCATTGGATTCCTCTTTCAGAGAGACACAATTTTGATATAAAGATCATCTCATTCCGACAAGCAGAAATGGAATTATGAATTTATTTCTTCTATGGACAAATTGTCAAGGTCGGCTCCAGTCAAATGTAGGCTCATGAAGCCCAACAAAGGAGCCTTTTCACCCTCAACGTTGTGTATAAATAAGAGAGGCCTTTTCCTCATTTGGACATCATCATCTCATCACATCTTCTCTCTCTTGATTGGATCAAACATCATTAGAGGCTTCTCTCTCTCTTCTTCGCAGATGTGGCTAGGTAGCTCCTTCTCTTCTTCGCACGTGTGGCGGGAGGTCGAGTTTCTTCTGGGTAGAACACATCGAAATTGCAGAGCATTGACCAACGTTGACCGTGGGGTATTTGACTTGAGTTGACTTAAGTTTTTGGGCCAAATTTCCGATTTTTCTAGGCTGCATTCATTGGCACAAAAATCGAGACATTTGAAGGTGTTTGACCAGCATTGACTTCAGGTTTGATTGCAGAAAATTACAGCAGACTTTCTCTCTCCTTTGACTGGGTTTGATCAAAGATTTTGAGCTGACTTTGATTCTCTTGGAAGGCTAAATTGGACAGTTGTTTGGAGGATGTTTTGGGGCAGCTTTGACCATTGTTGAGTTTCTGGTTAGGGTTGATTTGACTGCTTATTTAGCAGATCTGTTTTGGGCTTATATTTGTACTCTCTCTCTCTCTGCTGAACTATTGAAGAATAATAAGAAGATTTGATCAAAGAGTTTCCTCACATTGGGGTTTGTCCCTAGCAGCCGCCACATCTTGTGTCCTCTTGTCTTGGCTTGTTCTATGCATATGATTTTATGTTCTATCTGCATTTATTGTCAATGTTTATAAGTTAATGTGATTGCTACTGGATATAATTGGAATTTGTCATTGGGCTGTTAAAGGAACATTGAAGTAAATTGTCTTAAGTATAGAACATACCATTGTTGTCTAAAAGTAACATGGTATTAGAGATAAGGTGAAGACAAATCCCAAGCAAGAATGAAGCAAAGCAATCACTAAAGGAAGCTGTTGGACAAGAACTTGGAACTAGTCCTAATGACGACTATATCTTTCTTCAAATACGAGGACAAACTCAAGGACAAATCCGACTATCATGCATGGAAGATGATTTTGGATTTGACTTTGGAAGAGAATGATGCAATGGACTATGTCAAGGGAAGAATAACCGAGCCTCCTTCAAATGCATCCGTTGTTGTTCAAACAAAGTACAAGAAAGGTGAGACAAAAGGTAAAAAGATTATTGTTGATTCTATTCATAAGCCCTTTGGTTGCATATATTTCTAATTTGGAAAATCTAAGGAGATGTATGAAAGACTGGTTGGGATGTTCAAAGTGAACAATGCAAATCAAATTGTCTTTCTCAAGAACAAGTTAAAAGACATTAAGATGGATAGAGGAGAATCCATCCAATCATACTTCATGAGGATCACCGAGATAAAAAATGATCTCTTATCTATTGGAGAAGTCATTGGTGACAAGGTACTCTCTCTTATTGCATTGGGGGGTGTTACAAGAGATTGGGATGTGTTCAACACTACCATTCTTAACCATGATAGGGTTCCAGGATATGAGGAACTATTGGCCAGATGGACTCAAGAAGAAATAAGGATGATGGAACAAGACAAGCCCTCAAATGGAAACGCTCCTACTGCCTTCTCCGCTCATTCTAGAAGAAGGAACAATGCTGGTCCAAGGAATCAAGGACAAGGGTTCAAGCATGGATTCAAATAAGGAAGAAAAGGAATGTGCTTCAATTGTAATAGGTTTGGCCATTTCGCTAGGGAGTAATATATATGGATGAGGGAGCAGGAACACGCAACCAAAATGGGGGTTTCCCATGTAGTATCATCCCTAAAGTCCAAGGGTTAGTAAAAGAAGTCCCATGGGACTAGGGTCCAAGGTTAATGTCCAAAAGAGGTCTAGGGGGAAAGAGCACAAACCTAACCCACTCTTTCCACCGAATTCCCCCATTAATCCATGCCCAGAAGTTTCCATGATAAGCAAACTACAATACTAAATTACCAAATGAAAAGGCATACCTTTAGGTTCAAGTGGCCCACCTTCAAACATACGATCATGGTAGATGGGTGAGGAACCACATAGCTGGCTCAAGTGGCGAAAAAATGGCACAACAAGCTAGTTGGCAGCTGGAAGGTGTTGCTCGCTGTCGACTGAGGACCATCTTGGAGAAATTTTTTCTCCAAGGGATATCACCCACAAAATGGTGGGTAATAATACCCATTCTTCTCATATTAATAAAATGGCTCAAAGCTTTGGTTCATATTTCTGGTGTTTAATTCCTATGCTTGCATGTTTTTGAGATTGCAATTTGTAGTTAATTCATAGCCTCTGTTATCTCCTTTATTTTCCTATTAGGAATATTACAGATGAGATACGTTACTTGGGTGGGACAAGATGTGGTCAGATTTGCAACAAGAGGAGATGAAGCGATCTCTAGTCAAGAGCTCCATTAGTGGCAGTAGCAGCAAGGAAGAAGACAATGTGGCCCTTGCATCGAAAGGGAAAGCAAAATGTCCCAGTCAAAGACAAGGCTCATAGGGAGAGAAGAAGAAGAAGAAGGATCTCTCTAAGATCAAGTGCTTCAGTTGTGGCGAATTTGGCCACTACAGTACTCATTGTCCTTAAAGGAAGAAGGAAAAGAAGGAGAAACAGGATCGGGTGGCAGCATCCGCAAAGATAGACAAGGTATCCTCCCATGTTGGAGGAATAATTCGCCATGTATGCAGCTATACCTCCAGGAGAGAGGTGGGGTGATATCGAGCTTTAGTCCCGGAGTTGCGTAGAGATTTGGGCAGGATCCATCGAGGTGAGCATCGGATGGTGTTTCCTCATGGGTCATTTCCCTTCCTACAGGGGCCCACATTATTCCGTAGTAGGAGGATCAGTGTCAGTTGAGGCAGTCAGTTCTAGAGTGGCAGATGTAGACTAGTGGTAATCAGATGTTGAGGAGCACATAGCAGTGTTGATAGCAGAGCAAGATGCTTAGTGGCAGAATCAACAATAGTGTAGATTTTTCAATGGACAAGTAGAGGCTAGAAGCAATCAGAGACTTAGGAAACAATTGTAGCACAGTGACATAGTTGATTCAATATTTTGTATGCTTCTCAGTTGTAGTAGTTGCAGTAGCAGCAACAACAATGAGAGGGATGCTAGTTGGGTTGCAATGAGATGCAAATGCAAGTTGGCAGCGGTACAGGATGTACAGTGCAGTGTCAGCAGCAACACAAATGCAACATGGTTTAGCTACAGTCAGTGGAAGATGAATCAGAGTTAGCGTAGTGGATCAATGTCAGTTGAGGCAGTCAGTTCTAGAGTGACAGTTGTAGACTCGTGGTAGTCAGATGTTGAGGAGCGCGTAGCAGTGTTGATAGCAGAGCAGGATGCTCAGTAGCAGAATCAACAATAGCGTAGATTTCTCAGTGGACAGTGCAGAGGCTAGTAGCAATCAGAGACTTAGGAAACAGTTGCAACACAGTGACACAGTTGATTCAATGTTTTGGATGCTTCTCAGTTGTAGTAGTTGCAGTAGTAGCAACAACAGTGAGAGGGATGTTAGTTGGGTTGCAGTGCAGATGCAGAGTTGGTAGCAGTACATGATGTATAGTGCAGTGTCAACAGCAACACAGATGCAACATGGTTCAACTACAGTCAGTGGAAGATGAATTAGAGTTAGCGCAGTGGTTGGTGGATAGTGGTAGGAAGCTACAGTTGTCAGACATCAACAACATGTATGGAGGATGTTATGGAGACAGAGTTGGAAAACACCTTTCTTGCTAAGAGGGAGTGTTAGTTTTTGTAGCGTCAGATGGTGTTCTAGTCTCGAGACTTTGTGGAGAGGCTAAAACACAAAAGTTCTCCAAAACCAAAAAATTGTTTATGAAAATTTCACCTAGAGATAGATGAATTAAAGTAATTTACCATCATTTAAAGTTTTCCTAAGTCTAACATTAGGAAAACTAGTTAATTAATAGTAATTAATTGAGAAAAGTGAGAATTCTCTAGAAACTCACACAAATTGACTTGGAGATGATCTCAGCCATCGATTAAGTTTTAATCTTGGTTGTTGGAGTCCCATCTAGAGATTATAAGAAGAGGTCGATGGGTAGATGGAGAAACACACAACAAAAAGCCAGAAGTGTCAGTTCCTTGGGCAGTTTGAGCTAGCCAACGGTAGAGTTCGAGCAAGAGCAAGGACACAGGTTTACAGAGGGGAAAATACAGTGATCTGGAGGAAGTTTTCCAGTTCCAAAGAGGTATAGAGAGGAGGCTGCGCAGACCTCAAAGAGCCAATTCGATTTCGTTGAAGTGGAGGTTGTTTCAGTTTCCAAAGGCCGGGAATATTTTCCAGTAGGTAGGAGAGATAACCGATGGATCAGTGTCAGATGGCGCAGTTAGTTCTTGAGGGATAGTTGCAATACCAGTTGAAGTCAGATGCTGAGGAGCACAATGCAGTTGTAGTGGAGACAAACTTAGTGGAAGTGCAAAAACTAGTAGCAGCTAGAGACTCAGGAGACAGTGGCAGTCCATAGATACAATTGATTCAATGTTTTGTTCTTAGTTGCAATGGTTGTAGCAACAACAACAACATGGGATCAGTTGCGGCACAATGGTAGAATTGGCAACAATATAGGTTGTACAGTGCAGTGTCAGCAGTAGCGCAGATGCAGGGGTAGTTTAGTGACAGTGTGGCAGATGAATTAGAGTTGCATAGTAGTTGGTGGGGCAGTGACAGTTACTTATAGTTATTAGTCATTAGCAATGTGTATGGAGGATGTTATGTAGATTGGGTGAATACCTTCCTCGCTAATAGGGAGTGTTAGTTTTTGTAGCATTAGATGGTGTTCTAGTCTCGACTTTGGTCAGAGAGGCTAAGAAACACTAGGGCTCCAAAACCCATAAATTGTTTTTGGAAATTCCACCTAAAGACAACTCAATTAAACTAATTGATCGTTAATTAAAAATGCCTAAGTTTAACTTAGGGAAATTGATTAATTAATCGGAATTAATTGAGAAACGTTAGAATTCTCTAAAAACTCACATGGATTGACTCAGAGATGATCTTAGCCATTGATGAAGTTTTAATCATGGTTGTTGGTAAGCCAACGAGAGATTATAAGAGGAGGTCGATGGGGTTAGAGCTAGACACACCAGTGAGGTTGAGTTTCTTGGCAAAGATTGAACTTTCCCAGTTGCAGTGATTCAACAGAGGAGAATCTAAGCCCCAGAGGGGACGCAGAGATAGTGAGGTGCAGAGGTAGTGAGCACAGAGGAGGATTTCTAGATCTAGAGAGGAAAATACAAGTGACAGGAATATTCCATAGTGAGGCTACGCAAAAGCTTTAGCAGAGCAGTTTGATTTAGCTGAGAGGCGGATCAATTAAGCTTCCAGAGGTCGAGTAAGTCTTCTAGAGGTCCAAAGAGTCATTTCTAGTGCAGAGACAGGCAGGATGACTTGATTTGATAAGGTTTTCTAGCCACACGTGTGAGGGTCTGTGCAGAGGCAGTGCAGAAGGGCCTACGCAAGGTTTGGATGACTAGATTTTCAGAGGGAGCTAGAGTCGGGATTGCTTGTGGAGTGAGAGAATTTTTCTCTCTAATTAGTTTTGTCAGATATTCGCTAATTGGATACCTAGTTGGGCATCCATAGATTGTACTTAGATTTTCACTGCTGCATAATAATAAAACCCTCATCTACGACATCGATTTTCCCGCATTGGGTTTTTCCGGGGACAGTTGTCCAAAAATAACTGTCAATTTTATTGTGTGTGTGCTAGCATTTTCTCAGTTTCCAACATTTTATTTTCTACAACATTTTTATGGTGAAAATCACAGTTGTGATTTTATTCATTATTTGCTGTAGCAAATAAGATGCACTTAATTTTAATCAGTTAGAAGAATAATTTCTAGTTGTTGCAATAGATTACAAATTTCACATGATAAAAGACACCAAGATCCTTCAAGGATGTCTGTTATTGAGCTTTTGAATAGTCTCCTTCTAAGAGAGATCAACAAACTCCTTGAAATCTTCCTCCTTATGCCCTTCTTTGATGAGAGCTTGATGTAGTCTCCTTGCTTCCTTCAGTAAGAACTTGATCCCTTTTTGCAAGTGATTCCTTCATGCTTCCTTCAAGGATGTCCTTCTAAGTAGGTTAGATTATGAAGATTCAATCCCACGTCAGCTTAGCAACCAACTACACCGTCGTCCCCCGGCGTCGACTTTAACCTTCGACCTTATGCGACTTCTGCAGAAATCCTAGTTCTTGTGCAAAATGGTTCCTTAAAACTTCTTCCTTTGAGCGAGTCAATATTTCCCAAGGACAACGAAGTCAGATCAAAATATTTTTTCTTCCAGCAATTCGATCCTGCAATTAGATATGTAGTTTTGACCTTTCTTGAAGTTGGAGAAACCCTAATTCTTCATGACAAACAAACCCTTCTTTGTGTCCATAAAAGGATCCTTCCAACAACTTTCTTGTTCACCTTAGCTCTGATTCCATGTTGGAAAATGCAATGTGGCAGCTATCAATTCAGATTTTCCTTATTCCTTAATATTTGCTTGTGAACTTTAATTATCTTGTGTTTCTTTATTAGATATTTTCATCAAACAAATATCAAGATCAAAACAATAAAGAAAATGGACACAAATATTAGGCTCCAAGCCAGGGAAAAACCCCTTCAAGGGGTAAACCCAAAAAAACTCTTCTCTTCTTATAGAATCGGATTCAAATGAGACAACAAAGACCTAAAGCCTAGACTAAGTCCTCTTCTAGCACCAAGTCAACCCTCCAAAGAGACCTTCCAATTAGGTCAAAGTAAAACCAAGTCAACCAGAGACAAGCCCTTCCAAAACTGTACCAAACTTAGAATTTGAGCCCCCCTGCAACAAAATTTCGGACCTACAGTTACTTCAGAAATTTTGATCCCCTGCAGCAACTCAGAAACTCACGTGTGAGATAGAAAAGCCCAAAACTTGACTTGCTTCCTTCGCTAGGGTTTACTCATTGTCTTATTGTCCTTCGCTCTCATTTTTCGTCCTTCTTATTGTAGATCAAACTTGAGATGATGAGATGACAAATGAGGTCGAAGATGTCTCTATATATAGCCTTTCCAAGAGGTCGAATAGCCTCTCTCTAGGTTGAGTTGTGTTTGTCAGGGCATGTTTGTGCTTTGGAGGTTTCCAGGGCCTTCTAAACTCAAAATAAATTCTTTTATATGTTACATCTTGCCCGAAGGGTCTTATAAGCATGATGTTGACTTTCTTGACTCATGACAATAAATCCTATGACCTAACAAACCCTAGAAGCATGAAGAACATGGTTTTACCTAGAAGACAATCAATAATGAGCATGAAACCCATGCTTTAAAATAATAACTTTTTCTTTTCTTCTTTTGTTTGTTACACAAGATACATATTGAAATGAGTACAACAACAATTATGAAGACGGAAACTAGTTACATTTCCAACACAAAAGATTTGTAGCAAGGGTTGTAGTTGCAGATCTGTGCTGGACAGGAAGAGAAAATCACATAGGGAGTAGATTTCCAGAATTCTCTGAGGGTTTCCAGTTTCTAGTTTTCAGGGAGGATATCTGTGATTTCCTATAGCAGTGGGTCAAAGTAGGCAAATTAATTTACCAGTGCAAGTTTTTCTAGAATAGCAGTTCAAGTTGCAGAGGTGGTAGCTCGTTTGCCAGTTCCCAGAGGAGGACATCCGAAAGGCAAAATGAGTAGTCTTAGTGAGAAGTTGAAGGCAACACATTAGCCAGAGAAGGATTTTCGAAGGCAGATCTATTCAATCCTAAGGGAGTGCAAGTAGCAAAAGCAAGGTCGAGTAGGAAGGAGAAGGAGATTTCCAGATTTAGTCTCCAGTTTGTTTGAGTTTCACGAGATAGCTTCAACTGGACTCAAGGATCAGGATAGACTTGGCAAACCCTCTAATTTTGGTATCTGGAAGGTTAGGATGCATTTTCTATTAGATGAGCATGGTTTGAAGGAGTTCCTGACAAATGTCATAGCAGAGCTAACATATCCACAATAGTTGGAAAACTTCAAGAAAGAGATAGGCAAGACAAAGAGGATAGTCTTAGACGGGGTTTGAGATCACATTGCAAATAAGACTACGACAAAGGACATGTGGGATTTTGTCATAAACTTGTATGAGAATCCTTCAAAGAATCGCAAAATGATTCTCAAGGAGAAGCTGGGGACAACGAAGATGCAAAAGGGTGAGAGCGTGACTTCCTATCTCACCAGAATTCAAATTGTTCGTGATGAGCTAGCAACTATAGGAGAGAAATACAAAAACAAAGAATGGATTTACCAAAGAATGGCAGACCTTTGTTCAGGGGATCACTGAACAAGATCATCTACCAAATTGGGAACGACTGTGCAGTGATTTCACATAAGAGGAGCTAAGGCTAAACTTGGTTGAAGGCAACCCTATCAACAACAACAAAGAACTAAAAGGTGAGAAGAAGGAAGAAGAAAACATTGTCCTTGCAAGTAAAGGGAAGGCGAACAAGGGTCCCAGTCAGGGATAAAATTCAAAGGGAGGCGAGAAGAAGAAATAGGACCTGTTGAACGTCAAATGCTTCAAATGTGGTGAGTTTGATGACTACGTCACCTAGTGTTGCAAGAGGAAGAAGGACAATAAGGGGCACCAATAGACAACAATTTCGGCAAAGATAGATGAGTTGACTTCCAAGTTGGAGGAGTTTCCATTGATAATAACTATACCTCCATATGGGGGAGAAGCATGATGCTTCAAAGTTGCAGGATTGGGTAGGGTCTGAGGAGGCACAATATTGGATAGGTGTTTCCTTTTGGATCATTACCTTAGATATGAGGGCCCACAATATTCAACAACAAGGGGATCAATGTCAGTAGGCTAGTTAGATCTCTAGGGACAGTGCAAAGCTAGTTGTAGTTAGATACTAGAGAGGAGCAGAAACAATTGGGCACAAACAGATGCTCAATAGACAGAGCAAAGATAGTTGCAGTCAGAGACTCATGGGATAGTTGCAGAGCTAGTACAGAGACACAATGGATCTGTAGAAATCGAGTTTCCAGTTACAGTTGCAGCTGCAGGAAATTTTTGTGATTGCAAGAGGTAGTGTGAATTGGCCAGTTATTGGTTGCAAGTGTAGTTCCAACCAGAGTGAGACTCCTAGAAGGAGTTTTTATTTAGGATATATTTCATAGTTCTGTTTCAGAGGGAGATTAGGTGAGATCAACTCACTATTGCAATAGTTGCAACAGTAGTGCAGGAATAGCAACAGAGCTGTGGTAGAAACAATGTGAAGTGGATTAGAGTATGTGCAATGGCATGATGGACAATGAGAGTTAGTTGTATCACAGATGTTAGACATCAACAACATGGATAGTCCAGTTACAAGTTGTAGAGGAGGGAGATAATGGAGAACACCTTCTTCACTAAGAGGGATTATTATATTTTTGGTAGCATCAGACAAGTGTTCTAGTCTCGATTTGTGTCTAAGAGGCTAAGGAACACAAGATCTCCAAAACCCGTAAAAGGTTTCGAGACAAAAAACCCAGAGACCACTCAATTAAGTTAGATCAATATTTAAAAAATGCCCAAGTCTAACTTAGGAGAACGACTTATGCTCTAGAGATTTCTAGAAAGGGACTTAAATAAAGTCTAAGAGGATCTTAGCCATCAATCATGATTAGAGCTTGGTTGTTGATGCTCCAACGAGAGATTATAAGAGCAAGTTAATGGGATGGAGATAGAAACAAGAAGGAGAATGAGATAGATAAGGCAGTTCAGGCTACCCAGTTGCAGTGATTCAACAAGGGCGCAGTTCGAGCCAAAGAGGGAGCATTGGGGAGAGGGAGCAACAGAGAATTTGAGGAAGAGATTTCTAGAGGTTTTCCAATGTTTCTTTAGTGTCGGAGTGGAAGGATAAAGAAGGTTGAATTATTTGCAGAGAAGGCCGTAGAAGCCAGTAAGAGCAGCCAAAAGCCCCGGTGTGAGTGGATAGAAGAGAGGATTTAGTTGCCAGAGGTCGAATTAGCTTCAAGGAGGCAGAGCGAGTCACTTCCAGGGGCAGAGGGAGGTCAGATGGCTCACTTGGTGCTAGTTTGTAGGCAATGCGAGTTATTCTAGGCCCACAGTGTGCTTTTTTGGCAGAGAGCGAGTTGCTAGTGAGCAGTGTGAGCAGGCTAGTGGAGGCCAAGTTGATTTGTAGAGGGAGGAAATTATCTCCCAGATATTTTGCTAGTAACATTGCCGGAGGTGCCAGGTTAGCATCCAGATTATTGTACTCCAATTTTGCCGCATAATAATAAAATAAACCCTCATGTGCTGCACTGGTTTTCCCTTCGGGGTTTTTTTGGGGACTTTTCACTCCAAAATAATTGTGTCGATTTTTATGTGCGTGCATCTTATCTCAATTCCCAATTTTTTCTTTCGGAACATTTATTTATTTTGTGAAGAATTGTAGTGTGATTTATTTGTTAATTGTTGTAAACAGTTAAACTTCTAATTAGTTAGAAGAATAAACCCCAGTGGTTGCAATTTTGAGGAAATTTCACGTGAAATGTGTGAAACTAACCTTGATGATGAAATATAGCAAGCGAACCCCGTCGAACCCCATAAAACCCCTCAAAAACCCTTCGAGCCCACCAATGGAGTAATCTTGCTCCTGTGACCTAGCTGACACAAACCTTCGAAATCCACCCTATCCGCACCTTAAGGAAAACCAAAAATGGGGATATTACATCAACATATTTCATAAACATTGTCCCCTTGGGACCATTAACCATGAAGTTAACAAGGGTTCTACACTTTTGATCAGTCCAACCTTCCGACATCATAGTGCATCCCATGTGTTCCCATGATGCTTTGAATTCTTCCAATCTAGCAGTGCAATAAGCCTTTTCATTTTGAAGAATAGGCCCTCTCAAGTCATCATAGGAATGGGCTTTGTATCCTGAGCCAACAATAGCAATAGCATCAACCATAGCTTGGTAAAATGGATTTTTCTCAACAATGCTGAAGGGAATTTCACTCCATAGAAAACACCTACCCACTAGCTTATCGGCTTCTTCCTTATCCTTTTTTTAAGCATTGACCTGATAGATGATTGTGCACTAAGTGTGGTTCTAGGAACAAAAAATGATGAGGTAGATGTGGGGCTGGCCATTGTTGAAGCTACTAAAGAAGTAGAACCACTTTCACCTGCCACCACTTCTACCCTTGCAATTTGACTTTTCATAGCTTCCTTGTTAATTTTGGGTGAATCTTTATCATCTAATGATTTGATGGAAATACAAATGATTTCTGGAGATGTTTTTTTGCAAAGTCCTACGTCATGTCCAAAATTTGTCCAAGGTGGTATTTCAATTGGAATATTCCCCTTGTCATATGCTTCCTAGACAACTTGCAACTCAAATTTTGTCTATCGAACCCCCCATCGGGTTTACCATATTCCCACATAGGGTCCAAATGTCTTGCCATGTTTATTCTTTAATGTAAGATTGAACTTAGGGCACAAGAAGAATTTTAAAAAGTAAAATTAAAAGTCTATGTTTTTACAATCAAGAAACCCTCTCACTCAATGAAACAATAATGGCAAAAAAACACTCTCCTTGCCCCTTGTGAAATTTTCAACTATTGCAACAACTGGAAATTATTCTTCTATCTGAACATAAATATGTGTAGTTTATTTGCTATTACAACAAATAACGAATAAAATCACAACTACAATTTTCACCAAAAATAAAATGCATCGTGGAAATAAAACTAGAATTGAGAAAATGATGCACACACAATAAAAAATGACACCATTATTTTAGACACAAGTCCCCGGAAAAATCCAATGTGAGAAAACCGGTGCAACAAATGAGGGTTTTGCTATTATTATGCTCAACAACAAAATCTGAGTACAATAATATGGATGCCAAACTAGCAATCCTCTCCTGAGAAATCACTGGCTAATATTTTTTCTCTCCACAAGCAATCCTGGTCTGATTTGGCCCTGCAATCAACTCCCAATTTGCCTCTCCGTCAACCACTGCGCAGGCTGAAACTCATATTGCCTGGAATAGTTGCTATCTTCCTCCGTTGATTGTCTCTGCCACTGAGAAGGATTTACTGGCCCTCTGGAAGAATTTCCTCGGAACTTTTCTACTAAATTGATCTCTCCTCTAGTTGAATTGAACTGCTTCCTTGAGGCTTTGCGCAGCCCTAGTGCAACCTCTTTGTGGAATAACTCAACCTCTCTCTGCTGACTCTTTTGGCACTGGAAAACCCTTTGGAATCACACTGTTTCTCCTCAATCTCTACTACTCGATCTTTGGCTCGAATTCTTCCCTAGCTGAATCTTTGCTCTCTGGGAAAGTTGATTTGCCTAGATCTCCCTCTTCTTCGACGTATCTTTTCCATCCCCATCATCGTACTCTTATAATCTCTCATTGGTGAACCAATGACCATGATTAGATCCCCATCAACAACTAAGTTCATCTCAAACTCAAACTGTGTCAGTTTCTAGAGCATTCTCACATTTCCTTAATTAATTGCTATTAATTAACTAGCTTTCTTAAGTTAGACTTGGGAAGAATTTAAATGATGGTTAAGTAATTTAATTAAGGCATTTCACAAGCTTATCTTGCGAAACCTTTTCTGTGTTTTGAAGATCTCGTGTTCTTAGCTTCTCTAACACAAGTCGAGACTAGAACACCTATCTGATGTTACAAAAACTAACACTCCCTCTTAGCGAGGAAGGTGATATCTCCCATAACATCTCCCCTCATGCTGCTGATGTATAACATATGTGACAACCTTCCACTGTCCACTAAGCCACTATGCATACTCTAATTCATCTGCCAACTCTTTAACTGAATCATCTTGCATCTGCATTGCCGCTGACATTGTGCTATGCCATCTTGCACCGTTGCCAACACTGTTTTGTGTTGCTATTGATCTCATGTAGTTGCTACTACAACTACTCCAACTGAGAACAATTTAGAAATCAACTATGTCTCTGGCTCTGCATCTGTCTCCTGAGTCTCTGACTGCAACTAGCCCCTGCACTGTCTACTGAGTAACTGTCTATGCCCTAACTGGTTTTGTGCCCCTCAATAACTAACTGCAACTAGTCTCTGCAACTGTCCCTCAAGATCTGACCGCGTTATGTTGAACATCATGATCCAACTGCTACTGAAAAGGGTTCTCCACTATAACCATATGTTCTCTGAAATAGATGAACTTAGCTCTCCTTAGAGATTTTGTGAGTATATCTGGAACCTGCTCTTCTGTGGGAAGATGTTGTAGTTGAATTTCTCCTCGTTGCACACTATCTCTGATGAAGTCATATTGGATATCTATGTGTTTCGACCTATCATGAACTACTAAATTTTCAGGGAGCCTGATGCAACTCTGATTATCGCAGTAGATATTGGTCTCCTCCAACCTTTGACGGAACAACCTAACCAACAACCTCTCAAACCATATAGCTTCGCACGTGATTGTGCTAGCTTCCATATACTCTACTTCTACAGAGCTCAGTGCTACTGACTTCTCTTTCTTGTTGCACCAACAAACAACCCTTGATCCAACACTGAAGTAGCACCTTGATGTGCTCTTCCTGTCCACTGAACCACCTGCCTAATCTGCATCTGTGTATCCACATAACTTGATACCATCACTTCGAGTATATCTCAACTCATACTCAATTGTGCCGCGCAAATAGCTCAGAATGTTCCTTGCTTCTTTCGAATGCACTCTCTTCGGTCCCACCATAAATTGACTGAGAGTGTTGACCGTGAAGCAAATAGTTGGCTTATTGTTGATCAGATACATGAGGGAACGAATACGCTGTCTATACAAGGGTGAGGTCAACATCCTCATCCTTTGATGCATTGATCTTCCTCTAGTTCAAAATCATAGGCGTGGACATTGGTCTACAGTGCTGCATCCTAAATCTCTTTAGGATCTCTGTAGCATATCTGCCTTGGAAGGAAGATATCCCCGTCCTTCTGCCATATTCCAAGCCTAGGAAGTAATGCATCAACCCCAAATACTTCATGTTAAATTCTGCTGCCAGGTTTTTCTTGCAATCCTCTATGAGCCCAGCCCCGATGACCTTGTCAAGAAGAGGTCATCCACATACAACACTAGGATGAGTGGCTCATCCTCTACCATCAAATATTAAAGGCTGGGATCTGTGTCACTCTTAACAAATCCCATTTGTAGCAAATGTAAATGTAAATGTAAGTGCTCCATGATGTAAATGTCCCATTTTTCTATGCCATAACTTGTTCAGGTCTCTCCCACTGTTACTGCCATTGCAAACTAGTGCCATTGGAGTGTTGAATTGTAACCTATACAATTTATTGCTTCATAGCCCAATCTACTTCACCACCTTCTAGTTCTGGTCTTTTATGAACACCTTTTCCCTACAAAGTGGACATCATATCACTTATCCTATAGCTGGGATATTGAAACTAGGTTCATATCTAGCCCCAACACATGCAATACATCTGTAACACTAGTGCTTGCTCTTGACTCCCTTTGAATGTCAATGGTACCTCTCCCAATTGGAGTACATTTGGTCATGTTTCCCATTGTTATTTGAAAGTCCATCTCCTCCTCATTGTTGTTGGAGAATTATTCTCTAACTCATGTCATGTGAGCTGATGTTCTACTGTTGATATACCAAACTCCCTGTGAAGCTAAGCTAGATAGGCAAGCTATCTGAGCAAACTCTTCCTCTAATCTAGAAGACAAGTTTGTAGCCTCCTGAATATTAAATCTGCCCATGGCATTACTAGAGAATTCTAAAATATTTATTGAAGACATCTTGAGTATAATTTTGTGTGCTTTTTCTCTTCCACCCAGTGTTGATCTGCTACTCCAAAAACTGCTGCAAAATCACAATGCCCAGATCTGCTCAACGAACTCACTAATATGCTCACCAAAACTGCTTCCTGGCAACACCACTGCTTGCAAATCATTGCAAATGAGGCTCTTCGAATTTTTCTGTTGCCTACAAACTGAAAATTGAACCCTACCTCTCCTAATTCGCACTTCTGGATGAGCTCTACGAAGATCTAGAAATTTTTCCGCGAGACTCCCTTTGAAGCTGCAAAATTTCTCCCTCGTCTTTGATACCATGTGAAATTTTCAACTATTGCAGCAACTGGAAATTATTCTTCTAATTGAATATAATTATGTGCAATTTATTTTCTATTACGTCAAACAATAAATAAAATCACAATTGCAATTTTCACCAAAAATAAAATGCACTGTGGAAGTAAAACTGGAATTGAGAAAATGTTGCACACGCAATAAAAATGACACTGTTATTTTGGACAAAATTCCCTGGAAAAACCCAATGTGGGAAAACGGGTGCAGTAGATGAGAGTTTTATTATTATTATTATGTTCAGCAGTAAAATTTGAGTACAATAATATGGATGCCAAATTCGTAATCCTCTCTTGAGAATTCATTGGCAAAATATCTGAGAGATTTTTCTCTCTTTCCACAAGCAATCCTGGCCTAATCTGGCCCCACAATCAACTCCCAATCTGCCTTTGTGTTAACCATTGCGCAGGTTGAAACTCACACTACCTAGAATAGCTGCTTCTGCCTTTGCTGAATGTCTCTGCCACTGAGAAGGATTTGCTGGCCCTCTGGAAGAATTTTCCCGACACTCTACTATTGAATCAATCTCTCCTCTAGCTAAATTGAACTGCTTCCTTGAGGCTCTGTGCAACCCCTATGCAACCTCTTTGTCGAATAACTCGGCCTTTCTCTGCTAACTCTTCCGACACTGGAAAATCCTCTAGAATCACTCTGTTGCTGCTCCTCAATCTTTGCTACTTGATCTCTAGCTCAAATTCTTCCTAGTTGAATCTTTGCTCTCTGGGAAATTCGATTTGCCTAGATCTCCGTCTTCTTCGATTTATTTTCTCCATCCCCATCGTCCTACTCTTATAATCTCTCGATGGTGAACCAACGACCATGATTAGATCCCCTTCAACGGCTAAGATCATTTCAAACTTAATCCGTGTGAGTTTCTAGAGCATTCTCACATATCCTTAATTGATTGCTATTAATTAACCAGTTTTCCTAAGTTAGACTTAGGACAAATTTAAATAATGGTTAATTAATTTAATTAAGGTGCTTCACAAGCTTATCTTGCAAAACCTTTTCCGGGTTTTGAAGATCTCATGTTATTAGCCTCTTTGACACAAGTCGAGACTAGAACACATGTCCAATGCAAAAAACTAACACCTGTAGCGAAATCATGGAAAATAAATCGCCGACTGAAACCCAAGGAAAAACTGAGAGAACAAAAATAGGGCTGAATTTGATGCCCATACCTGCAAGTGTGTGAATTGATGAGGAAAGTCAATCCATAGTGGAATCTTCTTTTAGATAGATCCTTAATATCATTAGTTTTCTCCTCTTTATGCTTAGTAAATTCGTTCTCTTGCTCCTTTGTGTTAGTTTTTGGTAGTAGCCGATAGGTATTTTAGTCTCTATGGTGTCTATGAGGCTAAGGAATATAGGTGGATAATTATCTCCAAGACCCATAAATTATTTCTAAGGGAAATGCCTCTATTAGATTTTTTAGCCCATTATTAATTATTTTCCTAAATTAGGAAAACTAGTTAATTAAATCAAATTAATTGAGGAAAATAAATGGGTTGATAAAACCCAAGGAAAAACTAAGATAAAACAAAAAAAGGGCCGAATTTGATGCCCATACCTGTAAGTACGCGCACTGATGAGGGAAGTCAGTCCACAGTGGAATTTTCTTTGAGATGGATCCTAAATATTATCAGTTTTCTCCTCTTTAAGCTTAGTAAATATGTTCCCTTGCTCCTTTGTGTTAGTTCTTGGTAGCAGCAGACATGTATTCTAGTCTCTATGGTGTTTATGAGGCTAAGGAATACAAGAGGATAATTATCTCCAAGACCTATAAATTGTTTTCAAGGAAAAATGGCTCTATTAGATTAATTAACCAATTATTAATTATTTTCCTGAGTTAGGAAAATTGGTTAATTAAATCAAGTTAATGAGATAAATCAAGATGATCTTAGCCATTGACTGTGATTAGATCATGGACGTTGGGTGTTCAATGAGAGATTATAAGAGCAAGTTGATGGGGTTTGGAGAGACACTTGAGTAGTTCAACTTACCTAGTTGCAGTGATTAGCAGGGCGCAATTGAAGCAGAGGGAGACACAAGCAGCAGGGGTTTCAACAGAGATTTGGGAGAAGATTTCCGGAGGATATTTCCACTGTGATTTCTAGTTTCCAGAGGCAGGAAGGATGTTGATTTTATCTACAGAAGAGGAGATTGATTCAGGCGAGTTAGCCAGTTAGCTAGTGTGAGTTTCCCAAAGGAGCTCGATTCACTGTGTCAGTGCCAGATCTATTGCTTAGAGACATAGCGAGTGGGTCAAGCAAAGTGTCGGAGGCAATTTTACTTTCCAGAAGTGATTTGCATAAGCTGAGCGGATTTCCTCGAGGAGCCAATGTGCATTTCTAGTAGCAGTGCGAATTGCCAGGAGGAGTGCAAATAGGCTGGGAAGAAGCCTAATTGTTTTAGAGTGGAAACATTGAGTTTCCAGTTGATTTTACTAGTGGAGAAAATTGTATGCCAGAGCTTTACTAGTATTAGTCAAGCAGTCGTGTTTCTCAAATTGCTAAAGATTAATAATAATATAAACCCTCATCTGCAGAACTGGTTTTCCCCACATTGGGGTTTTTCTAGGGATATTTGTCCAAATATACCGATGTCACATTTTGTGTGCGCATAATTTTCTCAATTCCTGAATTTAATTTTGTAAAGATTGCAGTAGTGAATTAATCATTATTTGCCAAAATAATTTCTGAAATAAACTACATAAGCTAGAAGATTAATTTCCGGTTGATGCAATTAAGGAAATTTACACTTTGCTCTCTAACTTTACCTCTGTTTACAAAATGAGGGAAATAAAACCCAAAAAATTACTTCATATACAAGTCTAGGCACGGACGCTTGATGTTTTCGATTGTGTCACGATAATATCACAAATTTTATGATATTACCATGATGTGTTCGAGGAAGGAAAAATTGCTAGAAAAAAAAACGAACGGGAAAGTCAGAGCTTTGAAAAAATCATGATTTTCTGATATTGTCGCGATGTTCGCAACACTGGGGAAAATCTATTCAGGCTTTGGTACATAACAATGGAAACTTGTGTGAGTTGCAGCTTAAGAGGTTGGGATAGCTACACTAAAGGGCGTTGCCAATCTTGAGGGAGATTGTCATTGGTCTCCTAGTTTTCAGTATTGAGTAGTGTTATTATAAAATCTATAAGGCCTAGTGCAAAGCCTCACTAGGAAATCTAGGTCTTAGGGAAACAAGGAGATCATCGACCACTGTCACATCAATGGCCTCTCTATTGTTGTTTTTTGGTTGTATGTTATCCCTAAAAGGGAGGCTTCCCTCCAAGACTTAAGGTTAGATGACTAGGGTTCTAAGCCAAATGGCACTCTAAGGAGCTTGCAAATAAATCTCCTAGAAAGGTCTTCACTAAAGTAGGGTTTAAAGGTGACAAAATTCTAATAGTTATGGTAGAATGTACCAACAAAGCCTTGAAGGCCAATATAAGTGTTGCAAATTTTCAAGTAAACTTTGCGACCAACCCCAATAAACTAAAGGAAGGTTGTTATAAGCTAGTGTTTTTATGATATGCAAATTCAAAACATGCAAAAGCTTATAACAACACAGAAATAACCTTTAAATTATAAGATCGACAAAGTATTGAAGGCTATCAAAGAGGTAAGCAAGGGATAAGGAAGCTTTACGTTTTTAATAGTTTTAAATGCATAAAACAACAACAAACGTCTAGACATTATCCCTAGTTTTAGGAGTGAAAAAATGCAATGAATGCTAGATTTTGCCTTAATAAGACTAGTATATATGCAAAATTACAATAAAATTCAAATTTAGATTAAACCCTAACACTCGCTACAAGGGAATAAAAAGTTAGAAATTTCGAAAAGGTGATCCCACTACTAGACTAGTGCTTCTATTCAATTTCGACAATAGAGTCTCAAAGAGGGCAAGGACAATGATAGAAGTACTTGGATGAAGAATGTGGAAGACTAATTACTTCTCTTGAAGACCCTAGCAACTTCATTTAGTAGGTGATTTAACATCAAAGGATGCATGCAACAAGTTCCTTTGGATTCTTGAATGACATATTTTGCATGACATATAGAAACATGATTTCATGAAACATTTTGCACATTTTAATATGGCACAATAGAATTCCTACTTTCAGAATATAACATGCAAAATGGAAGGAAAATGACAATAAACTTACACTATTTAATTAAGAATCACTTCATTAATCCAAAGATAATCTCACTATATAAAAATATCCCGATATCTCCCCAAGATAATTTGTTCCACTATTCACCCATTGCATCCAAGGGAAAATGAGAAAAGAGCTAGTGTGCACTCACTCAAGAGAAGAGTGTGTGTGATGATGTATGAGGGAAACCAAATCATCTTTCACTAATATACAACAAAAACCCTAAAAATTTGCTTGAAGCATTCAACTAGGCCTAAAGGTCACAAGCCGACCTTAAGATATATTTGCAAAATTATAAAACATAAGAAATATGTCATAAATCCTCCACATGTCTGGGAGGAAAGGCTTTCCAACATGATGTCATCCTCCAAAAAATGGGCATCTCCATCAAGTGACAAAGTGGGTCTAGGTGGGTCCAAGAGTGCTCCCCACTTCAAGGGACTTCATGAAGGTGCATGGGTGTTGAAAAGTGTAACTAGGTTCGGTCTTCATAATGACATGTGTAATTGTGATTTTATGTAATTGATGCAAGGAAGAAAAATAAAATTATTATTGTAATGCTTGTCTCATGGGTTTCATGAGCAAGGAATTTTATTTTTAGGTAAGGCTCCCATTTGAGCCCTTAGGATTGGTCATAATGTAAAATTGAGTCAATGTCATATATGAAGGACCCTTCTTGGGCATGTTACATATTTGTATGGGTCATTAAAAATATAAAAAAGCCCTCCAAGACCAAGCTAAAGCATCTCCTTCAAGTCGGCTTCAAGATGGAATAAAGGATCTACATCAAAAGGACATGTCGGCTCACATACATGTCATGTCGGATAATTTTCATGGGCAACCACTATAAATAGGCAGCTCAACCTCATTTCAGAAACAAGAATTTCAGTCAAGAAGAGATCTGCAATATGAAGTGCAAAAAGGTCAAGGAAGATAGTCTTATAGGCAATGAAGAAAGGGAAGGAAAGAGCGAAGATATTTGGTCTATTTTAGGGCTAAAATCCTCCACACGTGCGAAGAATCTTTGCTGTCCAAATTGAAGAAAGAGCCAAAGTATCACAACCATACTTGAGGGTCAAATCAAGGAGAAATTCAAGGTGATACTCAAGCCAAGTTCACGGAGAAGAAGTCTCCCTCTAAACCAATGAAAAATAAGGGTCAAAGTTGGTCAAACTACATGAGCTAGGGTTTCTGAATTAGGGCTGAAAAAGGTTGCAGGTCTGAAGCAGAGAAAAGGAAGCCGAATTCTGAAGGGTAGCTGAGAAGGAGGGAGACGCAGAGGTTTGACTATTGTTGACTCAAGCAGGAAGGATCTCATCAAGAAAACTTTGTGTCTTGGTCTTGGAGAGGCAAATAGGTCAAGGGTCTTGGTCTTAGTATTCGTTAATTGAAGTCTCTATAAGAAGAAGGATTTGTTTTGGTTTTCCTCTCAAGTGGGAGAGGTTTTAGCCCTTACTGATCGCCTATATTTTGTGTCTCTTGTATCTTTATGGTTTATGCATTGGTAGTTTTTTGATGAAGAACACTATAATAATCTGTGTAAAAGAAGATCCTAATCTAAGAAGTACAAAGCATTCACAAGCAGTTATCTAAAGAAGAGAAATCACCTAATTGCTATGCCCTAGATTTCTCAACAATGGGCACATCAAGTAACATCTCCTCCACCATGATGTCATCGTGAAGTAGGCTCATGTCACCTTCCTAACACATGCATGGATGACATCACAACCCTAGGATTACGAGTTGTCATGAAAACATGGTGTGCTAGCCTTTTCAAACCATCTCAAGTGGTCTCCATCATCATCTGGGATCTAGAACAAGGGCAATGCACATCAAACAAGCATAAGGCTAGCTTGTTAAGAAACCTAATGGATAGTAGTTTGATACTTGATTTCTCTTCTTGATAATTACTTGTGAATGTTAACTGTCTTTTTGGTACTTATGTGTTCTTCATCAAGCAATTATACAAATATTCAAACTTCCAAGAAAAATAAAAAGAAAAGAGACACCAAAAACTAGGCTGCTAGCTAGGGAAGAGCCCCTTAAGGGGAAAACCCAACAATCCTTCTCTTATAAAATCAGATGAAAATGAGGCATCTAAGACCAAGATCAGAACTACCACCAAGAACTCCAAATTCAGCCCTCCTCCAAGTCAACTCCAAAGTCAAAGTCAACATAGGTCAAACTGATCAACTTCTTGAAATTTTGGCCCTTAAAATTTCAGGTCTACAACAAGGGGGCCGAAATTTGGTCTACAACTGCATTAGAAAGTTCGTTCTCATTCTTAGAATTTGTCCATTCACACGTGAAAGATTCTTGTAGACTTGCGTATTCTCCTTTAATTTAGATTCTTTTCTCCGTTGTTGGTTCATAAAAATGCTTCTTGTATTGTGCTTGAATGTGTTCCAAAGTAGGTCGAATTGTCCTTTATATATAGCTATCCAGGAGGTCAAATAGGTGTCTCTTGGAGGCCTAGGCTGACTTGTTTCAAGGATGGTGGACTTTGACTCAAACAAAAGTTCAATTTCCATTTTCTTACAAATGTCCAAATGGTAAATGACTCGAATACATTTTATTTTGACTCATAATAATTTATTTTTGACTCTTTTTTACTCTATGAGCATGAAGAACATGCTTTGACCAAATTAAATATAATAAATGAATATAATAAATACATTAATGATATATTTTTATCACATTATGAAGACTTCAACACTAGTTACATCTTCAACACTCCCTCTTAACTAGGGAGGTATTCATAATGACTCGACAGGATAGTCTCAAGTTGAAATATTCATATAACAAAGGATCCAGATTGATAAGCATCAATGATGATAACATCATCATAACCAACATTATGAAAATATCAAGGCCTTGTCAAGTAAGCTCTATCTCTCCACTAGATCAGAGCACAATGCTAGGAGGAATTAAATTCGGACACCACCGCCTCTCAAGGCACATACTCCACCTAGTTGTTCCAAAGGTATGTCCTCACATGACCATTTCCTAATCCCAAGGAAAAGTTCGTCCCCTGGACCATTCTTTATCCAAGTCCATGTATTCAAATTAGGCTATTAATCCTAATCAATCACAATACATGAATCAAGAATGTACGTCCATGATGCTTATCCAATCCACCATTCTTCCTACCTATTTTCATGCACTAGACTTGCAGCAGTTAGTCGAGGTCGTAGTACGTGACACATGGAGAATGTGGTGCCCATCCTCACTTTTCTCAACTAGGGAGGAGATAAATACAAGCCCAAGCTTGTATCAGAAACACTCATACTTCGCTTACATCAGCTACCTGTTCTTCAGTGGAGATCTATTGTAGCTTCTCGACTCCTATCTGCACCGTACTCTTGAATCATAAAGCGCTTCGACCTTCTTGGTTCTTTGACAATCTTCATATAGATTTCATTAATCGAATCCAACATGTCATCTTGAACATATTATGGAGCTAAACTGCTTCACAACTGATTGCACAAACTTCCATATCATCTTCCTTCATAGCGGAACAAAATCTTGCTTCATGCTTCTTCCAAGAAATCATACTAATTTCCAAACCATCAGTGGTATTTCTATCAGCATCAGTGTTGTCAACCCAATTGATGTCTTGACGAATATATCAAGGAACCAATCAATTGTCGGTACAACGATATTAGAATTCTTCAACTTCTTTCCATAGATCCATCATTTGTCCTCCTTGAAGAATTTTGATCACTAGCTTTTTTGGAATTTAAGTAGTATTGTATCCATCCAAGATCTTACAACCTTCTTTCCATTTGAGGTAAGTGAACGCCTTCCCTTTTTATTATGTCTTTCTTTCATGTTGCCATCTAATTGACTTCTTTGATGCATGCTTCAAACTGCTTTCTCCTTCTTCAATTACTTATATTAAGATTTCGAAAAATCTTCGTGCTTTGCTAGATTCTTCCAATTATTTTATCTGCTAGTGAAACTTAGATAGTTCTTGTCTTGACCTGCAAACTTTATTAGAAGACTATGAAAGAACAAATATCATTAAGCAAAGTGCATAGACAAAATAGCAATAGTAGTAATCAAAGAAAGGTGGTGTAGAATACTTATCTTTTTTAGGAAGGTCATCTCTCTCTTAATCTTGGACCTTTGTCATTAACCTTGTGCTCACATCAACATGATGTCACTTTTGTCATTTTCAAGAACTAGATATTCTTCTTGTAGCGGAAACAATTAATTAGAGATTTTGTTCGTAAGGTTTTCTAATTCAACCCTTTGCTAGGGTTTACGAACCCTAGATGCTTCAAGTTCCAAAGACTTCAACACCTGTCATTCTTTAAAAGTTGCAATTTCTATAAGTAAACAACTTTGTTAGCTGCAAACCCTAAAAATGCTATTGACACGTCTTCTATACATGAAATGTGTTAGAAAATCGGAAAGGCAGAAATATTTTCTTATGTTGATAATTACTTGTGATATTATTGTGTTCTTATTAACTTCTTTATGTTCTTCCTTTATCTTCTTCTCATCAAGCAATTATCAGAACAAAAACTTGAAGATCATGGACACCAGATGTAGGCACTCAACTAGGGCTATAACCCCTTTATAGGGGAAAATCCAGTGAAAACTCTTCCTTTAGTAGATTTAAATTGAGATAGACCAAGACCCTAGACCAAAAGACCTTCCTCCTCCACCAAGTCAACTCCTTCTGATAGATGATCTCTTCCAAAATTATCAAGTGCTAGCTTCTTAAATGCAAGTTCAACCAAGAATTTCGACCCCCAGCTTCAGAACTTCGACCCAGCCTTAGGACTGCAATTTCGATCTAGCAACTTCAGTGGCTTCACCCTAGCAGCTTCACAGCTTCGACCTTGATGCAACTTCACAACTTCAACCTAGATGCAGCTTCATAGCGTCGACCTTGATGCAACTTCGTAGCTTTGATGCAGCTTCAGAATTTCGTTGCACATGAGAGAGAGAGAGAGACGCAAAAAACTTCGATTCCAACTTCCTTCTTGAACTTTACACTTCTTTTGCTTCCAGCTACTACAATTCGAACTTGTGAGAGATGTGCTTACATATGAGTTGAGTTGCTCCAATATATAGTGAGTTTATGAGGTCGAACTCCCTTGTTGAGGCCAACTTGTCCTTTCTTGAGGCTGACTTGGTGGAGGTGGCCTAATTGACCTGTTTTACAATAAAATAAATCTCTTTCTTGACGAATAAAGCCCAAGAAGGGTCTTTTACATTGTGACATGGACAAGAACACTTGACATAAACCCTAGAAGCCTTCAATGGAGCCTTTTAACTAAAAACAAATTGACCCAAGCATGAAACCCATGCTTTAATAAGTCAATTTATTTAATAATAAAATTTCTTTTGACAAATACATTACATCATGACTCAAGTATAATTATGAGGACAGACACTAGTTACATTCTTCAACAGCCCCTCTTAACTAGGGAGGTATACATAATTACAAATATATAGAGGTACATAGAAGATTTCAAAATGAACTACGAAGAGTTCTAGCATACTCAGTGTTGCAGACTAGATACTTCACCAAGGTATACTATCCGGGTGGGACTAAGGGGACTCAAGCTTTTAGCCAACTCTAGGTACCATCAGACTTTAAGCTCTACCACCAACCCAGGGATCTAGGTGTGTATCCAAGGTCAGAGCTCCATGACCAATGCCACCCTCCCTCTTCGAGATCTAGACATCAACACATAGGCCGACCAAATGTCCTCCCAAGCATGTTGCCCTTAGATGCATCATCTCTCCTTTTCAAACTAAATCAAATATATCCATTTGTCCAAGCATGCTTCCAGAGTGTTCAACCTTTTAATGGAGAGTTTTACCTGTACCAACACAAACCCCGGTCAGTACTAAACTTTCAAATATAATACAAGTAAACACAAACCTTCAGGGTCCTCAATCATTCAGACGTTGCTTATATGATCATTAAGTTATCCAAATACATCTTGTTGGATGCCTTCTTCTTTAACTTCTTCAACAACATCAAATACAACTTTATTACTTCTCAAGTCTTCATGAATCACGGACCTTCATTTGTAATACTTTCATTCATTTGGTTCCATTCTTACTTCACGGTATTCACTGTCATAATATGCCCTCCCTCTCAACTAGGGAGATATACCCTTTCTTCTATCTAGGCTCCCTCTCAATTTAGGGAGATCAACAGTTTCATTAATATCAGAGAAACGTCATCCTTTCAAGGCTTTATTTCTTTCTTATGGCATCAAGGTTATCTTGATCATCATCATTCTTATAGCTTCCTTCATCATGCTTACCAATATTATCAAGTCATCTTCACTTACGAACATTTTCAACATCTTGAAGATTATGTACCTGCAAAACTTTAATAACAAGTACAACCAAAAACAAATATACAGAAGCATGAAGTTAACTATATCAGAATCATATTTACTATAATGGAAGCATTTAGACTTTAGACATCAAACACCTAAACCTAGTTAGGTTTATAATCAGCAAGAGACACATCTTTTTACATACTAGACTTCAACTTCTTGCTAGGGTTTTGTCATAGACCCTAGGCTTCATCTTCAAGACGTTAGATATCATTAAATCAATAATTCTACTATACATCTAAAGTTTCAACAATTTTTCAGAATTTACGTGTTAGACTCGACTAGGGTTTGTTGCAAACCCTAGATTTTATCATCAAAACTAAACAATATCAGTATATCCTAGAATATCAATCTTCTATTAGGGTTTTGTTACAAACCCTAGATTTTACAAACTAAAGTATCAATAATTAAGTTAGCGTACTCGCATATACATATCTAGGATGCACTAGCATTTCATATCTACTAGGTAAACCCAAGATACAAACATCAATACAAATATCAGGGCATCGAATTTAGATATACAACAATTTTTCTCCAGGCTAGGGTTTCAATCATGTGGAAGAATACACACCTAGGATTTCTTTCCTAGGATCTTACTATAACTAATGCAAGGGTTTTGTTCCTAAACCCTAATTCATCAAACCCTAAATATCTAGGGTTTGAATACATAACTTAGACATTAACAACAAACCCTAATGAACTAGGGTTTCTATAACAATATCAAAAGAATAAGAATTCTAGATTTCATCAACAACCTTAAGTAGATTAGAGTTTCATAATCAATATTGACATACCCTTGGCAACAAGAGGCTAGGGTTTTATAGTGAACCCTAAAGGTTAGGGTTACACAAGAATGATCAAATAATATCATGAGGGTAGATCCAATCTAATGATTAATCACCCTAACAAGAATCTTTTAAGATTCGAAACCCTAGACATAACAATGTCAGTAATGTAAAGAAAAATTTCAAAAGAAGAATGATCGTACGTTTTATGAAGGGAACTTAATAACAAAGCTTATAGTCTAAGACATGCCTTGAGTTGTTCCTTCAAAAACCTTGTAGGACATCAATTCTTTAAAGGGCATAACTTCTTCCATGCTTCAAGTCTATCTTTTGAAGTCTCCTCCATAACTTTTGAGCATTCAACAAGCTTTCCTAACCAAGGAAAATATAAAAAGAAAGGTTATCAACATACAATACAAACAAGTCTTGATGTGAGGAGGAAACCAAATATAAAAAGATGAAACAAAGAATAAGATACTTATCGTTTGGTAAAATGGTAGAGACTCCCTCTTAACCCAATCCTTTTGAGGGATACCTACAACTTATCAAAATAATTAAAACATGTTCTAACAAAACATGTTAGACGTACAAACTCTAGAAATCAAAACATCAAGGAAAAGCAATACAAGACTAAGAATGATATGTAGGATAGGACTTAGTAGTTTAAGTCCTTAACTTTTGATTCCTCAGTGTTGTTCTTCTTCAGTGGAACTTCATCAGAAATATTTGCTTGATCTCTTTCTGTCTTCCTATTCCTTGGATTCTCAAGACATTGACTTTTATAATGACCCATCTTATGACAGTTGTAACATTCAATTTTGGATAGGTCAAATTTCTTCTTTGGCCCTTTGAACTTCTTGAAGGTTCCCTTCTTCATTTGTTGAGTAGAATAGGCATTAGAGATATTTTCTTCTTCATCCTCCTCCTTGTTGTTTACTAATGATATTATGGCTTCTTCTTGACTACATGCATTCCACATTTGCTCAAATGTTGGTGTATCCTTCCAACTGTTGATTCCTGATGCAAAAGCACTCCAAGATTTTGGTAGTCCTAAAAGAGCAGTAATTACGAGCTCTTTTTCTGATATAATTTAATATGTTGCTTGGATTTCACCTCTTATTCTGAAGATTCTTACAAAATATGATGAAACGGTATCATCTTTCGTCATCTTAACAGTTCTTAGTTTATTCTTGAGGCTTGCTATTTGACCAATGTTCTTGATGGTGAATAATTTGGAGAGAGCCTCATACATTTCTTGAGCGGAGTCTATGATGGAAATGTATGGAATTAAGTTGTCCTTTACTCCATCCACTATTAGGTTCATGGCTACAATTTCAGATTCTCTAAACTTCTCTTTCTCTAAATTTTAAGAGAAGTTAAATTTATGCTTGGAGTAAGGGGAAAAACCCTAGTTTTCACTTCATAAACCCTAACTATCTTTTTATGAGGGGAGAAATTAAGTAGAGGAAAGCTTTCTAAGAGGTCCTCTATGGCATTCAATGAATACAAATTCAACATGCAATGAACAATCAAGATTTTTTGCAAAAGGTATGCATTTAGACATGGAATAAGAAAATCCTTAGCATAAATTCATCACATGAGAACCATTAAAAATCTGCAATTACTCTTACATTTTTTCTAGGAAATAGTCTTCCTTCAACCCCAAAAAGACATTTTCAAGACAAATCATTCTCCAATAGCAATAGCTCCAAAAAGATAACATTTCCATAAGTAGCGAATTACATCTAGGCTAAGTGGAGCTCTCTGATGGAGGCCAAGATCCACAAGTGACAATGAGAAACAAGAATGGAGTGGTCCTCTATTTATGTGAGGTTAATCACTTCCATTGATTTGTCTAGAAGCCCTATAACAAGTTTAATTTTGAGTGAGCATGAAGTAAATGGGTTACAAGCCAACCCAATAGCTCAATACAATAAGATAAGCCACTAATTGCCCACACTTGCAGGTCAAAATTCCTCCTAAGCATGATGTCATGCCATTTTAGGGATAATAAAGCTCCAAAAATGCAAGATGAGGTTTAGATGCATCTTCTGTTAGAAAATCAGAAAGGTAGAAATATTTTCTTATATAGATAATTACTTGTGATTTTTTTATCTTTATGTTCTTCTTTTATCTTTTAGTTCATCAAGCAATTACCAAAACAATAGCACAAGGACAACAAATGTAGGCGGACAACCAGGGAAAACCCCTATTTAGGGGAAAACCCAATCAACAATTTTTCCTTCAATACGTTTTCGAGATAATCCAAGACTCTTGAACTAGACAAAGACTTCCTCCACACCAAGTCAATGTTGAATTTCCACGGCCTTGGGTCTAGGTTAGAGTCTTAAAATCATTGACGCTACCAAACCAATAATCTCAACCATAAACTACTTTGCACAATGGAAATATAAAGCAGTAAATCACATATGCACAAATATACACGGTTTTAACAAAATTGTACAATATTGTACAATCCCAATCTTCGTTATATTAAACCAAATCTGAATAATACAACAGTCTATGGTATACAAGATATAATGAAAAACTTCATTGCAACGTCGATGTTGTATCTTGTCCTAGCGGTCCTTCGCTCCCGTAGTGCTCACTAGTAGTGCCTTAGTCCATCAAGGCCACTACACATCGAGACTCCAAGAGGGTTGCCTCCTAACAATGCTGCAAGTCACTTCTGTTGCATGTACACGGGCTCATCAAACTGCTCTCTAGGCTGGCCAATTCCCAACCTTCAATCTGCCTTCTAGTAGCCTCTTTCATCCATCAAAGAGCTACTGATAAGGATGCAATCCTTCGCCCAATCACGCACCAACAATATCCTTCTTGTCTGTTGCTCTAGGGCTACTTTGGGTAGCCAACACACTGCCCTCCAATCAAATCTATGGCACCCAATCACGTCACTGCAAGATCTGCTTCGATGAAGACACACGATGACCCAATCGCGTCTTCAAATTGGCTCACACAGGTTGCAAGGTAAATTGATCCAAATCTGGTCAATACTTTGAACCAACACATATCACACTGCTGTTCAAGTCTGCATTTGTTGTTTTTCCTCATTGTGACTGGTTAGGGCACCCACTTGCTGCAACAACCCTCAAACAGTCACCCAAAACAACCCTCAAATAATGCGGCCTTATCAAGGAAGGGTCTCCACGATACGTGTTGCTGTTCTGGGCTCTTTTCAGCCCAAGAAACCTCCATGCTATCCCTGTTTTAGTTAGGCAAGGCCTACAACCTACCACAGGGACTTGCTGTCACCTACAACTAACCAAAACAAAGTTTTCCCTTACCTTGAAACTGCCCACACAGACCTGTGTCCTCCGTTCTTCAAACTCGGCTTGGTTGTAGCATATAATAACCCTCCACGCAGTCACTAAAAGGCTCCGACATCCCTAAAACACCCACGTCGTCCCCACCTTCTTTGCTGCGACTAAATCAGAGTTATCCCTCCTCTCCAATGAGTTTGTGATCAATTGTGTGTTGCACTTTTTGATGATCAAAATGATATGTCTTCACCCTCTCTTTATAGCCTAAAGAGGGGCTCCAACGAATTATTGAAGACACCCATCTATTGGAATATTTTACATCAAGCATACATGACTTGAAAACCAATAATTATTTGTCAACTTCAAAAATTCATAACTTCGTTTCTAGAGCTTTGATTTGAGTGATCTTTAGAGCATTGGAATCGGCTCGCCAAGCTCTATCACCTCAAATTTTCCTGAGCTCAAATTCATCATGGTTTTGACCCAAGTCCCAATGGGTGCAAAACCCCATACTTGGGTTCCAAGCCATGAACCCGTTTTCCCTTACCTTCCAAGCCATGAACCCGTTTTCCCTTACCTTGAAACCGCCCACACAGACCTATGTCCTCCTTTCTTCAACCTCGGCTTAGTTGTAGCATATAACAATCCTCCACGCAGTCACTAAGAGTCTCCAACAACCCTAAAACACCCTCGTTGTCCTCACCTTCTTTGCTGTGGCTAAATTAGAGTTATCACTACCCTCCAACAAGTTTGTGATCAAGTGTGTGTTGCAGTTTTGGATGATCAAAATGATATGTCTTCACCCTCTGTTTATAGCCTAAAGAGGGGTTCCAACGAATTATTGAAGAGACCAATCTATTGGAATATTTTACATCAGCATACATGACTTGAAAACCAATAATTAATTATCAACTTCAAAAATTCATAACTTCGTTTCTAAAGCTCTGATTTGAGTGATCTTTGGAGCATTGGAATTGGCTTGCCAAGCTCTATCACCTCAAATTTTCCCAAGCTCAAACTCATCATGGTTTTGACCCAAATCCCGATGGGTGCAATACCCCATACTTGGGTTCCAAGCCCACAAGTGACCCTTGTGGCGCTTTGCCTCCAAACCCTAAACCCTAGGGCTTGGAGTACCTCCCAAGCTACACAAATCAACACTCCCTCTTAGCGAGGGTGGTACTTCCAAAACTAGGAAGTCTCTTGTCATCATCATCACTGCTTGCAACACTTGCCCAACTCCTGGTGCTCACAATCGCAACAATCCCTATACAGTGAACTACGCCCTTCTCAGAAGTGTCGTTGTTACTGCTGGAAGCACCCTACTTCTTCTTCTTATCCTGTAACGTCTTCCACTCTCTCCATGATTCCTTCTTGCCAGTTGTACAACCACCCTTGCTCTGCACTGACCATGCGCTCTTCTTGGGTTGCGGAGTCTCCCTTTGAATCTGCAAGCTCCCTCTCGAACTAGACTCCCTCTGAGTCTCTGGAACTTGGACCTTCTTGGAAGGTGTACCTTCTTCTCGGGAACCTGTACTTTCTCCTCTGAAGCCTGCACCTGCACCTTCTCTTGCTTCTCTGGAACCTACACCTGCTCCACCTACTTCTTTCCATGATCCACATGCTTGCCCTTCAACTTGTAGAGACCATGCTCTCTAACTCTGAGTACAATCCCATCGGATTTAGAGCCTCTAGGCCCGAGTCTTGCCTTCCCATCCTGGAACAAGACCTCAAACCCCTTCCTCTCGATCATCGAGATAGAAATCACACTATATCTAAGTCCTGGTACAAATAGTACATCCTGGACCCGCATCATACATCATGTCTACACCCTGAATGGCACAACACCCGATCCTCGGATCTCCAACTGGCTCTTGTCGCCCAACAACATGTGCAACTTCGAGTCCCATTCAGCTAGAGTCTCTAAAACATTCTGTGACCCTGTCATATGCTTCATCGCACCACTGTCCATGTACCATAATTCTCAGTGACAGTACCTTGCGAGAAATGAGAAATCATAGCAAAGTCCTCCTCTTCCAATCTCGTGGAGAGATCATCTATCTCAGTTGAAGTGGCAACATTGACGACCTGCTTTCCTTTCCTCTTCTCATCATCTCCCTTCTTCTTCATCAGACATATCGATGAATAATGATCCATCTCGCCATAGTTCAAACACTTGACCTCACTCAAGTCCTTTTTCTTACCCTTCATTCACGATGAAAGTGCCATGTCATCATTTGAAGCCTTCTTCTTCGGATAAAGATCCTCGTCTCGCAACTCTTCCTGAATGAAGTCATCCCACAGCCTATCCCAGTGTGGCAGCTTCTCCCTGTCAACGATTCCTTTGATGAAGGGCTTCCATTCCTCGGTGAACCCTTTCAAGGCAATCCTTACCATATCTCCATCTGAGATAGTCACGCTGATGGCAGCAAACTCATCTTTGACTTGAGACAATCTCTTCAGATACGAGGTCACGCTTTCACCCATTATCATCTTGGTGGACTTCAACTTATCCTCTAATACCAGTCCCCGATTCTCGTTCTTATTCTGGAACAAACTCTGAAAATCCATCCACATCTCATGTGCATTGTTCTTCTTAGACAAATGAGGTATTAGGGCATCTTTCACACCATCGAGGATGATCAATCTCGCCCCCGCATCCAAATCATCCCATATTTCCAGCTCCTTAGGGTCGGTTGGCTTCTTGACCTCTTTCTCAGCAAACTCCTAGATCTTGTTGACCTGCAAGACCAACTTTGATCCTTTCCTTCCACGGAGTAGGACAACCCTTCCACCCTGTCCTCATACCGGAGGCCTGCTTGCAACTTCGACATTGTAGTGAACCCTTCACTCACAATGTGACCAACTCCCTCTCACGTTGTACTTCGCTGCGCACAACTCTAATTTACATACTTCAAAAGTAAGTTAGACACCCTCTGATACCGCGTTGAATTTCCATGACCTTGGGTCTAGGTTAGAGTCTTAAACTCACTGACACAACCAAACCAAGAATCTCGACCATAAACTACTTTGCACAGAGGAAATATAAAGCAGTGAATCACATATGCACAAATATACATGGTTTTTAACAAAATTAAACAATATTGTACAAATCTTCGTTATATTAAACCAAATCTGAATAATACAATAGTCTATGGTATACAAGATACAATGACAACCTTCGTTACAACTTTGATGTCATATCTTGTCCTGTCGGTCCTTCGATCCTGTACTGCTCACTAATAGTGCCTTAGTCCATCAAGGCCACTACTCATCGAGACTCCAAGAGGGCTACCTCCTAACAATGTCGCAAGTCACTTCTGTTACATGTACACGGGCTCATCAAACTGCTTTCTATACTGGCCAATTCCCGAGCTTCAATATGCCTTCTAGTAGCCTCTTTCGTCCATCAAAGAGCTTCTCACAAGGCTACAATCCTTCACCCAATCACTCGCCAACAATGTCCTTCTTGTCTGCTGCTCTAGGGATACTTTGGGTAGCCAACAGGCTGCCCTCCAATCAGATCTATGGAACCCAATCACGTCACTGCAAGAGCTGCTCCGATGAAGACACACGATCACCCAATCTCATCTTCAAATTGGCTCCCACAGGCTGCAAGGTAAACTGATCCAAATCTGGTCAATACTTTGACCCAACACACATCACATTGTTGTTCAAGTTTGTGTTTGTTGTTCCTCACTATGATTGGTTAGGGCACCCACTTGCTGTAACAGCCCTGAAACAGTCGCCCAAAACAACCCTTAAAGATTGCGGTCTTATCAAGGAAGCGTCTCCACCATACATGCTGTTGTTCTGGTCACTTTTCAGCCCAAGAAACCTCCATGCTATCCCTGTTTTAGTTAGGCAAGGCCTGCGACCTACCACGGGGACTTGTTGTCACCTATAACCAACCAAAACAAAGTTTTCCCTTACCTTGAAACTACCCATAGAGACCTGAATTCTCCTTTCTTCAAACTCGGCCTAGCTGTAGCATATAACAACCCTCCACGCAGTCACTAAGAGGCTCCAACAGTCCTAAAACACCCATGCTGTCCTCACCTTCTTTGTTGTGGCTAAATCAGAGTTATCCCTCCTCTCCAATGAGTTTGTGATCAAGTGTGTGTTGCACTTTTGGATGATCAAAATGATATGTCTTCGCCCTCTTTTTACAGCCTAAAGAGGGGCTCCAACGAATTATTGAAGAGACCCATCTATTGGAATATTTTACATCAAGCCTACATGATTTGAAAACCAATAATTAATTGTCAACTTCGAAAATTCATTACTTTGTTTCTAGAGCTCCGATTTGAGTGATCTTTGGAGCGTTGGAATTGGCTTGCCAAGCTCTATCACCTCAAATTTTGCCAAGCTCAATTTCATCATGGTTTTGACCCAAATCCCGATGGGTGCAAAACCCCATACTTGGGCTCCAAGCCCACAAGTGACCCTTGTGGCACTTTTCCCTCCAAATCTTGAACCCTAGGGCTTGGAGTACCTGCCAAGCTACACAAATCAATAGTCAGCCCTCAAGCCTTCTAGTAGATGATAACTCTTCGAAAGCAACTTCAACCTAGTAGCATTAACTTGTAGTATCAACTTCAACCCAACAACTGGTAGAAACAACAACAACTTCGACTAGACAAGGAAAAACTTCGATCTCCCTAGATACTCCTCCTGAGTGAGAGATAGATGGCCCAAAATTTTGATCTTGATGACTTCTCCTTGCCTCCAAAATTTCGCACTCCTTATTAGCCCCTTTCCAGTTCCTCTTCAACTTTGCATTTCCCAGCTTCCAGCTTCAGGATATCGAACTATGAGAGAGAATGATTTTTTTTTTAAATGAATTCAAACTTCCTTGTATATATAGCCTTCCAGTGAGGTTGAATTGTCCTTCTTGAATCCGACTTGGTGTGGAGGGGACAAATAGTATATTTGATTCAATATTAATTATTTTTACATGATTCAAAAGCACAAGAAGGGTCTCTTTTAATGGATAATGACTCTAATGACTCAGAATAAATCTTAGAAGTCCTCAATGGAGATTTTGACCTAAAACAAGATGACCCAAGCATGAAACCCATGCTTTAATAAGTTATAATAATAATAATATTTTCTTCATTCTTTTGATCAATACATTTCATTGTGACTCAAATACATTGATGAAAACCGAACCTAGTTATTTATTTCAATGCTCCCTCTTAACTAGGGAGGTATTCATAGTAACAAGTACAAGGAAGATCTCAAAACACATGAACCATGAAGAATTTAGGCACCGCAATGCCATAGACTAGATTCCTAACCACGGCAATCTATGCAAAATTTCTCAATTGTTTAGGCACTGCAATGCCACGGACTAGATTCCTGACCAGGGCAATCTATTTGAGTGGGACTAAGATGGACTAAAGCTTTCAGCCTCTCTAGGTACCATCAGGCTTGCTTGCTAACCATCAACTTAGGGATCTAGGTGCGTATCCGAGGTTAGAGCTCTATGACCAACACTACCCTCCCTACTTAGGGAACTAGACATCAACACAAAGTGTCGACCGGATGTCCTCTCAGGCAATGTGTCCCACACACAAAGCCTCAACTTTCCCGATTATTCCAATCGGTAACAAATCCTCCCCGATTAAATAGATCAGTAACAACAAATCTCTCCCGATCAAACTGATCGATAACAATAAGCATGTAAAACATGCTATCAAACCTTCGAGAGATTTACCTGTACAAACACAACCCCAATCAGTAACAAACTTTCAAATGTACGTAAATAAATACAAACCTTCGGGGTCTTTCAGACAACTTGATGTTGCTTCTCAATTTTATCACAGTAGGACTTTCAAATGAATCTTGACAGAAGATTCCTGTATCTCCCTTTCCTACTTCACTTGCAACAACATAAATAGATTTGACTTTTCTTATCTCAGTAGCCCCTCACAATACATTCTCCAATTTCTTCTTTCAAAGTGTCCATCATGACTATGATATGCCCTCCCTCTCAGCGAGGGATATTTCTTTCATCCAAGCTCCCTCTTAACTTATGGAGCTCCACTTCTTTTCATTGGAGAATCTTTTAAGGCTCCCATCCTTCTCATCAGAGTTATCATGACCATTATAACTTTCTTCATCATGCTTATCATATCAACTTTACTTTACGAACATCTTCACCATCTTGAAGATTATGTACCTGCACAACTTAGATAGAAAGTACAACCAAATCTATAGAAGCATGAAGTTAACCATATCATAATCATATAATGGAAGCATTCAACTTTAGACATCAAATATCCAAACTTAGTTACAAACAAGAGACACATATCTATCAACTTCTTGCTAGGGTTTTTGTCATAAACCCTAGACTATATCATCAATACTTTGAGCATTTCAAACATAACAACCTTCATTATATCTAGGTTTCAATATTTCTTCCAGAAGTATGACATACCCTACTACAAAATACTGCAAACCCTAGAAGCAGTTCAAACAAATATAGTTTTACGATGCATCTAACAACTTTAAAACTCATATGTTAGACTTCCACTAGGATTTAGTGCAGGATCCTAGATTTCACACATGAGCCATTAAGCTCCAACAATAAAAACCAATCATAACTAAAATTCAGATTTCAACAATCTTTCATGCTAGTCATCACATATTAGAGAATTGGACTTCTATTAAGGTTTAGTTACAAAACTCTAGAATTCATAAACACCATCATACTAGAAAATCAAACTTCGACTAGGGCCTAGTTCCAAACCCTAGGACTTATGACCATCAACAATTAAGTCAACACATATAGCTAGGACTTCATCATCATACACAAGCATATCATATCATGAGTTAGTCAAATCCATTGACACAAACATCAATACATTAAGGTTAGACATATAACAAACTTGATTAGACTTGGGTTTAGATCGGACGAACACATATATACCTAGAATTTCACTTCGAGGACACTATCTAAAATAAGCATCATGCTTACAAACCCCACCAAACCCTAATGATCTAGGGTTTCAATACAAAACATAGAAAACCCTAATTTATCAATACTTCAAAGGTTTGAGATTTCAGACATCACCATTCAACCCTAACAAGTTAGGGTTTCCATAACCATACCAAAACCCCAAACATGACATCATCAAAGCATCAAGCATTTTTTCTAGACTTCATCAATAACCCTACTTAGGCTAGGGTTTCACACATGATCATCGACATACCCTTAAGTTAGGGTTTTTCACAGAGAACCTTTCTAGGGTTCCACAAGAGTAATCAAAGATATGAGGTGATGAATCACCCGATCAAGAATCTTTATGATTCAAGAGAGCTAGACACAAAGTGTTAGTAATAGTTTATCAAGAATGAATATCATGAAGAGAGCAAAATCTTATAGTTTAAGACATACCTTTGTTTCTTAACAAAACTTGTACTTCCAATGTTTTGTCTTGTGAAGCCTTCTTCCATGTTCCTTGAGTATTCAACAAGCTTTTCCTAGACAAGAAAATATATGAATTAAAAATGTGATTAGTATTTAATGCAATCATAACTAGATAAAAGAGGGGAACCAAATATAAAAAGATAGTTCAAGGAGTAAGATACTTATCTTTGGAAGTTGGTGAGGGTTCCCTCCAAGCTTGAGGGATACCTATAACCTTATAAAAAAAATAAAACAATGTTTCTCCAAAATATGTTAAACCTATAAATACTAGAAATAAAAAATGAAATAAGGCTTAGAACAAAGGACTTGGTAGTGTAAGTCCCTTATATCCAGTTCTTCGAGCTTATTATTCTTTGGAGATCCTTCTTCAACCACATTAGCTTGGTCTCTATTTCTTTTCTTGTTCTTCGGGTTGTCAGGACAGTCACTTCTATAGTGACCCATTTTGTGACATTGGTAGCATTCTATTTTGGATATATTGACCTTCCTTCTTGGCCCTTTTGACTTGTTGAAGTTCCCTTTCTTGTGAGAAGCGGAGTATGCATTTGAAACCTTTTCTTCTTCATTGTTGGATACTAATGAGATTCTCATTTCTTCTTGGGTGCAAACATTCCATAATTTCTCGAAGGTAGGAGCTTCCTTCCAGATATTACGACTTGAAGCAAAAGAACTCCAAGTAGGTGGCAATCCCAATAATGCAGTGATTACTAGCTCATTTTCCGGTACAATTTCATATATGGCTTGAAGTTCGTCTCTAATTCTAGATATCCTTACAAAGAAGGAAGGCATAGTATCATCCTTCGTCATTTTTGTGGTCCTTAATTCATTCTTCAAACTTGCTACTTGACCGATGTTCCTGATAGCGAAGAATTTTGATAAGGCGTCGTACATTTCTTGAGCATGGTCTGTATTGGAAATATATGGGACAAGATTGTCCTTTATGCTCTCTACCATTAAAGTCATAGCTATAATTTCTTAGTCTGTAAACTTCACTTTGTCTGCATCACTGGATTCTTCGATAGGTTTCTTCACCTTTCCTTTGACCAAATCCAAGACCTTGTTCTTTTCAAGAATGAGGCCAATTCTCTTCTTCCATGCCATGTAATTTGATGCTCCTTCCAATTTGTTCTCACTCTTTATTGTGTTAAACATTGTCCTTGAATATAGTGAGCTTCTTCCTTTATAAGAGCTTCTTATATGATCCCTTGATCAATCCTTTAGACTCCTTCCAGTAGATTCTCAAAACTGCCTTTTTCCTTCTTCACCTTAGCTCTGATACCATGTTAGAAAATCAGAAAGGCCGAAAGAATTTCTTATATAGATAATTACATGTCATTCTTTTATCTTTTAGTTCATCAAGCAATTACCAAAACAATAGCACAAGGACAACAAATGTAGATGGACAACCAGGACAAAACCCCTATCTAGGGGAAATCCCCGTTAACAATTCTTCCTTCAATAGTTTTTTGAAATTATCCAAGACTGGACCTAGACAAACACTTCCTCCACACCAAGTCAACCCTCAATCCTTCTAGTATATGATAACTCTTCAAAAGCAACTTCGACCTAGCAGCATCAACTTGTAGTAGCAGCTTCAACCCAGCGACTGGCAACACCAACAGCGACAATAACTTCAACTAGACAAAGAAAAAATTCGATCTCCCTAGATACTCCTCCTGAGTGAGAGATAGATGGCCCAAAATTTTGATCTTGATGACTTCTTCTTGCCTCCAAAATTTTGCACTCCTTATCAGCCCCTTTCCAGCTCTTTTTCAACTTTGCATTTCCCAACTTCCAGCTCCAGGATATCGAACTATGAGAGAGACAATGATTTATTTTAAATGAATTAGAATTGCCTTGTATATATAGCCTTCCAGTGAGGTTGAATTGTCCTTCTTGAAGCTGACTTGATCTTCTTGAGGCTGACTTGGTGTGGAGGGGACAAATAGTATATTTGACTCAATATTAATTATTTTTACATGATTCAAAAGCCTAAGAAGGGTTTATTTTAATGGACAATGACTCTAATGACTCAGAATAAATCCTAGAAGTCCTCAATGGGGACTTTGACCTAAAACAAGATGACCCATGCATGAAACCCATGCTTTAATAAGTCATTATAGTAATAATAAAAATATTTTGTTCGTTCTTTTGATCAATACATTTCATTGTGACTCAAATTAATTTATGAAGACCGAACCTAGTTACATATTTCAACATCTCCAACCATCATAATCAACCATGAATTGAGGAAGTGTCCTCAAATCAAATCTGAAAACATCTCCATGGGTGGCATCAAGACAAACGTGGTGTAATCTCTCTCTTGTGTTGGGTCTCCATGAGGTGGTACAAGCCCCCCTAATCATCCTAGGGATGATCATCGTCATCTTGAACCTGGATCAAGACATGCCCATTAAAAGATGTCAAGGTCAGCCTGGGGGCATGCTTGGTTGGTTGGGTACATCATTAAGAATCTTCAACACTAAGCAAAGTGAGTTGAGTGTTTCAACATCTTGGGGTGCCCAGAGATTTTAATCAATTGTTGGAATCATCAAAGGGCCCAATACTATGTTGTGGAGGGGCAAAGCTACATCTGTAAGGGCATCACTGATCTCTGGAAATGTATTATGGCATGTGCACCATGTGGAGTAAGTATGGAGTAGGTGTGCTCTCAAGGCCCCTGCTACTCTATGTAGAGCCTTGATGGTACCAAGAATTTTTTTGGCATAGTAGAACTACGTAGCAGGAATAGGGAGTGTGGAAAGGATAATGTAGAGCGCAGTAGAGGGTTGGCGCAGGAAGGAGTGCAACGGAAGGCTATCGCAGTAAGTAGGATCGCAGCATAAGGTTGGCGCAGTTGATGGGGCATGGCGAAGGTGGATGCTGCGCAGTAGGAGGACAACGACGAGTGGAATAGGAAGGTGCGTGTAAAGAATATTGGCCATTAGGATTTTATAGGTGAAGGAGCCGACCAGGGAGGTTGTGGGTAACGAGCAGTTGGAGATATTTTGAGACAGGAAGGACTAGGCAAGAGTGGAGCGAACCAGGTAGAGGATATTTTGCACAACGACAGCACGCATGGGACAACTCAGGGGGAATCAAGAGAAATATCTCAATGACCTTTAGGACAATTGGACTCAATGGGCGGGATAATAATCGAGGGTTCGAGAGAACTCCTGGTAGTTATAAAATGGCCAGTTTAAGACCAAGTGGGGGTTGGTCATTGGTTGTTGGTCGATGGTCTACTATTCAGAAGTGCTTTCCAAGCTATGTTAGAGTCAGTCTTTGTACCGGTGTTTTGTTAGTGTAATTCAGGAACCATGGTCGAGTCCGTTGCTGCTCGCTAGCATTATTGTAATGGGCTTTAGTTATTGAACTTATCTGTGTTGTTGTAGATGGTTTATGATCGGGTTTTTGTCCTGATTTGATGGTATCATAGATGACAGGAGAGCCTGGTAGTTTAAGACCAAGTGGGGGTTGGTCATTGGTCGTTGGTCGATGGTCTACTATTCAGAAGTGCTTTCCAAGCTATGTTAGAGTCAGTCTTTGTACCGGTGTTTTGTTAGTGTAATTCAGGAACCATGGTCGAGTCCGTTGCTGCTCGCTAGCATTATTGTAATGGGCTTTAGTTATTGAACTTATCTGTGTTGTTGTAGATGGTTTATGATCGGGTTTTTGTCCTGATTTGATGGTATCATAGATGACAGGAGAGCCTGGTAGTCTAATGTATGAAATTCTGGGTATTTTTTTACCTCTTCTATTAATATATATATATATATATATATATATATATGAACTGTTGTTGGAGAAATTGTTGTACTCCTTTATGATGGTAAACTGTTGTCGGAAAGTCCTCTGTGTTCTTTTTGTTTCATAACTGTATGAGTGCTTGGATGAACCTCCCAACGGTGTGAATGTTATATGTGTTAAGCGAGGGTTTTACTTGGTTTTTGTTGCTAGTTTATATTATAGTTAATGGTTTATAGCTATGTTATTTAATAATAATGCTCATCTTGTTGATATGTTCTGACGCGATAGTCTATGATGATGATTTGGTTTTGTATGGACCTGTAGTGCTATGGTTGTTAAACCTAGCCGAGTGAGCACGAGCGTTGTCTATCTGTTACAGTCTGAGGTGTTGGTCGGTCTCATATGATAGTAGCGACTGTGTAACAGTCGTGGACTTATTAGTGTCTACGGTTGACTAGGGTCTGTTACATCGCGCATGGTCATGACGAGTTTGCGCAATGGATAGATGGACCTATGTTTGTCACTATGCACAGTAACGGTGGGGTGTTGTAGTATATGATGGTTAGGAGAAACACGTCATAACAACAAGACAATCTTGTTAGATCGCGGAAACCTGCATCCGACAGTCACCCATTAGTGTCTCGGCTGAGACTTCACTCACTTTATGGTTGTTGTCAAAAGGGTCGATGCTAAGCAAATCCCAAGTCTTTCAATATTCCGCACGCCAACAAATGGTTCTGTTGTTGGGATTGGGATGGTTGTATGATGGGATTGACTTTTAGGGATGAGGAAACCCTCAAATCCCACCACAAAGGAGATCATTTGTTGGCTTAAGCAAAAGGAGCATGAATTTGTTGCGAAAGAAATAGGAGACAAGGTTCAGAGCATGGAAAAATGGCTGCAAAAGTATATGTACACTGATTTTCGCGAAATCTTCTTTGCAGAATATCCTAATATTTTGACCGAGTGGGTCTAAAGGTTGAAAGATAATAATCCCACATATCAGCACGACGGGCCAAGGAGGTGGATGCTGGAAGTGGTCAGCAATACGACTTCGTGTGCTATTGATTTTTGGCTTGAGAGTGTGTTAGAAGAATATATTATGGAATTCATAGTAAAATCAACAGTATCCTATACTATAGCGAAGCGAAAGTTCCTCAAGGGGCCAAGAGGTAGATTTATAAGACCATTGTCATTGTTGATTAATTTTTTTTTGTATGACAATGGTGTTTTGCCGCTGGAATCTGATACCATGAGTGGCCAGGCAACCCGCACAAATAGGGAAATGGGGGAAACCTGAGAGGTGGTCTGAGGAGTGAAAAAACAAAAGGAGGAAATAGATGGCTGTGGAATTTGTCAGTGGGTCCTAAACTATGTAACAAGAAGGGAAAAGGATGGAGCAGTAAGGCTACAAGAATGGCACGTTAAGGAGTGGCAAAAGATATCTACTGGGTAACAAGGGAGGAGGCCGATCAACGTCGATACCTGCTGGAAGGAGGAACCCATAGGAAGGGGCTAGGAGAGGTCATCACAGGATGCGAAGTAGTGCCGGTGACCAGAGTTATGAAGGAACGCAGTTTGGTATGCCACATACAGAGGCAGGAGAAAGAGAAGAGTTGAGCCCACACACCGCAGAGGATTCAGAATCAGAACAACAAGATCAAATCATCACTGGGGTTGAGTCCACCACCCCGCGCACATCTACAGACTAGGAGGTAAGCACTCAACATGCTAATTCAACTAGTGTAGGAGGTCATCATAGTCAGGGAGGAGGAAATTGTAGTAGTAGTGGAGTTGGCCCAGTTGTAGGGGGAATGACACAAAAATATTCAGACTCAGGGTGATGTGCAAATAGGTGAACAAATTTGTAGTAGTATAATGAGCGTGGGAGGGAGTACTTCATCCGGGAGTATTGCACATACCACTATGGCAGGCGTAGATCTGAGGATGCCCATGTTTCACAGTGTTGGGACTGAAGACCCAAAACAACATTTGTTCGTATGTGAAGTTGTTTGGACAACTAAGCAGCTCCCGGATGTGGCCACCAAGATTGCGCAGCTGGAATCCACGTTCAAGGATTGCGCGCTGGCATGGTACATGAAGTATAAGAGTGCGACGCCAGTTGGACATAACAAGACTCTAGTGGACATTAAGTAGGTGTTGATTAGAGAATTTCAGAGGCCCAAGTCAGAGTCCCAATGCATCACGAAACTCAAAAAGTTTAAGCAAAGTCCAAGAGAATTGGTATGGGACTTTGACTAGCGGTTTAAGGTGTTGAAGGCTGGCGTTCGAAATTCCAGGTGCGCAACACAAAGAATGGTTTATTGTCGGATTGTTGCCACACATCATAATACCCTTGAGGAAACAGAGGATTCGAAGTTGGTGCTAAAGTTAGAAGCATTGCTAGCAGGGGAAAGTGAGAATAATTGGATGATGCAGGTCTAGTCCTAGCTGGCTGCGCTAACCTCTCAACTCCAACATTTGTAGAAGGGGAAGGAAAAGAGAGAAGTATGGTGTACCATTTGTCAGACAGAGGGTCACCATAGGAATAAATGCAAACTGTTGATTGATTATATGGCAACTGGCGTAGCAAACCCCCTTGCGTAGTGTAGGGGAATGTGATGTGAAATATGTAGGGTATGGGGCCATATACCCTCTAGTTGCTCGATGATGTAGAAATATGAGGCCACAGTGCGGAGTTTGTTTTGTGACTTCTGCAAGTCAGTTGGGCATGATATTCACCACTGCTATGCACTGGAGTTAATGCATGAGCGAACCTTTGATTCCTTTAGAGTGCAGGGGCCTGAATAGGCGGAAGCCACGATAAATGGACTTCTTTAGCCAGGGTACACTCAAGGTGGACAATATAATTAGCAAGGTCAAGGACGTGATATGGAAGCTAAAGGACTTGGAGAAACTAGTAGGGGAAGAGGAGGATTTGGCCAAAGGCAGAGTACTATAATCTGTTATAATTGCAAACAACAGGGACATTTGGCTCGAGATTGCACCAACCCGTGTTGCACGTGTATCTATTGCAAGTCCTTAGATCATCCAATGGAGAATTGCCCTCAGCTAATTGCCAAGTGGCAGGAAAAGAAGGGGCCCAATGTCTAGATGATAGTTGTCAAGCCGCACAAAACTCTAACGGTTTGGCATGATAACACGGGGAGGTACTAAGATGGGAGTCGACACTTCGAGGTCTCGTGTACAACAACCTCAATGGGTAAGGAGAGCACCTGAACCAGCTCTGAAGTTTGATCTAGCTAAGGAGAAGGCCACGTAAAAGGAGGCTCAATGAGAGATAGTCCAAAAGAATGGGACAAGCCGAAGACTAGGTGGGAAGCGGCTATGTCGGAGATATTTGATACCACTATAGGTAGGGAGCGGAGGGCCACAATAGACCTATTCTATATTTTACTACAGAGCTGCTTGGAGTTAGTTAAATATCCGCAAGCGTTGGACAAGTTTAGATGTTAAAATTGGCAACCAGGGCAAAACTTCATGTGGGTCATCTTATTCATGGCTAATAATTTTTTTATTAGATTCCTCTCGTCGAGAGGTGTAGGATTGATATAAAGATCATCCAATTCCGATAAGTATTCATGAAGATATGAATTTATTTTGATTATGGAATTATTATCAAGCCGACCTACAACTCATGTAGGCTCAGAAGCCCAACAGTCGCATCTATTCACCCACCAACGTTGTGTATAAATATAAGAGGACTTTTCCTCATTTGGACTCACTCATCTCATCACATCTCTCTCTCTCTACTGCGCAGATATGAGTCTCTTCTCTACTGCGCTGAAATGGGTCTCTCTTTCTCACACATGTGAAGCCGGAAGCTGTTGAATTTGAAACTGCAACTGCAGAAGTAAAGATTGACTTGCGTGGCCTAGAAGATCTCCTCTTTGGAACTGCGCTGTAGGTTCATCTGAACCTCCTTTGAAAGCCGCAACTTTTGGTGGTGGAATGAAGTCAATCCGACGAACAGTTTGCAAGATATCGACTGCCCTACTTTGAAGCTGGAAAATGCTGAAACTGAAGCTGTAACTGCAGAAGTAAAGATTGACTTGCGTGGCCTAGAAGATCTCGTCTTTGGAACTGCGCTGTAGGTTCATCTGAACCTCCTTTGAAAGCCGCAACTTTTGGTGGTGGAATGAAGTCAATCCGATGAACGGTTTGCAAGATATCGACTGCCCTAGTTTGAAGCCGGAAACTGCTGAAACTGAAGCTGCAACTGCAGAAGTAAAGATTGACTTGCGTGGCCTAGAAGATCTCCTCATCTGAACTGCGCTGTAGGTTCATCTGAACCTCCTCTGGAAGCCGAAACTTTTGGTGGTGGAATGAAGTCAATCCGACTGTCGGTTTGTGAGATATGGTCTGCCCTAGTTTGATAATGAAACCGCTAATGCTGATGCTACTGATCTAGTGTTTGCTACTGCTGATATGAATCAGATTTATTGTACTATTTCTCTCTGCTGAATTATTGAAGATAAAAGAAGATTTGATCAAAGGGTTTCCCCACACATTGTGGGGTTTGACCCTGGCTAGCCGCCACATCTTATGTCTCTTGTCTTGGCTTGTTTTCTGTCGATCGTTTAATGTTCTATCTGCACTTTACTTTATGTACATGTGATTGCTAATCGGTGGAATATAATAAGAAAAAGAAGTAAACTGTTATAAGCATAGAACATACCATAACTTAACATGGTATCAGAGCTGAGGTGAAGACAAAGCCCGAGCAAGAGCAAGAGCAATCATTGAAGAGAAGATTGGCAAGGTTATCCTAAAAGAACTATGGGGTCCTCAACACTCTTTCCTGCCGAAGACAAGCTCCGTGAGAAAGCTGACTATCACGGATGAAAGATGTCTATCGATTTAACCCTTGAAGATCAAGGAGTGCTGAACCATGTAAGAGGCAATATTGTTGAGCCTTCATCAAATGCATCTGCTGCTGCCTGGAACAAATGGAAAAATGGAGAAGTCAAAACAAAGAAGATCATCCGGGACTCTATCGACAAGCGCTTGGTGGCCTACATCTCTGATCTAGACACCTCCAAGGAAATCTACGACAGACTAGTGAGTTTATTTAAAGTTAATGATGCAAATCAAGTTTTGTTTTTTAGAAATAAGCTGAGGGAAATCAAGAAGAGTAAGGATGAAAGTATGCAAGCATATTTCTTAAGAATCACCGAGATCAAGAACGATCTCCTATCTATTGGGGAAACTATTACTGACAGAGAAATGGCACTCACAACTCTTGGAGGATTACCATCCGAATGGTACATGTTCAAGACTACTCTTCTGAACTATAATGTAATTCCTGGTTTCGAGGAATTAATGGCTAGATGCATTCAAGAAGAAACAAGGGAAGAAGTGCAAGAAATGCCCATGCCTAAAGGTCCTCCTGCTGCCTTTTCTTCTCATGTAAAGAGAAGAAAGGACTCACTCTAGGACGATGATCAAAATCCCTCTGATGGCAATCAAAGGAATGACAAATTCAACAACAAAGGTAAGAGGAGAGCTGGGAATCAAGGAAGAGGACAAGCATTCAAGAAGGCCAGAAATTCCAGGATGTATTAAATGCACCTGACCTCAAAAAGAACCTAGTGTCCATCTCGGGAACGCAAGACAAAGGCTACAAGGTAACCTTCAGCGATGGCAAGGTATGTATATGGAAAAATAATGTTAAAGATGCCTTTACTCTTGGGTTTAGTGTTGATTCATTATATCAGGTCGATGGAATTCTGCTAGGTGTCATGTCTTATGACACATCTCTTCAGTCCGAACTTTGGCATCGGAGGTTTGCCCACCTTCATTATAAAGCTATACTCGGTGTAAGACAAATGGTGATAGGGATGCTCGAATTCTGAATAGAGAATGAAGGTGTATGTCCAGGATGTGCTGAAGGAAAGCTCAAAAGGGGACCATTCCCCTCAAGCCAAAGCAAGACCTCTGATATGTTACAATTGGTTCACTCAGGCATACCTGAGGTTGGCATTAACAGGGAGACTACTACACCACATACTCCTGAGCAGAATGGTGTGGTGGGAAGGAAGAACCGCACGATGATGGAAGCTGTCTGGGCCATGCTACATGATCAAAGACTTCTGATGTTTCTATGGGCTGAAACTACAATCACCGTCGTATATGTACAAAATTGATGCCCTCATCAAGCATTGGGTTCCAAGACTCCTGAAGAAAAATTCACCGGTAAGAAACTTGATGTTTCTCATTTTAAAATTTTTGGAAGCCCTGTATACTTTCATGTGCCGAAAGAGAAAAGAAATAAATTGGGAGCATCTGGAAAGAAGGGAATTTTCGTGGGCTATGGTGAAAATACTAAAGGCTATAGAATCTATGTAGCCGGTCAAAGGGAAGTCATAATTAGTCATGATGTCACCTTTGACGAAGAGATGGCTCTTAGCAAGGTGATCAATCTTCCGACTTTGAGGAGCTCTCAAGAAGCCGACACTAGGGAACCGAAAGAAAAGGATGATGAATCAATGCCTGATGTAGAAGAACCCATGGATCCGATTGATGCTCCTCCATATGAGCCTTCCTCTTCTAGGAAGAGGCCTTCATGGCTTAAGGGGTTACTTGATGATGCTGAAGGACATGCTGCACCCTGAGGAACATTCCGTCAAAGTAAGAAACTTAATAGGTATCAAGGATACCTGACCATCATGAGCACGATCATACAAAATGAGCCTTCATCATTCTCAAATGCCGTCAAGCATCAAGTATGGAAGGATGCTATGACCGAAGAATATGAGTCTATCATAAAGAATGATGTTTGAGAAGTAGTTCCCAGACCCCAGGACAAGACTGTTGTTACTTTCAAATGGCTTTACAAGATAAAGCATGCAGCAGATGGAAGCACGGAAAAGTATAAGGCTCGTTTTGTTGCTCGAGGTTTCTCCCAAAAGGAAGGTATAGACTATGATGAGATATTTGCACCTGTTGCCAGATATACGACCATCCGCTCGATCATAGCCCTTGCCGCTTCACAAGGATGGAACCTACATCAGATGGATGTCAAGACTGCGTTCTTGCATGGCTCGATCAAAGAAGAGGTCTACGTGGAGCAACCCGAAGGATTTGAGATTTATGATTGAAAATCTCATGTATGCAGGTTGAAGAAGGCTCTCTATGGGCTGAAGCAAGCACCCCGAGCATGGTATGAGAGGATCGATAGCTACTTGATGAAGTTGGGATTCACTAGGAGTGAAGCCGATCCTAACCTTTACTTTAAGGTTGAAGATGAAAAGCCTATCATACTGGTGTTGCATGTGGATGACCTCTTTCTATAGGTGCAAACCCTCTCATTCACAAATGTAAGAGGGAGATGGCTTCTGAATTTGAAATGAAGGACCAAGGACTTGAAGTATGGCAGAAGCCAAGGGAAATTTTCCTATCTCAAGGGAAATATGTGGTAAAGATATTGGAAAGATTTGGTATGATGGACTGCAAGCCTGTGACTACCTCGAGGATCTTAACTTTTAGAAGTTATATGGTAGTGATGTCGGACCAGATTTGGGAAATGCCTCTGAGTTTCATAAACTCATTCGCATTGATGTTCTTGGTGAACCTCCGTCTGAACATATTTTTTGCAGTTAGCATTGTGAGCTCATATTTGGTTGAGCCTCACTGGATTGATGCCAGGAATCTTCTGAGATGTCTTCAGGACACAATCTCTCATGTATTAAGATACACTGCCGGAGATGTGAGACTACTTGGATATACTGATGTTGATTGGGCAGGCAGTGTGGTGGACCGTAAGAGCACTTCCGGGTGCTGTTTCACCTTGTGATCTGCTTCGATATCCTGGATGAGTACGAAGCAGAAGTCGGTGGTTTTGAGCACCGCCGAAGCCGGATATATTGTTGCTAGCATAAACTCGTGTGAGGTAGTCTGGTTGCGAAAGCTCTTCAGAGAGTTGTTTGGATTTACGTTGGATACCACTGTGATTCTCTATAACAACCAGAGGTGGGATTCGATTATTGAGGAATCCCGTATTCGTCGATTGCTCCAGCAGATAGACATCATCTTGGATATGGTAAGTTGATGAGCAAGGAGGCTCCATCGCATTAAGATGATGTACAGGTTGATACACCTTGTCAAAGCCCCGAGGAAAGATCTAATCTGTGATTTTCCCAAACGACTTGGAGTCGGTAAGAAACCCTTGTACAAGGGTCCTGCATGTTGCATACATTGAGCTCTGGGAGCTCTGAGGGCTTGCGGTTATTACTGGAGCAACATACGACCACAGGGTGACTCACCCTCCCCTGGTGGTGCACACTGGAACAAGATGATTCGCTCTCTTGGGGGACAAGATGATTCGCTCTCTTGTGGAATAGGATGATTCGCTCTCCTGTGTAGCAGGATGATTCGCTCTCCTGTGTAGCAGGATGATTAGTTCTCCTGTGAGGCCTGGATTGATGTGTTCTCCATGGCGATTGTAGCAGGATTGATGTGTTCTCCTGTGAGGCCTGGATTGATGTGTTCTCCATGGCAATTGTAGCAGGATTGATGTGTTCTCCTGTGAGGACAGGATTGATTAGTTCTCCTGTCGAGGCATCCTACCCATGCAGTCTGGGACTCATGGGAAGTACCTCTCATCTGATCAATGAGTAGGGAAATGAAGTTAGGGACCATAGTAGTACCGATGGACGCATCGTTGTAACTACCGTACTCCCTACGCTAGGATGACCTCCATTGATCTGGGATCAATGATACTGGTCTGGGACCAGTGGTAGGAGTTGTACCATACTATGACGCTGACTTCGGGTCGGTTGAGACTGGTCTGGGATCAGTGGTACATACTCTGAGACTGACTTTGAGTCAGTGGAGGATGATATTGGTCTGGGACCATTGGAGTTGTACTCACTATGACGCTGACTTTGGGTTGGTTGAGACTGGTCTGGGACTAGTGGTACATACTTTGAGACTGACTTTGAGTCAGTGGAGGATGATATTGGTCTGGGACCATTGGAGTTGTACTCACTATGACGCTGACTTTGGGTTGGTTGAGACTGGTCTGGGACCAGTGGTACATACTCTGAGACTGACTTTGAGTCAGTATGATACAACCTCGATCATTTCTTCTTCTTCATAATTCAGACAAAAGCAGAGTAGAACAGAACAATGCAAGAGCAGAGCAGAACAGAACAAAACAGTACAGATCAGTGCAGGGCAGAACAAGACAAAGCAGAACAGGCAAAATAGAGCAGAGCAGGGCAAGGGTCAGGCTGTACAAGGCAGTGCATTTGATGGATGAATAGTAACGACCGATAGACAGATTGCAGATGAAGTTGTCCATGGTTGAGAGAGTGTTAAAATTGGCAACCAGGGAAAAACTTCATGTGGGTCATCTTATTCATGGGTAATAATATTTTTATTAGATTCCTCTCGTCGAGAGGTGTAGGATTGATATAAAGATCATCCAATTCCGATAAGTATTCATGAAAATATGAATTTATTTTGATTATGGAATTATTATCAAGCCGACCTACAACTCATGTAGGCTCAGAAGCCCAACAGTCGCATCTATTCACCCACCAACGTTGTGTATAAATATAAGAGGACTTTTCCTCATTTGGACTCACTCATCTCATCACATCTCTCTCTCTCTACTGCGCAGATATGAGTCTCTTCTCTACTGCGCTGAAATGGGTCTCTCTCTCTCACACATGTGAAGCCGGAAGCTGTTGAATTTGAAGCTGCAACTGCAGAAGTAAAGATTGACTTGCGTGGCCTAGAAGATCTCCTCTTTGGAACTGCGCTGTAGGTTCATCTGAACCTCCTTTGAAAGCCGCAACTTTTGGTGGTGGAATGAAGTCAATCCGACGAACGGCTTGCAAGATATCGACTGCCCTACTTTGAAGCCGAAAACTACTGAAACTGAAGCTGCAACTGCAGAAGTAAAGATTGACTTGCGTGGCCTAGAAGATCTCCTCTTTGGAACTGCGCTGTAGGTTCATCTGAACCTCCTTTGAAAGCCGCAACTTTTGGTGGTGGAATGAAGTCAATCCGACGAATGGTTTGCAAGATATCGACTGCCCTAGTTTGAAGCCGGAAACTGCTGAAACTGAAGCTGCCACTGCAGAAGTAAAGATTGACTTGCGTGGCCTAGAAGATCTCCTCATCTGAACTGCGCTGTAGGTTCATCTGAACCTCCTCTGGAAGCCGAAACTTTTGGTGGTGGAATGAAGTCAATCCGACTGTCGGTTTGTGAGATATGGTCTGCCCTAGTTTGATAATGAAACCGCTAATGCTGATGCTACTGATCTAGGGTTTGCTACTACTGATATGAATCAGATTTATTGTACTATTTCTCTCTGCTGAATTATTGAAGATAAAAGAAGATTTGATCAAAGGGTTTCCCCACACATTGTGGGGTTTGTCCCTGGCTAGCCGCCACATCTTGTGTCTCTTGTCTTGGCTTGTTTTCTGTCGATCGTTCAATGTTCTATCTGCACTTTACTTTATGTACATGTGATTGCTAATTGGTGGAATATAATAAGAAAAAGAAGTAAACTGTTATAAGCATAGAACATACCATAACTTAACATTAGAAGATTGGTAAAACAATGCACAAGGACAACGTAGGAGACTACTGTGCGAACTTCACCGAGGGTGATAAATCAAGTTGCTTGCAGAAAGTGGACCAATAAATAATTTTGGTTCGGTGCGAAAATTGGTGAGTATGAGATTGATAATAATATTCTGGACTTGGGATCAGATGTATATATCTTACCGAAAAGTACCTACGAAATGATGGGGAGGTCGAAATTGACGTGGTGTCCAATTAAGCTCAGATTTTCCAATCAGCATCGAATTTTTCCAATAAGGCGATTGTCAATGGTGCTTGTGGATGTCGATGGGGTTTCAAGCATGATCATTTTCGTGGTCATTTAAATCGTGGATGATACTGATCGCTATCCAACTCTTCTAGGGATCGATTGGGCCTTCGATAACCAGGTAATTGTCAACTTAAAGAAAAGGCAAATGATCTTTGAAGGAGGAGATATTCGGGTTATTACGCCATTGGATCTGCAGGAAGGGGATTGCTATGTGGATCCTGTGAAGGGTGAGCTTAGTCGAGAGGATCTAGATAATATCTATAATGTTACAGCGCGACAGGAGGATTACGTAAACCTAACAACTAACAGATTATTGAGTTGGTGCAGCATAGGATCCTGTGCATCCGACTCAGAGGAGGCTTTAGAGAATTGGAAAACTCGACTACATGAGGTTAGCACCAGGCGGTGCACCCATATTACGAGAATGGCGCGCTGGATCAGGATCTAAGTGTACAATCCACACCTTTTTGACAAGTTGTCTGAGGTAGATATTTTTGTATGAGAATATTAATACCAGGTACTAGAGTGTCAAAGAATTCTTACATTGGACATGGCTTTACGCGCTACACTGGCCAAGTGGTGGGCTACGCATAAGGAACGTGTCGCGAGTTGGCGACAATGTAAAGAACTGAAGAAAGTTAGGTTTGGACCCAACTCTAGAGTCCCCATGGATGTCATGCTGATGAATTGGTATATTGAGTTTGAGGTGCGCAAAGGAACCCGGGTTTGGGATGATTTGACGCAAAATTTCAGGGGAACCTTTAGCTCTCAAGAAAACGAACTCGCGTTGGAGTAGGCTCTAAAGGTTTTGCGACGAAAAATATTTGTGAAGGATGACCTAGTCTTAATCAGGATTGGGCCTGTTGACCCCTACTGGTCAACTACCCATGCAGTGCACCCCGTCTTTTCTTGACAAGAAGAAGCAGCACCTGATTAGCATGTCCGTGCCATCCTGCCATCATCAGCAGTTTGATCTTTCTGATTGTAAACCCAGTCTGCATGTATTAACTGTAAATAATCTTAGCAGACATGAAGTCATGTATGTAATTTGCCTAGGTGGACCTAACTTTCTGATGATAATCTACGTCCCGGAAGGTTTTTTGTCTCACCGATCCACGGATCGGCAGAGTTTTCCTTCAAACCTGACCCCAAAGCCGGGATTGATTTTTTCATTAGAACTTTAGGAGAATCCTAGTGTGTTGATCTGCTAGATTATCGTTGTGTCGCAGAGCTGGGTGTTTCGTGAGGGTCTGTATTAAATGGGTTTGTCCCTTAAGGTGTAATTTTGTAAAAGTCATGGTGTAATGTGTCCTGAGGGTCGAGAAATGTTGTAAATCCCCTCATGAGTCCTAGGTCCTAGGTCCTAGGTGATGTTTCCGAAGGTTTAGTTCAGTGATCCATTTTAAAATGAATTAAAAAATTAAAAAATGAATAAAAATAATAAAATAATGAAAAATAATAAAAAATTAAAAAATCAAGGAAAAACCCTAACTAATAAAATAATAATATTTTAAGTGAATAAATCGACGGATGAGATCAAGAGATGTCTTGATCCTCATCAGCGGTCGAGATCATTTCTACATGGATCACTCGAACTAGCCGTTAGGATCATTTCCTTTATATAGGGTCTTAGGGGGTCATTTCAAGTCATCTGATCTGTGAGTCTGTACTGAAAAGCTCTCTTGTAAATCTGATTTTCTGGTTAATAAAAAGACTTTGGGGTTCAAAACTGGCTGGTGTTACTCTCCGGAATTGCTGTGAGATGATTGTTTTTTCTGCATATTTCAGTTTTCAGCAGTTAATAATAGCTGGTTTTCAGAGTATTGTGAGTACAGGTATCTTGCTCACGTGCTAGGGTTTGAATGTTGAGGGTTTCTGGAATAATGGCAGGTATCTCCATTATTCCTTGAAGTCCTGCAGCATTTCTTGCCCTCTTTACTGATGTTTGCTTGAAGTGTGCAGGAGATTTTTAGGTAAAAGGTACAGGTGGGCGTTTGGGGAAGTTCTAGGCTGAACCAGCCGACTCCCACAGGCTTTTCTGTGCAGAGCCCAGCTGATTGTGCCCTGGGTTAATCATTAAGAGTTTATTTTCTGTTTTACATTGAGAGATTTTTCTTTCTGTTCACAGTGAAGTTCAAAATTTCTGATATTCTGAAAGTATTTCTGCTCTTATTTGCCAAATCTGGCCATTAAAGGGGCCAAATCTGTACATTAATAAACTGTTCTAGGGTTTTATTTTTTCTGATTTAGGGTTTCAGATTTTTTTACAGTTTTCTTTTTTTTATTAGGGTTTTGTCTGTTTCTTTGCAATTGCAGGAACAGGGTTTCTCCAAAGGTTTCTGAACGAGAAAGACAGAAAAGTTTTGTGACCTGGCCACATAAAATCTCTTTATCCTGCAACGTATTGCCTGGCTCCTCATAGAGGCTGCCTTTTCTTTTTTTTTTTATTTGTTGCATGAGCCATTCTGCTCGATCCCTTCAAGCAGTGATTCTCTACGTTCTGAAAAACCGACCTAAACACACCGCCGTCGAGGGTATCCGCAGACAGGTAAAGAGAAGCGTAGGTGGAGAACCTTTCACGTGAGTTATTTCACTCCATCAAGCGCCAGGTAATGTTCCCAAATCATAAATTATTCGAATGTCAGGTAAAATCCAAAATCCGATTCATATGAGAAGCTTATTTTTACAGCAGCGTTTTGATTCTCCTCGTGAGCAGAAATTTTCATTGTGGTTTCAGTCTGTTCTGGATTCATTTCAAAGAGCACAAGTCTGCTTGCCTTCTGACTGCAGCAGTGAGAATTTTTTCGATTGCAGCTTTCTGTGCTAAAGCCGTCAACAGAGGGAGGTTCTCTCTGCGTCCCGGTTTCCATTTCCGCTGAGGCCATGATTGCATACGATCAAAAGCATGCCAAAACACTGCCGCCTGGTGACTGAACCTGCGAAAGCTTACGGATCAGTGGCACTGTGCGTTTCAAACATCAATTTGCTCCAGTCGATTTTTTAACAATTCGGTTTCAGCTGAGCATCGAGCTCCATTCACACCGCAGCAACACGTTATTTCATCCAGCGTAAGAGGGGTCACGAAATTTGCAGGTAAACGTCAGTTGAACATTTCTCTATGCTGGCCATCCGCAGGTAAAATCGATTCACGCTGATGGTAATCTGCTAAGGTCGCAGGCCATCACGTCTTGAACCTGTCATCGCAGCCGTAGCAGGTAAATCGAATGAATTTTTGCGTTCTGTGGTCATCTGCGGTAGCTTAGGGTTCAGGCATTTTCGAATTTTATATGCTTGGGTTGCGATTTTTTCATTTTTTCAATGTTTCATTTGGTATGCATCGTAGGTTTTAGGGTTATCAGCGTAGATTTAACTTTCGATTTTAATTTATTTGATTTACGTTTAGTTTAGGTTTCATTAGATTTAGATTTAAATTTTTTTTTAGTTTTGTTTTAGATTTAGATTTAAAAATTTTTCATATTTTTTTTATTAGATTAGATTTTAATTAGATTTCTAGATTTTAGTTTTATTTTTATTTTTTTTTATAAAAAAAAAAAAAAAAAAAAAAAAAAAAAAAAAAAAAAAAAAAAAAAAAATTTGAAAAAGTATAAAAATTTTGTGGGAAGTTATTTTTGCCAGTGTCGGGTTTTCATATTATATCTTTCATGCTGGGATCTAAGTTTTTTTTTTAAGCTGAGTTGCGAAATTGATATCTGGTTAATGGTTTATAATTCTCGTGGTATTTTAAGGCATTTATCTTTTAAAGCTTTCAGTTGCCGGATATCGTTTTGGTCACGTGATTTAGCTGATGATAGATGGTTGCTGTTCATGGTCCATGTTTCTTTATCATTTAAAAAGTAATCATTTAAGCATTAACTCCACAAGGCACTGGTCTATTAAATCTTCAAATCCATCGAGTCCTTTTCATATCGTATCTCGTGTCTCCCAGCCCAACTGTTTGGCAGTTGGCCTTCATCATTTCACAGGGTCTACCCCCCTTAGCCGCGGGAGACAGGCTTAAACGGAGGGATCGGGGATCAGAGTGACAGCCCCCGGCCCGAGCGTTGTCGTGCCAATCCGCGCGACAACATTTTTGGCGCCGTTGCCGGGGACAGAGTTTTTCTGTTCTTGGCGTTTCATCGACATTCAGCTTCTCATCTTCTCACCTCTCATTTGAGCTGGCAGATTCAATATTTTGGCATCTTTTCATCATATATCAGCAGCATCTCTTCGGTTTTGTTTCTTGTTTGGGTGGCGACTCCACTTTTCTCATTTTTCCCAGACAAGAATCTTTCCTCGTATCTGCTTGTGGTTTCTTCTTGGATCTTAGAATCAGTTTTATTGTTCAAGTGGCGACTCCATTTCTTTCACCTTTTGATTTTCTTGAGCAAAGAGCTAGTTCTATCATCCATCTGATCCCTTATTGTTCATCATGGATTATTCATTTAAACCATGTCGTTTTACTCACCGTCTCCATGATCTTCCGGAGGAGGCCACTCCTAAATTACCTATTTTTTCAGGTGGTGATCCAATCGCTGTTAGAAGGCATCTAGGCTTGTTTGATCGCATCATGATCATATATTGCAGATCCCCTCAGTTTAATCATGAAGATATCAAAATGCGTTTATTTGTCCTTACTTTAGAAGATGATGCTTTAAATTGGTTTAACAGTTTTCCTAAGGATTCTTTCACTTCTTTAGAAGACATTGTTGATGCTTTTAAAGATAGATATGGTTATCCAAACAGATTGCCTTCTAAAATTGTTGATCAGAAAGAAAGTAATTCAGCTGTTGAAGAAAGATTTCAAGATCAGAATGTGTCATCAACCGGAAATATTGCTGATCATCATAGTGGAAAATCAGGGACAAATAATAGTGAAAGGGAAGAACAAAAGCAAATTATACAAGATCTAATGATGCTGGTAAGAAATATGGAAAGCAATCAAACTAGTCTTATCAATGATGTCAAAACTTTATGCACCCACCTAGAAAAACGTAATAGGGAGTTGGAGGTCACACAAAATCAGCATGCTAAGGAAATTGAGGCCATAAAAACTAATTATGAAACAGAAATTAGAATCATGCATAGCAAGATGTCAGTCTTCGAGGAAAATATGGTGACCATGAAAACTGATCATGATAGGGAAATTGACTCTATGCAAAATAAGCTTTTAACCATGGATGAGGAAATGACCATCATGACTTTCAATCATAATAATCAAGTGGCTGACATACAAGCAAATCATAAAGAAGAAATAGATTTTATGCAGCATTGCTTGATGGACATAAAGGAAGTGAATGATAAAGTAATAAAAGACATGCAAGAGCACCATGCCAGGCAAATTAGTGTTGTAAAGGTTGAACACTCTAGTCAGATAGATGCATTTAGAATAGAGGTTCAAAGGTTTCAGCAATTGGAAGATGAAAGAAACCAGGTGACATCAATAGATCAGGAGCCTTCTCATGTGCTGCAACAAGATCCATCTTATTATGAGGAGGTTGTTGATTCGATTGAAAGATGGTTAATTGAAGGTGATCCGGACAGACTTAAGAATGATAAAGATCAGATGCGGGCTAAAGAAAGACATATCATGCATACTTCATCTGATAGTTTTGAAACAGAAAGTTCCAGATCATCAGTAATTCATCCTGCCAGAAAGAAGAAGCGCAAGAGGAAGAAGATTAGACGAAGATTTGATGCATCGGATGGCCGTGAGCAGCTTGATTTTCGGATAGGAAGGAGTCCTACCATATGCAAAATTGGACATGGTACATCCGACAAGCAGCCGACAGATTTGCCTGAAAGCAGGCAAATGCTCAGTATGCACTATATTGAACACATCTGATGCCCCAGGGCATCCTTTGTATCGTATTCCTAACCCTACTCCTTGTTTTTCCGCATTTTTATTTTTGCCTTAGATAGTTAATAAATGAAGAGCTTTTGTCTTTCCTGTGCTTAATGAATATGCTGATTTTTTGGGATGGACGCTACTTATTTTTGTGTTGTATGGATGCAGATTCTGGATTCTCACATTCCTGCAAGCAGCAACGTGTCCCCAAGTAGAGCCAGATGTTGACCCCTACTGGTCAACTACCCATGCAGTGCACCCCGTCTTTTCTTGACAAGAAGAAGCAGCACCTGATCAGCATGTCCGTGCCATCCTGCCATCATCAGCAGTTTGATCTTTCTGATTGTAAACCCAGTCTGCATGTATTAACTGTAAATAATCTTAGCAGACATGAAGTCATGTATGTAATTTGCCTAGGTGGACCTAACTTTCTGATGATAATCTACGTCCCGGAAGGTTTTTTGTCTCACCGATCCACGGATCGGCAGAGTTTTCCTTCAAACCTGACCCCAAAGCCGGGATTGATTTTGTCATTAGAACTTTAGGAGAATCCTAGTGTGTTGATCTGCTAGATTATCGTTGTGTCGCAGAGCTGGGTGTTTCGTGAGGGTCTGTATTAAATGGGTTTGTCCCTTAAGGTGGAATTTTGTAAAAGTCATGATGTAATGTGTCCTGAGGGTCGAGAAATGTTGTAAATCCCCTCATGAGTCCTAGGTCCTAGGTCCTAGGTGATGTTTCCGAAGGTTTAGTTCAGTGATCCATTTTAAAATGAATTAAAAAATTAAAAAATGAATAAAAATAATAAAATAATGAAAAATAATAAAAAATTAAAAAATCAAGGAAAAACCCTAACTAATAAAATAATAATATTTTAAGTGAATAAATCGACGGATGAGATCAAGAGATGTCTTGATCCTCATCAGCGGTCGAGATCATTTCTACATGGATCACTCGAACTAGCCGCTAGGATCATTTCCTTTATATAGGGTCTTAGGGGGTCATTTCAAGTCATCTGATCTGTGAGTCTGTACTGAAAAGCTCTCTTGTAAATCTGATTTTCTGGTTAATAAAAAGACTTTGGGGTTCAAAACTGGCTGGTGTTACTCTCCGGAATTGCTGTGAGATGATTGTTTTTTCTGCATATTTCAGTTTTCAGCAGTTAATAATAGCTGGTTTTCAGAGTATTGTGAGTACAGGTATCTTGCTCACGTGCTAGGGTTTGAATGTTGAGGGTTTCTGGAATAATGGCAGGTATCTCCATTATTCCTTGAAGTCCTGCAGCATTTCTTGCCCTCTTTACTGATGTTTGCTTGAAGTGTGCAGGAGATTTTTAGGTAAAAGGTACAGGTGGGCGTTTGGGGAAGTTCTAGGCTGAACCAGCCGACTCCCACAGGCTTTTCTGTGCAGAGCCCAGCTGATTGTGCCCTGGGTTAATCATTAAGAGTTTATTTTCTGTTTTACATTGAGAGATTTTTCTTTCTGTTCACAGTGAAGTTCAAAATTTCTGATATTCTGAAAGTATTTCTGCTCTTATTTGCCAAATCTGGCCATTAAAGGGGCCAAATCTGTACATTAATAAACTGTTCTAGGGTTTTATTTTTTCTGATTTAGGGTTTCAGATTTTTTTACAGTTTTCTTTTTTTTATTAGGGTTTTGTCTGTTTCTTTGCAATTGCAGGAACAGGGTTTCTCCAAAGGTTTCTGAACGAGAAAGACAGAAAAGTTTTGTGACCTGGCCACATAAAATCTCTTTATCCTGCAACGTATTGCCTGGCTCCTCATAGAGGCTGCCTTTTCTTTTTTTTTTTATTTGTTGCATGAGCCATTCTGCTCGATCCCTTCAAGCAGTGATTCTCTACGTTCTGAAAAACCGACCTAAACACACCGCCGTCGAGGGTATCCGCAGACAGGTAAAGAGAAGCGTAGGTGGAGAACCTTTCACGTGAGTTATTTCACTCCATCAAGCGCCAGGTAATGTTCCCAAATCATAAATTATTCGAATGTCAGGTAAAATCCAAAATCCGATTCATATGAGAAGCTTATTTTTACAGCAGCGTTTTGATTCTCCTCGTGAGCAGAAATTTTCATTGTGGTTTCAGTCTGTTCTGGATTCATTTCAAAGAGCATAAGTCTGCTTGCCTTCTGACTGCAGCAGTGAGAATTTTTTCGATTGCAGCTTTCTGTGCTAAAGCCGTCAACAGAGGGAGGTTCTCTCTGCGTCCCGGTTTCCATTTCCGTTGAGGCCATGATTGCATACGATCAAAAGCATGCCAAAACACTGCCGCCTGGTGACTGAACCTGCGAAAGCTTACGGATCAGTGGCACTGTGCGTTTCAAACATCAATTTGCTCCAGTCGATTTTTTAACAATTCGGTTTCAGCTGAGCATCGAGCTCCATTCACACCGCAGCAACACGTTATTTCATCCAGCGTAAGAGGGGTCACGAAATTTGCAGGTAAACGTCAGTTGAACATTTCTCTATGCTGGCCATCCGCAGGTAAAATCGATTCACGCTGATGGTAATCTGCTAAGGTCGCAGGCCATCACGTCTTGAACCTGTCATCGCAGCCGTAGCAGGTAAATCGAATGAATTTTTGCGTTCTGTGGTCATCTGCGTAGCTTAGGGTTCAGGCATTTTCGAATTTTATATGCTTGGGTTGCGATTTTTTCATTTTTTCAATGTTTCATTTGGTATGCATCGTAGGTTTTAGGGTTATCAGCGTAGATTTAAATTTCGATTTTAATTTATTTGATTTACGTTTAGTTTAGGTTTCATTAGATTTAGATTTAATTTTTTTTTTTAGTTTTGTTTCATATTTAAAATAGATTTAAATTTTAGATTTTAGTTCAAATTTACGTAGATTTTAAATTGATTTTAATTTATTTTTAGTTTAGGATTTATTTTAGTTAGATTTTAATGTAGTTCTGTTTAAATATTAAAAAAAAAAAAAACAAAAAATATTTTTTAATGAGTTTTTTTTTTTTTTTTTTTTTTTTTTTTTTTTTAGTGTTTTAGATTTAGATTTAAAAATTTTTCATATTTTTTTTATTAGATTAGATTTTAATTAGATTTCTAGATTTTAGTTTTATTTTTATTTTTTTTTATAAAAAAAAAAAAAAAAAAATTAAATTTTTTGAAAAAGTATAAAAATTTTGTGGGAAGTTATTTTTGCCAGTGTCGGGTTTTCATATTATATCTTTCATGCTGGGATCTAAGTTTTTTTTTTAAGCTGAGTTGCGAAATTGATATCTGGTTAATGGTTTATAATTCTCGTGGTATTTTAAGGCATTTATCTTTTAAAGCTTTCAGTTGCCGGATATCGTTTTGGTCACGTGATTTAGCTGATGATAGATGGTTGCTGTTCATGGTCCATGTTTCTTTATCATTTAAAAAGTAATCATTTAAGCATTAACTCCACAAGGCACTGGTCTATTAAATCTTCAAATCCATCGAGTCCTTTTCATATCGTATCTCGTGTCTCCCAGCCCAACTGTTTGGCAGTTGGCCTTCATCATTTCACAGGGTCTACCCCCCTTAGCCGCGGGAGACAGGCTTAAACGGAGGGATCGGGGATCAGAGTGACAGCCCCCGGCCCGAGCGTTGTCGTGCCAATCCGCGCGACAACATTTTTGGCGCCGTTGCCGGGGACAGAGTTTTTCTGTTCTTGGCGTTTCATCGACATTCAGCTTCTCATCTTCTCACCTCTCATTTGAGCTGGCAGATTCAATATTTTGGCATCTTTTCATCATATATCAGCAGCATCTCTTCGGTTTTGTTTCTTGTTTGGGTGGCGACTCCACTTTTCTCATTTTTCCCAGACAAGAATCTTTCCTCGTATCTGCTTGTGGTTTCTTCTTGGATCTTAGAATCAGTTTTATTGTTCAAGTGGCGACTCCATTTCTTTCACCTTTTGATTTTCTTGAGCAAAGAGCTAGTTCTATCATCCATCTGATCCCTTATTGTTCATCATGGATTATTCATTTAAACCATGTCGTTTTACTCACCGTCTCCATGATCTTCCGGAGGAGGCCACTCCTAAATTACCTATTTTTTCAGGTGGTGATCCAATCGCTGTTAGAAGGCATCTAGGCTTGTTTGATCGCATCATGATCATATATTGCAGATCCCCTCAGTTTAATCATGAAGATATCAAAATGCGTTTATTTGTCCTTACTTTAGAAGATGATGCTTTAAATTGGTTTAACAGTTTTCCTAAGGATTCTTTCACTTCTTTAGAAGACATTGTTGATGCTTTTAAAGATAGATATGGTTATCCAAACAGACTGCCTTCTAAAATTGTTGATCAGAAAGAAAGTAATTCAGCTGTTGAAGAAAGATTTCAAGATCAGAATGTGTCATCAACCGGAAATATTGCTGATCATCATAGTGGAAAATCAGGGACAAATAATAGTGAAAGGGAAGAACAAAAGCAAATTATACAAGATCTAATGATGCTGGTAAGAAATATGGAAAGCAATCAAACTAGTCTTATCAATGATGTCAAAACTTTATGCACCCACCTAGAAAAACGTAATAGGGAGTTGGAGGTCACACAAAATCAGCATGCTAAGGAAATTGAGGCCATAAAAACTAATTATGAAACAGAAATTAGAATCATGCATAGCAAGATGTCAGTCTTCGAGGAAAATATGGTGACCATGAAAACTGATCATGATAGGGAAATTGACTCTATGCAAAATAAGCTTTTAACCATGGATGAGGAAATGACCATCATGACTTTCAATCATAATAATCAAGTGGCTGACATACAAGCAAATCATAAAGAAGAAATAGATTTTATGCAGCATTGCTTGATGGACATAAAGGAAGTGAATGATAAAGTAATAAAAGACATGCAAGAGCACCATGCCAGGCAAATTAGTGTTGTAAAGGTTGAACACTCTAGTCAGATAGATGCATTTAGAATAGAGGTTCAAAGGTTTCAGCAATTGGAAGATGAAAGAAACCAGGTGACATCAATAGATCAGGAGCCTTCTCATGTGCTGCAACAAGATCCATCTTATTATGAGGAGGTTGTTGATTCGATTGAAAGATGGTTAATTGAAGGTGATCCGGACAGACTTAAGAATGATAAAGATCAGATGCGGGCTAAAGAAAGACATATCATGCATACTTCATCTGATAGTTTTGAAACAGAAAGTTCCAGATCATCAGTAATTCATCCTGCCAGAAAGAAGAAGCGCAAGAGGAAGAAGATTAGACGAAGATTTGATGCATCGGATGGCCGTGAGCAGCTTGATTTTCGGATAGGAAGGAGTCCTACCATATGCAAAATTGGACATGGTACATCCGACAAGCAGCCGACAGATTTGCCTGAAAGCAGGCAAATGCTCAGTATGCACTATATTGAACACATCTGATGCCCCAGGGCATCCTTTGTATCGTATTCCTAACCCTACTCCTTGTTTTTCCGCATTTTTATTTTTGCCTTAGATAGTTAATAAATGAAGAGCTTTTGTCTTTCCTGTGCTTAATGAATATGCTGATTTTTTGGGATGGACGCTACTTATTTTTGTGTTGTATGGATGCAGATTCTGGATTCTCACATTCCTGCAAGCAGCAACGTGTCCCCAAGTAGAGCCAGATGTTGACCCCTACTGGTCAACTACCCATGCAGTGCACCCCGTCTTTTCTTGACAAGAAGAAGCAGCACCTGATCAGCATGTCCGTGCCATCCTGCCATCATCAGCAGTTTGATCTTTCTGATTGTAAACCCAGTCTGCATGTATTAACTGTAAATAATCTTAGCAGACATGAAGTCATGTATGTAATTTGCCTAGGTGGACCTAACTTTCTGATGATAATCTACGTCCCGGAAGGTTTTTTGTCTCACCGATCCACGGATCGGCAGAGTTTTCCTTCAAACCTGACCCCAAAGCCGGGATTGATTTTGTCATTAGAACTTTAGGAGAATCCTAGTGTGTTGATCTGCTAGATTATCGTTGTGTCGCAGAGCTGGGTGTTTCGTGAGGGTCTGTATTAAATGGGTTTGTCCCTTAAGGTGTAATTTTGTAAAAGTCATGATGTAATGTGTCCTGAGGGTCGAGAAATGTTGTAAATCCCCTCATGAGTCCTAGGTCCTAGGTCCTAGGTGATGTTTCCGAAGGTTTAGTTCAGTGATCCATTTTAAAATGAATTAAAAAATTAAAAAATGAATAAAAATAATAAAATAATGAAAAATAATAAAAAATTAAAAAATCAAGCAAAAACCCTAACTAATAAAATAATAATATTTTAAGTGAATAAATCGACGGATGAGATCAAGAGATGTCTTGATCCTCATCAGCGGTCGAGATCATTTCTACATGGATCACTCGAACTAGCCGTTAGGATCATTTCCTTTATATAGGGTCTTAGGGGGTCATTTCAAGTCATCTGATCTGTGAGTCTGTACTGAAAAGCTCTCTTGTAAATCTGATTTTCTGGTTAATAAAAAGACTTTGGGGTTCAAAACTGGCTGGTGTTACTCTCCGGAATTGCTGTGAGATGATTGTTTTTTCTGCATATTTCAGTTTTCAGCAGTTAATAATAGCTGGTTTTCAGAGTATTGTGAGTACAGGTATCTTGCTCACGTGCTAGGGTTTGAATGTTGAGGGTTTCTGGAATAATGGCAGGTATCTCCATTATTCCTTGAAATCCTGCAGCATTTCTTGCCCTCTTTACTGATGTTTGCTTGAAGTGTGCAGGAGATTTTTAGGTAAAAGGTACAGGTGGGCGTTTGGGGAAGTTCTAGGCTGAACCAGCCGACTCCCACAGGCTTTTCTGTGCAGAGCCCAGCTGATTGTGCCCTGGGTTAATCATTAAGAGTTTATTTTCTGTTTTACATTGAGAGATTTTTCTTTCTGTTCACAGTGAAGTTCAAAATTTCTGATATTCTGAAAGTATTTCTGCTCTTATTTGCCAAATCTGGCCATTAAAGGGGCCAAATCTGTACATTAATAAACTGTTCTAGGGTTTTATTTTTTCTGATTTAGGGTTTCAGATTTTTTTACAGTTTTCTTTTTTTTATTAGGGTTTTGTCTGTTTCTTTGCAATTGCAGGAACAGGGTTTCTCCAAAGGTTTCTGAACGAGAAAGACAGAAAAGTTTTGTGACCTGGCCACATAAAATCTCTTTATCCTGCAACGTATTGCCTGGCTCCTCATAGAGGCTGCCTTTTCTTTTTTTTTTTATTTGTTGCATGAGCCATTCTGCTCGATCCCTTCAAGCAGTGATTCTCTACGTTCTGAAAAACCGACCTAAACACACCGCCGTCGAGGGTATCCGCAGATAGGTAAAGAGAAGCGTAGGTGGAGAACCTTTCACGTGAGTTATTTCACTCCATCAAGCGCCAGGTAATGTTCCCAAATCATAAATTATTCGAATGTCAGGTAAAATCCAAAATCCGATTCATATGAGAAGCTTATTTTTACAGCAGCGTTTTGATTCTCGTCGTGAGCAGAAATTTTCATTGTGGTTTCAGTCTGTTCTGGATTCATTTCAAAGAGCATAAGTCTGCTTGCCTTCTGACTGCAGCAGTGAGAATTTTTTCGATTGCAGCTTTCTGTGCTAAAGCCGTCAACAGAGGGAGGTTCTCTCTGCGTCCCGGTTTCCATTTCCGCTGAGGCCATGATTGCATACGATCAAAAGCATGCCAAAACACTGCCGCCTGGTGACTGAACCTGCGAAAGCTTACGGATCAGTGGCACTGTGCGTTTCAAACATCAATTTGCTCCAGTCGATTTTTTAACAATTCGGTTTCAGCTGAGCATCGAGCTCCATTCACACCGCAGCAACACGTTATTTCATCCAGCGTAAGAGGGGTCACGAAATTTGCAGGTAAACGTCAGTTGAACATTTCTCTATGCTGGCCATCCGCAGGTAAAATCGATTCACGCTGATGGTAATCTGCTAAGGTCGCAGGCCATCACGTCTTGAACCTGTCATCGCAGCCGTAGCAGGTAAATCGAATGAATTTTTGCGTTCTGTGGTCATCTGCGTAGCTTAGGGTTCAGGCATTTTCGAATTTTATATGCTTGGGTTGCGATTTTTTCATTTTTTCAATGTTTCATTTGGTATGCATCGTAGGTTTTAGGGTTATCAGCGTAGATTTAAATTTCGATTTTAATTTATTTGATTTACGTTTAGTTTAGGTTTCATTAGATTTAGATTTAAATTTTTTTTTTAGTTTTGTTTCATATTTAAAATAGATTTAAATTTTAGATTTTAGTTCAAATTTACGTAGATTTTAAATTGATTTTAATTTATTTTTAGTTTAGGATTTATTTTAGTTAGATTTTAATGTAGTTCTGTTTAAATATAAAAAAAAAAAAAAAACAAAAAATATTTTTTAATGAGTTTTTTTTTTTTTTTTTTTTTTAGTGTTTTAGATTTAGATTTAAAAATTTTTCATATTTTTTTTATTAGATTAGATTTTAATTAGATTTCTAGATTTTAGTTTTATTTTTATTTTTTTTATAAAAAAAAAAAAAAAAAAAAAAAAAAAAAAAAAAAAAAAAAAATTAAATTTTTTGAAAAAGTATAAAAATTTTGTGGGAAGTTATTTTTGCCAGTGTCGGGTTTTCATATTATATCTTTCATGCTGGGATCTAAGTTTTTTTTTTAAGCTGAGTTGCGAAATTGATATCTGGTTAATGGTTTATAATTCTCGTGGTATTTTAAGGCATTTATCTTTTAAAGCTTTCAGTTGCCGGATATCGTTTTGGTCACGTGATTTAGCTGATGATAGATGGTTGCTGTTCATGGTCCATGTTTCTTTATCATTTAAAAAGTAATCATTTAAGCATTAACTACACAAGGCACTGGTCTATTAAATCTTCAAATCCATCGAGTCCTTTTCATATCGTATCTCGTGTCTCCCAGCCCAACTGTTTGGCAGTTGGCCTTCATCATTTCACAGGGTCTACCCCCCTTAGCCGCGGGAGACAGGCTTAAACGGAGGGATCGGGGATCAGAGTGACAGCCCCCGGCCCGAGCGTTGTCGTGCCAATCCGCGCGACAACAGGGCCATTGTGTGATGTAATTCAGCACTCGCAGTGGGTACAAGAATTTTTTTAATGTTGCAATGTGGCAGAAAAGGGAGGAGATGATGAGCAAGATCCTAGGGATATCTAGATTCCAGAAGTGGAAGGCGAGTGTGCGGTGGAGAGACCGCCCTTACAGTGTAAAGGATATGCGCAACCGATCAAGACAAAGAAGGTTATTATTAGGACCGAGAAACGTCCGAAGTGGCGACCACTGGAAGTTACCACGATGATGATATCATTAGAGAGTTCATGAGCTCATTATACCGCGAGTTAACTATTAGCAATGGTAGGGAAATCAGAGCTATTGATGAAGCCAAGATTGAAGACATAGGGATCAGAGGAGTACCAGTAAACAGTGTAACGACGGGAGCAGTTGATGGCTACGCCACGTTGCAGGGGGTGGGCTAAAAGTTAAGGTGACGAAGGGAGGGAAGAAGGGTTGAATTATCCTGTGTACATATGTAAGATTTGTAAGTAAATAGAGCTAATGGTTAGAGGGAGGGTGGCATGACCAGAGGTTACATAGATATAATTAAAGATAGGCAGCATGTTTGGGGAAACGTCGATTCGGGTGCAGAAGTCTCTATGAAAGATGGGTCTATGGAGCGAATATTGGCGGCGACGTAACTCGGCATGTGAAGGCTCAGAGATGTTGATGACGATCAGGGTCATGTGAGGAACACTGCATCAGAATGGTTTACCCCTTCAAGGCAATCTTCGGGAAGAGAGAAAGAAATGTCTGACTAGATTACCAATTTCCATTTGGTGGAAGGACGAAGCCTGCAAGTTTTCAATCCACTAATGGATTATCTGGACGAGTTCTAGATCGATGGGTATAGAAGAAAGAATGAGTGGCTTGAGGATGAGCCACATTTTTGTGGTGGGGGCCTGTTGGGACCCAAAAAAGTAGGACTGCGTAGTAGGAACAAGGAGCACAGAAAAGATAAGGTAGAGCATAGCAGAGGGCTGGTGCGAGAAGGAGTGTAGCGGAAGGTTGACTCAGGTGGCAGGAGCGCAGAATAGGGCTAGCGCAGTGGAACGGGTGTGGCGAAGGCGAACGCCACGCAGTTGGAGGACAATGATGAGTGTAATAGGAAGGTGCGTGTAAAGAATATAGATCATTAGGATTTTACATGTGAAGGAGTTGACTAGGGAGGTCATGGGTAACAAGCGACAAGAGATATTTTGAGATAGGAAAGACTATGCGAGAGTGGCGCCAAACCGGACAAAGGATATTTTGGACGACTACACCATGCATGGGACAACTCAGGAGGAATTAAGAGAAATATCTCAATGACCTTCAGGACAAATGGACTCAGTGGGCGGGAGAAGAATCGACAGTTCAAGAGAACTCTTGACAATTATAAAATGGTCAGTCGAAGACAAGTGGGGGTTGGTTGTTGGGCATTGGTCGATGGTCGACTATTCAAAAGTGCTTTGCAAGCTAAGTTAGAGTCGGCCTTTGTACTAGTGTTGAGTCAATGTAATTCGGGAACCATGGTCGAGTCTGTTGTTGCTCACCAACATTATTGTAATGGGTTTTAGTTATTGAACTTATCTGTGTTGCTATAAATGGTTTATGATCAGGTTTTTGTCTTGTTTTAATGGTAACGTCAATGGTCGGAGAGCCTGGTAGTCCGATGTATGTAACTCTGGGAATTTTTGTCTCTTCTGTTAATATATATATATATATATATATATGAATTGTTCATGGAGAAATTGTTGTACTCCTTTATAATGGTAAACTGTTGTTGGAAAGGCCTTTGTGTTTTTTGTTGTTGCATGACTGAATGAGTGCCTGGGTGAACCTCGCAACGGTGTGAATGTTATATGTGTTAAGCAAGGGTTTTACTTGGTTTTTGTTGCTAGTTTATGCTGTCGTTAATGATTTATAGCTTTGCTATTTAGTAATAATGCTCATCTTATTGATATGTTATGACGCGATAATCGATGGTGATGATTTGGTTTTGTATGGACCTGTAGCGCTATGGTTATTAAACTTGGTCGAGTGAGCACAAATGTTGTCTGTCTATTACAGTCTGAGGTTTCGATCGGTCTCATATGATAGTAGCGACTGTGTAACAGTGACGGACTTGTTAGTGTCTACGATTGACTAGGCTCTGTCACAACGCGCATAGTCATGGTAGGTTTGCGCAGTGGATAGATGGACCTATGTTTGTCACTATGCGTAACACACAGTAATGGTGAGGTTTTGTAGTATATGACGGTTAGGAGCAGCGTGTCATAACCACAAGACAATCCTGTCAGATTGCAGAAACCTTGTTCCGATAGTCACCCATTAACATCTCAGGTGAGACTTCACTCACTTTGTGGGTGTTATCGAAAGGGTCAATGCTAAGCGGGTCTTTGTTGGCCATTGTGTTGCAAATTCTGGGTCTATCAATATCCTGCATGCCAACAAGCCAACTAGCAAACCCATCATAAACTCAAGTGAAAACGACCACTCATTAGAGACAATGACCATAAATGCATCATAGTGGACCATACTTAATTGTTAAGGGCATAGTAAGATTTCAAACTACGATCACCTTGAAATATATGACTAGGCCAAGTCCCCTAAAAGTGTTCCCTACCTTGTTAGACGTCTTTAGGTAATCATCCTATTAGGTGTCTCGAACCCTCAAGGGGAGGTGATGTGTCGAAGGTCGAACATTCAGTTCATAGGTGTTTGTGATAATAATGGCAATGGAGGGGAAAGACTTCATGGCTTGATGCCATGGTCATGTGACCGATTGATGGAGGTCCACATCCTAAGTGTATGGAGGGAGCAATCACAGAGGCATGAGTTATCCCTTTCCTTGGCCTAATTTTTCCGCCTCTCTAGTGTGTCATCTTCTTCCTTTTGATAATGCTTTGATATGGAGCATAACTCAGGTGTCCAAGCCTTCTTATAATGATATAACATTTATTTAATCCTTATGGATGAGTTGGTTTCTCACTCATCAGGGTTGTGACATGCAAGGGTTCCTTATAATGTGATGGAGTATCTGGTGCTCAAGAATCGGGTGATTGCTAATGAGGGGGGTAGAGCTCATGCTAAGTTTTTTCCCATGTGCTAATTATGTCTTGGCTATCTTTTGCATTTTATCTTTTCCTTTTCTTTTGTTGTGGCCATCTCATGCTTTTATCTTTCTTGTAGCTGCATCAACCTCCAAGTTAAAAGTTTTCCATCCTTAACTCAAGGATGTGGATGTATGGGTGCCAAATTGCAGTGAACCAATGCTAGCTAACGCAAAGGATGAATGTACTATCAAGGGAAAGGTGGAAAGTGGTCTGCATGGAATAATTATGGTTGCTACTTCAATCTAAGTTTTGCAAGTAGTGCCCCTCCTATAACCCTAAGGCCTTAGAGGAAATCTCGTTAGGCTAGGGCTAAAAACTAACCCCCCTGGTAAGGTGAGAGAACAAGTTTTTGGTTAAGATCAGTCAATCGTCCAGATCACATTTTTATCCATGTTGGAATTCCCGAAAGATTAAGTAAAACACTTGATTGTAAAATGGTTAAAGTACTTGTCGAGTGGTAGCACACCTTCCTTCAAGAGGAATGATGGATGGTGAGAGGTGTATGACCTTTGAAAATGTCATAGGAATGTGGCATATCATCATAACTGAGCAATGTATAGGGTTGTTGGTTGGCTGACTATCAAAGATAGGAGAAAAGATTTTTCCTATGGTGTTACCCACTTTTGGTGTGTATTTCTCTCTATGCTTTGTAAGAACATCGTATATCTTGTTTTGTTGGCCAAAGGGTCGATGCTAAGCGGGTCTTTGTTGGCCACTATGTTACAAATTCTGGGTCTGTCAATATCCTGCACGCCAACAAGCCAACTAGCAAACCCATCATAAACTCAAGTGAAAACAACCACTCATTGGAGACAATGACCATAAATGCATCATAGTGGACCATACTTAATTGTTAAGGGCATAGTAAGATTTCAAACTACGATCACCTTGAAATATCTGACTAGGCCAAGTCCCATAAAAGTGTTCCCTACCTTGTTAGACATCTTTAGGTAATCATCTTATTAGGTGTTTCCAACCCTTAAGGGGAGGTGACGTGTCCAAGGTCGAACCTTCAGTTCATAGGTGTTTGTGATAATAATGGTAATGGAGGGGAAAGACTTCATGGCTTGATGCCATGGTCATGTGACTGATTGATGGAGGTCCACATCTTAAGTGTATAGATATATGGAGGGAGCAATTGCGGAGGCATGAGTTATCCCTTTCCTTGGCCTACTATTTCCACCTCTTTGGTGTGTCATTTTCTTCCTTTTGATAATGCTTTGATATGGAGCATAACTCAAGTGTCCAAGCCTTCTTTTAATGATATAGCATTTATTTAATCCTTAAGGATGAGTTGGTTTCTCACTCATCAGTTTTGTGACATGCAAGGGTTCCTTATAATGTGATGGAGTATATAGTGCTCAAGAATTCGGTGATTGCTAATGAGGGGGGTAGAGCTCATGCTAAGCTTTTTCCCATGTGCTAATTATATCTTGGCTATCTTTTGCATTTTATCTTTTCCTTTTCTTTTGTTGTGGCCATCTCATGCTTTTATCTTTCTTGTAGTTGCATCAACCTCCAAGTTAAAAGTTTTCCATCCTTAACTCAAGGATGTGGATGTATGGGTGGCAAATTGCAGTGAACCAATGCTAGCTAACCCAAAGGATGAATGCAATATCAAGGGAAAGGTGGAAAATGGTCTGCATGGAATAATTATGGTTGCTACTTCAATCTAAGTTTTGCAAGTAGTGCCCCTCCTATAACCCTATGTTGGAAAGGCGGAGAAGACAAAGCATGAATTCACACATAAAACACGAGTTGCTGCTCTTCTATTGATCACACAAAACATGATGCTTACAATGAACCCGGTGAAGGGTATTTATCCTTTTCCAACTAGCTACTCGCCTAAAATATCTTGACATGCATCCACATGCAACCACACACTAAAATTCGTCTATCACTTAACTCGACTTGACTCAACACTCAAATACTCAATCACTCAGTTAACTGACTCTCTATGTTTAGCCAACTCCTCATGTAGGAGTAATTATCTTATTTTAACACTCCCCCTTAATTACGACTGCTAAACTAAAACATGACTCATGACAACTCAAACATGCCTGCTGGTCTATGTCTCAGCTAGGCTTACAACACCCAAGTTTCTTCTATGAAACTCAAACACATATTGTGCTAATGACTTAGTAAATATATCAGCTAATTTATCACTAGATTTACAAGGCTTCAAGAAAACTTCTCCATTGCTCACAAGTTCTCTAATAAAGTGATATCTAGTATCAATATGCTTGCTCTTTTGATGAAACACACTATTCTTGGATAGTGCAATCGCTGAGGTGTTGTCACAATATATTGCTGTTGATCCTTGCTATTTCTACTTGAGTCCATCAAATACTCTTCTTAACCACACTGCTTGACATGCTGCTGATGTTGCTGCTACATATTCTGCTTCTGCTGACGAAAGTGTCACAATGGGCTGCTTCTTAGATGCCCATGAAATCACACCTGAACCAAGGTGGAACACATAACCAGAAGTGCTCTTCCTATCATCCAAACTGCTTGCAAAATCACTATTTGTGTATCCAATCAAATCTTTCTTTTCTGTGCTTGCATACATTATGCCACAATCTCTAGTTCCTGCTATGTATCTTAGAATTCTTTTTCCTGCACTCCAATGTGTGTCTTTTGGAGTCTCCATAAATCTAGAAATCAAACTCACTCCTTGCATGATATCCGGTCTTGTAGCTATGAGATACATGAGGCTGCCAACCAATCTTTTGAATAGAGTTGGATTGACATCTGATCCTTCATCATCCTTGCTTAACTTTGTACCTGTTGCAACTGGTGTAGGGATAGGTTTGCAATTTTCCATCCTGAATCTTTTCAACAAATCTTTGGCATATTTATTTTGACAAATAAAAATTCCTTTTTCAGATTGCTCAACTTCTATGCCAAGAAAATATTTCATGAGACCAAGATCTGTCATCTCAAATTCTTTCATCATGGCTACTTTAAATTCATCTATCTCAAAATCACCTGTAAAAATCATGTCATCAACATATAAGCAAACAATCAAAATCTGTCCATGCTCATTTACCTTTGTGTATAAGGTAGGCTCAATGTTGCTTTTGCAAAATCCATTCTTGATCATGTAGCTGTCAATTCTGCTATACCAAGCTCTAGGCGCTTGCTTCAGTCCATAGAGCGCTTTCTTCAACCTGTAAACTTTATCTTTGTTACTTTCAACTTCATATCCTGGAGGCTGCTGCACATAAATTTCTTCTTCTAGAATTCCATTCAAGAACGCTGATTTCACATCCATCTGATATACTTTCCACTTGTTTTGAGTTGCTGTGGCTAGAACTGCTCTTACAGTATCCAATCTGGCTACCGGAGCAAACGTTTCTCCAAAATCTATTCCTAGTTGCTGCGAGAATCCTTTTGCTACAAGTCTAGTTTTAAATATGTCAATTTCACCTTTCTCATTCAACTTTGTCTTGTACACCCACTTCGCACCAATGATAATTTTGTCCTTTGGTAAATCAACCAAATCCCATGTATCATTCTTTTCAATAGCTTCAATTTCTTCATCCATGGCCTGCACCCAATTTTCATCTTTGATTGCTTCTTCAAACGAAGAAGGTTGGAATGACAAAAGTGCAAAATTTGAACTAACATCCAAATCATCATAAATATCTTCCAAACTTCTGATCTTTCTCTTACCATTGCTTGATTCATCACCTGATTGATTGCTGGGAGAATCTTGATCTGCTGATCTGGTTGAAGATCCATGCTGCTCCTTTTCTGCTACATTATCTTCTTCCATCAGTGGCACTTCTGCATCAACTGTTTTGTCTATAGTTCCATTCCATGACTCTTGTTCTTTGAACACAACATCTCTGCTAATTATGGTCTTCTTTGTGACAGGGTTATACAACTTGTAAGCTTTTGATTTCTCACTATAACCAGTAAATATGCATTTTTCACTTTTATCATCCAATTTTCCTCTTTGCTTCTTAGGCACGTGTGCATAAGCTACACATCCAAATACTCTAAGATGAGATACGTTGCAAGACATACCTGACCATGCTTGTTCTGGTACTCTGTTCATCACACTCTTTGTAGGAGATTTGTTGATCACATAAATAGCACATGCAATTGCTTCTGCCCAATACTCATTAGACAAGTTTCTGCCTTTCAACATGCTTCTTACCATGTTCATAATTGTCCTGTTCTTTCTCTCTGCTACACCATTCTGTTGCGGTGTGTACCTGGTTGTAAACTGTCTTCTAATTCCATGTTGTTTGCAGTAATCATGGAATGCCTTTGAGTCATATTCTCCACCACGATCTGACCTCAATACCTTGATCTTTCGATCACTTTGGTTCTCTACTAAGGCTTTGAATTCTTTGAACTTTGCAAAAGTTTCAGACTTCTGCTTCAAGAAGTAAACCCAAGTCTTTCTGCTGTAGTCATCAATGAAAGTGAGGAAGTAACAACTTCCACCAATCGACTGTGTCCTCATAGGTCCACACAAGTCTATATGCACTAGCTCAAGAGGTTGCTTTGCTCTGTATGCAACTCCCTTTGGAAAACTTTCACGGTGTTGCTTTCCCAAGATGCAACACTCACAAGTACTAGCAGGTTCTTTGATGGGAGGTAATCCTCTGACCATCTGTTTCTGCTGCAACAATCTTAAACCAGAAAAGTGCAAGTGTCCAAATCGAAAGTGTCATAACCAATAATCATCAGAACATGCAACTGTAAAAGAACTGACCTGATCATTGTAATTCATAATTAGAGGAAAGAGTCTGTTCCTCATCATCTGCACCTTTGCTATCAGCTGTTTGCTTGGGGGCTTGTCATATATAACACATTCTTGACCTTGAAATATAACTCTGTATCCTTTTTGTGTTAATTGACCAACACTTATCAAATTATGTTTGAGACTAGGAACATAATATACCTCTGAGATTGTCTTCGACTCCCCCTGCTTGGTCAGAATGTTGACCACTCCTTTGCCATCTACTTCCACAGTCTTGTCAGTCCCCAACTTTACCTCTATTTTCACAGATTGATCAAAATTTACAACCAAATCCTTGTTGCCTATCATGTGGTTATTGCAACCACTGTCTAACAACCACACACTAGCAGAAGGTTCATGCATGGTATGGCAAGCTAGGAACATGGAGTTAGTACTCTCTGTAGTGACATTAGCTCTCTGGTTCCCTTGATCAGCTATCTTCTTCCTGCAATCACGAGCATAGTGACCAAATTTATTGCAATAATAACATCTCACCTTTGATTTGTCAACTCTTTGATTATTGTTGAAGCTTCTGTAGTTGCTTCCACTTTCATGTTCATGCTCTTCTCAGCCATCTCTCTGACCACCATATCTTCCACTTCGTCCTCTGCCTCTTGATCTACTTTTGCCTCGATCTCTATCTCTTGAAATACAAACCTGACTTTTGAAACCAGTCTCTAAAGTGGAATCCTTATTTCTGTCTATCCTTGCCTCATGCGATAGAAGTGACCCCATCAACTCATCAACTGTCAATCATGCCAAATCCTTGGCTTCTTCTATGGCTGCTAACATAACATCAAATTTGGTAGACAAAAATCAGAGGACCTTCTCAACCACTGTTTGATCTTTAATTTCTTCACCATAAATATTTAACTGGTTTACAACAGTTATGACCCGATTCATGAAAGAATTGATGTCCTCTATCTCCTTCATCTGCAAACTTTCAAAATCTCTCCTAGTATTCTGCAACTTAACAATATTGACTTTGGCCATACTTGTATAGTTTGTCGCCAAAGTATCCCAAGCTACTTTTGTTGAAGACGTGATCATAATCTTCTGGAACACTTCTTAGTCCACTCCCTGTTGAATAAGCTGCAACGCTTTTGCATTCTTCTTCTTGTCTTTCTTCCATTGTTCCTTCTCTGTATCACTGAGAGCTTTTCCTTCTGCTTCATCCTTATGTTCTGAAAACCCAAACTCAACATAATCCCAGACATCATGTGCCTGCAACATGGTCGCCATCTTAATGGCCCACACATCATAATCTTTCCCTGTAAACGGTGGGAACTGGGGCTGGAAATTTGAAAAAACCATCTTTCTCCAAAAATACCTTTTTGAAAAAAAAACCCTAAATTTCTCCTTTGTAAAACTCTTTTTCAAAAAATACCCTTTCAATAAAAACCCTGAGTTTTTTATTTAAAAAAAAAAACTTAAAAAAAAAATCTGTTTCAAAAACCTTTTTGGAAAAACTTTAATACATTAAAAAAAACTTTTATTGTGAAGCCTCTTTATAAAATCAATCCTAAAAAAAAACATTTTATACTTCACCATAAAAAGTCCCACTTAACATATAACACAACGTATGTTACGAATAACATAAGTCTTTCGAATCATTTATGTTGTTGACTTTTAAGTGGTCTTACACGTTAATGCTCGTCTCGTGATGACGACTGGCGACTAATGCGTTTCACAATGACTAAATCTTGCGTTAGTCCTCTAACGCTACGTAAAACTGACTTGACTCGCGTGCTTCCAAAACGGTAGCTCTCTCTTGAGCCTAAACGCGTTATAGCGCCCTGTATAGAATTGTAGGATGCGTTAATGCTTAAACTACGAGAAAAAAAAAAGATTTTTCCTCTCACACGGACTACTGCAAATCCATTCTCCCTCGCTCTGATACCAATTTGTTGGAAAGGAAGAGAAGACAAAGCATGAATTCACACATAAAACACGAGCTGCTGCTCTTATATTGATCACACAAAACATGATGCTTATAATGAAATCGGTGAAGGGTATTTATCCTTTTCCAACTAGCTACTTGCCTAAAATATCTTTACATGCAACCACACACTAAAATTTGTTTATCACTTGACTTGACTCAACACTCAAATACTAAATCACTCAATCACTCAGTTAACTCACTCTCTATGTTTAGCCAACTCCTCATGCAGGAGTAATTATCTTATTTTAACACCCTAAGGCCTTAGAGGAAGTCTCGTTAGACTAGGGCTAAAAACTAACCCCCCTGGTAAGGTGAGAGAACAATTTTTTGGTTAAGATCGGTCAATCATCCAGATCACATCTTTATCCATGTTGGAATTCCTGAAACATTAAGTAAAACACTTGATTGTAAAATGGTTAAAGTACCTATCGAGTGGTAGCACACCTTACTTCAAGAGGAATGATGGATGGTGAGAGGTGTATGACCTATGAAAATGTCATAGGAATGTGGCATATCACCATCACTGAGCAATGTATAGGGTTGTTGGTTGGCTGACTATCAAAGATAGGAGAAAAGATTTTTCCTATGGCGTTACCCACTTTTGTTGTGTATTTCTCTCTATGCTTGGTAAGAACATCTTATATCTTGTTTTGTTTGGGATACTTTATGATGTTTCTTCTAGAGTCACATGCTGTGTTACCATAGCTGTTACACATATAATTTTCAATATTGTAATCAAGTAGGGGAGAAAATGAATTGTAATTTCTATCAACAAACCCTTGAGAATTTTTGGTTTTGTTGTTCACATAATCATTCCTAGAGGTCTTATAAGATCCTCTATGATCGCTTTTTGCATAAGCTCTACAATTTATTGCAAGAAAAACAATAGCCAAGGAAGATATTTTGGTATTGGGTTGTGAAATGCCCTCTTGGTGGAACAACTCTTTTGAAATCATTGTTGTTATTCTTGTGAGAAGAAGAGGTTTTTGTTTGTCTTCATTTCCTTTCTTGTTGTTGCTTCCATTGTTGATGGAGTCTTTGAGAATATTATGTTGTTGGTTGGCTGACTATAAAAGATAGGAGAAAAACTTTTTCCTATGGTGTTACCCACTTTTGGTGTGTATTTCTCTGTATGCTTGGTAAGAACATCTTCTATCTTGTAATATCAAGGGAAGGTGAAAAGTGGTATGCCTGGAATAGCTATGGTTTGCTACTTCAATCTAAGTTTTGCAAGTAGTGCCCCTCCTATAACCCTAAGGCCTTAGATGAAGCCCTGTTAGACTAGGGCTAAAAACTAACCCCCTTGGTAAGGTGAGAGAACAAGCTTTTGGTTAAGATCGGTCAATCATCCAGATCACATCTTTATCCATGTTGGAATTCCCGAAACATTAAGTAAAACACTTGATTGTAAAATGGTTAAAGTACCTGCCGAGTGGTATCCCACTTTCCTTCAAAAGGAATGATGGATGGTGAGAGTTGTATGATCCGTGAAAATGTCATAGGAATGTGGCATATCATCATAACTGAGCAATGTATAGGGTTTTTGGTTGGCTGACTATCAAAGATAGGAGAAAAGATTTTTCCTATGGTGTTACCCACTTTTGGTGTGTATTTCTCTCTATGCTTGGTAAGAACATCTTATATCTTGTTTTGTTTAGGAGACTTTATAATGTTGCTTTTAGAGTCACATGCTATGTTCCCATAGCTATTACACTTATAACATTCAATATTGTAATCAAGTAGGGGAGAAAATGAATTGTAGTTTCTAGCAACAAACCCTTGGGAAATTGTGGTTTTGTTGTTCACATAATCATTCCTCGAGGTCTTTTAAGATCCTCTATGATCACTTCTTGCATAAGCTCTGAAATTTGTTGCTTTACAACGAAATTTATTGCAAGAAAAATAATAGCCAAGGAAGATATTTTGGTATTGGGTTGTGAAATGCCCTCTTGGTGGAACAACTCTTTTGAAATCATTCTTGTTGTTCTTGTGAGAAGAATGAGGTTTTTGTTGGTCTTCATTTCCTTTTCTGTTGTTTCTTCCATTGTTGATAGAGTCTTTGAGAATATTATGTTGTTGGCTGGCTGACTATCAAAGATAGGAGAAAAGCTTTTTCCTACGGTGTTACCCACTTTTGGTTTGTATTTCTCTATATGCTTGGTAAGAACATCTTCTATCTTGTAATATCAAGGGAAAGGTGAAAAGTGGTTTGTATGGAATAATTATGGCTGCTACTTCAATCTAAGTTTTGCAAGTAGTGCCCCTCCTATAAGCCTAAGGCTGTAGAGGAAGTCTCGTTAGACTAGGGATAAAAACTAGCCCCCATGGTAAGGTGAGAGAACAAGTTTTTGGTTAAGATCGTTCAATCATCCAGATCATATCTTTATCCATGTTGGAATTCCTGAAACATTAAGTTAAACACTTGTTTGTAAAATGGGTAAAGCACTTGCCGAGTGGTAGCCCACCTTCCTTCAAGAGGAATGATGGATGGTGAGAGGTGTATGACCCGTGAAAATGTCATAGGAATGTGGCATATCATCATAACTGAGCAATGTATAGGGTTGTTGGTTGGCTGACTATCAAAGATAAGGAAAAAAGATTTTTCTTATGGTGTTACCCACTTTTGGTGTGTATTTCTCTCTATGCTTGGTAAGAACATCTTATATCTTGTTTTGTTTGGGAGACTTTATGATGTTGCTTCTAGAGTCACATGCTATGTTCCCATAGCTATTACACTTATAACATTCAATATTGTAATCAAGTAGGGGAGAAAATGAATAGTAGTTTCTATCAACTAACCCTTGAGAAATTTTGATTTTGTTGTTCACATAATCATTCCTTGAGGTCTTATAAGATCCTCTATGATCACTTCTTGCATAAGCTCTACAATTTATTGCTTTACAACGAAAATTATTTCAAGAAAAACAATAGCCAAGGAAGATATTTTGGTATTGGGTTGTGAATTGCCCTCTTGGTAGAACAACTCTTTTGAAATCATTCTTGTTGTTCTTGTGAGAAGAATGAGGTTTTTGTTGGTCTTCATTTCATTTCCTGTTGTTGCTTCCATTCTTGATGGAGTCTTTGAGAATATTATCTTATTGGTTGGTTGACTATCAAAGATAGGAGAAAAGCTTTTTCCTATGGTGTTACCCACTTTTGGTGTGTATTTCTCTGTATGCTTGGTAAGAACACCTTCTAACTTGTAATATCAAGGTTAAGGTGAAAAGTGGTTTGCATGGAATAATTATGGTTGATACTTCAATCTAAGTTTTGCAAGTAGTGCCCCTCCTATAACCCTAATGCCTTAGAGGAAGTCCCGTTCTAGGGCTAAAAACTAACCCCCCTGGTAAGGTGAGAGAACAATTCTTTGGTTAAGATCGGTCAATCATCCAGATCACATCTTTATCCATGTTGGAATTCCCGAAATATTAAGTAAAACACTTGATTGTAAAATGGTTAAAGTACCTGCTGAGTGGTAGCCCACCTTCCTTCAAAAGGAATGATGGATAGTGAGAGGTGTATGACACGTGAAAATGTCATAGGAATGTGGCATATCATCATAATTGAGCAATGTATAGGGTTGTTGGTTCACTGATTATCAAACATAGGAGAAAATATTTATCCTATGGTGTTACCCACTTTTGGTGTGTATTTCTCTCTATGCTTGGTAAAAACATCTTATATCTTGTTTTGTTTGGGAGACTTTATGATGTTGCTTCTAGAGTCACATGCTATGTTCACATAGCTATTGCACTTATAACATTCAATATTGTAATCAAGTAGGGGAGCAAATGAATTTTAGTTTCTATCAACAAACCGTTGAGAAATTTTGGTTTTGTTGTTCATATAATCATTCTTTGAGGTCTTATAAGATCCTCTATGATCACTTCTTGCATAAGCTCTACAATTTATTGCTTTACAACGAATTTATTGCAAGAAAAACAATAAATTTATTTTGGTATTGGGTTGTGAAAGGCCCTCTTGGTGGAACAACTCTTTTGAAATTATTCTTGTTGTTCTTGTGAGAAGAATGAGGTTTTTGTTGGTCTTCATTTCCTTTCCTATTGTTGCTTCCACTGTTGATGGAGTCTTTGAGAATATTATCTTGTTGTTTGGCTGACTATCAAATATAGGAGAAAATATTTTTCCTATGGTGTTACCCACTTTTGGTGTGTATTTCTTTGTATGCTTGGTAAGAACATCTTCTATCTTGTAATATCAAGTGAAAGGTGAAAATTGGTCTGGATGGGATAATTATGGTTGCTACTTCAATCTATGTTTTGCAAGTAGTGTCCCTCCTATAAACCTAAGGCCTTAGAGGAAGTCCAGTTAGACTAGGGCTAAAAACTATAACCCCCTTGGTAAGGTGAGAGAACAAGTTTTTGGTTAAGATCAATCAATCATCTTGATCACATCTTTATCCATGTTGGAATTCTCGAAAAATTAAGTAAAACACTTGATTGTAAAATGGTTAAAATACCTTTCGAGTGGTAGCCCACCTTCCTGATGAGCACCAGTATTGCAACAAGAATGTTGCAACCCCTCGGGATACCAACTTTACTTTATCAACCCGGGTTCGTACAAACTTGGAGGTGATAGTGCTGTATACACAAGCAGATGCGATGGGTCCACTCTTTGCCATTGCTGAGCTGGCGATAGACCACTACGGTTTCTTCAAACCAACGTTCTATTGTTTCAGAAGAAATTTGATTTCCAATGAAGAAAGGGGAATTTTACCCTAATTGGAAGAATGGAGATATTGTCTATTGCAACAATGAAAGATTGAAATAAATGCTTTAAACACGCCACTCACCTAACTAATTGCTAAGAGATCTTGCTTGAGAAGAATTCTAAGCTAACATGTGTGTAATCCTAACTATCCTAGGCATGCAATCTGAAATAACCAAACATTTTACTGTTGTGCATATGCATGAACACAATAACTCTTTTTTCCTTTTTTGTAAGAGTGTGAATTCTAAATTTTCTTGGTGATGTGGCAGGTGGGTTAGAGATGGTTGTGAAAGGTCAGGTGGCTTGGGGAGCAAGTGGGGGTCTTCTCCTATCTTCCTGTATGCTTTTTCCACAAATTGGCCTCAAAACAGGCCACTACAGGTCGTCCTACAGGATGTCCTAATGCTTCCTACAAGATGTCCTAATGCTCCTACAGGATCCCCTGTATTCCTACAGGATTTGGCCGAGAGCAATAGGAGTGATTTGGAAGGTGGTATAGGGCTTAGGGAAGGTGAATGATGGAAGAAACAAGGCAAGGGAGTGGCTAGGACTTCCTCAGAGCTCAAACCAAAGTTTGTAAGATGGTTGGATTTGCTCAACAAACCTAGAAAGTTGTTCTTATGGAATGATGAATTGGTTGATGGACTTAGTGGCTTTTGGTGATCATGGATGGATGAGGTTAGGCTGGGGCTGCTGACATGAGATCTTCCTGCACTATTGAAAGCTCCTGCAATACATACATCACTGGCATTTACCCATGAATCATGTCAAACAAGGAAGATTTCTAATCAACATAAAAAACATAATTCCATTATTTAGTTGCCTAGTTCATGCATGGAAATACTTGCAGAATATTGTGAAACATCATGAGATCTAATACAAAGCTGGAGATATCAGAAATAACAACTGAAACCTATTCTTGAAAATTGAAAAGATGTTGGCCTAAGTAGCAGAAACCCTAAATTCCATAAGAAATTAGAATTCTGTCTTTTTGGGTCAACTCAGTGCTGGATCAAGGAAATGCTCATTCTCATTATCATGTCAGAAAAATTACATAACAATGTTTTGCCACAAGACTTGAACTAGAAAATTCTTAGTGCTTTTACATAAAAAAATCCAATCCTAATGAGGCTCTAAGCCTCCTTATTTATACAACTGAAGTCTCCAACAACTTCCTTAAATCTATGGAGGCTTGGCTCCCAAACTCAAGATGAACTGGTTCTTAACTGTCACTGGCTCGACTGCCCATGATCTCCATGACTCGGCTACTTGCAACTCCGAGCTAGTGTGATTTGATTGAGGAATATTCAAATGAGTGAGGATTTAATGAGGAGGATCTATCTCCTATAATATCTCCTCCTTGTCTCATTCGAGTTCTTGCCCTTAACCAAAACTGCCATGATTTGCTCTCAAAACACTGCAATCAATGCACATTAGACCACTAGACATAACATCCTACTTTTACTCATCTTATTAAGAAAAATATAATTAAAACATGTAAGGAATTATGAGAAGAGTTGATTTTAATAAGCTTGGAGGTGTATTAAGGTCCATATAGTTACCCAATGATGAGATTCATCACTTCCTTAAAGAGGAATGATGGATAGTGAGAGGTGTATGACCCATGAAAATGTCATAGGAATGTGGCATCTCATCATGACTGAGCAATGTATAGGGTTGTTGGTTGGATGACTATCAAAGATAGGAGAAAAGATTTTTCCTATGGTGTTACCCACTTTTGGTGTGTATTTTTCTTTATGCTTGGTAAGAACATCTTATATCTTGTTTTGTTTGGGAGACTTTATGATGTTGCTTCTAGAGTCACATGCTGTGTTCCCATAGTTATTACACTTATAACAATCAATATTGTAATCAAGTAGGAGAGCAAATGAATTGTAGTTTCTATCAACAAACCCTTGAGAAATTTTGGTTTTGTTGTTCACATAATCATTCCTTGAGGTCTTATAAGATCCTCTATGATCACTTCTTGCATAAGCTCTACAATTTATTTCTTTACAACTAAATTTATTGAAAGAAAAACAATAGCCAAGGAAGATATTTTGGTATTGGGTTGTGAAATGACCTCTTGGTGGAACAACTCTTTTGAAATCATTCTTGTTGTTCTTGTGAGAAGAATGTGAGGTTTTTGTTGGTCTTCATTTCCTTTCCTGTTGTTGCTTCCATTGTTGATGGAATCTTTGAGAATATTATGTTGTTGGCTGGCTGACTATCAAAGATAGGAGAAAAGATTTTTCCTATGGTGTTACCCACTTTTGGTGTGTATTTCTCTGTATGCTTGGTAAGAACATATTCTATGTTGTTTTGTTTGGGAGACTTTATTATCTTGCTTCCAGAGTCACATGCTATGTTCCCATAGCTATTGCATTTTTAACATTCAATATTGTAATCAGGTAGGGGAGCAAATGAATTGTAGTCTCTATCAACAAACCCATGAGAAATTTTGGTTTTGTTGTTGACATAATCATTCCTTGAGGCCTTATAAGATCCTTAATGATCACTTCTTGCATAAGCTCTACAATTTATGGCTTTACAACCAAAATTATTGTAGGAAAAACAATAGCCAAGGAAGATATTTTGGTATTGGGTTGTGAAATGCCTTCTTGGTGGAACAACTCCATGAAATCGTTCTTGTTGTTCTTGTGAGAAAAATGATGTTTTTGTTAGTCCTCAAATCCTTTCTTGGTGTTTCTTCCATTGTTGATGGAGTCTTTGAGAATATTATGCATACTTTAGGATTTTCTTCATTTTCCTTTTCTAATGGATTCGTGACCTTAATGCTTGCATCTCCCTTGAGGGTTTTTAGTTTTCATCGTAGCCAAGATTTGTCTTGATGATTGTTGACCTTTGGAAACTGAGAACATTATCTAAGATTTCAACACTCTTTCCAAACTTCAAGCATATATTCAACTGATGAGTTGTTTTCTCTAGTTCCTTTCTTAAGGAAACAATTTTAGCTTCTATCTTCTTGCAATTTTCTTCCTCTTCTTTTAGATCACTTCTTACCACTTCTATCATTTTTTCTTCTTCTAGTTGAGTCTTTAAGATGATAAGTGTTTTTTGATTTCATCAAGATCATGCTCCTTTTCATATTTGTGCAATTTCTCCTTCTTTCTAATTCTTTCCCCTGAGCTTGTCCATTTTTTCTGAGGCACTAACTAGTTCTATTTCAATATTCACTGCCCCATTCATGTCTTTTCCTTCTCAATTCTATTCGTCTTTCTAATTTTCTTCATTTTCTTTATCAATAGAATTTGTATCCATGGTTATGAAGAGGAATTATTCTTTGTCAATGTCAAAAACATATCCATCACTTTATTCAGATGAAGCTATTGTCCTCTCTATAGTAGAAACCCTTTGTCTTAGTATATTTTCCTTTATTGTGTCTATAAGATTTGATTTTAATGTTCCGTTCTTCTTCATCATCATCGTCTTCCCTTTTTGCATATGGACATTTAGCAGCAAATTGTTCTATTTGTTGAAAGAAGTTGTCATTGATGTCAAAGGCTCTCCAAATGAAAGAGAAAGTTACACATTTAAATAACATATTTCAAAACACTGATTCTGGATTTTTGACGCTCCATTTGAATACCCTATCTTTGAATGAATTTTTACTCCATTTACCTAGCTCGAATGGAAGCATAACATATATGGTTGGAAAGCTTATTTGAAGACTCTTCCAATGGTATGTGGCACTCCCTCTAACTCCTCACAACTTAGGAGAAATTATTTTTCAAATATTCACTATACATTCTGCCAGTGTCATATGTTGGCTCTGCCAGTGGACAAGTTGGCCCAATCTAGACCTCAAATGCACTATAAATAGGTGCGAGAAAAAGCATTTCTAGTGAAGAGGAGCTGATTTGAAGAGATCTTTTGGGAAGAAGTTTTGGCAAATTTTTGAAGGGTTTTTGCACTTATTTTGGAAAACGTTTTTTGGATTATATTGGAAGGGTTTTGGGCTTATTTTGGAAGGATTTTTGGCACACCTTTTGAAGGTTTATTATGGCCTTGGTTAGAAGGTTGATTGCAAACGTATACTTGCTAGCCAAATTCTGCCCCCTTTGAAGGTTGAATTTTAGAACTATGTAGAAGGCTGAATTCCATTTTAGAAAGCCGAATTTCAGACCTGTCTTGAGAGTAGTGACTTTTTCCTATTGAGTCTGAATTCCAGGACCGTAGTTTTGATACAAAGAAGGCCGAACTCAGGCCTCTTTTGAGTGCGAGATCCTGGTGTGTTTGAAGGCGAGGTTCAAGTTTGTTTTGAAGATCTAACACTGTCCTTTGTTGAGAAGGCAAAATCCTGTGGAGGAGGTAGAGTTCTAGAGGCCAAGTTCTTCATCATCATCGTCTTCCCTTTTTGCATATGGACATTTAGCAACAAATTGTTCTAGTTGTTGAAAGAAATTGCCATTGATGTCAAAGGCTTTCCAAATGAAAGAGAAAGTTACACATTTAAATAACATATTTCAAAACACTGTTTCTGGATTTTTGACGCTCCATTTGAATACCCTATCTTTGAATGAATTTTTACTCCATTTACCTAGCTCAAATGGAAGCATAACATATATGGTCGGAAAGCTTATTTGAAGACTCTTCCAACGGTATATGGCACTCCCTCTAACTCCTCACAACTTAGGAGAAATTATTTTTCGAATATTCACTATACATTCTGCGAGTTGCATAAGTTGGCTCAGCCAGTGGACAAGTTGGCCCAATCTAGACCTCAAATTCACTATAAATAGGCGCTAGGAGCATTTCAAGTGAAGAGGCGCTGATTTGAAGAGATTTTTTGGGAAGGATTTTTGGCACATTTTTGAAGGGTTTTTGGGCTTATTTTGGAAAACATTTTTTGGATTATATTGGAAGGGTTTTGGCTTATTTTGGAAGGATTTTTGGCACACCTTTTGAAGGTTTATTATGGCCTTGGTTAGAAGGTTGATTGGAAACCTATAATTGCTAGCCAAATTCTGCCCCCTTTGAAGGTTGAATTTTAGAACTATGTAGAACACTGAATTCCATATTAGAAAGCCGAATTTCAGGTCCGTCCTGAGAGTAGTGACTTGTTCCTATTGAGTTTGAATTTCAGGACCGTAGTTTTGGTACAAATAAGGCCGAACTCAGGCCTCTTTTGCGTGCGAGATCCTAGTGTGTTTGAAGGCAAGGTTCATGTTTGTTTTGAAGATCTAACACTGTCCTCTGTTGAGAAGGCAAAATCCTGTGGAGGAGGTAGAGTTCTAGAGGCCAAGTTCTCCTGATAAGCACGCTGAGTACAAGGCTCATTTGTTGAGGGATGTTCTCTTGCTAAGAAGGTCATGTTTAAGAAGTTGAGTGCCTATGTGAAGGATAGAGGAGCAACTGCCAAAGGGAAAGACTTTATTTGACTAATTTTGACTCTTGTACAAGCTTTGGTGTTGATAAATTAAGGAGTTGGTGCTTCCTTTTAGTTGTTGCTGATAACTTTGAATGTACTCTTTATATATATTAAGAAAAACATTGTGGTTTTCAGGTAAAAATCTGTGTGTTTGGTATATTTATGTGCTTTGCTATATACCTATGGATGCATTTACAAGTTTTTGAAGTTAAAAATTGTTAATACTAATACACCCCCTCTCAGTATTGTTGAATATTTTAACACTTTTGTATCACAATTAAAACATTTGAAGGGTAGGTTACCTTTGTATTTGCTAGATCCTCTTTTTAGTTTTATCACAAATTGTGCTTCTTTTATATTTGATTCATGGTTGCAAGAACCACAGGATTTGTCTTTTTTTCTTCTTTGATGCTTTGAAAGTTGCTTCCTTCTGTGTTGGATTTTCTTTTTTTGTCCTCATTTCATATGCAGTGAGAATCACATGCATCTCATCCACCATCAGTTTCTCCAAATCCATTTCTTCAATGGCAGAGACCTTTGCATCAAATCTTAAGGGGGTCACCTTTTGCACAATCATCGGTTCTTCATCCTTCTCACTAGGTCCTCTAATGATGTTGACAATTTTAGCCAATGGATGGATGCCAAGTGGTGATTGCTGAATAGCCAACATATTGAATAGCCGGGTTTAAGCCAACAGATAGATGCCAAGTGGCACCTCTCGACAGGCCAGATATCATCCAATAGAGGAATGCCAAGTGAATGCCACGTGGTGATTGTTGAGTAGCCAAATCTGAACCAACATATGGGTGCCAAGTGGCAGCTCTATATATGATATCTTAGCCAACAGTTGAACACCAAGTGGCAATTGCTGAGTACACAGATCTAAACCAACAGATGGGTGCCGAGTGGCACCTCGTAGGCCAGATCTACAGGGCAAGTGCCATTTCATGATCTATTAACCTGCCAGAATTATAAAGAGCGCCTAGGCGGTTGTCGTTGTCAATGTGGGATATTCGGCCAATGCCCTTGTTAGCTTCTCACACAAATATAGTATACCAGCGCTGCATAGAAATTAAATTGTGTTTGTGCGTTAATACAAGATTCATCTAAATGGTATCTGTTTCGTTTTTCAAATTCATTTCAAACGAAGAAGCTCTCGATTGCGAAAGGTTGAATTAATGTCAAATGGATGTGGCAGGTTGAAGTGGGAAAATAATAAACCTACCTTACAGAACTTCCTCTACTCAGTTTCCTCAGCCTTGGCCAATAGTGATGAGAGAACCAGTACTTGTTTAAGTCCTAGCTTACCCACTACTTGTTGAAGAATCAAGGGCAATTATGTATAGTAGGATTCTTCTAGACTTCATAACAATTTGTGAAGCACTTTTACAATTTATCTTGTTAGCTTAATCTTCTTCTCTTCTTATTAATGCATGTGTTTACTTCATCAAACTGCTACCAAAAACATAAGAACAAGAACACAAGATGTTGGCTCTCTACAAGGGCAAAACCTCTCTCTCTTAGAGAGGAAAACCCTTTCGTAAATTTCTCTTATTGAAGCTTCTTATTGATCAATGCCAAACCCTAGACCCTTGACAAGAATATCCTCCAAGCACAAGTCAAGTCCTTCCTCCTTCCTGCACTTCGTTCCCTGGCACTTCGTCCTCCTTCTTTCGACACTTCGTTCTTCTTACAACTGTTAATAGTCCTTGTTGCACTTTCTCTAGAAGAGACACTTATCCTTGATCTTTAGTGAGACCCTTTACTTGTGATGATCCCTTCCTTCCTCTTGACCAACCGAGCTCCTTCTTCAAGGTGTAGTTGCAGACTTGATATGACTGTCCTGCAGCCCTAAATTCTTGCACATGTGGGAGGTTTCCTTGAGTATTTGGTTCCTTTCTTCTTCGATTGAGAGAGTCTCTTCTTCGCTTTAGCGGGAGGCCTTATAGCCCTAAGTTTCAAGCCCAGATAGTGAGAAGTATGAGACTATTGCATTGTTGCATTATAACCGCAAAGATGCCTCCTTTTCTCGCACGTGTGACTGTGTTTTACCCTAGAAACAGTCCTCCAACCTTCGGTGATGATTTCTCTAGGATTCGTTTCGCCGAAAAGGGACTCCCGCAGGTTAAAAAAGGCCGCATTTCCTCATTTCAGTCACATTGTTTATGGTGTGAATTTTATGTGTTGATGCTTTTAAACCTCTAGATTTAAAGTTACGTAAACTGATTTTACATTCTCGGGTTTCATCCATTATGCTGTGTTAAAGAAAGAATTTAGAGTTTAATTCTGCTGCTGTGCTTTAGCATAGGAAATCAAATCTACATCTGTTACTCAAGGAAGGTTAACAGATGGCTGGGTCACATGGTCTGAAGATTGAACCTCGTGACTTTCCATATTGACACACTTAGTTGCATGAAAACTTGATGTCTAACACTGAACAGTGTATGATAAAAAATATTATGACAGAAAGTGCCTGTGCACATCATTTGGAAAAAAATTCATGCATTCTGTGGGTTTTGAATGATAACTAATAATGTTACCAAGTTAATGGACATGGCTGGTGTCATGTCAAATAGTAATTCTTCATAGGGAAGAACAAACAATCCAAAGACTTTTATAACATCTTTGCATTCACAATTCTTTAGTGAATCCATGTCTGGATGGGAGTCACGCTTAATTGACAATTCTTATTTTAGATCCTCATCTAGTTGATCTAGTTACTAGCCTGACTTGTTTAAACTTTATACAGTGTAATGTGATCCAATGGCCATTCAGTGAAATATTGCAGATCACTGGAAGCAATCTAGTGTTCCAAGTGATATATGCACCTTTAAACAGCTTTACATGAGGGGTATTTATCAACTTATTCTGTAACTAACTATGTATGTTTGGAATGCCAATATCTTCTGACAAGTACTCCCAAACTGGTCATATTGGCATTTTGATTTGATGACTTAATGAGAAAACTACAGTTGTCAGTGTGTTTATCTTACTATCTTGTAGTTGTAAGTTGTCTTTCATTTATGAATTATGAATCATGATTTATGTGACCACTAACATGTATTTGAATTTTGTATGTACTATGCATGCTATAGATCTATGTTTGAAATCAATAAATTTGTATTATTAATTAAAATTTGTGTAAGAAATATCTAATTTTTAATATATATATATATTTATATAAATATATATATATATATATATATATATATATTTAATAAAATAATATATAACGAATCCTACGTGTCCTGTTCCGGGGGGTCAACGTGTCTGAATCCGATACTACGAATCCCAAATCCTACGAATCCCGAATCCCCGTGTCAGGTGACTTAGATGGTGTATGTTTTGTTTGGGAAAGGATTTTGCATACTTGCTAATGAAGATTGTTGCTGTTGTGCATAAAAATCGACATCCTTATATTATCCTTTTATAAATAACAAAAAAAACTTTTAACTAAAGTTTTGAGACAATATTCATTTTATGTTAATTATCGTACATTTTTTTTTTTTTTGTCGGCAAAAGTAAGACCTTTCATTTTCTATTGAAGCAAGTTATAATAAGTACATATATTTGGTGACCTCAACCCGCCCTGAAGGGAAACCGGGTCTATTGGCCACCTGAAGTCTTTGAAAGCCAACCAGTAATAAAAAAGTACCAGCCTATCTATCCATGCCAGGTGAACTATACTACTGAAATCGCTAGAACTGCTTCCTTTCACCATTATAAACAAACTATAAACAAACAGAGGGCTCGGCTATCTAACAAAATCCATGAACGAAGCTTAACAGTCTAGTCTACCTCATTTTCAGGAGGGGTATCTTCAACTTTTATCTCTGGCACTATCTTCTTCAGAAGTTGTTGAATTTCTTCCAGCTTGTTGTCTTGCATGAGCAGGGTGATCTGTAGGTTCTTCATTTCTCTTTTTAAGTTTGGGATGCCCTGAGCCATTTCTGCCATTTCCATTGCTACTTGTTCCATCGCTTTTGCCATAATTCTCTTAACAACCCAGTAAACATGAAGGGCCTGCTTATATAGGGACAGGCGGCTTCTAGTGTTACCTGGATCAGGAATCAAATTTCCCCAGTCCTCCATCTCCGTTTCTGAGTCCTCCTGCAAGGCATTGGCCTCCATTTCCTGGATTATCCTACGTATCTCAGCATTTGTGCCTTCATTATATGCTTTCTCCGCTTCTTGAACCATTTGATACATGGTTCTTCGTCCACGTCGCTGGTCTGCTAGCGGTTCTGAACTCTGTTCCTGCCTTTCAAATTTCCGCCCTCTACCTCTGCCTCAGCATCCTCTACCTCTGCCTGGATTCATAGGATTTTTCCTCGCTGCTGGCTCGCTTCCTTGACCAATTTCAAAACTTATGTTCTCTGTTAAATCCTCGCTTCCCTGTCCTCCGTTTCTCTTCTCCTGATTTGTTTTTCCGTCTTGCTGGTCTCTCCCTGGTCTCCTGGTTTTCCTTTCTCCTCCTTTCCTCGCCTGCGTTTGGTGAGGCTTCTCTATAATCTGCACTTCCTCCTTAAGCCCTTGTTCCTCTATCGTCACTTGGCCTTGGTCTATGCCCTCCCGAGTTCCTCGCTTGGTTCTGACCTGTCCTATCCTGCTTCCCTCCATATTCGTGTCAATCTCAATCTTTCCCACACTCTCCTCGTCTAGTTTCAAACTGATATTGTGATAGCCTAGCTCCCGGCCTTTCTCCTCTTGGTTACTCTCTGCAAATGTTATGTGTCTTACAGTTTCTAAGCTTCTCCCTGTACTCATTGTCTGAGCATAAGTTTGATTCACCTTGGCGAGCCTATTCCAGCTGTGAATATCCCAGCATACCACTCTTTCTTTACTACTCTGTGACTCCACCCTTTGGTGCGGTGCCACTCCTCCTTTACTGCTCTGCGTCTCCTCCCTTTGGCGCGTGCAGTCTTTTGGGTTGCCCTTGTCTTCTCTTATTAACCATGTGCCAGCTGCCTTCCGTCCTCTCACATCAAAGCCGCCGGTCTTACACTCTCCCCTCCTCTCTTGATCACTGCCCTTCTTGCCATCAACTGTCTTCATTACCCTGTCATTTCTTGGCCTCGGGATCCTGCCGGTTCTGAAAGCCATCATGACAGCTTGAATGGTTTTAATGTTTCGTGGTGGCACGCCCTGCCTCCTCTCTACTTTCATGATTTTGCCATGCTTCTCCACCTTCTCCACCCCGATCGGGGGCCATCTGTAGCTTTTTTCATGCAGTTGTAGTCTCTTTGTCATCCTGAGTGATAATCGAGGTAAGGATCTCCCATCGTGGCTTGTCCACCTGCGTTGGCCATATGCTATCTACCTTCCCATCCTGTTCATTGCATCCCCAGTTGGCTAGGAAGTCAGTTGCTTTGTTTCCTTCCCTTTTTACATGGTTAAAAATTTTGTAATCTATACGTTTCATGGTGTCTGCCAAGTCTTGAATTAACCCCGCCGTCCTCCAGCTCTTCGCTACCTGTTCCCAATCTTTACCATTATTCAATTTCCTGAGACTTTCTATAACTAGCTGCGAGTCCCCTTCAATCTCCACCTGAGTATAACCATTTCTAATTGCTATTCTGATGCCTTGGTATACTGCCATCAATTCTGCTTCATTATTACTCATTATACCTCCCCGATCCGCATAGACCCATCTGGTACGTCCTTGGCTATCTCTGAATATACCCCCGAAACCTGCTGGCCCCGGGTTTCCCTTGGAAGCCCCATCGAAATTCAGTTTGATGAAGTTTTCTTGAGGGTAGATAAACTTGGACAGACTCTTACTCTAGGTATTTTGATTTCTTTTGCTTTGAGGATGGACCATACTCAACTTCAGATCTAGACTGTCTAAGATTCGACTTTCTTCTGGGGTTGTTTTCCAGTCCTCTTCCTCCCAGGCTTCCACTAGAATAGTCTCTCTTATGAGAATCTTGTTTCGCTTCCAGATCGATTCAGGAGGGTTGGCTTTGTCTTGAAATATTCTTAGATTTCTTTCTTTCCATATTAGCCATATATTGAATCCCATTACCAGACTCCAGGCTCTCCTCACCACCTGGCATGAAAATTGACCTTTTCCCCACTGGAAGATGGTTCGCTTAATGTCCTGGGGATCCCTGTTTGATTTTCCAAAGAGATTTTCGATTTCAACCCATTGTTGTAGGGCGATTGGGCATGAATTCAGGAGGTGTTCCTGCGTTTCTATGTCTTGTTTGCAAAGGCTACACCTGGGGGGTCCATAGAAACCTCTCTTTTGAATCTGGTCCCACGTCAGGATTCTTCCTTTTCTTGTCAGCCATGCGAACAAGGTTACCTTTGGCCACCATTTATTTTTCCATATTTGTTTCCAGCCTGGTTCCTCCTCTTCTTGTACCTGATGAGTGGTTAGATAGTATGCTTCCTTTACCGTGAAAGTGCCTTTTGCTGATCTTCCCCACCGAAGAATGTCCGGGCCTGTTCTAATTTTTATCCTTCTTGATTCCATTTCTTTTGCAAATACCATTCTCTGTTCAGGATCTATATTATTGTCCCATTCTTCGGGATTCCTCCAAATTCTCCAGGTCTCATCTTGCCTTTCTTCTTTCCAATACTCATTCACATAATGTAACCCTTCTGCTGTTGCCCTTTGATACGTGTCTTGCAAAAGTTGGAGCCCCGCCAATCTCTCTCTTTGCTGCTAGGCTTCCTCCCAAAATTTGGCTGTATTGCCATCCCTTATTTCCCAGAAAGCATGCTTGCTTATAATGTCCCTGTTTTGGCTTGCCAGGTCCCATACTGTGGAGCCCCTTGGGACTTCCTCTAATCTAAGAATGTCCTCCACAGATGTAGGCATTGAGTATTTTTGTGTCCAGATCTTTTTCCATAGATCCTCTCCTCCCTTCATCCACCTCCACCATAGCTTCGCTACCAGGACTCTATTCATAGTACCCGGATCCCTAAGACCTAGGCCTCCTTCTTCCTTATGCTTTGTTAAGCCTTCCCACGATATGAGAGCCCATTTTTTTTGCTGTTTTGGACCTCCCCAGATGAATTTTCTAAAAATTTCTATCATTTTTGTACACACTCCTTTGGGGGCTGCCATAATCGAGAGAGGATAAATAGGAATTGCTTGGAGAGTTGATTTAAGAAGAACAAGTCTGCTTGCTATGTTCAAAGATCGGAATGCCCAATTTGTCAATCTGCTCTTAAGCTTTTCCACCGTTTGCTGCCAGTTTGCAATTCTTAGAGGGTGTAAGGCCAATTGATTTCCCAAATACTTTGTTGGTAATTCTCCTAATCGGAATCCCAGAGTTCTGGTCAAATGTCCTTTGACCGCTTCAGGTGTATTGAAGAGGAAAGTGCATGATTTCTCCCTATTAATCTCAGTACTTGAAGCTTCCATGAAAAGATCCAAAATCCGTTTTATCCTCTTAACTTCTCGTAATGAAACAGCACAAAAAAGCATGATGTCGTCAACAAACTGCTGGTGTGTAATTGGAAGGTTATTTCCCCATGGTCTCAGTCCTTTGATTTTTCCTTCCCTCAGTTCTTTTTTGAGATATCTTCCTAGGCCTTCTGCTGCAATTATGAACAAGAATGGTGATATAGGGTCTCCCTGCCGCAGTCCTCTTGTAGCATTGAACATTGAGGTTGTGGATCCGTTTAAAAGGATGGAGAAATATGGGGTTGATACCATCTCATAAATCCAGTTCACCCATCTATTGCAAAATCCAAATGCCATTAGAATTGATTTTAGGTAATTCCAATTTAGATGATCGTAGGCCTTAGAGAGATCCAGTTTTACCATCATTCCCATTTCCTTTTTCTGTTTGAGGGAATGAATCACTTCCTGAGATACCACTATTCCATCCAGAATTTGTCTCCCCTCCACAAACCCAGTTTGTTCCGGGGATATTATACTAGAGAGAATTGGTTTCAGCGTTTTGGCCATTAAAGTAGCATTGATTTTGTAAATTACATTACAAAGGGCAATCGGGCGAAATCCTTGAGCCGAATCTGAGTGAGCAGATTTAGGAATCAGAGAGAGAAGAGTTGAGTTTAGACCATGCCATACCTTCTGATGTCTTCGCGATTCCTCTACCACATCTAGGATGTCTTGCCCTAAAAAGTGCCAACCTGCTTGGTAAAACTCCACGGTAAACCCATCCGGGCCTGGGGCCTTGTTTTTTTTCATTCCTTTCACAATTTCCTCCACTTCCTCCAAAGTTGCAGCTCTCATCAGGGCTAAGTTTTGGTCCCTCGTGATCATTTTTGGAATTTCATTACATATTCTTCCTATAGTTGTTTCTCTGTCCACCTGAGGCTCCGTAAGGATGTCTTTAAAGTGTTTGACTAGGGTCTGTTCCATTCCTTCGTGTTGCGTTATGCGATGCCCTTCCTCATTTTTAATGGAGAAAATTCTGTTCCTATGTCTATGCTGAATCATGGCCTGGTGGAAGAATCTTGTATTTTTTTCTCCCTCTCGGAGCCAATTTATGTGAGACTTTTGTTTCCACAATATTTCTTCCTGTTTTCTCCGTTCTTCAAGTTGACTTATCAGTAGCCCTTCTTCTCTGCTCCTTTCCTCGCTTCCGCCTTCAGATATAATTTCTTGTTGCAGCCTTTTCATTTTGTCCTCTAACCGTTGCTGCTCCCTGAATATATTCCCAAATTCCTCTTTATTCCAAATTTTTATCTTTTCTCTGATCTCTTTTAGTTTTAGATGGAAGGTCTGCATCTTACTCCGCCCTCTTTGTTGGCTTTGGTTCCACCATTCCTCCACCTTTGGCAAAAATTGCTGATTCCTAAGCCAAAACGCTTCAAACCTAAAGGGTCGTCTTTTTGGTGTCGAGTTGATGCCGATTTCAAGTCTGATAGGCCAGTGATCTGAGCCTATTGCAGGGAGGATCATTGTTTCTACAAAGATATCCATATTCAAAATTTGCTCCGAGATTAGAAATCTGTCTAATCTCGACGCAATTTGATTTTTGCCCCCTCTTCTGTTGTTCCATGTATGTATCCCATTTATAGTGGGAATATCTACCAGTCTTTGCTCCGTTATCGTCTCCCTGAAGGCTTCCATATCTTGATTTGGTCTTCTTAGTCCTCCTCGTTTTTCCGCTAGTGTCGTAATCATATTAAAATCTCCCCCAACTATCCATGGCTTCTCTGGAAGCAGCCTTCGCATAGTCTCCATGTTTTGAAGAAAGCCCCTACGCTCGCTTGGTAAGTGCGGCCCATAAACACCTGAGAGGATTATCCAATCCGATGATCCTATCAGTCTGAAGGTTCCTGAAAGGATTCGCGGGAGGCTGACCCAATTTTCAAATTGAACCTCTTCAGGGTTCCATAAAACTGCAAGCCCCCCTGCCGTGCCTACTGCATCTTGACCCATCACTTCATAATGCGTATTAAATTTTCTCATTATTTCTTCCAATTTCTGTGTGTTAATCTTTGTTTCTTGGATTATCATTATGCTAGGTTTATCTCTCTTCAACCTATCCCTCAGGTATCTCTGTTTTCCTTTGCTGTTGAGACCCTTGATATTCCAGCTTGTTATTATCATTTTAACAGTTTTGTTGGTTGTTGGAATACCTCTGTGAGAGATATAACTCTGCCTAAATTAACCAGCGTCTCTCCTACCACTTGTATTGTTTCACTCATGGGTCGTCGCCCCCTTTTCCTCCCTCCTTTGCCAGTGCTGCCCATTCCGATACTCTGAGGCCCTTGCATTCCTGCTTGCTCTGGTTGATTTGCCGAACATGTTCCTACCTTCTCCTTATATTTTTGAAACATCTCTTTATATAATTGCTTTTGTTCTTCTGGTATGAATCTCTCGTCTAGGTTCCTCCACTCCTCTAATAGTCCTCTCATGATCCGCTCCTCATCAGTTCCTCTATCTTTCTGAGGGTCGACCTCCATTTGAGTTTTCTCATTGTATAGATCTGTGTTTGCCTCTTCTCCTCCTTGTTCCAAGTTTGCCTGAACAGGGTTTTGTTCTTTTGTTTCTTTCAATATCTCCATGTTATCCTCATCACTTTCTTCCTTTTCGACTTCTTCATCCTCCCCCTGGAGAGCTTTGAACTTGTTTCGATTTTCCAGTGGTATTGTTTTGGCTGGTAATTGCGTCCTTGGCATTTCTTTTGCCTGTTTTTTCCTTATCGGCACTTCTTTGAAGCCCTCGTCTGGTCCATCCATTACCTCTGTTGACTTCTCATTTTCAGTCCTCTTCTTCATTGATTCCTCTGCATTGTTTAACGGGCATTGTCTGAAAAGGTGCCCATATTCATGGCATCGCCTGCAGCGAAATGGAATATGTTTGTAATCCACCGGTTGTTGCCACACTTCATCATGGTATTCTAGTTCAATAAATTTAGGAAGCGGCTCTGTTATATTCATATATACACATATCCTTGCATAGGATGTGTATCTTCCTCTTTTGGTAGTCTCGGCTACTTTGACAAATGTTCCAATTGTGTTGCCTATTCCTTCTAAGATCTCAGGGTCCCAAAACTCTATTGGTAAACCAAACAGTCTGATCCAAATGGGGGCTGCTAACATTTTTTCTTTGTCTGGATTGTAACAGTCCTCCCAATGACGCATGAAAAGGCCCGCACTATTCATAAAATAAGGTCCTCCCTCGAAAACTCTTTCCTTGTCCTCCAGGTTAGAGAATATGACTGTAAAAAAACCCTTTGCTCCTAGTTTCATGTCTATATGCCCTTTAGGTTTCCACCTCTGCTGAATCCATTTAAATAGATCCTTTTCTGACGGCCAAAACCCTATAAATTTGCAGATTAAAGCGTGATCCCTCATATAACACCTATATTCTTCAAGTTTGTTGTTTGGGATTACATACCTTGGTTTTTTCAGTGCTCTTGGAAGACATCTGCCGTTTAGTCCTGCTTGCCATCTATTTCCTAGTACTGGCGTGTCTCTGTTGTTTTTCTTTAAGCCACCTTGCATTCCGTCTCTGCTCGATTCCCCTGCTACTATATTTTTGAAGGAGGTGATCTCTCCCCTCCCCTCTACGTTTGCCATTTGGCCGTCAGTTCCTTCCGATTTTTATATCTCCCGTTCCTTCTTTTCTACAATCCTTGGTCTGTTCAGTCTCCAGAGGCGCGCTTCCCTTTACCTTGATCTTCGGCACCCTGCAATTCGCCACTGCTCCGCGTCTAACCCTAGCTACTCAGAAACCCCCCATTTCACTGCGATGTTGATCTCGTTAATTATCGTACATTTATCGATTAAATGCTTAGTAATAACCCTATTTTTTTACATTGAGAAAACAAGAATATAGGAAAAGGATTCGGTATAATATTTTTCTAATTATTTTATATTTTATATTTTTATTTGTCAAGAAATTTATCATAATTTAATAAATCAGAAATGGAACAATTATTGGTTGGTATATTTATAAGAGAAAGCGAGTTTATCACTATTATTTAAGTATAACCAAGCAATCTAGAATTACTTTTGTGGCGTATAAAGAGAAAAAATTTCATTCCTGCCAATTTTTTTTTAATCTTGATCCACCAACCTATTTCTTGGAAAATAAGCTCTTAACTAAGCAAAAACAAAATCAATTACTCTATATACTTTCAAATACCTCCAATTATTTTTAACAAAATGTTTTCCATATATATATATAATATCAAATATAAAAATATCTTATCTTAACTTTAAACATATTAAATTAAAATAATAAATACATTAGTTTTATTTTTAATAAATTAGTTTTAATTAAAAAATATATGTTGAATTTTATGAATAAATATGATGATAATAATGATAATGGTTCTATTGAGTTTTAAAAAGAAAGAACCGTTTAATTAGATTTTTTTATAATTTTATTTTAATGCTCAAAAATATTTTGAAATTAAGTTTTAATTTGGATATATGAAGGATGTTTTAAGAGAAAATGTCAATTTTCAAATTTTAAACTCTTTTTAGTGTCACAAAGATGACATATTCTTTCATCCAAGTGTTTTGGGAATTGTCTAACACCCACTTTCATATGTAATTCATGGGAATTGGTTTGTATTTTAGCAATGTTGATTTTATTCTTTGTGCTAATTAGCCCTGAATGATACTTTTGATCTTCTAGATTATTGTTGACTGCATCTTTGTATTATCTTAGCTTCATTTTATTTTGTAGATCTTTAATGCACTGTGATTTTTCTTTAAATTTAAATGTAATAATGTGCTTAATATTGTTGGTATCCTACAAGATGACATCTTTCTATATTCTCCAATATTTAGACAAAACTCGTCATTTTGTTGCCATTTTTACTTGAGCCAGTAATTATTATGAACATGAACAAAGTTAGAAGCAATTTTGGAAAACTTCTTATAATCAATATTATTTATATTTATATCGTTAATATATATAAATACCTAACCATAGTAGAAAAGATATCTTCTACTGAGAAAATAAGAAAGGATATATGCAAATGAAAATTGTTGTTGTGCTTTTATGTTTCTTCAAATTTGAATCTGTTGCAGGAAAGGCAGTGAGATATCATGTCTCACTGACACTCTGTATGTGTAAGGTTGGTTTAAATCTACATGTCAAGCCCAGATGAGATTGCTAAGCAGAGTTTCTCATTAAAGGAAGGCGCATTGCACACTGAATGAATTCATCGGTTGTCCACAGTTAGAGATTTGCCTGGCAGTTTTACAGGTTGTGATTTTATCAGTTCAGGGCATCTATCATACTGAGTGGTACCAAAATGTGAAAATCTTCTTGATAGGATGAAAATCATTTTACTGAACATCTTGAATGGGCCATGAGCCTGCGAATAAGAACACGTACTTCATTGAACAATGCTTCACCAAATTTACTTCGTCTAATACGAACTTAATTGGTTTTTAAAGAAATTTTTAAAAAAAGTTACGTGGGAGGGTAAGGCACACATCTGCGAAGACTTATTCAGTCGCTTTTTTTCATTTCAAAAATACATAAACATCAGGATTTTCGGGCTCATGTTTAAGCCAGCGTGGGTGGTGCTGAATAATATGGACCTGTCAGATGTCAGGGTTCAATGTAACAATTAATTCCATTTTCAAAATTGGTTTCCTTCGAGTAATTAATCCCCGTTATTGGGCTTCTATCTTTCTTTTTTCACGTTTCTTTTAAACACCAACAATTTTATTTTCTTAATTTAAATATTAAAATATATTTTTAAATCACAATAAGATAGTCATATTGCTTTTTTCAAGAGAAGAAAATATCTTATTTTCATTAATAATAAAAGTAGATACATATGTCAGCATATATCTGTCAAAATCAGAATTGATTTCGCAAATCCTAGATTGTTAGAAATAGTTGCTCCAAGAGTGAACTAGTAACCAATAAGATCTAACATGTTTGTCTTATGCTACTAATGAGCTTTCACCAAGCCAAAAAAATCAAATTTTATAGTTATACCTTTTGCAAAAGGAGAAAAAAAAAAAAAACATATCTGATTGAAAGAATGGAAAAGCTGAGAGAATCCCTACAAGGATTCAAAAATAGAAAGCACCCGAACTAAATAGTAGGTTGTTGTTATGTGCAGAGTAGAACATTTTGCCTGGAACTTATGAAATAACCTTTTTGGACACGAAATTTGCCATAGAATTCCGCTCTCTGAACACATGATTGAAGGCCACTTGTTGAAAGGATCCTATCAATGTTTGGATGCGCTGCATCCAAAAAGTGAGATTGGGCTGACAGAAAGAGGAACTTTGAAGAATCCAATTCCGAACAACTTTGGAGTGGCCAAAAACAACCAGCTTCTCTATGTCAAGCCATTTAACGCAGAGGAGTGCTCCCCTCTCCTCTCCCCATAATGCCAAAAGCTCGGCTCTTTTGTTGGATCCAAAACCAATGGACCAATAGAAATGGAAGAAGAGGCCATCTGCTTTAAAACCAGGTAGACCCTGCTACCACCAACCTTATGAGTTGAAGCCCCATCGAAAATAGCTATAGGTAATTGTGCCCAGACCTCCTTAAGAAACCTATGTCTTGATTGTTGTTTCAAAGCCACCAGGGCAATTTCCATAAAGTAAGTGTCATGTCCACAATAAAAAAATTTGACAAGGAAATTCCGAATTTTGCAATATTGGCGATTAATATATATTTAGATAAATAAAATTAGGAGAAATAAGTTGTGAAAAATTAAAAGAAATCGAACTATGGGAAGAATCAAACCATGGTATCAAAGCATAGTGTGAGAGAAATCGAACCATCGTATGAGGAAGGGAAAGCAAGCATAAAATGAAGACTAGAGCCTCATTTTGATCATTCTATTTTGGCATTTCATTTCTAATTTTGGAGAGTTTGCTTGAGCTGCTTAGCCAAGTCAACCAATGTTTTTTAGCACAAGGAATTTCCAAGCGAAAATTCCACCTCTACCTTCAATGAACTTTGAATGTCACCCTAGGAGAGAATTTGGGAGTTTATTGTAGAATTTTCACTTAGAAATTCACTATTTCTAGGTGTAGAATACAGACTTCGGAGGTTATTTGGAACATCATCTTTCTATTGCAGGTTCTGGGTATTTGCAGGATATTTTCTACTAGTTAGAGGAGGAGTTTGGCACCATTTTTCAAAGATGTTCCTGTATCTTTTAGTTGGGCCGAATTTTCTCTTATAGAGCCTACCGCAAGGGTTGGAGAACAAAGTTTTTGTTGGTGTTTGGTGCTGATATTTGCTAGGAGTTTTTAGTTGGGAGTGATAGCTATTTTCTAGAGGATATTTGTGCACAATTTCTCAGCCATTTTAAAGAGAGTTTTATCATTTCTCAACAATTTCTCTTTGGTTGGGTGCAAAATTGTGTAGCTAGGAGATTCGTTCTATTTTGGGCATTCTGAGTCAGCTGGAATTAGCCCAAACAATTTCTAGATTTTGTTGGTTTGGCTGTGAGGATCCTATAGCTAATTTTATAGAATTTTCTGAGAAGTATTCGAGCCAGAATCATGCATTCTTATAGTAGGTGTATTGCTGGTTAGTTAGGCAGTTTGCATCACATTGTGGGTTCAATTTGGCTTGGAGCTAGGCCAAACGTTTTCTGGGTTTTTTCTAGGTTATAGGAGAGGAGTGTGTGGCTGCAATTTCAGATTGATCCGGGTATTATTGAGGTCAGAATTTTAGTTTCCTTCCATAAGCAGTTAACATAATTTCTTGGTAGTGCGTAGATTTTTGTGGGAACTATTTTTAGCAGCTAGATTAGTGAGGTCTCACATAGGGTTTGCCTAACTTGCATAGCAGGCCCAGGTTCTATTATTCATTTCCATTTATGTACTCAAATTTCTGCATTAACGAAATGGCTCAATTGTTTGGCTTAGTTTCTTGTGTATTTTGATGTGTTTGTTTGGAATTTTTCTAGTGTTGCTGCTTCCTTGTACATGTCTTTGTTATTTGTTGTAAATTTCAATTTGGGATATTATAGTGGTATCAGAGCATCATCTTGGCCAACTGTGGGAAAGCTAACAATACCATGGAGGTGTTAGACATGCATGCACAGTGATTGGTGAATTTATGGACATTCTAATGACACAAAAAGGGAAGAGTACACAGGGGATCATGGAGTAGTTAGTGAGGTGGAAACGACAGATTCTAGGGATGATGCAACAAATGGTGAGAATGCAAATACTTAACGAACAGAGAAGTTGTGCACATGCACACCCAATCCAATGGAACATCACCTACAACCATGGCCAACTTAACCGACCTACCATGCCTTGTTTTCGAGATGAATCAGACAAGGGTAGGAAGTTTGACACCTTTGTAGATTTGATGAGGTCCTTTGTAGATAGGATCGATGAGTATGCGGTATCAGACCCCAGGATCAGGAGGGCTCTATCGTTTGAGGAGCATAGATCAAGAGCGAGATCATCATCTTGGTTCTCCAAGGGCAAGGCCCACTACATGGAGGTGATTCTGGACATAGAGCATGAGGAGGAGAGTGCGCATGAGTAAGAAAACCCTAGTGGTTGTGAGGAGGACATAGATCGACTTAGAGTGACTCCAAAGTCACCACCATTGCATAGCCCAATGATGGCACAGGTTGAGCCATTGGCAGAAATAGTAGAGCATGAACTTGTTGGGCCATCCATTGATGAGGTGCTAGTAGGCACAGAGGTACCCAGAGTTGTGGCTGAGTTTCCAGAGGACAACCACCTACAATAGCATGGAGGGAACATGGAGGGTTGTGAGTTAGATGAGGGTGTTATGTAGGATGAGCTATCTGTGGAAGGGCACTCCATGACTCATGTTGAGCCCATAGTGGAGGAGGATGAGCATTCATCTTTTGGGCCAACCATCGATGTAGAGCAGACAGATGCACAAGTCATCAACATAGCTGCAGTACCTCCGTACAATAGTTCTCTTAAGGCCTATATAGATGGGGCTTGCAACATTATTTGGTTACCTCTGCACAGTGGAGAGAGAGAGAGAGAGAGGCAGAGTTACCTAGTCAGTATGCATGCATTGATCAGGCCAGTGGGACGAGGCAACATCAGTTGTGCAGAGCACAACATTCACAGGTTGGAGTTGTTGAGTGTACAGGTGCAAGTGCATTTGATCCTTCCCTTGAGGTTGGATGGCGAGAGATTCTGAATTGGTACCTAGTGGAGTGGGTTATATTTATGGAGACGATGGTAGTTGGGAGTGAAGCTTCAACAGGAGCTTCCATACATTAGGGATACTGGAGGCCCAGGTTGGCATTGGGATCCAGGAGGGGCTTCCTACCATATACTTGAGATGCAGGATGACGGTTGTTGGGATCCAAGTGGGATTCCCAGCCACATCATGGATGTAGTTGGTGAGGACATTGGCGGTGTGACAGATCCAATGACTAAGAATCCATACACTTTTAGATCTCCATCAACATTAGTGATGGGTTGGGTTGACAGTGGAGTAGGTAGACTTTGCAATTGTTTGAGCATGTTGGTTGTGCATGGAGTCACAGGATGATCAACATAATTTGGCATAAGTTTGTAGGAGGAGGTGGCATTGGTAGGCCACCAGATAGTGCGTTGTATGGGCCGAGGGTTCTCCCTAGTTATGTAGGGCATGTTGGAAATAATACTGAGAGGGGGGGTGAATCAGTATTATCAGATCAATAATATTTCATTTCCCAAACAGATTTATATACGCTACTTCTGTTAAGTTAACTAGCGTGTACACAGTACTGTGATTAGGGAAACCAGCGTATCCCTAGAGAACTTATGATTTAGTCAATTTATCATGTGTTGATCTTTAATCAGTGCATCAGTAACTTATTAAACAATGCAGTAAAAACAGAATAAACCATCACACATAAGCAACACACATGAACACCAAGATTTAAGGTGGAAACCCAATGTGGGTGAAAACCACCTACTGTTGTCATCTTTGTCTTCTTTTAATAATAAGAAAATCTATTTACAATCTTGTACTGGTGCAGACTCATACCAGTACGCAGGCACCCACCTGCAGAAGGCTACAACCTTCTCTCATTTTCCAGCTTCTACTGGAAGGGAGCTGCAACCCCCTAGCTCTTGTACTAGCCAATGTGTTTACTAGTACGTAGGCGCTGACCTACAGAAGGTTACAACCTTCTCTCTTCTTCCAGGGACCACGTTTCATAAATTTTCAGACTAGATGCTCCTGGCACACAACAATATACATGAAGGCCTCGTTTCATCAAATTTTCATACTAGACCCATCAGAAACTTTGAAACTCAAACTGCATCAACCAACAATCAGATCACTGTCACCAGAACACTGTGTTGAACCTAGAACCCTGCATCATCATTCAAAACTAGCTGCAACCTCAAAAATCATGCATCAAAATGTATATGCTACTTTACTGAACCCATCATGCATGTATACACTACTTCGTTTATCAAACCTGCGTATACCTTCAAAACTACTGAAACATAAAACTTTTGAATCAAGTCTGTACCAACCAGCAATATACTAAACATGTACTGTCAATTTACAGAGCTTTACAATCAATCAATCAGATATCAAACTCCTTATGCATTCAGTTTTACATTCAGGTCTAAGAAGACTTCATTGGCAGACAATAGTAAAACAATAGAACTGATTAGATATATTAGTTAGATCTTGAAGAATATACTTTTCTTTTGTGTACGCTACTTGGAAGAGTAGAACCTGCGTGTACATGCGCTTTTACTGAGACGAACCAGCGTATAGATCTGCAAATATTAACTCATAATTTTGTTGTTATTCTAGACTTCAGACAAACCTAGATCATGACATGTAAGAATAAAACAAGTGTACACAATCAGATCTAGCCCAACCAATATCAGATCATTCGATGATAAGTCATTTTGAGGTCTCATGATCCTTGTCAGGCCAGGAGGTAACTCCTCAAATGTAATTGTATTATTCATTTAGGTTGTTCATTATTATATACAAGAGGGAGTGACTGTTCAGTTCATCTCCCGATGACTCTCCATTTCCTCTATTATTTATTTACACTAATTACAGTTGTTCACCCAATCCCTATGATTAGGTGTCAACATTCCCCCCCTTAATCTGAAGGGATGTTGGTGAGTCCAAGCATCGTTCTGAATCTTTCAAGATTTTCTCTTCCAAGCGCTTTGGTGAAGATGTCTGCAATCTACTCATTAGTGGAACAATGGCGAAGATGGATTGTTTTGGCCTCAACATGATGTTGAATCAAATGATATTTTGTATTGATGTGCTTCGTTCGATCATGGAACTTTGGGTTCTTGGCCAACTTTATTGCCGAGGTATTGTCAATCATGAGTGGAGTCGATTGTACTTGTTTTACCTGCAAATCTTCCAAAATTTTCCTGAGCCACACAATTTCTTTTGTTGCCTCAACTGCTGCCACATATTCTGCCTCTGTTTTGGAATCTGCTGGAACTGATTGTTTGTGTGATCTCCAGGAGACAGCTCCTGATCCAAGACTCATAGCATAACCCGAAGTAGATACCCCAGTTTCTTTGTCTCCATCGAAGTCTGAATTAGAGTATCCAATCAAGATGAAGTCGCCCACCTGTGTATACTTGAGTCCAAAGTCTTGAGTTCCCTTCAAGTACTTTAGAACTCTTTTTGCAGCAGACCAATGTCCCTCACAAGGCTTTTTCATAAACCTGGAGAGGATTCCAACAACAAACGAAATTTCTGGTCTGGTAGTAGTCAGATAGTTGAGACTTCCTACAAGCTGTCTATACTTTGTTGCATCCTCAAATTATTTTCCTTAAATGGATGTAAACTTTAAGTTTTGTTCCATTGGAGTAGTCAGAGGATTGCATTTAGTCATGCCAAACCTATTCAATAGATCTCCAATGTACTTATTTTGAGAAAGGAATATGGACGTCGGATGTTGAGTTACTTCAATACCAAGATAGTAATGAACATAGCCCAAATCAATCATTTCACAACCTTTCCTCAATTCCTTCTTTATTGATGCAATGTAGCTCTCATTGTTCCATGTCATCAAAAGATCATCTACATATACCACAAGATATACAACTGTTTTTCCAACCTTCTTGACAAACAAAGTTGCATCATCAAGATCGTAATGTTTGAAATTGAGTTTCAGAAGATGTTCAGTTAGTTTTTCATACCAGGCTCGTGGTGCTTGTTTGAGGCCATACAAGGATTTCACTAGTTTGCATACTTTATGTTCATGTCCTTTCACAACAAATCCTTCAGGCTGGGACATAAAAACATTCTCTTTTAGATCTCCATTCAAGAAAGCAGTTTTTACATCCATTTGATGGACTTTCCAACCGTTCTGAGCTGCTAGGGCAAAGAGTGTCCGGATCGTAGCCTATTTTGCTGTGGGGGCAAAAGTCTCCTCATAATCGACCCCTTCCTTCTGTGCAAAACCTTTTGCCACAAGCCTGGCTTTGTGCTTGTCAAGTGAGCCATCAGCTTTATACTTGTTCTTATAGACCCACTTGTAGCCAATTGATTTGGTTCCCATTGGAGGATCAACCAACTTCCAAGTTCCATTCTCTATCAAGGCATCATACTCCTTTTGCATTGCTTCTTTCCATTCATCATGGGAAGCAACTTCTTTGAAGGAAGTTGGTTCAAAGTCTGTAGACAAATTATATCAACAGGCGAATCAAAGTCATCTACATCACCACCATTTTGTTGGGTTGAATTTCTAGTTCTTGTCTTTCCAACCTCATCAGGATGAACACTTTCAAGTGTCTTTCTCAACCACTTTGGGGGACCTTTTTGAGATGGTCCAAGTAGCTCTGTTGATTGAGTTGGGACTGAATCAAGATTGAATCTCCCAATTCTGTCAATCACATCACTCAAAGTATCATCAGTTGTTGGAGTTTCATGTGAGGGAGAGAGTGGTTCAGAAGAAGATTCCACAGGTTGATCTAGTATAGGAATCCCCTCTTCAAGATGTGGAATCTCATTATCAAATTCTTGAAATTATTTTGCATTTGTGAATCTATCCAAGCGATCAAGTTTCCGCTCAACAACATTGTCAGTTTTGGATGATTCAAGAAAGATTACATCTCTAGATACAACAAACTTTTTATTGACTTCATCATAGAGACGGTATGCTTTGGAGGCGTTTGAATACCCCAGGAAGATACACTTACGACTTCTTGCACCAAGTTTGTTTCTATGTACCTTTGGTATCAATGCATAACATGTGGAACCAAAGACCCTGAGATGCTTTACCGAAGGAATGTGCCCATACCACATTTCATAAGGAGTCTTGTTTCTAATAACATTATATGAACATCTATTCTTTACATATATGGCACATAGAACTTCATCAACCCAAAACATCATGGAGTGCACCGTATTTAAGATTGTCCTATTCATTCTTTTAGCTACTCCGTTCTGTTGGGGATTATAAGGCACAGTGGTTTGATGTTTGATTCCATGTTGGTGAAGATAGTTTTCAAATTCATTTGAAGTGTATTCTTTTCCATTATCAGTGCGAATAGAGCCAATATGAGATTGTGCATCATTTTCAATCCATATATGAAAGTTAATGAATGTTTGAAACGCATCAGATTTGTTCTTCAATAAATAAACCCAACACATTCTGATGTAGTCATCAATAAATGTCATCATATATTTATTTCCATTTGCAGAAGGAACAGGCATTGGACCACATAAATTTGAATGAATGAGTTCAAGTTTTCTATGTGCTTTGGAATGTGAATCATGAAAACACTGTTTGCTATGCTTTCCTAGAATGCAAGCATCACATTGATTAAGTTTCCTAGGAATTGTAGGCAAACCAGTAACACCATTTTTCTTCAACAAGCAGAGGTTGTCATAGTTTAAGTGTCAAAATCTAGCATGCCATAATAAACTTGATGGAAATGTACCTTCTTCATAATGAGAATTGTATGAGAAATTTTGTGCATGAGCAGAGGTACCCTGCGGCTTGAGAAACCTTTCTTCTTCTATCCCCATCATGACAAGTGAGTGGTCTAATTCTTTTCTCACCTCAAGCTTGCCATCAAACATATGAATGGAGTGTCCTTGCTGGCGAATGTGGACCAAGGACAACAAGTTTCTCCTCAGCTGTGGGAGATATAAAACATGATGCAGAAGAAAGTCTGGAAGACCAGGCAATTTAAGCCTGATTGTACCAAGCCCTGATGGCTTGAGTTTTGATTTGTCTGCAAAGTATATTGCTCCATCAACATTGTCAGTAAATTCTTCAAAAAAATCTCTTCTAAAAGTCATGTGGCAAGTTGCTCCTGAATCAAGCAACCAATCATTTTTCCAAGAAGCAAGTGAAGCATTAAATAAGTCTTCATTTACTCCAATATTACAGTGTGCCACAACATAGTGAGCAGATTCAGGTGCTTTACCTTTTTCTTTGTCATTAGTTTTACCTTTGGGTTGGTTTCTTTCCTGCTCAATTCTATCCCAAGGCAACTTGCATGTGGATGCATCATGTGATCCATCTCTTTTGCAGCGTATGCAATGCAAATCTGACTTTTCTCCTTGAGAGTGTCTGCCCCCCCTGCCTCTGAAATTTCTTCCTCTTCCTCTTCGACCACCTCTTCCTCTGGAAGAATCTTGAGCAAGATTCTTCTCTCTATGTGCAAGACACACAACCTCTTCAGAAGACTGAGGAGTTGTCTTCTTTCCAAAAGCTTTCTCTCTTTCAGCAAATTTTTTCACAAGGGAGTCAAAGGTAATGTCTTTGAGGTTTCCATTTGCTTGCAATGACTCTAGATAATTTGAGTAAGTGGGATAAAGTGCCTTGCGAAAAGTTATCAGAGGAATGTCCAGTTCAACATTAGTGACTTTGATATCATGCACAATAGATTTTACTTCCGATGCAAGAGCAAAAGGATCATCATTTTGTAATTCAGGGGTGAACAATTTAATCATGAGTTTAACAACCTCAAGTGCAGAGTGTGAGTCATAGAGTTCCTTCTGTTTTTGTAAGGCTTCGAAAGCATTTGAAAATGACGAAATGTGGTGACTCACCTCTTCATTTACTAATGCTGCAATCAATGCATAAGCCTTGCTGTTCTTATTTTCCCAAATGACGAATTCCTTGTCTGAGGTAGGTTGTTCTGGCTCTTTATCTCCGTTTCCAACACACACTTCTTTCCACAGCTCATTAAAAATGGGTGTGTTTGATTTTCCGAGAACACTCAGGATAATTTTCCTTCCCATTGACGACCACTCCCACAATAGATATTAATGACTGCATTTAAAAAAAGAATATACTTCTGCTGCCAATACGCTGTAAGAAATTGCACTTCTGCTTGTAAAAAAAAAACTACAATTTTAATGTATATAACAGAGGTATGGACATGCTCACAAAACCCAACAGATGAGTACAGATGTAAGGCTTCCGCTTCAGAAGGTCCGATTTAGAGATGATCCACACAAAAATTGAACCTCAATGTCTAACTATCAACAAAGCACACATTCCGGACCTGTATCTCTAATGAAGACAAGCACATTTTTCATTAGATAGATGCATGTGTACATCCTATACAGGACTCAAATAAAATGCCTCTTTCAAAATTCACCAGTACAGCCCACTTAAAAACATATTAGAATAGATAATAAGGCATGTAATCCACAGGTTTTCTTCACTGTTAATCTGAGAGTCACAGTGTAAAACTTCGTGTCAAAGCAAGCACCCATGAATTTTTTTAGTTGTTGCTCGTGCAAAAGGTATATAGCTCAAGCTATACCAGATAAGTGCACAAAATTCAATGATAATTGCTAAGATGTGAGCAGCGTAATATGTGAGCCAAACAACGTGGTATTTGGGATAGGGTATATAACTGTGTGAGCAGCGTAATGGAGGAGCGTTGGGACAGCAAGTTGAAATGATTATGAAAACAACATTATGGAGGAGGGAATATTTAGGGAAGGCGGAGGGCTAATTGCCAACGTATAGCCAGCGTATAGCCAACATAGTGGTATGCGCAGTGGGAGGTGGTTGTCAGAGTGCATTAACCATACATATATAACATCCAATTAATTCAATACAGAGAAGTAAGTGGGCAAATATAATAATGGCAGATGTGACAGACTGAGAGTTACAAGGCAGAGAGGGAAGCCAAAAATGGGGCTGACTCTGATACCATGTTAGGCCAAGAGGTAATTCCTCAAATGTAATTGTATTATTCATTTAAGTTGTTCATTATTATATACAAGAGGGAGTGACTGTTCAGTTCATCTTCTGATGACTCTCCATTTCCTCTATTATTTATTTATACTAATTACAGTTGTTCACCCAATCCCTATGATTAGGTGTCAACAATCCTGATCCAACATTGAATTCAAGGTGCACAAAATATTTTAGATCAAATCACAAATATAGCCCCTGTAACATAAAATATACTTTAAATAGAAGTATTCCTTAGAAACCCTTTTCACGTGCGCACCCTGGCCTAATGATCTTCTCCTCCTTATATAGTTTTTGGCCTTTCTCAATACCTCGAACCAAAACCACTTAGGACCTGTGGTATTCTTGTGCGAGATCAAATAGTCGTTACACCACTCAATATTGTGGTCTAATACCATGGTATTGACCCCTGGTATTCTCTACTCTTGAAATTCCTTGATTTTCCAACTTGTACGCACTTTTCCTCTTGTAGGAGTGCTGGTATACGTATACGCACTTTTTGTTATGTGGACCTGCGTGTATACGCTGTTTGACTAAGTGGACCTGCGTATACATCTTAAACTGCTTTTCACCATCCTTTACCTTCAACTTCTTCATTCTGATTAGTAGACTTGAGTTCTGTTTTCCTATTCTTTTGTACCAATGCCCTGTTACATCTGAATGGATTTGTTACACTATGGGTTACCCTTCATCAAAACTGAACTGACCTGTGAGGTAGTTGCCATCAAGGACAACACTTGTATCATAATGCCAACAATCTCTCCCTTTGGACTTGATGGCAACCATGCTGGTGTTGATTACTGCAAGCTGTAGAAACTGTTAGAGATAACAAGCAACACCAAAATACTCTCCCCCTTTGACATCAAGGGCAAAGGGCAGACCAATTTATTCTCCGCCTTTGATATACATTATGTTGTCCATGCTCCCCCTGAGTACATCCTGAGTCTATAGAGATATGTTTCGAAAGAATAACATGACTCTATAACTCAACTAAGTGAGTATGACCTCCCTATGACTAATGAATCATACATACATCAATCACCCAACCAAGTGGGGATACACCATATTTGACTCATCCACCCAACCAAGTGGGGATATACCAATTGTTTATACATGACAGAAATACATCAATTATTACAGCATCCATCCCATGCAAAGTGGGGATACAAATTACATCATATGTCCAATAGGACTCATTCAAACATAGACCATGGCAGAACAAATCATATCACACTCTAGATCTTTACATGAATTATGCAACAAATGATATAAGTATCTGAAGCCATAGCTGAACTCAGCAACCATTATGTCAACAATGAAGGCCAATGCTCCCCTTGAACCTGTGCTATTGTTTTTCTGTCAGAAAAACATATACGCTCCTTCAGCCACAGAAACCGACGTGTATATGCGACTATACTTCATGAAGCCCGTGTATAATAACCTTCCTCTGAAAACTAGATTTAGCAGCAGGATGATGCAGCAACTACTCCCAGCTTTCGTTTGAGATATTCAAATGTTTCTCTGGGAAGCGGTTTAGTGAATATATCAACAACCTGTTCTTTGGAGGGAACATACTCCAATTTAACCTTTTGTTCAAGCACTTGTTCTCGTAGAAAATGGTACTTAATGGGTTTAGTCTTGGAGTGCATGACAGGATTTTTCAAAATACTGATGGAACTTGTATTATGTCATAGAATGGAGATGGGTGGAGTACATGTGATCTGAATGTCTTGCAATGTTTGCATCATCCAAAGTAGTTGTGTGCAGCAAGATGCAGTAGCCACATATTTTGCTTTAGTTGTAGATAAGGCAATCGAACTTTGTTTCTTGCTCAACCAAGAGACCAACCGTGAATCCATATAGAATTCTCCTGGACTAGTACCCTTTCGATCATCAACATTTCCTGCCTAATCTTCATCTGTATATGCATGAAGAGTAAGGTCTATATCTTTAGGATACCATAGTCCAAAGTCCTGAGTTCCTTGAAGATCTTTGAAAATTCTTTTGACTACCTGGAGATGTGATGCCTTTGGATTTGCTTGGAACCTTCCAATAATTCCTATTGCATGCACGATATCAAGTTTGGTACCTGTTAGATAAAGCAAACTTCAAATCATAGATCTGTAAGTTGGTTGGTTTACTCCTGGTGATTCATTGTTAGAATTGAGACTGCATCCTATTACCATTGGATTACATACTGGTTTAGAATCTTCCATTTCGTACTTCTTGAAGATCTGCTTGAGATATTTTGTTTGTGAAAGAAAGATACCATCTTTTGTTTGCTGTACTTGTAGACCAAGAAAATAAGTAAGTTCACCAAGTAAGGACATTTCACTGCATTACTGAAGAAAACTTCTGACTCATGGATTCTTCATTGCTACCAAAGATGATATCATCAACATAAACAACAATAATTAGCAGTTTATCATTTTCAATCTTTGTGTATAAATTGCTATCTGCAGAACCTTTTGTGAAACCTTGTTGTTGTAGATATTTGTCAAGGCGGTAATACCAAGCCCTTGGAGCCTGTTTTAGACCATAGAGAGCCTTTTTGAGCTTGCATACGAGTTTTGCATCATTTCCAAGAATGAATCCTTCTGGTTGTTCAATATAAACTTCTTCTTCTAAATCTCCATTAAGAAAGGCTGATTTTACATCCATCTAATATACTTTGAATTTTCAAAAACTAGAGAGAGCAAGAAAGATTCTTATGGCTTCAAGTCTGGCAACAGGTGCAAAAGTTTCTTCAAAATCTATACCTTCTTGTTGAGCATACCCTTTACAAACAAGTCTTGCCTTGTTTCTAATAACTTCTCCATTTTCATTCAGCTTATTCTTAAATATCCATTTTGTTCCTATAACATTTTTATCATGAGGTCTAGGAACTAATTCCCAAGTATCATTCTTTTCAATTTGGTCCAGTTCTTCATCCATGGCCTTGACCCAACATTCATCTTTGCAGGCTTCATTTACATTCTGAGGTTCGGTGGAGGATAGTAATGCTAGATAGCTTGAGGTCCCTGTAAGAGTTCTTCTTGTCTGTACACCAACCCCCTTTTCTCCTAGAATTTGAGATTCTGGATGATTCTTCTGAACATACCTGGATGGAGTCTTTTCCCTGTCTGTTGTATCTTCTTCTGGTGCTTCATTGGTTTCTTCTTCTATATCATTTTGATTTGATGCAGGAAAGCATTCCCCAACTTCCTCACTGTCATATTCCTCTGTTGATTTCATTTGTTCCGGATTTCTGCATGCTTCATCAATTACAACATCAATGATTTCAACAATTTTCTGAAGTCTTTTATTATAACATTTGTATCCTTTACTTCTAGATGAATAACCAAGAAGAATTCCTTCGTCTGCTTTGGGTTCGAACTTACCAAGTTTTTCATCAGTCCTTTTGATGAAACATTTGCTTCCAAACACTCTAAAGTGTTTTATAATAGGAGGCTTACCATACCAAAGTTCATATGGAGTTTGATTGCTATTTATCCGAACATTTTCTTTGTTGAGAATAGTCACGGCAGCAAATGCAGCTTCACCCCAGAAGGTTGCAGGGGTTCCAGATTTATCAAGCATTGCTTGAGCCATTTGTTGAACGGTTTTGTTCATTCTTCCCACCATGCCATTTTGCTGAGGAGTTCTTGCGACAAAGAATTGCCTCTTATTCCATGTTGTTCACAAAAGTCAAAGAATTCATCTACTATGAATTCTCCCCTTCGATCAGATCTGAGACATTTGATTTTTCAATCTGATTCATTTTCAACTAAAGCTTTGAAGGCTTAAAATTTTTCAAATGCTTCATCTTTATGCTTTAGTAGACCTATCCAACACATCCTAGAAAAATCATGAATAATTAAAATAAAGTATTCTTCTCCATGAGGTGACTTTTTCCTTGTTGGTCCACATAAATCAGTATGGATGAGTTCAAGAGGTTTACTTGCTGATCCTTCTTTTTCATTGAAGTGAACTTTGGTTTGCTTAATGACTTGACATGGTTTTCATATGGTATTTTTTGGGATGTTGATATCTAGAAGATCACGAATTGCCTTGAGCCTGCATGCTTTTCTTATTTGAGAAAAGATTAGATGTCCCAATCTTCTATGCAATAGCTAGTTTTCATCTGTTTTGCTTAGATAACATTGTTGTTGTCCTCCTTTGAGTATCTATAAGTTGTTTGGAGTTCTTGTTCCTTTGGTCACGGTCTTTCCTGTATCAAGCTCACGAACCACACATCCGTTTGATTGAAACACAACTTCATTTTCTTGATCAGACATGTGACTGACACTCAACAGGTTATGCTTTAAACCATCTACATACATGACATTTCCAGCTTTAACCTTTTCTTTCAAGAAGACAGAACCTTTACCTTTAATGACAGTTGGAGTGTCATTTCCAAATGATACATTCTTTTCCTTTTCTAAAGCATTATATGAATGAAGTTTCTCTTTATCACTTGTCATGTGTTTGGAGCATCCGTTGTTGATGTACCATTGATTTTCTTGTCCTTCTGCATAGAGAGCTATGCCACATCTTTTTGATTGAGATTCCTTCTTTCTCCATATCTTGGGAATTAATAATGTTTCCTCCTTTTGAAGTGATAGCCAAAATTTGCTCCTGCATTCAGATTCTTCATGACCAAAGTTGTTACAAATCAAACATTCTACTTCATTTTCAAGAGGAGAAAAGTTATTATAGGAACTTTTCTTGATTCCTGTTACACTCCTTTGATTTCGTGCTTCTTTAGACATGATGGTTTTGTAAGAAACACATTGAGAAGCCTTATGCCCAAAGTTATGACATGAAAAACATTGCCCATTAAAGAAGTTTTTGCGATCATATAATCTTTTGGCATTGTTTACCTATTGGTTGAAGCTTCTACTGATATTCATCCTTGGAGTAAATTGGGTATGATTTACCTTATGAGTAATTTTTTGCCTTTGCTGACGATTGACATATTGTTCATTGGTCTTTGCTGCATCAAGATAGCTTCTGGTGGAGGCTGACGATTTCTGTGATTGAGATGATACTTCAGTATATCCAAGATCTGTCTTCATCAGAGGAGAACGCTGAACTTTGATGATTTCATTTAAAGTTTCAAATCCTTTAGCAAATCTAAGATTAAGAGATTTTGTCTTCTCAAGTTCTTTTCTTAGACCCACAACTTCACATTCTAGATTTTCATTATGTTTTTCTCTTTCAGTGGGTTGGTGTGTCAACGTATCGATGATCATATTCTTTTCTTCAAAACAGATTTTGAGTTTAGTGATTTCTTCAAGAAAATCTTCCTCTTCTAAGGCATCCAAAAAATCATCATTGTCATAAGCCATGAGTAGTCTATAATCTTGGTTAGGTTCATCTTCATCACTATTGGATAAGCCATCACTATCTTCATGCGTATAGTAACTCCTTCTATTCACAGCCTGTTTTCTATTTCATTTTGCATATTCCTTTCCTTTTATCATATTTATCTTTATGAGGACATTTGGCAGCATAATGGCCGACTCTACCATAAGCAAAGAATTTGAAAGGTAGCTTACCTCTGAATCTCCCAAAACCCCGTTGAAGTTTCTTGACAAAATTTACTTCATCTTCTTCTTCTGAAATGTGTTCTGATTCATTGTGCTCTTCCTTTTCTTTTACCTTTGCTAACGCTTTAAAATCGGCTTCTCTCATATCTGATGGACTTCCTTTTCTCATTTGAAAGGCAGTTAGGATTCCATGGAGTTGAGTCACAGTAATAATTTGAAGATCCTATTTTTCTTCTATGGAAGACACTTTTGACTCAAATTTAGAAGACAAAGATCTTAAAAATTTCTCAATTGAATTAGCTTCCTTTATCTCTTCACCCAGATTCTTCATACAATTAACAATCTCATCTATACGTAAAAAGTAACTAGCAACACTCTCATCACTATGCATCTTAAGAGTTTCATACTGAATTCTGAGAGTTTGAAGCTTAACACGTTTTACCTGAGAGTCTCCTTCGTAGATCTGAATGATTTTGTCCCATATCTCTTTGGTTGTCTTGAGCTGCATGACTTTGACAAATTTTGATTTTGACAGACTTCCCAATAACGTATTGACAGCTTTGGCATTGGTTTCGTATAACTTCTTACCTGTAGAGTCTGTAGGAATTGCTGTTGGAAATTGATATCCTCCTTCCACAATTTCCCAAACATCGACTCGAACTGATTGTAGATAGGCTCTGGTTCTTATTTTCTAATACACTAAGTTGCTCCCATTGAAGATTGGTGGTCTGATGGATCCCATGCCTTCATGATTATTCATCTTGAAAGATCTTCCTTCAAGTGATAAAGCTTCTTCTAAAGGACCTGCTCTCATACCAATTGTTGGAAATAATATTGAGAGTGGGGATGAATTAGTATTATCAGATCAATAATATTTCATTTCCCAAATAGATTTATATACACTACTTCTGTGAAGTTAACTAGCGTGTACACGCTACTGTGATTAGAGAAACCAACGTATATTTAGAGAACTTGTGATTTAGTCAATTTATCATGTGTTGATCTTTAATCAATGCATCAGTAACTTATTAAACAATGAAGTAAAAACATAATAAACTGTCACACATAAGCAACACACATGAATGCCGAGATTTAAGGTGGAAACCCAATGTCCACCTGCTATTGCCGTCTTTGTCTTCTTTTGATAATAAGAAAATTTGTTTACAATCTTGTATTGGTGCAAACTCATACTAGTGCGCAGGCACCCACCTGCAGAAGGCTACAACCTTCTCTTGTTTTCTAGCTTCTACTAGAAGGAAGCTGCAACCCCCTAGCTCTTGTACTAGCCAATGTGTTTACTAGTACGTAGGCACTGGCCTACAGAAGGCTACGACCTTTTCTCTTCTTCTAGGGACCACGTTTCATAAATTTTTAGGTTGGATGCTCATGGAACACAACAATATACTTGAAGGCCTCGTTTCATCAAATTTTCATACTAGACCCATCAGAAACTTTGAAATTCAAACTGCATCAACCAACAATAAGTTAATGTGAACAATCAGATCACTGTCACCAGAACACTATGCTGAACCCAGAACCTTGCATCATCATTCAGAACCAGTTGCAACTTCAAAAATCATGCATCAAAATGTATACGCTACTTTACTGAACCTAACCTGCATGTATACGCTACTTCCTTTAATCAAACCTGCGTATACCTTCAAAACTACTGAAACATGAAACTTATGAATCAAGTCTGTACCAACCAGCAATATACTGAACATCTACTGTCAATTTATAGAGCTTTACATAGGCAATAGAAGAGATCACCCTTCTCACTTATACAATCAATCAATCAGAGATCAAACTCCTTATGCATTCAGTTTTACATTCAGATCTAAGAAAACTTCATTGACAGACAACAGTAAAACAACATAACTGATCAGATAGATCAGTCAGATCTTGAAGAATAGACTCTTTTTTTGTGTACACTACTTGGAAGAGTAGAACCTGCATGTACACGCACTTTTACTAAGATGAACCAGCATATAGATCTGCAAATATTAACTCATAATTTCGTTGCTATTTCGAACTTCAGACAAACCCAGATCATGATATTTAAGGAATAAAACAGGTATACACAATCAGATCTGGCCCAACCAATATCAGATCATTCAATGATAAGTCATTTCAGGTCTCATAATCCTAATCCAACATTGAATTCAATGTACACAAAATATTTCAAATCAAATCACAAATATAGCCCTGCAACATAAAATATACTTCAGATAGAAGTATTCCTTAGAAACCCTTTTCACTTGCACACCCTGGCCTAATGATCTTCTCCTCATATAGTTTTCGGCCTTTCTCAATACCTCGGACCAAAACCACTTAGGACCCGTGGTATTCTTGGGCGGGGTCAAATAGTTGTTACACCGTTCAATATTGTGGGCTAATGCCATGGTATTGACCCCTGATATTCTCTACTCTTGAAACTCCTTGATTTTCCAACCTGTACGCGCTTTTCCTCTTGCAAGAGTGCGTGTATACGTATATGCGCTTTTTGTTCTGTGGACCTGCGTGTATACATATGCGCGCTTTTTTTTCTGTGGACCTGCGTGTATACGCTGTTTTGGCTAAGTGACTTGCATATACATCTTAAACTTCTTTTCACCATCCTTTACCTTCAACTTCTTCATTCTGATTAGTCGACTTTAGTTCCATCTTCCTTCTGTACCAATGCCCTGTTACATCTGAATGGATCTGTTACATTGTGGGTTGCCTTTCATCAAAACTGAACTGACCTATGAGTGAGTTGCCATCAAGGACAACACTTGTATCATAATGCCAATAGGGCATAGTGGTCATGGAGGAACAACACTGTGGCATCGCCACTGGTACAGATAGGGGGATTCACCTCTCGTGTCTCTCAAGGAGGTTTTGGAGGTGAGGTCCATACATCAGATGGTATGGTGATGCGACAGTCGAGGTGGAAATACTGGTAAGGTGCAAGCCGACGCGTATTGTCTCAGCATTATATCATGGCATCCCACTAGCATGTAGGAGCATGCAACGTCAATAAGTGATTTGCGGGTGAGCACATAGATGCATGGTGGTGTGTTTTGGTGCATGGATTTGCACCATGGAGTGGGAGGAGCGACTTACATCACATTGTGTTTGCTAGTGGAGTGACAGATGCATTGACACATATGGGATACCATATGGTACATGGTGGTACAACAGTGAGCGTTGGTATCCCATGGTACACGAATGGTGCCTTGGAGTTCAGTGCTATGCAAAGGTGTGTATTTATGTACAGAAGAGCATGATGATGCACAACAATTTGTTGGAGTGTTTCCACCGGAGAGATCTCCTGACGGGGACTTCAGGCAAACCATTTGGTTTGGTACACCCAGATTTGGAGAGCGAATTAATCATAGGGTTGACCGTGAGCTTCCATTTATCACTCTCCAGCATTTCTATTGTCTCTTGATGCTCTCATCACGAGAAACATGAACCAGGAAGGTCATCCGAGACAGTTGGATACGAGATGGTGCATCAGGTGAGAGGTTTTCGAGACATGGCATATGGTTAGGGTGTGAGTTGGTAGGTGCAGGCTTGGGGATGGTCAGATCTGTTGCAGGGGTAGCGCGTGCTACACCCTTGAGCCCACATTTAGGGATATGTATGAAACCTATTGGGAGAGACATTTCAAGATGTCTCAAGAGAATATACAACAGTTGGTTTACCCATCTTGTAGGCAAATGCTTAGTTTGTAAGCAGTTTTGAGTAGCGCCTACAGGAGGTAGGATAGCAGATCTCATAGTTGAGCATGGCACGTGCATGGAAGTCTTACACACACTGGAATGATTCAGGATGTATGGAGTACATATACTGATTACATATAGGAACCTGAGACGTGGCATGATTTGGTGCCAACAGTAGTTAGGACTATGCCATAGTCGATATGCCTATTGGATGCAGGGATTCAATTGGATGACTTATTACTCTATTTTGTGACGAGAAAGATTAGGTTAGAAAGTGACCCAACTCACTTTTCCTTTGACATATGTGGGAGTGCCAAGGCCTTAGTCACATGGCAAGGGTGGCTTTCCTTGTTACTGCTCTAGACCGAGATTTGCGGTAGATGGGTAGACATTGATATCATGGAGATGTCAGGGCAAGATGATCTTGGCCTTCATAGATTTTTCACCATCAGGTTCCATCAGATGAGGATACAATCTACACATGATGAGAATTTTTCCATATTCAGAGTGGTGCAACGACAGTATGGTGGCACCCTTTTGACACTGGCGTGGGATTCAGGCATCACAGGATTTCGTGGTTCAACTACCCTCAGGGGTGAGTTGGTTCCTAGAGGGGAGATCATTTAGATCTTCCATTGGGTTTTAGTGGCTTGTTGTTGGCATGGGGGACTTCTCCAGCATGGCAGGATGCTAACCAAGAGGAGATCAAGGGGAGTTCATGTGGGATATAATTCATCTCCACAGGGGTTGGATTGTAACTTCAGGAGCCTACTCTTGATGTACTTGAGATTGACTACTTAGTAGGGTAGCTTCACAATGAGCTGCTCAGGATTATTTATTATCATGATGCTCTACTTATTGATAATATGCAGAGGGCTTCTAGTACCTATATCTGGTTGGAATGTGAGTGGAGCAAGGTGTGCTTCACCTTGATCAGGGTGGCTTGGCGTCTTGGTATTGAGGAATTCCTTCATGTCAAGATAATGTTGAGATTCGGGATGACTCAGTGGTACATTTCGAACCCTGGTATTGTTGGTGGATTACAGTGATGATCAACAGTCAGAGAGGGTACTTGTTCAGGAATTGCATGAGGAGAAGCAATTTGGCAAGGAGGACTGTCATGTTCCCAATTAAAAAATTTGACAATGAAATTCTCAATTTTGCAATATTGGCGATTAATATATACTTAGATAAATAAAATTAGGAGAAATAAGTTGTGGAGATATAAAATAAATTTTGGAGAAAAGGCAATGGTTGGGACTTACGAAAACAAGAAAAATTGAAGTGAATATAAATTGTGGAGATTACCAAAATGGAAATTGAACCATGAGAAGAATCAAAACATGGTATGAGGAAGGGAAATAAACCATAAAAAGGAAGACTAGAGCCTCATTTTGATCATTCTATTTTGGCATTTCATTTTAAATTTTGGAGGGTTTTCTTGAGTTGCTTAGCCAAGTCAACCAGTGTTGTTTAGCACTAGGAATTTCCAAGCGAAAATTCCACCTCTACCTTCGGTGAACTTCGAGTGTAACCCTACGAGAGAATTTGGGATTTTATTGCAAAATTTTCACTTAGACATTCGATATTTCTGGGCATAGAAGACAATCTCTGAAGGTTATTTTGAGCATCATCTTTCTATTGCAGGTTTTGGGTATTTGCAGGAGATTTTCTACTGGTTAGAGGAGTTTGGCACCAATTTCTCTTATAGAGCCTATGCAGGGGTTGGAGAACAAAGTTTTGTTCGTGTTTGGTGTTAATATTTGCCGAGAGTTTTTCATTGGGAGTGATAACTATTTGCTAGAGGATATTTGTGCACAATTTCTTAGCCATTTATAGGAGAGTTTTATCATTTCTAAGCGGTTTCTCTTTGGTTGGGTGAAAATTATGTATCTCGGATATTCGCTCTATTTTGGGTATTCTGGGTCAGTGGGAATTAGCCCAAATGATTTATGCTTTTGTTGGTTGGTGTGTAGGGCGTATTGCTAGTTAGATGGGTAGTTTGCATCACATTTTGGGTTCAATTTGGCTTGGATTTATGTCAAACCTTTTTTGGGATTTTTTGGGTGATGGGAGGATTTTATGGCTGCAATTTCAAATCGATCAGGGCATTATTGAGGTCAGAATTTCACTTTCCTTCCAGTAGCAGTTAGCTAAATTTTTGGGCAATGCGTAGATTTTTGTGAAAACCATTTCTAGCAGCTGGAATAGTGAGATCTCACCTAGGGTTTGCCTAACCTGCATAGCAGGCCCAGGTTCTATTATTCCTTGTCATTTATGTACTCATATTTCTACATTAATAAAATGGCTCAGTTGTTTGATTCAGTTTCTTGTGTATTTTGATGTGCATGTTTGGAATTTGTTTATTGTTTCTTCTTCCTTGTACATGTCTTTGTTGTTTGTTGTAAATTTCAATTTGGGATATTACATTAAGATGATATCTTAATGCATAATAACCTCACCTTTGCAGGTGTGTTTTTGAAAAATTTCCCATTTCTACTTCTTTAAATACCCCAAAAGACGTAAAAAGACAGAATTTGAAATTATTTGAATTGTTGGACCCACTGTGATAAGCATCGATCAATATACCCCCCGTACAATTTATCTTGTAGCTTGAGGATATGTAGAACCCCTCTCCATACCGAGACTGTGAAGGGACAATTCAGAAAAAAAGTCTACCACATCTTCCTCATTTTCCTTGCAAAGTATACACCAGTCGGTGCCTTGAAAACCTTTTCTAAGGAGATTATCCCATGTAATGATCTTGTTATGAGTCACCATCCACATAAAAAATTTCAGCATCATAGGAATGTTCCACTTCCTTGAATTGGAGAGCCAAGAGGTGCTTCCACCCCTGTAATAGTCCATGGTGATATAATTATAGATCTCTTTAACCAAAATATGATTATGTTCCATATTTCCATCCTATGCCAACTTATCTTTTTGATCTAAAACGACTATTCCAACGTGAGATAATTGAAAAATATATTGAGACCATTCCATAGAAAGATGATCTGGTAAGCCAATATCATAAGCATAGAGCCATAAGCGTGTAGCAGAGAGAGAGTTATCATCAACACATATTTGTTTCATAACATATAAGTCTTTTGCATGTAAGGACTGAAGCAAAGGGACATAAAGAGACAATATGTCTGCAGTCCCTTTTAAAGCGTGCAACACAATTTGTATTCTATCACCCCTCCCAAGTTCCCATCTCATGTTTCTTATGAGCCAATGTTTAACTCTCAGCCTGCTTCTCCAAATGTAGGAGGCCCTATTACATTTTGAAGCCCCCTGCCTTATCCAATCCTCAACCGACTTGTTTTTTAAATATTTAGCTTTAATGATTTGCTGCCAAATGGCTCTACCCATAAGACCACGCCTTAAATTCTTGACTATAAGAGCTATACAAAAATTCTCAATATCCTTGATATCCCATCCATCATCCTTTTCATGCTGAGCCAGACATTTTAAGCCGATGAGATGTATTTTATTGCGGAGACTTGTCCCATCCCATAAGAACCTGACAAGAATTGCATCAATTCTTTTTAAAATAGCTTTATGCAAATCGTATAAGTGCATCCAATATAGAGAAATATTTTAAAGAACCAATTTGACCAAGACCAGTGTCCCTCCCAATGAGAGCCATTTGTTTGACCACAATGTTAATTTGCGCTAAAATTTGTGAATCAACTAGTGCCAATCATTGACAATATAAATATTAGACTTCAAAATAAAGCATAAATACTTAAACCCTTGCTCCATGGGGGACTGTTACACCTCAAACATGTTGGAAATATCCTTTATAATAATCTCCTTTTGGGAATTTGAAATGAGTAATGATTTTTCTTTGTTCATGTATAGGTTTGTAGCTTCACCGAAACATGTAAGAATCTCGTAAAAATCCCTCCATTCAACAATAGAAACACGACCCGTGAATAACATGTCATTGAAAAACATTGAATGAGAAATATAGATGCTTTTAGAAAGCCTACAACCCTATATAATATCATTAGATCTGACCTCATGAATACCCCTGCGCATCCCATCTATAACCAAGAGGAAACGTAGAGGAGATAGCGCGCAACCTCGTCTGAGACCTCTTGAGGCTGTTGACCTAGGTTGTCATTGATGTCAATATGGCAATATTCTAGATACTAGATGATGATATTAAGCCAAGGGGAAACAGAGCAGATCCATGAAGAGACAGGAGCAAGGCCATCAGGATAGCCAAGCCATAAGCAAGAGTTTGTTAACGGAGGAGTCAACAAGAGAGGCATACTACAGAATATCATAGCAAGAGAGGCATATCGGAAAAGGTAGAAACCATCAAGGTATGAAGGTATCAGAGGAGGACTTTGAAAGACATTGCCAAGCCAGAGGAGCGACATTGGAGCAAGAGGAGCCACAGTCGGAGCTACAAGAGGAGCCATATATATATGCCATAGAAGAATATATCGGAGGAGAAAATGGTATACAGAGGAGAAAACAGAGCAAATAGAGGAGAAAATGGAGCAATTAAAGCTATTGGAGGAAGAAAAGAGCAAAACAGAGCTATATAGTATATATACATGCATTTACACTATCGGAGGCACAGAGTCATGTATATATGTGCATTTACACTATCGTAGGCGCAGACTTATATATATATATATATATATATATATATATATATATATATATATATATATATATATATATATATATATATATATATATATATGTTTATGCCACCGATAATGCAAATGCATATATATATATATATATAGGCCATATACACTATCGGCGACAAAAACCATACATATATGCAATACACTATCGGAGCGGGCATATACATAAATATCGGCGACAGTGGAAATCGATGGTTCGGCTATGTGCCATCACCCCAAACCCCCGATTGCGATACATATATGTGGACCCGACGACATATATGTCCGGGTATATAAACAGGTAAAGTCCGGATAGTATTTCATATATATTGTTATGTATACGGGCCTTAAACCTCACCACGTTAAACACTTGCAAATTGCAACAGATATATATATATATATATATATATATATATATATATATATATATATATATATATATATATATATATATATACGCGGACCCGCTGCAACATTGTGCTCTGGTTTAATGACATATCGCATCCGCCATATCGCAAGAGCTTAAAGCCTTGCCGTTTCGAAAGTGCCGATTGCGATATTTGTCGCGGACCCGATGGTCCGATTGTAACACAGTTAATATATATATCGCGTCCATCGGCCATCGGCAATTAGCGAGTGTTGATTGCAATTATAATGCGGACCCGATACAATATAGATGCGGGTATAATATTTTTTGAAGTTCGCCCTTAGCGCTTCGCTCGTGGTTTTTCTCATATTTCCTGTGTATTTGAATATTGGCCTTCGTGCGGTGTGAAGGAAAAAATGCATATGATAACGGTTCTGATAGTTCAAGAGGCTAAACTAAAGCTGATGGTGATTGCGATTGGGACGTGGCATGTCCGTTACACTGTAAAGTCCTGAGTATGTCCATGATGATTGAAAAAAAAAGGAGCGTTGTTACAGTTTAACTTGGAATATGTGTTCCCCGTGTGTTATTCGGTCCTCGTCGTTGAATCAACGTGTCTCAGGAGAGTTGGTGAGCACGAAGAGACAGAGGAAGCCACAACGACCAAGGAGGGAAGCCGAAGGATCAAGCGATGCAGAGGAAACTACAGAGACCGAGGAGGAAGCCGAAGAGCTAGCGAAAAAAAAAAAGGAAACTGATAGACATAGGCATGAGGAATGCATAAAAACAGGAAAAACAGAGAACAGAGTGCAGTTGAACGTTGTTGAAATACGCTGGAGGAAATAGAGGCAGTGTGAGGGTCCAGTAGAACAGGAAAGGGCCGAAGGACCAATAGGAAAGGAGGCACTCAAAGGATGAGCATCTCTGCTAATCGTATCACCCTGTGAAAGACTCAAACCTATGATGAATAAATCAGGTATACAATGGAGTGTGAAGAATAACTCTGTGATGTAGTGAATAAAGTTTTGTCTAACATTGTTTGAAGGGAGAAGTAGCCAGCAAAGAAGCAGTCATGCTGAAGCATTCACTGTGACATTAGAACAGATGCTTGAACATAAAGTTGTTCTTTATATAGAGCTTAGTGCAACTAACAGTAGATTGACTAAAGCTGTGTGAAGACATTATCAAAGAGCACAAAGGCTATTGGAGACTTTGTGTGGACAGTATGAAGAGTTGTAAAGACTCCTTCATGAGAAGATTGGTTGTCCTTGATACTGTAGCATGGAGACTACAGTGAAGATGTAAACAGACAGAACTCAGTAATGAAGAGTTTTAAGAGCAGAACATTACTATCAAATATGCCTTGACAAGATTGGGTTGGAACCCTTGGGGCTGGTACTTCAGAAGTAAGTAGGATTGGAGTCCTTGGGGCTGGTGCGTCAGAAGTAAGAAGGATTGGAGTCCTCTGGATTGGTGCCTTAAAAGTAAGAAGGATTGTTGTCCTTGGCATTGGTGTCTCAGGAACTGGAAGGATTGAAGTCCTTGGAAGTTGGTGCTCCTAAGTCCAAGATTGTTACCTTGGCAAAATGGAGTTGGAGCTTTGGAGGTTGGAGCCTCACAAAAGTCCAAGTTGGTGCTTGGCAACTGATTGCAACCACTTATATATTGTATCTATCTTACTGCAAAGATTATATGAATAAAAGCGTTTATTCTTGTTGTTCATCTTGTGTTCTGAATATAAATGTTTTAACTGGTAAAACAATAGTCGGAAAAAGAAATACTAATTCACCCCCCCTCTCAGTATTTCCAACAATTGGTATCGGAGCCAAGTTCCTTCATTCAAAGCTTAACAGCTTGAAGGTTGACCTTTAGAACACAAATGGCGAAGTCAAGGAAGAAAGTCTCCAATCCTCCTAAGGATGTGTCTCCCTCTACTACTAAAATAGAAGACAATCAATTTGAGGAGGCTCCAAGGCTCAATGGGAACTTTAATATATGGGAAGCAAGAATGAGGAATTTCTTACAGACTCAAGGCATTGAAATCTGGAAATCAGTGATTGATGATAGCAAGATGGATAGAGAATCCAAGGAGTACAATGCAAAAGCAATGAAGGCAATCATGAATGGGCTACTTGATTATGAAAAGAACAATCTAGGAAAATGTTCATCAATAAAGGGTATATGGGACAAACTTCATGACCTTCACTCAAAAGGGGCATTGACCATGACCTTCAGTCAAGAAGATGATGGTAATCAAGAAGGAAATCCAGAACCCATCATAGAAGCTGAAAATGAGAATGATGACATCAAGGCTGAAGCAGACCTAGAAGATGAAGAGAATGAAAAAGATTTTGTAGAAGATCTCCTCGCTCAACTTATGGCTGCCATGGAAGAGATTAACAATTTGAAAAAGGAAAATTAGGAACTTAAGAAGATAGCACTAGCTGGTGACCAAGATCAAACAAGGGAGAACGCTAACCTTGTCAAGCTTCAAGTACAAGAAAGGGATGAAGAGCTTGCCAAGCCTAAGAAGGAATTTCATCAAAGCAAAAGAAAGCATCATGAAGAAGTCATATCTATGACAAATCAATTGGATAAAACAAAGAAACGGGAAGATACCTGTCAAGTCAACATGAACAAAGGCGCAAGAGCTTGAACAAACTTGAAGAAGAGATTGGTCAGTACAAGGTAGAGGTTTGTTCTCTCAAATCTCAACTACAAGAAGCCGGGAAACAAGTACAAGGAGCTGAGAAGACAAAGGAAGCATTGGAAGTCATAGAAGGACAGGTTGATGAAGCAGGAAAGGAAAGAAACACCATGCTCTGTCAACTAAAAGCAAAGGCTAAAGAAATCTTCAAATTGAAATCTAACATCAAGCTTCTCAAGGCTGAAACATGTAAAGCTACAAGGATCAAGGAAGAAATGGAGAGCAGTCAAGCAAAGAATGAAGAAATCTTCAAAATGAAGTCATATATCATCTCCCTTAAAATAGAAGCAGATGAAGCTACTTGTATCAAGGAAGAAACTGAGAAACAACTTGCTAAGAAGAATAATGAGTGTGAAAGATTGGAAGAGGAGATTGTCTTCCTCAGAACAAAGGTTGAAGGGATGAACAAAATCTTGAAGAGCTCTCAAGCCTTGGATGACATGCTTAATTATCATAGATGTCCGTTTGATAAATTAGGTCTCGGGTATGCAGGTGAATCCTCAAACAAGAATGAAAATGCTTTAAACAAAAGGGATGTGAAGAAGCCAGAAAGAAATGGTGATGCTCCCAGTTCCAGCAAAGGCAAGGAGAAAAATCAAGGCTACAATAGAAGAAATCCTGCTCCAAGAAGAAATATAGATGATGTCAAAGATGCAAGAGGCAATGGTTATCATCAAAGGATCTCAAGGCAGAAAGGCTTCAGAAGTACATCAAGGAAATATCCATCTCCCAGGTACCAAAGTTCATTTTTTGGTTATTGTTATTCTTGTACAAACTTTGGTCACATGGCAAAAGACTGTAAAGCATATCATAAAGATAGATGTTATGGTCCCCAACCATCTCATAGAGATAGATATTATAGTCCCCAACAATCTCCAAGAAACAATTTTGCAGGAAGAAATCATGAATTCTTATTCATGAACAATGTAGAATGCTTCAAGTGTCATAACATTGGTCATATGGCATGTGACTGTAACTTAACTTGGGCTCTTACACAAGCTAGAACCATGCAAAAGAAGAAAGTTACACAAGTATGGAGAAGAAAGAAAATACAATCCGAAAGTCCCTTGAGCTCTCCAGCCAACAACATATGTCATTGGCCTGAATTTTGACAATCTAAGCATTAGATGGGAAGACTCTGCCAAAAGAGATGATGCATACAGTTAGGGGGAGCCTGTGATTCTTGATCATTATTGCAGAAGCTATTAGTGAAAAGGGTCCTGATGAAATCCTTGTTGAGCTATATTAACAATCATTCTTTGATGAAGATCATTTCTCAGGAGTACTCCACTGAAGAACATGATCCTGTAACCATTCTTTGGACTGTTGTTAAAGATGCTTTCCACTTAATCTCTAAGTAGTATTTGGAACAACAGATAATGACATCTAATACTAGAGAAATAGGGCAAATAATTATGGTGCTGATATTACAGATGCTAAATGTCCTGACTCAGGGATTTGATGTGAGAATAGAAATTATGGAATGGAGTACATCTGGAATGGAGTCTGAAGTAAGAGCAGCTGGCAGCATATAACAAACTAAAGCATTGCAAAAAGATGCAAATCAGTAGAATGATTTTAAAAGACAGTCACAGATTGGATATCTAAATCTGCTAGGGAAATAACTTGCTGAGATATGTACAAGAACACAAGGAAAAGATGGCTCATAGAAAGGAGAATGTGGTGCAGTCAAATATAACTTATGCTAAGACTGGTCACTGAGAAAATATAGCAACAGTAAGGCACAACCTCTCACCATTTCATCCAAATGCAGTGATATTGAATACTGGATGGCAGTGACTCAAGGAGAAACACAGAGACACAAAGGAACTCGGATCTGAAGAAAGATAACAAGAAAGAAAATTTCAATGACATTTTCTCTTGATTCAAACTATGAAGGTCTCTCAATTTTGCCTATGGAGACAATGTTGGGCCTCAAAATAGTCCCTATTTTCACTCCATTATTCACCAATATTTTCACATTTTACTTTCATGTCACCTCCATATCATTACATTTATCTCATTATTGGGTTATAACAATGCTTTTCCAAAGTTTATTAATTCTTAACATTTTTAAGTGAATTTATGGCTAAACTTTAGAAAATAAGATGCTTATACTTATACCTAACAATTAGAATGAGTTTGTTGACATGTGTAGGCACAAAGGAAGCTTCCAGGGCATCTTTATGTGGCCTTGAATGATCAAATTCGAATTTGATAAGATAAACCTCATGGAAAAGATCATGGAGAAGATCATGGACCTCATGGAGGAAATCATGGAGGATAGGGTTATGTGTCTAGATGGTTGAGAAATGTATGGAACTAAAAGAGAGATTAATGGATCATCATTATGAGTTTGTTATCTCCTCTCATTGTATAAATAGGAGTACCTCCTCCATTCCAAAGGGAGGACTCTTAGAGCATTGTATCCAACTTATGATGGCATAGAATAAAGCTTCATTTTTCATACATTTCCATTATGTAGTTTTATTTCCATTATGTAGTTTTTAGATATAAGTTTGCTTAATGTAGTATATGGAATAATTTGTCTTGTTCTTAGGAGAATTGAGCTCACTCTAAAAGGATGAGAGAAACATGTTATTTCATATTAGATCTTATTTCATTTAATTTCTTAGATGTTTGAGGATTTGATTTGTTTATGATTGATGAATGAGTTTTAAATTAGAATCTTATCAACATATGAGAGAACAACCAAGGGTCTAAGTTAGACTCTCTCTCCATTTGATTTGCATGATAATTGAAATTCATTCTTTTGCTTTTATGTTTCAAGTATCATATGAGGAGATACCAAGAGTCTAAGTTAGGCTCTCTCTCCATTGATTTATATGGTAATTGAAATTCATTCTTTTGTGTTTATGTTTCAAGTTATTTCATTTCTTATGCTTGTGAATGAATCTTAGTTTAGTTTGGACTAGTACATGAGAGGACAATCAAGAGACTAAGTTAGTCTCTCTCTCTACTTGAATCTAAACAACAATTAAGTTCATTCTCTTGTTTTCATTTCAAGTTCCTAGTTTTATGTAATCAATGATTTCTCTATGATACTGTAGGGAAGGACAACCAGGACCTCCTTAGTTAGGAGCCTCTTCCCTTGCATATTATATTGAATCGTAAATAATTTAGTTAGACATAGGTTAGTTGCCTACTCCTGCATATATTGTGCTGGCATCATCACGAGCTTACGAGTTTCCCTGGTCGATAATTTATGCAGCAATTTAAGTCCAATAAATTGCCCAACATTTTGGCGCCGTTGCCGGGGATGGTGCTAAGGGATTAGGCATTAGAAATTTAATTCAGTTCTAGTAGTTTTCTTTAGACAAAATAACTTGTGAGACCTGGTGACAGCAGGATCTTCACAAAGAAGTTTAAGTTTGAGTTTTTTTTTATGGTTTAGTGTTTAGCTAGTTTTAAATTTCGTCTTTTCAAAAAAAAACCCCCTGCATGAATAAAAACGAATCAATCGATTAGTATGCTCTCTTCCTGCGCTTCGTGCGATCAGGAAGATCAGAAAATCTATTGATTTCATTCGAATAAAAATACTCTTGCTGGAGAACTAATTTGCAAAACGACAATAAAGAATTTTGTGAATGAAAAAAAACATCTTTAAATTTTTAGATGCAATTTAGGTTTAAGAAAAAAAAACAAAAACAAAAACTAACCATTTCTTTGTTTTTTAGATTTAAAAAAAAAAAAAGAAAAAAAGCAGCAAAACATTAAATAAAAACAACAATAAATAAAAATTAAAAATTAAAAATTCCCATATAGTAATAATATATATATCTCATATATATATGTTATTATTATTATTAAAAAAAAAATAACAAGTTCATTCCCAGTTGTTTGGCCAACTGGTTGAAACTAGCATCCAGCTCAATCAATGCAATACCATCTTCTATCACAAGGTCTTATAAAGATCTGATAGGACCGCACATTCAAAGCCTATTTTTCTACACGACTTGAAGCCTATTTTTATACAGGCCTGTATGATGACGAAGACACTGTTGTTTTTCCTGTTTCCTTTGCTATATTCCAAGACTGCGTTGGCAAAACAATGGGAATGTAGGTCATGGCTTGTTCAGTCCATTCCCACTGATATGCCAGAGCTTTCTCGGGTACCTGGAGTCTTGTTCTCTGGCGTTGTCTTGCAATGGCTTGCTGGGAACTCTAGTAGCAAATTGGACATAATAGCACAGTATTGGCAGTTACTGGCCCAACCTCAGAATCCCAAGTCTGGTGACTATGGCTACTCCACAGCCGACATGGAAAGATTCAGGGCACCAGTTAGAGAAGCGGTGTTCAAATCGCTAGAGAATGCAGCAGACAGGAATGTTTCAATAAGGATAGTTCAACACTCGGGGGTTTCTCCAGATTATGATCAGGAGTCAGCACAGCTTGCTACTGGAAGACGTAATGTCAAAAATGTGACACTATTTTTGAGTGATTGGTGGGGATCTGGCATTGTCCATGCCAAAGTGTGGATCTCAGACAAAAAGGATATCTATATTCATTCGGCAAACAATGATTGGAAATATATATTGTGAATTGCCCCACCATAGCAGAGAAGGTGGAGATTTATTTTGAAAAATTTATCTGTTCACTGCCTCTGTTTTCATACCAAGAGCCAGGTGAGCCTTCGTTTGGGTTGTGTTTTCTTAGTGATCGAGTTGCAGGAAGCCTTTGGATCGATGCAGGCTAGGGTTTGAAAAACAATTCGGTGCATTATTCTATGGCCTTGCATTTTGTGGACTGAAAGTAGAATTGCACGGTTTACGGCGGCTCGGGTTTCATCAGGAAGTAAACAATGGCAGACGGTAAGAAACCAAATGACAAATCTGGCGGTAAGGATGATGGTAAGAAGGATGTTGTAGTTGCAACAAGTGCAGGCTTTGTTGTCTTCACTGGGATAGCTTTGAGCCTCTTCAAGGCCCTGTGGCCGAAAAACCTGTAGAAGAATCGTTTATTTCCGAGGAGCGTGTCTCAGTCAGTTCTACCGAGAATACCTTTGAAGACCTGAAGGAGAAAGCCAGTGAAGTGCCAAAAGCAGCAAATGGTGTTGCCTATGATGTCGGTAAGAAGTTTCAGAAAGGGGGTGGAAAGAAGAAATCAAGCCAAACTATTGAGATATATAAAGGAGACACTCTGTGGGGACTATCTCGGAAGTATGGGGTTTCAGTTGAAGCAATCAAAGCTGCAAATGGGTTTACAGATGATACCATCTATGCTGGAGAGAAACTTATACTACCCTGATGGGCTTATTGGTTGTGCTTGACATTACCAATTTTATGACTTTTCAGTTTCTCTTTTGTAGTTGTGAGGCCTGTCAGCTTGAGATTTAGAGTGAATAAAGTGTCCATCACTATCAGCGCATAGCTTGTTGAAACATTAAAAATTCGTGTATAAGCTTTGAGCTTGAGTGAAAAACATTTTGGTTAAAAACCCTGAGCGTTTTAAACAGAGCTACAGCTATTATATATAAACAATCCATCCATCTATTATATAAACAATCCATCTTCTGCGTCAGATCAAATCATTACACTGTTTGGGAAACTCACTTAATGTTTTAAGCTAATATATAATCTCTGAAATTGGCAAAGTCCCTAAACTGTGGCAGGAGTCCAGAATTTCTATCTTCCTAGAGCGCAGTTGCAGCCACCATATTAGTGCAATCCAGGCACTTGTTTTTCTTGGAGCAATTTTCGATGGAAATCTTGCTGATATTTGGAGATTTTCCAGCAGAAAAAAATCATTTTACCAGCTCGCCAAGAGCTCAAGAGGTATACAATGCTCAACAAAAAAATCTTCAAGAGCGCTGCCATCCGTTTTGTTTTGCATTTCTTTTGGTTTGTTTTATATTTTTAGGTTTATTTTGTTTTTATTTAATTTGTTATGATTCTGCTTTAATGTTTGTTATATTATTAATATGTTAATATATTAATTATATTAATATATTGATATAATAGTTTTAATTATAATTTGTTGTAAATATTTAATTAATTAATGATTGTTATAAAAAGTGTATTAATTTATTAATATATTAATTGTATTAATTATATTAATATATTAATATCTTTTATAATTGCATTATAAAAGATATTAATGTTGTTATTATAATTAATATATTGATATATTAAATGTATTAATATATTAATTTATTATTATATTTGTATTTTGTTGTGCGATTTATTTTTTATTTTGTATATATTTTGATTGATTAGATTTGATGTATTTGGTTAATATTTGATTTGTGTTGATATATCTATATATGATTGTCATAATATATTAATTATATTAATATATTAATATGATTATATTAATAATATTAATTTAATATATTAATATGATTGTATTAATTATATTAATATATTATGATCATATATTATCTTTTGTTATCAAGTTTCAAAAAAAAAAAAAACAAACAAACAAAAAAAACAAAATAATAATTAACAATTGTTGTTTAGAAGGATTGGCATGTGCATAAAACAAAACTTTGGGGGCATGAAAATTGAGAGAATCATGAAAATTACAGGAATTGATTGAAAGTGCAACAGTTGGTACAAGGGAAAAAATTAAAACAAAAAAAAAAAACAAAAACCTTTCACAAAATTCACGCAGGCTTGAAAATAAAGAATGGAACATTTGGAAGCATAATTTGGTGGATTATTTAAATGCTAACTAACTTGTTTAGAGTTGGCAAATTAATATTGTTGTATGCTTTTATAACATACTAATCTGTAGGACACAACAAATCTATGATGCTAAACTTTTCGCCATGCACAGAAGTCAGCTGACACAAACAGGGAGTATTACTCTTCAAGGTTATTTTCACAAATGGATTGATATTAATATCATGATTAAGTCAATTTCAACACTTTGATTGTCCTTAATTTGTTTTATTTGGTATGAAATTTTTGCGTAAGAATCATGAAGAAACTGGCCATTTCTTCTAGAGCACAGTTATGTTTTCTTTGTACCAAGCTTTTTACAGGTTACAGGATAATCAAGTGATCATAAGGAGATTATATTGTGATGACAATTGGTCTTCCAAAGACTAAGTCATGACAGATTCTAAAGACAAATCCAACTCTACAACCACGCCTTTGCAACTCCCTTTTTGCAAAAGATTTTCAATTCCACCTATTGTCAAACCATAAAGCATACCATTTCCATATCCATTTTTCACAGCAAGAGTTCTTATTCATACACCATGCATTTCCTTATTGTCATTTTCCATGTCATTACCATTCCCCTTCATTTCCGCAATAAAACCCTGCTTGAGTCAAAGTCCTAGAGTCTAAGTATCATTGAAAAAACACCTAGAGGCTTGCATGCCTTAATGGCAAGTACTCTTGCCAATGAACAATGGGAGTACATTAATATCCCTTGTTCGTTGGATCTTGTAGATGACTCGACCACGACAAATTTATTCGTACCTACAAAGCTGTGTTAGGCATCCTGACTCCCATTGGAATCAATGGTGGGAGCTCTTGTGTTGGCTACGGGCATTCACTAACGGCCACTAAGTCAACAACTTCTTACTATGTTCGACATCGACACATTTAATCACATAGTAAGATTTGTGCCATCGAGCGTTGAAGACTTGAAGACCCATATTTTGTAGCAGATGAAGCCAATTTCCTTTCATCAGTTTGTCATCACTTGAGGACAAGTCAATCAATAAGGCTGGGAGGGAAATGTAACTTCTATATTTTGTATACCTTCCAAGCCTTATAGATTTTCAGCCATATTTAGCAGACTCATCAGATTCATCATCCAGCAGAAGATCCAGCAGCAGATATGACTTTCAGCCATGTTCAGCGGACTCCTCAGATTCATCATCTAGTAGCAGAGGATCCAACAGCCGATACGACAATACAGCTCCATCTTTCATCCACAACTTGAAGAAAAAGCTTCAGAGCAGAATTGTGGCAGCTGGACATGCATGATTCATCCACCATTTTCCCAACCAAGTAAAGAAGACTACGAACAACAGTTTTTGCAGCCACATGTGCACAACTCTCATCCATTTTTGGAAGGGTAAGTTAAGGTATGCTATTTTCTAACTTTTAACCATTAAATTCCTTGAAAAGTTAGAACAATAATTTTTGGAAAAACTTCACTTCCTTTCCCCATTTCACAGAACTGCCCAAACCATTAGTTTAAGGGGAAAGATACATTTACATACATGCTTTGTCACATTCATATCCACATTCATATATCACATTCTTAACCCCACTTACCTTCAAAATATATTCACTATTACATGAGCATACAAATGGCTTTGTCAAAAGTATTTGAAAGTTAATTGGATGCCAATACAATCATGGTTGTTACACAAGAACCAACCATGATGCATTCCAACAAAAATACTCTGCAATAAAAATCACATTATCAATATGCAAAGATCATACATTGAATGCAACAAACAAAATATGGTTGAAACACAAGAACCAACCAAGTTGTAGTTCATCAAAATAACGCTTTGCAAAAGTCAAGTAAATGATATCATGCAGAGTTTAAGCCAAAGCTCAAAAAGTAATAGATTGCATGAGGACATGCAATACCTTGAGTTTGGGGGAGATGTTGGGCCTCAAAATAGTCCCTATTTTCACTCCATTATTCACCAATATTTTCACATTTTACCTTCATGTCACCTCCATTCCACCTCCATATCATTACATTTATCTCATTATTGGGTTATAACAATGCTTTTCCAAAGTTTATTAATTCTTAACATTTTTAAGTGAATTTATGGCTAAACTTTAGAAAATAAGATGCTTATACTTATACCTAACAATTAGAATGAGTTTGTTGACATGTGTAGGCACAAAGGAAGCTTCCAGGGCATCTTTATGTGGCCTTGAATGATCAAATTCGAATTTGATAAGATAATCCTCATGGAAAAGATCATGGAGAAGATCATGGACCTCATGGAGGAAATCATGGAGGATAGGGTTATGTGTCTAAATGGTTGAGAAATGTATGGAACTAAAAGAGAGATTAATGGATCATCATTATGAGTTTGTTATCTCCTCTCATTGTATAAATAGGAGTACCTCCTCCATTCCAAATGGAGGACTCTTAGAGCATTGTATCCAACTTATGATGGCATAGAATAAAGCTTCATTTTTCATACATTTCCATTATGTAGTTTTATTTCCATTATGTAGTTTTTAGATATAAGTTTTCTTAATGTAGTATATGGAATAATTTGTCTTGTTCTTAGGAGAATTGAGCTCACTCTAAAAGGATGAGAGAAACATGTTATTTCATATTAGATCTTATTTCATTTAATTTCTTAGATGTTTGAGGATTTGATTTGTTTATGATTAATGAATGAGTTTTAAATTAGAATCTTATCAACATATGAGAGAACAACCAAGGGTCTAAGTTAGACTCTCTCCCCATTTGATTTGCATGATAATTGAAATTCATTATTTTGCTTTTATGTTTCAAGTATCATATGAGGAGATACCAAGAGTCTAAGTTAGGCTCTCTCTCCATTGATTTATATGGTAATTGAAATTCATTCTTTTGTGTTTATGTTTCAAGTTATTTCATTTCTTATGCTTGTGAATGAATCTTAGTTTAGTTTGGACTAGTACATGAGAGGAAAATCAAGAGACTAAGTTAGTCTCTCTCTCTACTTGAATCTAAACAACAATTAAGTTCATTCTCTTGTTTTCATTTCAAGTTCCTAGTTTTATGTAATCAATGATTTCTCTATGATACTGTAGGGAAGGACAACCAGGACCTCCTTAGTTAGGAGCCTCTTCCCTTGCATATTATATTGAATCGTAAATAATTTAGTTAGACATAGGTTAGTTGCCTACTCCTGCATATATTGTGCTGGCATCATCACAAGCTTACGAGTTTCCCTGGTCGATAATTTATGCAGCAATTTAAGTCCAATAAATTGCCCAACAGACAACAATATGGATTGAAGCATAAAAGCCTGGACTTGGACACTTGGTGTATGGTTATTTGCAATCTGATTGAAAGCATTGAAGTAGAGCATCTTTAAGCATTGTTGAAGCCATGATAAAGTAGTTCTGAGACATGAATAGAGAATAATGTGTTAATTGATGATAAAGCATCAATCCTTCTATCTTGAATAAAAAGAAGAAGAGCACTATGACAGGGGGAGTCACAGACCCATGAAAATCTACCATTCATGAAGAACAGAAGCAGTTTGATAGGGGGAGTCCCTGAGCACTCCTTTGCCATTGATGTCAAAGGGGGAGAGAAGAAGAATATTGCCATCAATAACAAAGGGGGAGATTGTTGACCTTGGTTGTCATTGATGTCAATATGGCAATATTCTAGATACTAGATGATGATATGAAGCCAAGGGGGAGCAGAGCAGAACAGGAGCAAGGCCATCAGGATAGCCAAGCCATAAGCAAGAGTCTGTTAACGGAGGAGTCAAGAAGAGAGGCATACTGTAGAATATCATAGCAAGAGAGGCATATCAGAAAAGGCAGAAGCCATCAAGGTATGAAGGTATCAGGAGGACTTTGAAAGACATTTCCAAGCCAGAGTAGCCACAATCGGAGCTACAGGAGGAGCCATATATATATGTCATATATATATGCCATAGAAGAATATATCGGAGGAGCAAATGGTATACAGAGGAGCAAACAGAGCAAACAGAGGAGCAAACGAAGCAAACAAAGCTATCGGAGGAAGCAAAGAGAAAAACGGAGCTATATAGTATATATACATGCATTTACACTATCGGAGGCGCAGACTCATGTATATATGTGCATTTACACTATCTGAGGCGCAAACTTATATATATATATATATATATATGCATTTGCACTATCGACGGCATAAACATATATATATAGGCCATATACACTATTGGCGGAAAAAACCATACATATATGCAATACACTATCGGAGCGGAAAGGCAGAGTTTATATATGTGTGCGCGGAATACATTATCGGAGCGGGCATATACATAAATATTGGCGACAGTGGAAATCGATGGTTCGGCTATGTGCCATCACCCCAAACTCCCGATTGCGATACAGATATGTGGACCCAACGACATATATGTTCGGGTATATAAATAGGTGAAGTCCGGGTAGTATTTCATATATATTGTTATGTATACGGGCCTTAAGCCTCGCCACGCTAAACACTTGCAAATTGCAACGTATATATATATATATATATATATATATATATATATATATATATATATATATATATATATACGCTGACCCACTGCAACATTGTGCTCTGGTTTAATGACATATCACATCCACCATATCGTAAGAGCTTAAAGCCTTGTTGTTTCGAAAGTGCCGATTGCAATATTTGCCGCGGACCCGATGGTCCGATTGTAACACAGTTAATATATATATCGCATCCATCGACCATCGACCATCGGCCATTAGCGACTGCCGATTGCGATTACAAGGCGAAGCCGATACAGTATAGATGCAGGTATAATATTTTTTGAAGTCCGCCCTTAGCGCTTCGCTCGTGGGTTTTCTCATATTTCCTATGTATTTGAATAATGGCCTTGCACGCAGTGTGAAGGAAAAAATGCATATGATAACAGTTTCGATAGTTTAGGAGGCTGAACTAAAGCCGATGGCGATTGTGATTGGGACGTGAAATGTCTGTTACACTGTAAAGCCCTGAGTATGTCCGTGATGATTGAAAAAAAAGGAGTACTGTTACAGTTTAACTTGGAATATGTGCTCCCCGTGTGTTATTCGGTCCTCGCCGTTGAATCAATGTGTCTCAGGAGAGTTGGTGAGCACGAAGAGACAGAGGAAGCCACAGCGACCAAGGAGGGAAGCCGAAGGATCAAGCGATGCAGAGGAAACTACAGAGGCCGAGGAGGAAGCCGAAGAGCCAGCGAAGGAAAAAGGAAACCAATAGACAGAGGCATGAGGAATGCATAAAACAGGAAAAACAGAGAACAAAGTGCAGTTGAACGTTGTTGAAATAAGTTGGAGGAAATAGAGGCAGTGTGAGGGTCTAGCAGAACAGGAAAGGGCCGAAGGACCAACAGGAAAGGAGGCACTCAAAGGATGAGCATCTCTGTTGATCGTATCACCCTGTGAAAGACTCAAACCTATGATGAATAAATCAGGTATATAATGGAGTGTGAAGAATAACTCTGTGATGTAGTGAATAAAGTTTTGTCTAACATTGTTTGAAGGGAGAAGTAGCCAGCAGAGAAGCAATCATGCTGAAGCATTCACTGTGACATTAGAACAAATGCTTGAACAGAAAGTTGTTCTTTATACAGAGCTTAGTGCAGCTAACAGTAGACTGACTAAAGCTGTGTGAAGACATTATCAAAGAGCACAAAGGCTATTGGAGACTCTGTGTGGACAGTATGAAGAGTTGTAAAGACTCCTTCATGAGAAGATTGGTTGTCCTTGATGCTGTAGCATGGAGACTATAGTGAAGTTGTAAACAGACAGAACTCATTGATGAAGAGTTCTAAGAGCTGAACATTATTATCAAATGTGCCTTGAAAGATTGGGTTGGGACCCTTGGGGTTGGTGCTTCAGAAGTAAGTAGGATTGGAGTCCTTGGGGCTGGTGCCTCAGAAGTAAGAAGGATTGGAGTCCTCTGGATTGATGCCTTAGAAGTAAGAAGGATTGGTGTCCTTGGGATTGGTGTCTCAGGAACTGGAAGGATTGAAGTCCTTGGGAGTTGGTGCTCCTAAGTCCAAGATTGTTGCCTTTGCGAAATAGAGTTGGAGCTCTGGAGGTTGGAGCATCACAAAAGTCCAAGTTGGTGCTTGGCAACTAATTGCAACCACTTATATATTGTATCTGTCTTACTGCAAAGATTATATGAATAAAAGCATTTATTCTTGTTGTTCATCTTGTATTCTGAATATAAATGTTTTAACTGGTAAAACAATAGTCGGAAAATGAAACACTGATTCACCCCCCCTTTCAGTATTTCCAACAGAGGCCTTAAAGAATGTTAACGAGATCCCATTGATGATGACTACATAGTGGACATATGTGATGTCTGCCATGATCCAAGTAACCATATGGACATCGAAACCAATCTTATGAAGGATCAAACGAAGGAATTCCCAGTCCACACTGTCATAAGCTTTATACAGACCGATCTTCATAAGACAGGGGCCTTGCTTACGATTTGACCAACACTCATGATCTTGTTCCCGTGATTAATTGGTCAAGGCCATTATATTGCATATCAGACCTCGGTTAGATGGGTTTTTATTATTATAGGCCTAAATTATAAGTTTTGGTCAACGTAATTAAACATTTGGGTTCCTATAATTAATTTTTTGGGGTTCCTTTGATTAATTGGTCAACTCCATTAAACCTTTGGGTTCTTATGATTAAAGGTGGGGTTCACAACAAAAGCCAACTGCTTGAGATGCATGTTACTCCGCTATAGAAAAGTGGTCCAATCTATAGCACATAGTAGTGCAAATCAAATGGATAAAACTCTCTCTTAGGTGGTCCAATAGAGGATCCTATACCAATAATACTAGTAGCGATCACAGGCCTAGATTTAAAAAGTTCAGTAGTAGTAGTCCAATGATAGGTAGCTACGTCTATCTACATGTGCAAAATAGTCGACCTACCTGCAACTTCATTATTTCGGGATCCATATATTCATTCCATGAGAGACCAGAATTAAAATGATAGCTACTAGAACTATAAAAAATTAATTTTAAAAGATCAAAAGTTAAATAATTAAATATATAAAGGATTTTGTCACGAAATCAAGATGGTGGTTATTGAGATAAGCCCCTTATAGGAAAGGAAGTTTTGCTCTACATAGAAATCAATATCAACATAGAATATGTCTTTTTCATTCCATATAAATTTGACCACTACCCACCATGAACCTTTGAATCAATAAACATCTTGCATGGAAGTGGTGAAAAGGACAATCCACCTCCATTACTTCACCAAAGCACTTAGGTCTGATGTCCTGCAACCCAACAATCACCTTCTTCGTCCAAGGGCCAACCTTTTCACCTCTACAACAACTTGAAACGTGGAACATCCACACCTTAGCCAACATTGCAATCCATGTTGGAAATATTGTTTTCATCAATGTCAAAGATAGGGGGAGACTAAGGACGTCCAAGATAAAGATTTTGAGATGAGAAGTGTCGGAAATTTTGTTTGGAAAATTAGTTTTTTTTTTGTTAATGCCTAGTTTGGATACCTTATCTTTGAAGGTGCTTTTACTCTAAAGATATAGCTCAAAATTTTGGAATTCACAATTACACTGATAGGGGGGTTAATTAGTATAATGACAATTTTTACTTATTAAAGCCAATCAAAAACATAAAACATCAATCTCATAAACTAAGATCCCATCAGAAAAAATAAAGATGTTATCAATAAAGGACAAGTGTGTGATGGAACAATGTTGATTAATAGAGATACCTTTAAAGAGATTCATGTGATTTGCATTTCTAGTGAGTCTATTGGATCCTTTAGCTAAGGGGCATCCTTAACGCAGTCCCCTTTTAAGATTGGAAAATGGAGATGTATCTATGTTTATTAATAAGGACAAGGAGGAAGAGCTTATGCAACTAAGGATTCAAGAGACAAAGGAGTGACAAAAACCTACGTGTAGCAAGAGGATTCTAATGTAAATCCAACCCACCATGTCAAAATATTTTGGAAAATGCACTTTAGAGACCACTATGACATTTTTTTAGTAAATAGAGTGTAAACCTTCCAGGGATAATCCTGTAACTTCATAGATTTGATGACCTTCCAAAAAAACATAATTATTCGTGAGATATATGATCTGATAGAATGGCTTTGAGATAAAGGGATATAATTTTTGAAATAATTTTATAGATGGAATTGTAAAGGGAAAAAGGCATGAAGAGATTAAAAAAAAGTCAAATTATCGGCCAATGATTTTACCTCAGAACCTAGAGAATTCAATAACCCTTAATAGATCAAATAATAATTTGAGTGTTACCAAAATGTGAAAATCTTCTCGACAAGATGAAAATCATTTTACTGAACATCTTGAATGGGCCATTAGCCTACGAATAAGAACACGTACTAAGCATTGAAAAATGCTTCACCAAATTTAATTCGTCTGGTACGAACTTTAATTGTCTTTTAAATAAATGATTAGAAGAAGTAACTTGGGAGGGTAAGGCACACATCTGTGAAGATTTATCGAGTCGCTTTTTCATTTCAAAAATACATGAACATCATGATTTTCGGGCTTATGTTTAAGCCAACGTTAGCGGCCCTGAATAATATGGACTTGTCGAATGTCAAGGTTCAATGTAACAATTAATTCCATTTTCTTTATCCTTGTTATTGGGCTTCTATCTCTGTTGAATTTCATCATATCTTAAATTTTAATGTACGTTTTAAATTCTTCACATACTTGGTTGAATTTCTTTTTGCATGTTTTTTAAACATTAGCAATTTTCTTTTCCTAATTGAGATGTTAATATATATTTTTAAATCACAATAAGATAGTCATATTGATTTTCTCAAAGAGAAAAATTATTTTGTTTTCATTAATAATAAAAATAAATACATATGTTAATATATATCTGTAAAAGTCAGAATTAATCTTCAGATTGCTGATCCTCGATTGTTTAGAAATAATAGCTCAAAAGAGTCAACTAGTAACTAATAAGATCAAACATGTTTGTCTTACACTATTAATAAGCTTTCACCAAGTCAAAAAATACATCAAACTTTATAGTTATACTTTTGCAAAAGGAGAGAAAAACTCAAAAAGAAATATATCTTGTTGAACTAGTGGAAAATCTAAGAGAATCGCCACAAGGATTCAAAAATAGAAAGCACCCAAACATTTTCCTTGGAACTTGTGAAATAACCTTCTTGGATACAAAATTTGCCATAGAATTTTGCTCTCTGAACACATGATTGAAGGCCACTTGTTGAAAGGATCATATCAATGTTTTGATGCGCTTCATCCAAAGAGTGTGAATACGCTGACAGAGAGAGGAACTTTGAATAACACAATCCCGAACAAATTTGGAGTCGCCAAAAACAACCAACTCCTCTATGTCGAGCCATTTAACGCAAAGGAGTGCTCCACATAATGCCAAAAGCTTGGCTTTGTTGTTGGATCCAAAACCATTGCACCAATAGACATGGAAGAAGAGACCACTTGCTTTAAAACCAGGTAGACCCCGCTACCACAAACCTTATGAGTTGAAGCCCCATCAAAAATAGCTACAAGGAATTGTGCCCAGACCTCCTTAAGAAACCTATGTCTCGACTGTTGTTTCAAAACCACCAGGTCAATTTCCATAAAGTAAGTGTCATGTCCCGAATTAAAAATTTTGACAAGGAAATTTCGAATTTTGCAATATTGGCAATTAATATATATTTAGATAAATAAAATTAGGAGAAATAAGTTGTGGAGATATTATATAAATTTTGGAGAAAAGACAATGGTTGAGACTTGGGAAAAGAAGAAAAATTAAAGTGAAGATAAGTTTTGGAGATCACCAAAATGGAAATTGAACCATGGGAATGTAGAAATTCCCACTGTAGATCACCTGATAATGCAATATACTAAAGCAAAATACTTGATCTACTTCTACAAACTTGCGGAAGCTTAATCGATTTTGAGCAAGATCAAATAGAACACATATAACAGAGAATGAGAAATCAATCACACATGAACACAGAAGAATACTTTGGGGAAAGCCTCAGCTAAAACCCTGCTATCTGTATTATCATACAAGTAGAAATATCTCTGGATTACATAAAGCTTTAGCTCACAAGCTATCCAGCTCTCAGTACAATCCCTCAATGCTGCTCATAGACTGAATAGACACAACATATGCCTTCTCTCAGTCCTCCAAGCCTCCTATTTCCTTGAGTAGTTTCTCCTAGGTCCTCAATGGAATATTCCTGCAACTGATAGTACACTGTCCCATCCTCTGATCTCAACTGGGTCTCTGACTGAATTGACATGCATGAGTTATTTATGAAAGAATATTCAATTATCTGAAGTACACTAGTTACATGCATGCATGTGTTAACTAACTGAACTCACAATCAGTTCCACAAACTGTTGGAACTAATCTAACTGGACTTAACTTAGTTAACTAAGCTAACTAATTACAACTCATCCTAATCTCCTTAATGAAGGGATAACTTCCTCAATCAAAGGGAAAACTGTTGCATGTCTTCACATAGACTTCATGTCCAACTAATTAACTCAAGATGAATTAATTAATTATTTCTCAAACAACTACTAAGATCAAATTTTAATTTTAATTCTCAATTTTAGTCCAGGGACTAACTAAAATTGGAATGTATCCCAAAATGCTATTTATAGCAATGCTATTTTTAGCACTTCTATATTTAGAATTTCTTGTTGCTATTTTCAATAGGGAAGAATCAAACCATGGTATCAAAGTATAGTGTGAGAGAAATCGAACCATCGTATGAGGAAGGGAAAGAAACCATAAAACAAAGACTAGAACTTCATTTTGATCATTCTATTTTGTTATTTCATTTCTAATTTTGGAGAGTTTCCTTGAGCTGCTTAGCCAAGTCAACTAGTGTTGTTTCTTAGCACAAGGAAATTCCACCTCTACCTTCGGTGAACTTCGAGTGTCACCCTAGGAGAGAATTTGGGAGCTTATTATAGATTTTTCACTTAAAAATTCGTTATTTCTAGGTGTATAAGGCAAACTCTAGAGGTTATTTGGAGCATCATCTTTCTATTGCAGGTTTGGGGTATTTGCAGGAGATTTTCTACTAGTTAGTGGAGGATTTTGGCACCAATTTTCAGAGATGTTCATGTATCTTTTAGTTGGGCCAAATTTTCTCCTATAGAGCCTATTGCAAGGGTTGGAGAAAAAAGTTTTTTGTTGGTGTTTGGTGCTGATATTTGTCGGGAGTTTTTATTTGGGAGTGATATCTATTTGCTAGAGGATATTTTATACACAATTTCTCAGCCATTCGCTGGAGAGTTTTATCATTTCTCAGCCATTTGCAGGAGATTTTTATCATTTCTCAACAATTTTTCTTTGGTTGGGTGCAAATTGTATAGTTGGGAGATTCACTCAATTTTGGGCATTCTGGGTCTACTAGAATTAGCCCAGACAATTTCTCGATTTTGTTGGTTGGGTTGTGAGGAGGCTATAGCTAACTACATAGAATTTTTCGGGAAGTATTCGGACCAAAATCCTGCACTCTTCTAGTAGGGTGTATTGATGATTAGCTAGGCAGTTTGCATCACATTATGGGTTCAATTTGGCTTGGAGTTAGGCCAAAAGTTTCTGGGTTTTTCTAGGCTATAGGAGAGGAGTTTGTGACTGCAATTTCATATCGGTCGAGGATTTATTGAGGTCAGAATTTCGGTTTCCTTCCAGAAGAAGTTAACATAATTTCTGGGCAGTGCACAGATTTTTGTGGGAACCATTTCTAGCCACTGGATTAGTGAGATCTCACTTGGGGTTTTCCTAACTTGCATAGAAGGCCCAAGTTCTATTATTCCTTGTTATTTGTGTATTCAGACTTATGCATTAATAAAATGGCTCAGTTGTTTGGCTTAGTTTCTTGTGTATTTTGATGTGTATGTTTGGAATTTGTTTAGTCTTGCTCCTTCCTTGTACATGTCTTTGTTATTTGTTGTAAATTTCAATTTGGGATATTATAGTGGTATCAGAGCATGATCTTGGCCAGCTCTGGGAAAGCTAGCAATATCATGGAGGTGTTAGACATGCATGTAGAGTGATTGGTGAAGTTATTGACATTCTAATGACACAAAAAGGGAAGAGTACACAGGGGATCATGGAGGAATTGGTGAGGCAGAACCAACAAATTCTAGGGATGATGCAACAAATGGTGAGAATGCAAATACATAACCAATAGAGAAGTCGTGCACATGCACACCAAGTCCAGTATAACATCACCTATACCCATGTCTAGTATAACATCACCTAACATCACCTATACCATTACCCTAGTAATCTTACTTGTTATCATTATTTGCTTCTCCTTTTCTAAGAATATTTCCTTACCTCTCCCTCATGATGGCTTACCACCAATGATTTGTTTTTTAGGAAACATCAAATTCCATAATGTAAAATATGTTGGCCATAACACAACATTACCAAGGCTCAAGGACAAGTATTAATATCATTGTCCTTTGCACGAGTGGACCCAGACATGTCCACATTAATTGTTTTCAATTGTTTCATGTAAAAATCTGGATCAAGGTTTTATAGTTCAATTGATTTCTTTACTTTATCCTATTCCTAGTAGACCGCTAAGGCAAAAAGAATAAGGCGATATTAAAAGAACCACTATGGCAATTCAAAGGAACAACCGGAAATAATACTAGCATGCTCAAAATTAACAAAAGATAACAAGAAAATTATGTCGCCAAGTCTTACAACCATGCCTCTCAAACGCGCCTCACCCATGAGTTCCTCACAACTCTCTTATTAGGGTTACAACCCTCTCTATTCCGTTAATTATTAACCAAGGTGTCTATGTTTACATGTACTACGGGGTTTTTTCCCCTCGCATTTTTGAACCTGTTAGTTGCCTCATCACATATTGTTAATGTGGTTATCTCGATATAGTAACTTTGTATACGCAGGCTCATTCTAAACAACCATTTGGCATAACTTCATTTATCTCTATAAACTCATATTGAATTTCTTTGAGTTACCTATTTAGGGTACCATAGGCTGGGGGAACATTGTGCTTTCCTTGATGGCTCATCGCACAATAACAAGCATAGGTTATGCTTACGCCAATATGCTACCAACACTCTCTTTATCACAATTTCATTTTCTCAAGATTATATGTCACATTTTTTTGATTACCTAACTCTGCTACCCGCCTATTTTCTAATCAAATTTTACCTATATCCATTGTCCATTCTTCAAGTCACATTAAGGCAACAAACTCCTTGGAGAATTTAATACACGTTCATTGTCATGTGTACCTAACATACATATATATGCATATTTATATATTGTATTTTTCAACTTAAGATTTTTTTGCGAAAAGCACCAGACCAACATAAACCAAGTTAAGAGTTTTCCCTTAGTATTTTTACGAATGTATCATTTGATCTTACTATATACTTATATATATTTTTGTTAAACACATACATGGTGTTAGCGCTCGAATTTGGCCTCAGGCTGAAGAAGGCGAAAATCCAAGGCAACATCAAACCACTTAGCCTCGTAGCTAGCCCTACGGGGACAGGAGAGGGCTCTCTCCAGGTCTATCTCGGCAAAAGGTCTTCAAAGGGCGGAGATGACCAATAAAGAACACTGATTTTAGGCTAGTAAACTGATAGGGAAAGTTTGATTTTAAATCTTTAGAGTTTTGTTGGAAAACTAAGCACAACAATTTTGGGTGCGGGGATGAGACACAGTTTTTGCAGAGGTCTTTTTGGGGCAAGGTAGGAGATTGTCTTGATGCCTTTGAATTAAGTGAATGGATAGAAATGACCGGTGAGGGGCTAAAGAGAGCAAGAAACTTTCGAGAATTCTCTTTAGACAGAGGAAAACATAGATATTAAGCAAACTTAAAGGCAAAGCATATAAATTATGAATTCTACCTTAACACTTCATTTACTTAATGTGCAAAAAAGAGAGGTAGGAAAATGATACACATAACACACTTACAAGTACATGAGAGAAACACACTATCAACACAAATAACCACAGGAATCCCAAATAGTGCTGCAAAACCCTGGTCTTTCCTTTGCCAAAATTGCAGAGATACAAAGAGTAATACAATCTAAGCTTATCCCTCAAGAGTCCAACCATGAAAATGACTAAGAAAATACATAATATAGGCAAGCTAACACCTTTCCTTGCCTCTAGGGGTCGAGCTCATCCTTCTAGGAGCTGTTTCAACCAATTCTAAACTGAGCACTAAAATCTAGGCAGTCAAAACAACTTGCCTCTATAAGCTAGGAAACCAATTCATTCATTAAATTTTTTACTTTTTATGAATGAATCTTCTAGAAGAGATAAATAAGTGCCATGACATCATAAAATTACATCAATTACATCAAGGAGGATGAAAAATCACTCCAAAAAGTCAAAATTAGTCAAATCTGCGTTTTGCTGAGCTGTAGGTGAAAATCTGGCAAATTTCCTTGATGCGTAGCGCCCCAATTCTCTACGCGTAGCGCGCCTTTGAGCCAAATTTTGAGGCACTTCCCGGCATCCAAATGAGGCAAAAGTAGGCTTGTTGGAAAGGTTTAGATGTCTACTGTCCAACCTAAGTAGAATTTCTCAATTTGGTGTCCATTTGCCCCTCCAAAAGTGCAATCTCCCAAGACTGCTTCCTGTGTGTCCAAAAATTGGCAGAAAGTCATTTTTGCATGTTTATTGACCTTCTGAGGGCTCAAAACCTGATGAAATGTCTTGGCAATTGCTGAGCAAGTGTAATTTGTCATGACAAATCCAAAAATGCTGAGTTTTTGAGAAATGGACTTGCCCATTTTCAGAGTAGCGCGCGGCGCGCTACGTGTTGAGGGCAAAAACCTGTTTTTTGACCAAAAAAATTCAAAAATGACCAAAATTGTTCCAAATTCTCTGAAATTTGAGCTGAATGTGTGTCATTTAGTGCCATGCTCCTTCAAGGAAGCCTCAGCCAAAATATGAAGGGGATCGGGCCTTTTTCTCCGTTTTAGTGCCTTGGCCAACCGTCCTTTGAGTACCTTCATTCTTGCTTTACACACATGCATTCGAGCCCAATAGTGATTCTTCATGTGTCGGAGCATGTCCTTTTCCCTGTTTGCCTTTGCTATCAACCTCTCTAAATGTGTGTTCACCTGAATGAGCATAGAGCTTTGCTCCTTAGGTGTCAAATCACCGGGTCTCTTGCAAGCCAAGTTCCGATCTTCTCGGATCCTCCGCAACTCATCAAGAGAGTGTTCATCCTCTAATTGATTGTTGCGCTGCTCTAAATAAGTAATTGTCTAATTTTCCATCTCCAAATTTTGCTGCAACAAGTCATTTTCAGCCCTTAGTTGCTAGATGATCTCCTTTGACTCTAGGCTAGGAGAAATGATATCAAGGTCAACAACATCTATGCCTGGAACACCTGATGGCCCCTCATCAATCTTGGGCTGCTTGCCTCTCTCTGGTACCTGTGCTGCTGTCGAAAGCGAGGCCCCTTCCACCTGATGTGGAGATAACACTCGCTGTGCAGATGCAAATAAGGCCCTGTGGCCTCTCTGATATGTAACAAATGGAGGGGAGCTGACATGCTCGGGCTCTGGAATGTCAAACTGATGTGAAGGCCCTCCCTCATCACGGACAACCTCAGGAGGTGGCTGTGGCACTGTGAACAAGTCACGAGAAATGAAATCCTCCCATGGAATACCCTGTTGTGCCAACTGATGCATGACCACAATCTTGATCAGTGCATAATGATAGATGCTCTTGTGTTGCTGTGCTGGGCTCTTTCTTTGCACCAAGGGCACCATCCTCTCTATATTTCGGCACATGAAGAATGGAATGTTCATCATTCGTACCCGTGTGAAATGCATCAACAAACGGATATGGTACGAATATAAACGTGAAAATCTGCCCTCGCAAGTGAAATAGCAAATGATGATCCTCATCAAAGGTGCATACTCGTCTCTTAAGAATCTGAAGGGAAAAACAGCAGTTAGGTGCCTCATATATACAGGTTTGATATATGGCTCATAATGAAATCTGTCCAACTGCTGGCGCTTGTTCCACTCTTCTCCAATATTGGGTATCCCTATTGCTTGAGCAACAATCTCGGGTGACAATGTGAAGTCCACTCCTGCAAGATTCACATGCCCATTGTGCAAATGTAGGACAAACAAGCGGACCAATTCCCTGTGGTGTTGAATTTGGGAGATTCTCTCGCAATATTCATAACATGATTGGTATCGGAAACATGTCACTGCAAGTGGACAAGCTTGTAGATAAGCCAAAGAGGTGGGCTCCTCCCTGACATGCTGACCACCTTTACCACCCCTGTGATGTCTCCTTGGCACCTCTACCTCTGGTGTTGATTCACGGTCATCACTTTGCTCATAATCTGTTTCGGTTTCTGACATGGTTTTGGAGGCAAGTGACTGAAAAATAATGCTGACTGTGCACCCAATGAACTGTTGTTTTGACTTGTTTAAATGCTGTTACCAAGGGGACAAACACACATGGGAAATGTTAGGGAAAAGGGAACATTGAGGGGATTAGGGAAAACAAATGTGAAAGGAAATTTTAGGAAAGGAACATGGAACATATACAATCATAATTTGTGGGATTTTAATGGGAAAAAGGGTGTAGGAAATTTACATAGGGTTTTAGGAATTAGTAGGGTTTAGGGATTTTAATGATTTTTAATAGGGGAATTATATGATTGCATGGAAAAATGTCAAGGAAAATGGTGATGAAAATACGGGGAAAGAGGAATGGAAAATGGGTAACCTTGGGCAGCAAATTTCAATGAAACCCTAACACATTTACATTTTTAAATTTTGACACAGCAAGGTAGGGTTTTTACTCCATATTAGCATGGCATTTTTTTGCATGTTCATTGCTCATTCATCTTAGCCAAACCAAAATCACCATGGATTAGAGGCCTACCTGAAAAGATTTTGAGAGAGAAGTAGTTCTGGTGGCTTGCTGGCGATTTCCTGAGCAAGAAACCCTACGCGTAGCGCGCCCAGCCTGATGTGTAGCGCGCCTACAACACGTAGCGCCTGAGTTAATTTGCACTGGAAAATGAGCGCTGATGCGTAGCGCGCCCCCAACGCGTAGCGCACCTCCTCTGATGCGTAGCGCGCCACTGTAATTGCCCAATTCGCCCAATGAACCTTGAAATCGACTTGACAAGTATTCTCTTGAAGTGTTGAGAGGCAAATGAGTTACCAATGAGGAGGGAGGGGCTTTTATAGGCTCACTTTTGAATTTAATTTGCCCAAAACCCACTTTATAATGTTTTTGAAATGACACTTTTTTGAATTAATTGCTGCTGACTTCTGGTTTCCTTTTTCCAAAATAAATTGGTTGAAATGATGATTTCTCTTGAAAATTTTTGCAGGGATAGCTTTTGAGATGTCTTGGCAAAGGAGACCAAGGCTGCATGCCAACTTTCGGAGAATTTGAACTTTTTACAAATTTTTACAAAAATGAGATAATGACCTTTGTTTTCAAAAACAGGGTTTTTGAAAACAAGGTAAAAATTAGCTGTACAATGATAAGAGTTATTAAAATGATGCTTTATGACGAACATCCCTCTGGCCTGCTAGTCCTTTATGACATCTCAAGACAAAGCTTGACTCAACCCTAGACCTAAGACCTTGAAACTTAAAGCAAGATGAATGACCCTTTGAGGACTTTATTTACTCAAGAAAACATGATCCAGCAGTGCCAAACAAGAGGGGAATAAAAGACATAAGCTTCTCCACCAGGGTTATGGCATGCCTAACGGGATGCAACATGATCACACTGATGAGACACCTAATTATGAAATGCAAAGAGTTTTGATCTCTGGTGGAGGGCTACTAGACCGACTCTAACACATGGAAGCAACAAAGTATGAATGATAAGCATGAGAGTACATTTATTATTGACATGATATAGATTTATAGTACATGGTGTGACCCTTGGATTCATATTCCAAGTGGTCTCTTGGACTCCCTTTGGTTGCTCAGCTTCCACACCAACCCTTAGAGGATTAGGTGTCCAACATTTTCCCCCTTAATCTGAAGGGATATGTATGAGTCCAAGAAGAGAGCTATAATAAGAAATATACAAAAATGCATGGCAACACTAGGCTAAATATGCTCTCTAAAATGTTGGTATAAGGGGGGTGGTTTAAGGATGACCACCAACACTAGAACGCTTAGTCCAGTTCCCGAAACTCTTCCAAATCTGGCACAAAGCTGAGGTTTCTGCTAGAGGAAGTGCTCCTCATGTTTTGAAGAGGGAAACCTTCAACCTTGAAAGGGAGGTTTCACCCCACATAAAAAGGGAGAACCTCAACCTGAAAAGGGAGGTCTCAACCTGTGATGGTTTAAGGATTACCACTAACTCTGGAATGCTTAATGCAATTCCTGGAACTCTTCCAAAATTGGCAAGAAGCTGAAGTCTTCTGCTAGAGGAAGTGTCCTCTATTATTTGAAGAGGCATCACTAACTGAAGGCATGCTCAGGGGCATCTTTGTCTCTGGCTACAACTCTAAATCGGGTATCGCAGGTTGTGGCTCAGTCTCGCTTGATGTGGCTTTGAATCTTGTAGATGACCATCATTTCCCCCCTTGTCAGATACAACGTGAGATGAAGGAGAAAACTCGACTACAAAACTGTTCAATACTCTAGAACAAGTTCTGACATATGACTGAAATATCTTCTTGGCTGTTGAAGCCCATTGCCAAGAAGCGATCCATCCAAGATGAATTTGTGTTCTTATAGTAGGCTTGTTTTTGAAGCATCTGTTTGAATAATGACTGGTTTTATGACAATGCTTACATGGATGAAGATCAAAACAATGATCTTTCATATGGCCAACTCGGTCACAGTGTTGGCATTTCACAATTTGTTGTTGTTGTTGTGGAAGAGGAGAAGAATCTGGAATAACCAAGGATGAATTTTCATAAAGAAATCCAACACTCTGAAATTGGATGGGCTTTCAGTAATTTGGAATATGAAAGGAAACCTTCTTTTCATATCCAAGACCAGTTCAGTGCTTGTTATGGACAAGCTCTTCCCAAGGTCTAATGACCGACTTGGGAAGCGCAGACTGAATTTCTGCATCTGCATGTACAATTTCTCTTGAGAGGGGCTCAATGATCTGATCAATTTCTGGTTGTTGATGGGAGTGTGTCTCAAACAAAGAATTGTCCTGAACAAAGACAAGTTCATAATCATGACTATACTTCTGTAACTCTTCTTGTTGTAGTTGTGATTCAAGCTGCAAAAAATCAATTTTGTCTTGTGCATTTTGCAGACAAGTTTGAATGTCTGAAAAAGAAGCTTTGCTAATTTTCATTGTGCTATCAATAGCAGAGTGTATAAGAGTGTTGAGTAACTCTAATACTTCATCAATATTAGCCATTTTCTTAATAATCCAAGCTCAAGAGATGAAAGATGTACTTCTATTAAAAATGCACCAATGAACTTACCAGAAGGGCTTCTTCGTGGGCTTGTCAACCGAACCATGTTAAAGTAGGCAAGAAAACAACTGGCCTAGTTTTCTTCGAAGGAAAAATATGCAGGTCTCACTCAATAATGTTTTTCAACCTCTCTTCAAACAAAGAAATACTACCCTTGAGTCATGCAAAGGCCTAAAAAGATGAGCAACTCAACTAATGTTTATAGCTGATAAGTTTGCAGCACTGCATACTCCTATTTATCCTCTAAATATGATGCGCAACAAATGGAAATAGTATTGGATATTAACACCTAGGAAACCAATTTCTATTTCGATCTACTCTACCCACACACCATATTCATCCAAACATAAATATTTTTGCAATGATGGAATGAAGGACATGATGCAACGTATGACCGGTGGGAAGCGAACTGTATTAACATGCATCTATTAACAAAACCGGATCGGGATCAAGGTTCGATGTTGATGTGGCCTCCACCGATGAATTCAACGAATGTAGATCTTGTAAACAACTCGTTTCTAAGGAATAAAATAATTGATAATTCTCTTAAAAACCAAACCAGACCAGTTGAGATAGTAGTATGAACGTATGGAGGTTATGTTGCTGGAGGAGACAGTGGATTGGTATGGTGCAAATGGGATGCTTACTGGCTTCAACACAGAGAATCACTAGCCTGGGAAGAGGGCGGTGTGAGTTGAATAGTGGCAGGGCAATATGACGAGCAGTGGTGTAGAGGAGTGGTGATTTGGATGTTGCAAGCGAGACTAGTGTTCCAAACGCTAGAAGTGTATGGGGGAGCGATAATTAAGCGGAATAAGTATGCAGAGAGCAGCATAGGTATGCAGAGAGCGTTATTAAACATAAACAATCGGTGAATAAGTTATACCGTGGAGGTATTAAACGTAAACCAAACACAAACCTCCGCATCGAAACCGGAATACCAAACAACGTTATAATGAAATACCATAGCGTTATATTGCAAACAGTTCGACAGACGAAGTGGTGGTATGAGTGCTTGGCTACGGAAACCATGTCACCTTTCCCATGCCACTCCAATGCTCTATCTGTTGCGCTACTCCAGTGCTCTGCCTTTTGGATGACAAAGGAATGTGTCCGAGCGCTGCCATAGTGCGTAGGAGGAAGGAAGGCTGAGACTCGGGCGACCTTTTTCATGCATTAACAGGTTTGTCAGCAACTCAACCCTGTAGGCGGAGAAACGGTAACTGCAAAGTAGTGCTGGCCATTCGACTGTGGTGGAGAGGAGCGTCGGAGGAGAGGCAGTGTTTGGAATGGGAGATGGGAACAGTCAAATTGGGAGCGGAATATGAGAGAGGGCTCGGCAAGCATATGCACCAATTTGCAGGAGATGCAATATACTCAAAACATTGCACCATAAGATGTCAGGCCATTACTATCAAAGGAACATCACACCATCTTTCTTCAACACACACTTCCAAACAGTCAATCACTATACTTAGTGCGAAACTGAGCGATCACCATTCTCTTGAAATGCCTCTCTTTCTCCAACGTTCACACTAAACACATAAGAAACCAGCTCTGATGATAAAGAATTGCATGTAGAAACAGAATAACAACAACTTTTGGCATTTTTTTATATTATAACACACACTGCAACAATTCTGACGAGGCCCTCACGATGAGAGAGTGACATTTTCTAATACTATAATGCACACTGTAACAGTTCTGACAAGGCCCTGACTATGAGAGAGCGACTATAATTCACACTGAATTCTCGCTTTATAAATGTTCCAAACCATAATTCCAACGTAAGGCTTGAATGGAGCCCGGAAATGAACCATTGTACCGAGAGAATAAAGATATAGAGGACGTTGCAGAGAAAGAGCATTGGCAACTGCAGAGAGAACCTAGAAATGAGAAGATGGATCTCTAACAGAGACCAAATTAGAGGAGCGTTTGGTCAAGGGCGCAGTAAAGAAAAGGGTTTTTGGCAGGAGGTAAATTTTGTGGAGCGTTAGAATCCCAATGGACAGACACGATGCACAATTAAAATGCTCAAGTTATGTCAATATATGATAAAACCAATATGGCAAAGGTGACATGTACAAAGAGGCCACAAAATCAATGGCTCAAATATGGGCAGGCCAGAAATTCGACTGCAGCTCTGATACCATGTTAAACACATACATGGCAACAATAGAGTATGAATGATAAGCATGAGAGTACATTTATTATTGACATGATATACATTTATAGTACATGGTGTGACCCTTGGATTCGTATTCCAAGTGGTCTCTTGGACTCCCTTTGGCTGCTCAGCTTCCACACCAACCCTTGAGGATTAGGTATCCAACAATTTTATCTATAGTTCTACTAGATTTCTAATGGTGTCTGGCATGCATCTATTCTTGTTTAATCTATTGTACCAATTCATATCAAATTTTACAATTAACACTCCTTTCAATCAATCAAAATTATTTTGTCATCTTGTTTTCAGTCAAATTGACCTTTTCAATCACAAGGTAGTTATAAAATAGACCAGTTAACGAACCCTCCCATGATTTGGTGTCATGAGTTTGTAACATTCAACAATCTTGAGTCCTCTGCAACCATTAGGTGTAGGAAATTCAAAACTATATGGATTTCTTTCCTACATTTTAAGGGTCATTGTATTCCTTGCTAGTAATTTTCCATATTCTTGATATTGACAATTATCTTGCTCATATTATGCTTACTAAATTTGATGTGAGGCTGTTGACTTTCTGAGTACTAGCAACACTGTTTCAAAGTGCTTCTATGTTCATTTAGTACTTTGGCATAACCCATACACTATTATCATATCTTTCAACTTAAAAGTATCAAATATACTATTCACTTCACTATTCAAAGACTAGAATCCTTCTCCTCACAAGTTATCATGTTAGTTTGTCACAACTTATCTTCATTTTGTTGTTGTTTTTTTGTAGTATTTTATTAATTTTTGTTAAACACACATGGACAGCAAAGACAATGTGAAAGATAAATCATGCAATACAATTTTTATTGACAAATGATTTACATTTATAGTACATTATGTGACTCTTGGGTTTCAGATCCCAAGGTCTCTTGGACTGCTTTTGTCCATTCGACTTCCACACTAACCCATTTAGGATTAGGTGTCCAACATTCCCCCCCTTAATCCGAAGGGTTATGTATGAGTCCAAGAAGAGAGTTGTAATACAAAATGTGCAAAAAATGCATGGCAGCACTAGGCTGAATGTGCTCTATGAAATGTTGGTATAAAGGGCAGTGGTTTAAGGATGACCACCAACACTGGAACGCTTAGTGCAGTTCCCGGAACTCTTCCAAAACTGGCAAGAAACTGAAGTTTTCTGCTAGAGGAAGTGATCCTATTGTTTTAAAGAGGGAAACCTTCAACCATAAAAGGGAGGTCTCAACCTGTGATGGTTTAAGGATAACCAACAACTCTGGAATGCTTAATGCAATTCCTGGAACTCTTCCAAAACTGGCAAGAAGCTGGAGTCTTCTGCTAGAGGAAGTGTTCTTAATCTGTGATGGTTTAAGGATGACCAACAACTCTGTAATTCCTGGAACTCTTCCAAAACTGGCAAGAAGCTGGAGTCCTCTGCTAGAGGAAGTGTCCCAGATTGCCAACTGAAGGCATGTTCAGGCATCTTTGTCTCTGGCTACAACTCTGAAACTGGTGTGGCAGGTTGTGGCTCAGGCTCGCTTGATGTGACTTTGAAGCTTGTAGATGACCATCATTTCCCCCCCTGTCAGGTACAAGGTGAGAAGATGGAGAAAACTCAACTGCAAGACTGTTCAATATTCTGGAACAAGTTCTGATATGTGTTTGGAATATCTTCTTGGCTGTTGATGCCCATTGCCAAGAAGCGATCCATCCAAGATGAATCTTTGTTCTTGCAGGACGTTTGTTTTTGAAGCATCTGTGTGAAGAATGGCTGGTTTTATGACAGTGCTTACATGGATGAAGATCAAAACAGTGATCTTTCAGATGGCCAACTCGATCACATTGTTGGCATTTCACGATCTGTTGTTGTTGTTGTTGCTGCTGCTGTTGCTGTGGAAGAGGGGCAGAGTCTGGAACAACTGAAGCTGAACTGTCATGAGGAGCAGGTGAACTGTCATGAATGAATCCAGCACTCTGAAACTGAATGGGCTTGGCATAGTCTGGAATATGAAAGGACAAGTCCTTGTCATATCCAAGACCAGTTCTGTGCTTGTTGTGGACAAGCTGTTCCCAAGGTCTGATGATGGGCTTGGGAAGTGCAGACTGAGTTTCTTCATCTGCATGTACAACTGCTGCTTTATTGGATTCTGATTCAACCTCAATATTACTAATTTCACCACTTGCTGGTTTAACCTTGAACAACATATTGTTTTGAGCAGAAAACAATTTGGAATGACAAATCTATTGAAGCTCATCTTGCTGGAACTGAGATTCTAGTTGCAAAAAATCAATCTTTCCTTGTGCATCATGCAGGCAGGTCTGAATGTCACAAAGAGTGTCTTTGCTAACATTTACCTTCCCACCAATAGTGGAGTGTATTAGTGTATTCAGTAACTCTAATACATCATCAAATCTAGCCATTGTCTCAACAAAGAAATGAACACTCAACAATCCTAGTGGAGACTATAGCAAGTCTAGACAAACCCCAGCTATTGAAGATTTCAAAAATTAAGAATATCAGTTTGAAAAATACATTGTCCTTCCAACACAGATAGATATGTTTCACCCTTAAAATGCTCAGGTATACCAGGATACGTTTTGTATGGATGCACAACTAGATGACTTCTTCCTTCTTCGAAATTCGAACTTCAACTACAGGAATGGATTACATATACCTCTGATATATCAACTCTAATAATAACAGGGATCTGAAGTAGAATATACCAGCAAATGTTAAGAAGAACAGTGGCTGTAGATAAGTGTTATAACATCACAGAAGCTCCATCATTACAGAGAAAACACCACAGTGATAATATATGCAACGTATTCAGCTCCAAGACAGAGAAATAAATATGGAGTGTCTTCAATATATTCACAGCCACACATCCAATGAGATGAGGAAGTTTGAGACCCTCTATAGCAGAGATACATCACCAAACATCACTTCCAATAGTCTATACTCATTAAGATTTCAAGCACAGGTACAGTGATATGCTACTCAACTGAAACAACCACAGAAAATACAAGTTTGTAGCCTTGGGGCTAGATCATTCTTTATGCCCTTAGTTGTTATGCTTCGCCTCTTGAGTTCGTCTTTCAGCTCTGTAACCTTCCACTGCTCCAGAGGGCGATTCCTAAAACCCCTTCAAGGCAAACAATCCGAGTTCGAATCCGAACAAGTGCTCAACAGAATATTCACCTCGGATAAGCAACGCAATATCGTCCAAATCCTCAAATAAGGCCTCAGAATGGACTTGCTGCTACAGGTGATACCTTAGATAACTCGCTAGCCATAGTTATTGTGCTAAAGTCAATTCACTGGCTCAAAGAAGGCTTTAGAATGAACTGGCTGCCACAGTTGATGAGATAGAATCAATTTGCTTGCTCAGATAAGTTCTCAGAAATTATACACTGCCACAATTGATACCTCAGGGATGATCCACGGTCATCAACAGTGCCTCAGAGGTATATGACTGTCTCAGAATTGTTTCAGAGAGAGATTGCTGCCAGAGATAATACCTTAAATATTGGCTGTTGCCATTGTTAATTCCTCCGAGGTAGTTTAATGTCTTAGAGATAGACTGCTGCCTCAGTTAAGGCCTCAGAGATGGGCCATTGCCTCCACTTTGATGAGTTTAGCCCGACGTCCTCAGTAAACAACCCTCACGAGCCTCAGGAAACTCGTGCTTGGTCTTCTTCAAAGGGTGCACTGTAATGTTGCGAAGCAAATTCCTGCAAATTTCTCCTTGATTCCAAATCTTTCTTAAACTCCTTTCTACAAATAGTTAGTGTGCAACCTTTGACAAAGGAAAATTCAGAGAACACCTTCCGCTGTTAACCATGCAAACAACCATGTTTTTTTTTCTTATTTCAAGAGCAAACAAGAATATTTCTGAGGCAATAAGCTGAGATTTTATCGAGACTGATTCACCATGATTACAAGTCAGAATCGGGGTTTTGCTTTAGATGACAAGAGGACAATTGATTTCATGATTCTACTGAAGTTATAATGCCTGGACATAACATCTCAGCACATATTTGACCCCTGGAAAATAAACCTTAGCCTCCAACAAAGAGTGGGCTTATTTTGGAAATGAATGTTATGCTCAGAAAATGTAGAGATTTAACCTGAGTTCAATCTACCAGTAAGACAACTTCCGCCTTTTTCACTGACTATGGAACTCGGCCTCTGCTGATATTGATTAACCAAGGGAAATTGCAACCCTCTGGAGTAATGTTTCGATATTAACATGACAAATATTTGGGTCCACCAAATAAACTTTCGTTCCACAAAATAATTTCATCCGCTAAATAAATCCTCTGCTCCACAAAATAATTTGGCCCACTATACGGATTTATCCAAAGTTAATATCCATTCAAGTGTAGCACATCCCAGCACTAGGTGAAGTCATAGGCTGCCCAGTTGTGAAGTAATAGCCCAGATTTCAATATATGACCCCAACGTCCAGTCAATGGACCAGAGATGAGGTGAACAGCGTGCCCTTCTTCACTATTTGACCACTCCAGCATACACAGATAACCATTAACAGGCTACGTGCTGTGAAATATTATCAGACAGCCCAGAAGGGGGATTTTGTGGCCTCTGAAGACAGCCACTAACTCTGCGTAGGAGTTGCTACTACCAAACAATATGTACAGCCAACAACAATATACCAGACAGCTCGTTTCTACGTTTCTACGTGCACTAACCCATCACACTGCTTCAGTGACATTTCTCACACACAAAATTCATCCCAATCGAGCCTCTATGCTGTCACGTTTTTGTTGCACGACCAACGCTTCCCACTCTACCTGGCCCGTGTTCACACTGGTAATTTTGTGCATGCAGCAATGCTGGAGGGAAAAATGCATTTTGTCAGACCCGTGGCACCAGAACAGCCAGATAATGACAAAAATCCATAGAGAGAGAATGAGTAAAGAAATCAGTGCATATCCAGGGAATCAAAGACCCTGTCAAGGAAGAGAGGAGTTACAACAGAAGGCGGAGAATAATGTCAGATATTTGCAGCGTCTAAACAGTGGCAGCGTTTAATGGGTAGCAACTGTGGAGGGGCAGTGGACAGACTGACCACGCAGAGGTTCTTGAATCATTTCAGTTTCCATATTAGATAACCATTGTATCTGCCCGTCGGACCCCTGATAGACAGAGGTGGCAACAAATCTCAGACAACGGTTATGGCAGAGAGCATAGAGCGTAGGAAAGAATATGGCGCAGATTGAGGAATAAAACACTCAATAAGGTGGTAATTCTGATCAATTCTGATTAGTAGAAAGACATAACTGACATGTAGGTAGAGACCACAAAACAAGTGGCTCAAATATGAGCAGGGCCAGAATTCGCCCGCTCTGATACCATGTTAAACACACATGGACAGCAAAGACAATGTGAAAGATAAATCATGCAATACAATTTTTATTGACAAATGATTTACATTTATAGTACATTATGTGACTCTTGGGTTTCAAATCCCAAGGTCTCTTGGACTGCTTTTGTCCATTCGACTTCCACACTAACCCATTTAGGATTAGGTGTCCAACAATTTTCAAACAAGAAATAGTTCTTAATTACTTGACCTTTGCAAACCTTTATACTGATGGTTTGTTCATATTATTTTACCGTTGTGACCAATCTTTTTGTGGCTCCCTACATGAAGAGGCTTTTCGATGAGAAATTTCATTAATTATGAGATTTGTACCAATCTGTCTTTACTGCATCGGATTTATTATGCCTATTAAGATGTAGGTTGTTATCTTTTATTATCATCACTATCAATGTTTGCCATGTTGCTTACTAATGCTTAATTTGGTAGAAGAATCACAACCATTTATCACCCAAGATAACCTCAGTTGACTCACATTCATACGTATATTTTGTAATCTTAAGCGTTCAATTTTGACAAAGGTTATCATTAGGTATGCCCATACTGCGTCCCTAGGTATACCAATACACTATATATTTCACTTCAAGTATTACAAGGTTCCCTTTATTTTCTTTCCTGATTTCCATAGATATTTCCTTTCGTGTATATTCTTTGTTTTATTTTTAAATATACATTATGCTGAGTGATTTCACAAAGTTTCTATAGCCTCCATCCATTTAGTTTGCTTCCCCATACATGGGTAAAATCACTTTTTTTTTATCCTTCAAGTATTCATAATCATTTTCGTAGTGAAGTTCTTGGTCAATATCCAATATATATACAAGGACGTAGTTTATACCATCCAAGTGATGAATGTAACAATTAAGTATCTTTACCCCCTTTTATACTTGTCTCCTTTTTTAACAATCCATATTAGATGTTTAATTAAGGCATTTTATGATTTTTGCAACTAATAACACACAATCATCAATAAATGATCCTATACTTTTCAAGGTGATTCCATATACAACACTTTATCTTCTCTCTTTCACATACCCAACGAATATTTTACAATTGTTTATTAGTATGGGACTAAACACTTTACTTTATTTACATTCATATGTCCTTTGATTATCTGCACATGTAAATACCTATTGTTATGAATCATAACCTTTTCTTTATTCACTATCCCACAATCATGGGACATAATTTACTATTTAACATGTGTTAATGCTTAAGTCATCCAAACAACCGTTTGCTCTCCTAGATGCCCAACATACCAGCTCTACTAATTCAATTAGTATTTTTATAACTGAATTTAAAGAATGGAATTCGTTTTAATATGCTCGTGACTGGATTCTCCACTTCCCTTTTCCTTTTCTTTATAACGTATAAATGTATTGTTTCCAGCTCTTAATTAGTGATTTTTGCCCTCCATTATCCATAGTGAATATGGATCAATATTCTTCACCCAGCCGCACCCATATCTCAAGATTTCATTTAAGTGAGGGTGTAGAAGTTTATCTTGTAGACAGGGTTGCCATATTTCAAAATTTTCTCCTCTTTTCTATGAACTCGGCTATTATTATTTTCCCTTAACATGCCACAATGTTGAACCCTTCCCCTCTGATACCAATTGTCACACCCTTCCAAAACAATTTTATTTATTTATTCATTACTTTTACCATGCCAGATGAGTTAAGTCGGGAGTATATATTTATGTTTTATTTTTATCATATGAGAATCACTATTATTAACATGCTATAGTTATAACCTGGCATACAATGTCATTACAAACTTAGCAGTCTAGGGAATCAGAACTGTTTATAAATCAGTTAATCATACAAGGGGTATGTGAGTTAAGTGATTGATTCTTGTTGATGCTTGAACCTTGGCTATTTCCCTTCGTTTTATACATTATATTTTTTCGGATTGAATATGCATATACAATTTCGAACATTCGGGAATTTTCTCCCAACCCTCCACTTGGCATCTTAGGCTTTGGGATTTGGGAAGTAATGTATAGTGCTTCGAGTTCTGATGGCAATCAATGGTGGCAAATAATTAGTGAGGTTAGAGGGTAACAACCCTCCACCTCCCGGCTACCTAGAGCTCATTTTCCTCACTATCTTCCACAAGTTTCTCTCTCTTTGCAACCTCAGTTAAGGTTTCATGTTTTTTTTAGGGTTTTTCGGGAAAAACCCTCCTGGAGAGTCTGTAGGTGATCATAATCTTCAGGAAATGTTACTGGCTCCATAAGCTGCAACAACACAGGGGTTTCCAAAGGGCATGACTCACTTCGCCTAGTAAGATTATTCATCCTACTTCATACTCTGTAAATTAAAAGGGCTCCTTACAGTGCCTACGAGACACTCATCTGGGTTTTCTTTTTTCCCACAGGGTACTAGAATCTTTGTCATGCAAAAATGTTGGTGCAGCGCCAGGGAAACCTTACATAGGTAGTAACTAAGCACATTCACACTGGAGGATTTCCTTGCTATCTTTCTTAACATCTCCTCCCAGTTGCTTTCTAACTCTAACACTTTTGTTTAGGCTTCTCACAGAGGCATATTATGGGATGTCACCTGTGCAGGTTAGTTCCTCTGCCACCAAAGTATGTGGTTAACCTTTATATTTAAATATATGTGTACCCATATGCTCTTGTGCCAATTTTTCATTGTCTGGCTACTTTCATAGAAGGTGTTTGCTAAACGTGGGTTCAACCTGTTTTCTCCAGGTGTGGTTGAAGTTTTCTCCATGTTAAAGAAAGAAATGGTATCTTTGCTCCCATAATCATTCCTCATTTCACCTTTTTGAGTTTTAAGGTTTCATTCTAGATATTTAATGTTTTGTCCTTTCTTGGGTTTATAATATAATTAACTCACGGGATGCTCTCAAGTCTATTCTAAGTAATTATCAATTATATTCCATATTTGTTTTATTTTCAATAAGTTGAATTTGTATTGTTTTATTTCCAATCATATATCTCATAATTCCTTTCCTTCGACCATTTGCACATGTATTCCATCTATACTGCCGTGAGAGCAAAAGTTTATCAGTTCCCCAAGTTGTTTCTACGGTTTTCTAAATTTGTACTCTTCTGTGCAGAGGGCAATATTGGTTCAAGCTCGAAGTATGGGTTTTCCAGAAATATTTGAATAAGGTTTTTAATGATAATGAAATTATATTTAGGGTTTGGTTGTCGGCCCCATTCCCCATGTAATTAATGCTAACAACCTCAAGGCTGGTTCAAGCTCGAAGTATGGGTTTTCCAGAAATATTTGAATAAGGTTTTTAATGATAATGAAATTATATTTAGGGTTTGGTTGTCGGCCCCATTCCCCATGTAATTAATGCTAACAACCTCAAGGCTTTCCTCTTTCTGTATAACTCAATTTTAAGATTTTAAAATTACAATACTCGTAATGATTATTATTATTTGAAAGAATAATTTCGTCGTAAATCACATGTAGACATACATTTATGGACGCGTTTCGAATCAACATCGTCAGGACAAGTTGAAGAAACAGATCCAGCTTAGCAAGATAAATACTCTGAGCGGAGTCTCCAACGGCTAATTTTGATCTTAGGACCCAGGTCAAATTTTTATTTATTAATTTAATATTATTATTATTATTATTTTTATTATTATTTTTCTTATGGAAATAAGTTAAATTAGGTAAAATGATTGGTTATAAAAAAAAATTTATTTATTTATTTAAATTTAAATTAATATATATATATATATATATATATATATATATATATATATATATATATATATATATATATATATATATATATCATAAAATTATAATTTAATGGTTAGTTTATTTTTATGGAAATTAATTAAAATATAAAAATAAAATAATTTGAAGGTTAAAGATATAATTATACAAACCAGTCTTGAATCCATCTAATTGTGAAAAGAGAATCCCTTAAAAGAGAGTCCCTTACAATCAAAATGCTATCAATACAGAGGCACTGCGCTACCTGTAAAACTCCCCATAAAATCAACATCTCAACCTGCAATTGTTTCCACGACCCCAAACAATCTAAAGCTAAAGGATAGAAAAGAGTCTATATAGAGAGACTCCATAACCACAATGCCTATTCACAAAAGCCCCATCAAAAAATCAAATAAGAAATATATTCGACCTAAATAATTGACTGAAAAAAAGCCCTTAAAAGGACCAAAACTCCATGAAATATAGCACAATATGGAGGGAAATAAAATGGCATCAGAGAAATCCTTTAAAAATATGTTCATTTCAAGCTCGCCAAATACCCCAGAAAACATAAAAGGGAACTGCTCTATAAACCTTTCAAATGCCAGAGCTTAGAGATACTGCCCTTATCCAGCCAGATACCACAGAGCAACCGATTCTTTTTACTACTGCCTTATTTTTGGCCAGCCAGATCCGACGGAATATTTATCTGATAGACATAGATACTGTTTTAGACCATTTACACTGGGTCCTTCCAGTACAGATATTTTTGTTTAGAGAGTACTCTCTAGCTGGAATATTCCACATTTTTAGAATCTGATGCTATACTGCTGCTCAATAGCTTAGTAGATCAACTCTATTATATAAGTTGATTCCTGATGCTTGTCAATGAGCAAATTTGATTGTATCAACCCAAACCTAATTAAAGATTTTCCGTACCAAATAATATTTACCCCATGTGTATCTTTGGCTATACATGTTGACAAATATATTTGAGGTGCCACTAAAATATTTAGACAAAACAATTTAGGTCAGTTTTCATCTCGAGTGGGAACTGCATATTCCATTAAATTATTTCAATTCAAAAAGGAATTTGGTAATCCCAAGAGTGAAATCACCCGCTTCCCAATGTCCTTGGATGTCCTAACATCCCGTTTGCTTCTAGCCTTAATGTAAACCCATTTACACTTCGTTACGTTTGTTAACTCCGAATAATGAAAAGGAAAGGTTGATTTGTTTAAAGTTCAGAGATGATTACTTTAAACTGATGTTATTATTGCATTCAGAAATTGTATTTTTTCCTTTCTTTCTGTTTTTTTTGACCGTTTGGCATAAAGTTAATTAAAATTATTTTTTAAATAAATTTTAATCAAATCACAATTCGTCCATAGAGTATATGTATAAAGTATATTGTTATCTAAAATTTGGTGTTTTACCATGCACTTTGTGATGCAATAGGGCTAGGGTTTATAAACATTAAGGAAGAAAAAAATGTTAGTGTGACAGTGATATGTGTTATTAGCCATCGGAGGAATTGTTAGTATTGATGCTAGTTTGTTGTAGATTTTTTATGGACGTTAGGGTTTTCATGATTTTATTTTGCTAAAGTTTGGAGAGCTAAATATTGTACCAATATTGTGATAAATATGTTCATATGTATTTCATTTCTTATGTATATGTATAAAGTATATTGCTATCCAAAATTCCGTGATTGCAAATTTGATTTTTCTTCTTGTATTATCCTCATGATTAAGTAATTTCCAAGATTTATCATTCATGTTGATTTGATTTAACATAGGGTTGAAAACATTAAGTGATTTAATATAGAAAATGAAGCTAAAAAAACATTTTTCTATTATACAAATTATTGTTATAAAGTGATATTTAGATTTGGTATATGCTTGGAGAAGTGTGCCATAAGGGATAAAAGTTGTTACAATTTGCTTAGGATAAAATGAGGGTTATTTCTTGATTTATGACAATGTGTAGCATGCCAAGACATGTTTCCAAGTATAGGGACATTCTACTCAATATATTTAAATATTGAATTGAAAAATCACTAGGCTAAAGTGTTCGTGGAGGTAGGAGCCAAAGACATAGATCTAAGTTTATAAGTGTTCAAGTGGGAGGGTAGTCTCAAGGAAGCACAATATTATTGTTAGAATGTTGTAGATGGAGATGTATAATTGGATCTATAAGGGAGGGCATATGTGGTGGGAGGGAAACCACAAAAAAACCCTAGAACATTACTAAAATATGGTACACTTGGTGGGCGTTGAACCAATAGAACCAAAATTGAATAGAATAAGAGCCAGTTGGATATTTTTCTAGGTTTCACATTAAGAAAGTTTTGGATGGGAGGTGTACTTGAATGGCACCAAATATACATTATTTGATGTGTTGGGTGGGAGAGTGGCATCCAATAAACATAATTCCATTGAATTTTTGGAAGGATCTAAGCTAAAGAACCAAATTCAAGTGGAAAGTAGACCTAGCTAAAAACATCCAATATGAAATGATGAGGAGACAAATATAGTTTTCCGTTAAACACAAAAAAAATAAAAATAAAAAAATGAATGTGATATAATAACTAATTTCCAAACTTTAGTCATCCCATGAAATGTGTCTTTGTTGATTTACAAATTGTCCATAAATTAACTATTTAAATCAGTTGCATGTGGTTAAAAGGAAAATAAATAATAAAATATGTGTCCATGTATCACTAGGAATATGACTAACTGACATTTCTTTAAAAACCCAATCCAAACAGCTTCAACAATACAACATGTCAAAGTACTCACTTCACCATAGATGATATTGCATCATCACAATATACATGCAAATTCAACCTACAAATCTAGTGCTTCAACATTAAATTAAATAACACTTCAATTCATAAAACAATTGCCATGAAATACACATACATACACTCTCATTTCTCAAATCTACATCTTTTACAGAATGACACAACATGCTCAATATACAAAACAACACCTCATGAATAAGCATGTAAGTATGGAATATGATTACTTATATAGAAAATGACTCTAATATACAAATGACATCTCATGCCCAAACATGAAAGTATGACATATAATGTAGTATATACAAAATGGGTCTCATTGGTCATTCATTGACCACTTCCACCCTCACCACCATCATTTGCATCCCAAAAATTGATCTTTCTCCTCTTACTAAAATAAGAAGCTTGACTTCTCATTAGATTTTTTTCAACAATAAATCATCACATTTACAAACTAATACTTTATAATTCAGGGCCAAAAAACTCACCAAATATGATATAATGATTCGTAAGGGTGGCATCCTCCAACATGCCCCCAACCTCTCCATAACAAGTCGATCCCCATGTGGCTTATGAGAGCCCCTCTCTCTCTCGATCTCGATAGATATATATATATATATATATATATATATATATATATATATTCAAGATAATAACCTATTTCACAAAACTCTATTGCCTACTACCCTCTATCTCTCCATAGCAAGTCTATCCCCATGAGGCTCATGAGAGCCTCCATTTGGCCTCTACTAATCAAATTATGCTACAAAGTTGGATGGTCCAATCCCTCCAATAACATCAACTGTTAGTGGATCCTAGTGCAATGATGCTACAAAGATGTGATTCTACACTAAGGTGCAAGTTAATGTTGTTATTTTCATCTGAGTTTCAATAAAGTTATCCATTAAGACATGATGTTGAGTAGGGGGATTAGGCTTTTATTTAAGTGGATGCAGACATAATGGGTTGCGTCTAGGATTTTGTCTATCTTGTCCATACCCATGACCCTTGCCCTTAATTTCTCCCAGGTCAAAGTAGTTGAGATGGAGTCGTAGCCTAAATTATACCCATAACTTCCTCAAGAAATATAGAGGTACTCCCCTATTATTACAAGGAGGCTAATAAAATACCATGAGCTATCTATCCATCCAATAATCTCGAAATGTTTAGTAGATGCACTTGTCCATATAAATGTATTTTTTGTTGAGTGTTAAAGGTTGGTTGTTTCTTGGGTCAACAAAAAAGACAACAAATATTGTTTAGTAATGTTAAGGTATTTGGTTTGAAATTTATTTAGACTTGTTTTATAGTTTCATACATTCTAGCCCTAAAATCAGAAAATTGGTTAATTAGATTTGGGCATTGGAGATGGATGATATAATTGAATTTAATGATATTTCAAGAGACAATCCTAACACCTCTTGTGTTTTAGATATCTATTAGCAGTAGCCTCAAAGTATTCAAACACACATTAATTTCACTATTTGGATTTCTTTGTTTTTGGTTGGGGTTTGGTTATTCTAAATTTTGGTTTGGTGATGGTGGGTTTGGGTTATGACTAGGTTCCATACTAACTAATTTCCCTACAATTCAATATGGTGATTGTGTTTAGAGTATTATTTCGGTATTTTTTCAATTTTGAACGAAAATTTAGAAAAAAAGAAAAGAAAAGAAATCCATTAGAATGCTTACTCGGAACCCAAGACGAGGTATGATAATGAGTTACTGCTAGACCTAAGATGGGTTAGGAAGTCCCAAAATAATAAAAAATGGGATCACACTACCAATGCATCTATTTTCTTCAGCCATGCCAAGCTAGTGACCTAGCTAGCAAATTAGGCATAAAAAATGGGATCACACTACCAATGCATCTATTTTCTTCAGCCATGCCAAGCTAGTGACCTGGCTAGCAAATTAGGCCTTATCCAACCTAAATGCCCAAGAATGTTTCCATGTTCCTTGGAACGGAAACTTATTTTAAATTATTATTATTATTAATATCCCAAAGTTAGTGGCATAAGTGCTTGGGAATATATATATACACACACACACACACAAACACACATGAGATTAGTTTTTTTTGGGGGGTGTGTTGAGTTATAAGCGTTTTTATCATTAAATCTCATTGTTTATACAATACCTCATAACACAACAATTACCAATTGAGATGCCCCATGGGAAGATTTCTAGTCCATAAATAAGCTTCTTTACAATATCATGATTCATCAATACCACATGACCAAAAAATTACTAATGATTTCATAATCTAGATATTTTTATAATTTTTTATTTTAATTTAAAATGATTCATCAATACCACATGACCAAAAAATTATTTATGATTTCATAATCTATATATTTTTTTATTTTTTTAATTTTAATTTAATTTTATACTTATATTTTTAATGAAATTGAAAGGTAAAATGAAATAACTATCTTGGTTTTTACCAAAAATATTACATAATCCCTGCCATCTATTTATTCATTATTAGTATGTAAATTAAAATTAAATTTTTTGTTTTTTTCTAAAATAAACAAACTTCCATTTATTCATTATTAGTATGTAAATTAAAATTCTATTTTTTTTTTCTAAAATAAACAAACTTTAACTTAATTAATCAATTGGCTAGGCAAATAACAAATAAACTTCACATGGAAAGGATTGAAGCCACAATCAATTGTCTAGGCAAATAACATGGATAAACTTCAAATGGAAAGGATTTAAGCCACTATGGAACATGTGTTTTTGTGCTACTCTATCCAAAACTGCGTTAAAAAGGTGAGGTTAATCTTCATGAGGGTGAGTCTTTGTTCTCTGTGAGCTATTAAGGCGAGAAACCACTGAGAGTGTGTTGCAGAGAGTCTCTGTGCAACACATTAAGCTTCTGGTGAAGGGCGTATTGGCCAAAGGTTGAGCGTTGAGCATGTGAGTTCTTTCCTAAGTGCAACCACTGTGAGAGCTTGCAGTGTGTGAGTTTGATAAATAACTGTGTTGCAGAGAGGTTGTGTCGTTGAAACGTCACGTGAGAGCCTGTGTGTAAGAGCGGGTCAAGAAGCTGAGCAAGTAAGCTAAGGAGGAGGATCAGGCGCAGGAGCTAGAGCTTAAGGCCTAGGGCCTGAAGCGTCAGACGACGAAGCTAAAGAGTAAAGTGTGGACTATCGAATCTAAATATTTGTGAGCACTAATATGGAATGAATATGGTGCAAACCAAATTTTTCATAGAACAAATCTGCAAACTGCTTTGGCTTTTGTCTTTTCTTGTATGGAATCAGTGAATTCGTAATATATAAATTTTCTATATATAAGAAAGATATCGCTCAGTATTATTATTTGTTGCGATGAGTTTGAGCGAATTCTCCTGTGGGTGATTAAATTTGAATATTGAAGAATAGTTGCGGTCAATTTTGAAATTTGTAGTTTGTAGGCATTGTTTGTGACTATTTGTTTGGTAATCTTCTTCTTTTTTTTGGAAGTTTCTTAAATTAATGAAGTCGTGTAAGCCATAATGGTTGGGTAGTGGTGAAATTAAAGTGTGTTTATGCAAAAATAAATTACAAAAGGAGAGGAGGGAGCCATATTGTCCAATGTTTTTTTTTGGGACATAATATAATTTTATGATTTGTGTCTAGGTTTTATAATTGTGATTGAGTCATTAAAGTTATTGGTAAAGAAGGTGTTATTATTAAGTCATTAAAGTTATTAGCGTTGGTACTTAAGGATTTATAAATTTAATATCATCGCTAATATATTGGCAGAATCTTATTTATCTGACTCTAATAAGCTAGACGGTGAAAATTATGCAAATTGGAAGTTTAAGCTGCAGACTTTGATGGAAGGTTACAATATATGGATGATCATGTTTGGAGTAGAAGACAAGCCAGAAACCCTTCAAACCACAACTACTGCCATTCAAGATTGGGAGCGACAAGAAAACAAAGTGATGGTGCTTTTGCAGATGTCTGTTAAAGACAACATTATTCCACACATTAGAGGGTGCAAAACATCCAAAGAGACATGTGACACTCTCAAAGGTTTGTATGAAACAAAGACTACAAACTAAATATTTTATTTAAAGAGTAAGCTTCTTTTTATCAAAATGGGAGAAGATGAATCTATCAGTAATTTTATTTCCAGAACTAAGGTTCTAAAAGACAAGTTGGGTGACAATGGTGAAACAATATGTAGTACAGATTTGGTTACTGTGACATTAAATGGAATGCTTGATGAATATCATATGTTTATCACTTGTCTTGTAGCTAGAAAGAAGGCCCCTACATTTGATGAGTTGAAAGGTATACTTATGCAGGATGAAGAGCAGAGAAGAAGCCTTAATCAGAAATCTCCCAATTCAAATTTAACATTAATGGCTAAAGGGAAGCAGTCCTTCAAAGGAAAACAATGGGAGAAAAATAAAGGCAAAAGGCCACAGGTAAAATCATTTCAAGGTACACCTTCACCAAGGTGAAATGCCAATTCAAGTAGAGATGATGTATTTTATTACGGTGGAAAACCTAGTCATTTTGCTAAGAATTGCATGAAAAGAAGGTCTAATCAATTTAAACAAAGAAGGCATACATGAAATTATGTTGATAGAGATGAGGCAATCAGTCATGATTTTAGCAATCTTAAATTATTTGTGTCCAATGCTTCTTTATCAGCAGAAACTGATGATGATAATGCTTGGTTTATAGATTTTGGTGCATCAATCGACATGTCATGCAAAAGAGATTGGTTTGATACATATCATGAAGTTAATAATAGTGCACACATCTATAAAGGAGATAATAGATCACATGAAATTAAAGGATATGGTGATATAAATGGTACTATGCCTAATGAACAAGAAAAACAAATTCAAAATGTGGTGTATGTTCCAGGATTAAAAAAGTGTTTAATTTCTATCTACATTGTTATAAATCAAAATTTAGAAGTTGAATTTGTGAAACCACATTGTTTGGTAAATGATATGCAGGACAACTACAAGGTTGCTACAAAAGGAATGAGAGTTGGAGGATTCTACAAGTTGGATGTAATGAAGAATCGGCATCAAGCTTTGGCATCAACAAACATGTAAACTATAGAGTTTTGGCATCAAAGGTATGGACACTTAAATCATAATGACCTAATGTTACTACAAAAGAAATTCATGGTAGAAAGCCTTCCAAATACTAAGGGTGAACATTTTAAATGTGTAGGTTGTGCATTAGAAAAATAACATAGGGAATAATTTCATGTGCATGAAGATAGAAGAAAACACAAAATACTTGAACTAGTGCATATTGATGTATGTGGTCCAATGCAAACTAGGTCACTTGATGGAGCATATTACTTTGTTATATTTATTGATGATAGCACTAAACAATGTAAACTTTGAAACAAGAACTGTAAACTCAAAACGAGAACTCTAGCAAAAAAAAAAAAACCCCAAAAACATGAAAAAACAATGCGAAAACTAAAAATGTTGATGCTAAAATACAATAATTTATTTTTTATTTTTTTATTTTTTTTCATGGGGTAAATTTTCAAGTTATTTTAAAATCGACAATGAAAATTAATTTTTTTGGTGTAAAAACACCATGAAAATGAAAAGCGTTGATGTTGAAATGATGTTCTTTTTTTCAAGGATAAATTTTCAACATTTTGAAACAATGGCGTAAAAATTTTTATCATTCCTTCAAAAAAACCTTAAAAATTTAAAAGAAAAATGAAACCAATGGAAAAAAAGAAAAAACAAATGTTAAAAAAATAATAAAAAATAAATATAGTAGAAAAAAACATGAAATTAAAAATATGTCAAAAAAAATCAAATATATAAAATTATATAAAAAAAGACAAAAAAAAAAAAAAAAATATCAAAACAAAATAATAATAATAAAATAAAATTAACCTAAAATAAATAAATAAATAAATCTTAAAAAAAAAAAGAGAGAAAAAAGAAAAGTTTTCAAAAAAACATGATTAAGGAAAAGAATTAATGGAAGAAACACAAAAAATTAAAAACAAATAAAAAATATATTTTTGGACAATTTAAAAAAAATTAAAAATATTAAAATAAAAATTTTTAAAAATATAATAAAAAAATTCAAAATAATAAACAATTAAAAATAAAAAAAAACATTTAAAAAAAACAATTATAAAAATATTTAAATAAATAAGAAAAAACATTAAAAAAAAAAATTAAAAATTTTAAGATATAAAAGAATTAAAATAACAAACCAAAAACATTGAAAAAATAAAAATAATAAACATAAAATGAATTAAATTTATAAAAAAAATAATAAAATTTTTAAAATACATTAGAAAGATTTAAAATACATTTAAAAAGTTAAAATTAAAACCCTGCCCCATCCCGCCCCACCCCCGTGGCCCAACGGGCTCAAGAGGTTAGGGCCCATCCACGCAAGCTCCTCCACCCCTCACATGTGCGGCCCAACCAGACCAAGGGGTGAGGGTTGATTCATGCAGGCCACTCCACCCCCCACCCCTGTGGCGCAGCTGACCCGGGGGGTGAGGGTCAAGAATGGGAATCAACCCTCATCCCTTGGGCCACGGGGATAGGGGTTGAGACTCGATTCCGAGAATCGACCCTCGCCGCCTAGGTTCATTGGGCCCGGAGGTTGGAGTGGGAGGGGTAGGATTTATTTATTTATTTATTTTTATTTTTTCTAATGTATTTTTTTTTTAATTTAGATTTGAATGTTTTACTTTCCATTTTTTAAATGTTTTTATTAATTTTTAATATTTTTTTTAATGTTTTTTATTTTATTTTTTAAATTCAAATTACCTAATTTTTTTTAAACCTTTGTTTTTTTTTTAATTTTTATTGTTTTAAATTATGTTTTTTTTACATATTTATTTAGTTATTTTTAATATACTTATTTAAATTTTTATCATTTATAAATTAATTTTGTGTTTTTTTTTACATTTCTATGTTCATATATATATTATTTGTATTTTTTTCCCATTCTTTTAATTTTTGTTATGTTTTAATATATTTTTTTATTTACTTATTATTATTTTTTTTTAATTTTGTGTTTTGTTTTGTTTTGTTTGTATTTTGTTTTTTTTTTTCCTCAAATTTTTAATGTTCCTAATTTTTTGTCAAGGAGTTAGACAACTTGAAAAACGGTTAAATAGTCAATTTTTAAAAAAATAATTGTGCATACTTAGAACATAAGAAAATTTAAAAGTGTCAAAAATATGCCTTAAAAAAATGTTAATGCTTTTCAAAATCCAAATGAAAATTACCAAAATTAAAAAAAAATATTATCCACACTTAATACATTAGAAAATTTGAAGTGTAAAAAATAAGCCCTCAGAAAATGGGGGTTGATGCCTCCTCAACGCTTTTCAAAATCATCATGAAAATCATTAACATTTAAAAAAAATGTTCATACTTGATACATAAGAAAATTTAAATTGTCAAAATTATGCTAAAAAAAAGGTGTATTCTCGATCAACACTTTTCAAAATTGGTTGATTTTTTTGCTACCTCAAGAAAACGGGTAATCGATACAGTTCCCGTTTCAAAGTTTACATTGTTACTAGATACACCTGGGTTTTTTGGGCCATTTAATATTCCAGCTAGGATAGGTCCAGTGGCCTACCAACTAACACTATTGGCCCATATTAGAGTACATAATGTATTTCACACGTCTCTTTTGAAAAAATATATACATAATCTTGTTCATATAATTAATTGCAATGATGTATAAGTCAAAACAGAAGGATAGTTCTAGGTCAAGCTTCTACAAATTTTGGACTGGAGAGAGATTACACTCTAGAACCTAACCATTGCGCAGGTTAAATTGGATTGTAAACACTTTGGGCCTGAGGAGGCCACCTGAGAGATGCAAGGCAAGATGAAGGAAACTTTTCCTATATTGTTCCAAGGAAAAGGGAAGTCTGAAAACACCGATGACGATGTTCCCTTTTAAGGGGAGGGGAGATGTAATACCCCGATAAATTTATTTTATGATTTTCATGTTAATGTGTGGTTGAAAGGTAAAATGGGACAAGTGACATAATGTGATGATGTAAATATTTATTTTGGTTAAATAGAAGGAAAATGTGTTTTTGTTATGTATTACTATTCTGGAAAATATATTAAAGGTTAACATGTGAGATAAGGCTCCTAACTACCAGGGAAAACAATTGGAATCAATTATGCCCAAGAAGGGGCAGGAACAAAAAGAAAGAAATGCTCATTTTTTCCACTCACTAGAACTATTGGCACATACAAACCGTAAGAAAATTCACAACTTGAGATAGATGTCATGAAATGGAACCTCTACAATGAGAACTACAAGAGATAAAGGCAATTTGTTTTAGAATAGAACGAGTGGGAGAGAAAGATTGGTTCTAAACCCTAAAAGGAAAATTAGTAGGATGTTGTTAAAGGGGTTAAGGAGGTGAAATTGAAAAGGATTCTTGTGTTGTTTATCCTGGTAGGGAGGAGTGGAGCTCGGGGGAACTAGTTGAGTAAGTTGGTTCATGGTTGGGTGGAACATGGAAGCTTTTAACCTATTTTCTGGAAGATTTTAGATAAGTATATGAATGTTAATTTATTTTGTGATTAATAGGGATTTGATGGTTAATCTGGTTCAAAATAAAATAAAATTTTCCAATATTATTTTACAATGGTTTTGAAATAGTAGAAGGATAGATGAAAAGTTTTATTATTGGTTGTTAAGTGAGAACATATATATACATGTATATGTAGATGTATGTGTGGTTGTATTCGACCATTATAGGTAAGTGGAGGTGCTCAGGCTTTTATTGCAGAAAGTAACAAGAAGTTTACTGAGACATTCCCTTTGGAACTCTCTGAGCTTGGAAAATATGGGCAAAGAAAGACAAGGTAAAATAAAATGACAAGTTAGTTTTCCTAAGCGAAGATAGTACTACGTGGTAAGGAAAATGTTATACACAGATTAAAAACTGAATACAAAAATTATTCGTACCAGAATTTATTTTCCTAAAAGTAATAGAATAGAATATCTATAAGTATCTACTATATTATTAAGGCAATAAGGGTTGAGATTATGCCCAAGTTATCTATTACATGCCAATTGAGAATGATTACTTGTTCATAGGCCAAAGAACATATAGTCCTAGACAAAGAAAGATAGGGCTCAAAGTACCAAATGTGTCCCTCATTACAAAAGTCCACTAGGTCTCTGGCCTAAACGCATATTATAATTAAACTAAACTATAGTATTTGCAAGTCTCATACTAAAAATAAGAAAAGAAATAATTTAACATGTCTAGAAATCATTTTATGAGCAGACTCTGTGTGTGTATATATATAAGAAAAGAAAGGAGTACAACCTAGTAAGGGTAGAAAATCTTGTTGAAATATTTAATAAAATGCAGGGTTAATTTGCATAGAGAAAAAGAAATTACTTTGTACTTTTATCATTCAACACAAGCAAAGAAATTCTAAAAAATTATGATCCTACAAGCCTAAGCCTTACTTTCCTTTAAACAAGATAAGCATCCTTATCAGAGTAACATGTTTAGTTGTCATTCATAATGAAATTATAAAAGAACATGCATTTACTATTCTGAAAATATAAGAAATAAATTTACAATCGCAACCATATGGGCCTCTGTTGAGCATAGACTAATTAAGTAAAAATATGGAAATAAATCTTTTGAGGGAGGAGAAACCCTCACAAAAAAAAACAGAACCCAAATATTATTGAAAAATGTTGTTTATAGAAAATGGGCATTTCTCTTAATACTATTAATAATACTTATAGACATAAAGAAATGTATTTACGACCAACATAGGGCCTTTTCTTCAAAAAACTTAACACGCAAGTCTAACTAGCCACTAACAAGCTAGAAGTTTGACACGACAAGAGAGTCATAGCAAGAGTAAAAGTTCAATAAGCATTTGTCTCCATCAAGGTGGAAACAAGAAAAGTATGTTATAAGGGAGAGCCACCAGTGCTTGACCGGGTCCACGTCAAGAAGCCTGTTTGCCACGCTGGCACCCTCACCTGTCGTACGACACGTTTCCACCACATGCACTGACCAGTTGCGCATACATAGCTACCGGTTCAATAGGTGGAGTCGGGGTTTAGGGTTTGTAATGCCATCTCCTTTGTGGCTTGTTTTGTGTTGTGTTCATTTCTGTTCGGGTCCCATTCTTGTCTGTTTGCTCTGTCGGGTAGTTGCGCACCGCTGCTCCAATGACGGTCACTACCATAACGATCGTCGGTTATGCGAGTGGTGGTTTATGGAGCAACATAGATGGTCGTGCTGGAGGTTGTTTGGTTGTTTTTGTCCGTTTTATCTTGTCTTTTCGACTGGTTTTTCTTCCCCGTCTGGTGGTATGGGCTCATTATTCATTTGCGTTCCTCCCTATGGCAGATTTAGCTTGGCTCGGTGTTGGACATGGCCGTTTCACGCTTCGAAGGGATTTTTCAAGTTTGTAGGTAAATTTGTGAGCTTGAATTTCACATTTTCTCTGCAGTTTTGGGGATATCTAACCATGTTTGATGTTTTCCTGCGGGTTTTTGTAGGTTGTTGTAGTCTGAGCTACTGTTTTTGGAGCATCTGGGGTTCCTGTGGCTTTCTGGCATGGAGAAAAAACAACAACTAGACATAGAAGGTAGGACACTGTCCTACCAGCCCGAATACTGCATTTTTTAACACATTTAGCCGAATTGGATTATTGTGCCTTTGTTATGCATGTGTATGTGTTTTTAAACACCTTCACCTGTGTGGATTTTGACTAATTTTCTGAAATTTAGCTTCAATTGAGTGGGTTTTCAGTTTTGTGGGTTTTGGGTTGTGGGTTTTGTGTGGGTTTTGGGTTGTGCATTTTGTGTGGGTTTTAAATATTGTAGCACTATTGGCCTTGTCATATTTCTTACCTGCTGGTTCTTTCAATTCAATAGGCTATACCGCCTTATCCTTTGTGTTTATTGGAGGTTGTGCTTAAACTTAAACTGGAATTGGAATTGCTTATTAATATACGCAGCCTGAGGCGCACTTCACTTCGTCACTATTATATGAAGTGGACCACACCTATTTGTTTAGGTCATAAGGGCGAGTGAATTGTGCAACAACTCGACGTGGTTCAATGTCCAACAGCCTTGAGCAACATATAAGTAACTAGAGAATGAGTGTTATTATGATAGGTCGGTAAAGTTTTGTGTGGGTTTTCAGTTTTGTGGGGGGTTTTGGGTTGTGGACTTCCTCCATTTAGATACCCCTCTCCCTGTCTCTAGCCCCTCGCAGAATACTGGCTCTAGGCTTTCCCTTAGGTTTCTTTCTAGGCTTTTGTTGAACGATTCGTATAGCCATTGTCTGTTGCATAGGAGTGATTGCATAGGAATGTCAAATGTACTAAGTCCACCCTTTTGACGACGCCAATGACCTAATTTGAACTAACCACTGTAACATGTAACCAAGAAAGAGGTGGAATGAAGACCATGTTGTTTTGATATTGCAGAATGCTAATTGTTACTCTGCTACTCTAAACTAATTTGAAAATAAGAGTGAGTAAGTAGGAAAAAGTGTTGCATTGTCTAATCACTTGATACCGAGAATCAAGAAATTGTGGAAGAGAGAATGTTTCAGCCATGAATGCACAATCTGTAGTTCTATAATTGCAGCTGTAGTTCTGATTTTTTAATGTAAATGTGATAATTTTTCCATCTCTTATGTTATAGATCTTGTTAAACACAATAAGAATGGTCTAGGTAATTATATTTTTCAGGTTTAACCTTTAGTATGAAGAGCCATAGAACGTGGGGAATCTTTCATTGCATTGTGGATTTTGTCAAGAAGCTTTGCACTATTTAGCCCCACTCTCGTGGCTTTACTATGCATTAGATGTACATTAGATTTTCAACAAGTCTATTAGTGACAATTATCCGAACATTAATGATTGTATTCTTGTGCATTTGATATTTTAAAACGGTGTAAGATTTGTCCTTTGCCTACTTGCCATAATAGAAGCTATGTAAAGTTACACTTATACCTCATTTGACATTGCCAAATTATTTGTTCAAGTAAAAATGTCCATGCCCACTTAAACACTTGTTGCTTTAGCCTGTTGAGATGCACATTTCAGGTTCATTCATCACTAGAGCTATTTATCTTGCCTTATCAAAGTGCAAACCATTTTTGGTATGGTGTGTCATTTCTTTGTTGGAGGCTTGCTTGGTTCATCTCTTTTTATTTAGTGTTTCTTTGGAATACTTTTAGAAGCATGTATTATTTTCTGTCATAATGGTTGGGTCATAATTCCATTCAAGATTTAGGACAAAATGTGATAGATTTTCAAGTGAATGGACCATAATTCCATTAACATTAAGAACGGGATGGACCATAATTCCATTAAGAGCTACAATGAAGCTTCTACCTATTATTCAATAGTGAATATGTTTGTAATGATCCTAATTACAATGATAATTTTTTATCTTTATATGTGCAATATATAACCTCTCTTGAAATATTAAAACAAATCTCTTCCACAAGATAGATATTATAGATCTCTTTGTCTCTTGTTGAATCCCCTCATGCTCAGTTTCTCGATGGTTATTAGTATCTTCTATTGGTAACTACTTGTGATTTATGTTCACTTCTTTTCCTTCTTTATTATGTTGCCTTTCATCAAGTAATTACCAAATTAAGGAATTACTACTTCTTTTCCTTTGCAATATTGTTTCAAACTGGATTCAATTGATCTTTACTTTCTATTATTTTCCCTTGAATTTCCTTTAGTGAGAACAAAGGGATTCTTCTGTTTACTACCTCTGCGAACAGACAAAGGACTGGTTTCTATTTCACTTCTCAAATGCTCCTGGGAAGATCTTTCCTTTGAAATTGAAAATGGTCCATAAAGCTGAGGGCCCCCATGGTGGAAAGAGCTACAGTGAATATTCTACCTATTATTCAACAGTGAATATGTTTGTAATGATTCTAATTATAGTGATAATTTTTTTATCTTTATATGTGCAATATATAACCTCTCTTCAAATAGGAACTGTCAATATATAACCTCTCTTGAAATATTAAAACAAATCTCTTCCACTAGATAGATATTATAGATCGCTTTGTCTCTTGTTGAATCCCCTCATGCTTAGTTTCTCAATGGTTATTAGTATCTTCTATTGGTAACTACTTGTGATTTATGTTCACTTCTTTTCCTTCTTTATTTTGTTGCCTTTCATCAAGTAATTACCAAATTAAGTAATTACTACTTCTTTTCCTTTGCAATGTTGTTTCAAACTGAATTCAATTGATCTTTACTTTCTATTATTTTCTCTTGAATTTCCTCTAGTGAGAACAAAGGGATTCTTTTGTTTACTACCTCTATGAGCAGACAAAGGGTTGGTTTCTATTGCACTTCTCAACCACATACTCTCGGGCAGATCTTTCCTTTGAAAATGAAAATGGTCCATAATGCTAAGGGTCCCCATGGTGGAAAGAGCTACAGTGAAGCTTCTACCTTTTATTTAACAGTGAATATGTTTGTAATCCTAATTATAATGATAATTTTTTATCTTTATATGTGCAATATATAACCTCTCTTGAAATAGGAACTTCCAATATATAACCTCTCTTGAAATATTAAAACAAGTCTCTTCCATTGGATAGATATTATAGATCTCTTTGTCTCTTGCTGAATCCCCTCATGCTCAGTTTCTCACTGGTTATTAGTATCTTCTATTGGTAACTACTTTTGATTCATGTTCACTTCTTTTCCTTCTTTATTATGTTTCCTTTCATCAAGTCATTACCAAATTAAGTGATTATCTTAGTCATACTTGTTATAGTTGGATCTTCACACCGAATAGAAATAATTTTCAAATCATAATTCCAATTCAAATTCAATATAGTTTATAGTTTAGCTTCTACTCTGAAACCAATCAACATATTGCATCCTTACAAAATTCACATTGCGATGTAGTTACAAAAATTAATTCATGCCACCCCTATGCTTGATGGCCTCCATTTCTTGCATTGCCCAAAATTGTTGAGTCTCCTGCCTAACCCAAGTATGGTGGACTACCCAAGATTGGTTGATTAGGATGTTCTTGAATGTTACCATATCCTTGACTCCAATTTGCTCCTTGTAGCCATGGAGGGACTAAGTAGCCCAAGTGTCCACTTGTGTTACTAACCCCAACATTGAGTGCAGGTGTCATATAAACACAGTTAGGATTTAAACCTACACTAATAGGGGTATATGAGGTGGGCACAACCCTTGGATGATAGTGGGGACTTGGATGTTAATAATCACTCGGTATGATGGTGCGTGCTCTGCAATGTGGTCCAGCATGTTGGACATCATCCTATTTGCCTCAAACTGGCTTGGACCATAGACTTCCCTGCTTGTCACCCCTCCTCTTTCCAACACTTCTTGAACCTTTCTTGCCTCCCTCTCTTGCCTTGCCAATTGTTTTTTATGTTCCTTATCTTCCCTTGCTTTTTGTCTTTCCATCATTTCCTTTGATCGAGCTTCTATTGCTGCAATCCTTGCAGCTCTCTTGTCCTTGGCCAACTCCATCTTTCTATTTTTAGTTTCCTGAATTTCGTTTTCTTTTTGTTTAGACTCAAACAATAAATTGATATAATCTTCAGGTGTGAGAAACTATGAACTCCTCCCCAAACGAAGACAATCTACAGTTGAGTGCCTTGATGAGGCCTTCACTCTCTCTACTAGTAGCTTTAGGAATACATCAAGTATTCTCTGATTTGTTGTCCCATGCTCCCTAGGATATGACACTTGGTTTTCAGCCTCCGATACAACTGATTGGCCCCCATTGTTTCCTTCTTCGAGTACTTCATGCTGAACAAGCTCCTCTTCCAGTGAACCATTGTCCACAAAATAATGAACAAGTTCGGTGTTCAAGTCTGATGTTTGTGAAGACATGTCCATGCTTTCCTCATTGATGGTAGACACATTATGTGTGTTGATATTCATCATGGCCTCTACCAACCATGGTGGTGGGCTTACATGGGTTGGCATGCTCAATTGTTCATTGTTTAATCCTGTTGCATTATCATTTGAAATCAAGTTTGCATTTTCATTCACTTCATCAACTACCTAATAAGGATTGTTTGTCTAGGATCACAGTGTGATCTTTAAAATTAGAAAGTGTTGAGTTATTCCACATCAAAGGCAACATAATCAAGCAGCGGATTCGTTGCCTAATCAAGGCGCAACCGTATAAGAAGGAGTGTTTATCTAGGATCACAGTGTGATCTTTAGAATTAGAAAAGTGTTGATTTCTTCCACATCAAAGGCAACATAATCGAGCAGTGGATTCGTTGCCTAATCAAGGCGCAACCTTATAATAAGGAGTGTTTATCCAGGATCACATTGTCCCAACCATAGTAAATATACCATGATAAAAAAACTCAAATCATATTCGGATTTAACATCCCAATCTTTTCATATTTGGACTTTAATTAAAATTGAATTAACGCTTGTTAGGACATTAACTTTTGCATGAGTTATATCCTCTTGAAAACTTGAATGTGGCGGCCCGCATCCCTGATGTCTAGCGTGAGAGGTCTCCGTAGATGTGTCTTCAAGGAGGGAGCCTTCATGGTTCCTGCCAGGTGGATGATTTCCTTGATCTTATTAATATTTGGTGCTACGGTTGAGCAAAATTGTACATAGTTTATTTTGATAGTTTATTTTGAAAGTGTTAAATTTGAGTGAGCCCGGGAGTAACAGGGGAGATTTAGGGGCTAATGTTCGCCCAGTGGGCTAATTTTCCATGATTTTTCCAAAAAATGATTCGCCAATTTCCAATTTTTATAAAAGATGATTCGCCCAAATTTTAGAATATAAAATTATTTTATCTTAAAAATCGCCAACATTATATAGAGACTATATATAAAATCATTATAAATTTGAATAATTTTGCAAATATATCATTAAAAAATTTATAGTTTGCATATTAGGGATTAGTGAGATTCGCCAATGTTTTTAAACTTCCAGAAAATTTTCCATCCTTAAAATTTTCCTTGGATCATTTAGTGATGGAAAATCTTGTCAGGAAATTGCAAAAAATGGGCGATGGAATTGAATGCATGTAAAAACTGGAGGTAGAAGCGGCCTAGGAGCATTTGGTTAATAGATGGTGGTTGATGATCATGGGAATTCCATTGAGACAATGTAGTACTGGAGTCTTATGGAGGATGGAGCACCCAACCAGGATCGAATGCAGTGAAGAATCGAAGGAACAACTAACGATGAGATTGTCATACTTGGAAACTCTTATTTTTAAGAAGGGTGAAAAATTTGCCACAAATGCATGCACCCACTTTGCCTTCGTTAGCCAATAGCTAGAGACTTGTAGGGCGACGTTGTTGAGAAATGTGACTAGTATCAGTCTTCATAATTGTTGTCTAGCTCATGACTTGATGTAGTTCATATGTATTTGTTAAAAGAAGAAAATAAATTATTGTAAAGATAAAAAGAAAATTATTTTTATAAAAGCATGGGTTTCATGCTTATTCTATGACGTTTCTAGGTCTAAGCACCCATTTTGTGCTCTTAGGGTTGAGTCATAAGTCAATACCCTTGTCATTATGTAATATACCCTCCTTGGGCTTTTTGTGTCAAAAAGGATATATATATATATATATATATATATATATATATATATATATATAAGATGTGTCTAGTCCCTCCTCCACCAAGTCGGCCTCTTGAAGAAAATTCGATCACACTAAGAGACTATACATAGAAGAGGAACTTGACTCATTGTGGCATCAATCAATAATCATTCGATCTGCAACTTTGGGAGAGAAAGAACATGTGCAAAGGCTAGAAGAAGGAAGTTAAATCCTAATGAAGTAAGAAGAGACACTTGTCAAGCAAAAGGAGCTAAAATTTTCTATATTTTCTGTCACATGTGCGAGTTGCAGTGGGTGAATTAGGGTTACTTCAGGTCTGAACTATTGCAGGCTGAAATTACAAACCGAACTGAGGATACCAAGCTCTTGTTTGGGAAATTCTTGTGTGATCAACATTTTTTGACTTGGGTATTCTTGTCCTGCTTGAAGAAGATTTGTTAGAAGGTTGAATTGGTGGATGGAGAAAGGTTTAATGTTGGTCCATAGGTATTGGTTGTCTCATTTGATTTGGTTCTTGAAGATGAAGATAATTTTGTTTGGTTTTCCCCTAGGAGAGGGGTTTTTATTTGACTAAGAGCCTACACACTGTGTCCTTTGTTGTTTTGATCTTCGTGCTTTTGGTTTTGATAGTTTCTTGATGACAAGAAGATACAAGTAGACATAAAAGAAGTTAATAAGATTACAAACACATCACTTACATTTTCATCATCATCATCACATAAGTGCCCTTCATAAAGGGACATTATACCTTCAGTAGCAGCAACATCTTCTTGGGCATCAACATGGTCTTGTAAGTTCTCTGCTTCTTGACCTTCCACATAAAATTCTTAGCTACAATAAGTATCATGCATAAGAGCATCAATATTAAGTAGCCATATACCAGTCCTCCTAAATCCAGCCTTGATATTAGAAGGTGTGAGAGCCCTTTTTAATGCTTTACTTGCAAGCTCAGCTAGCTCAAACCTCTTTACTTCCACCCCTGGATTCTTTGCCATCCACAAAGCTCACTCGACCTTGAAATAATTCTTGAAAGGCCCAAACACGCTGACATCAAGGGGTTGCAATCTGTGAGTGGTATAAGCCGACAATGTTAATAGGTCAATGCCAAAATTGTTGGCCTCCTCAATTGTCTGCAAAGCCATGTGGCTTCCATGGCCATCTAAAATCAGTAGGTGATGTAGGAGCATCAAGACCTTTTTCTCCATTTGTAAATATGAGGTGTGATAATGTTAATTTGTAAATATGGGGTGTGATGATTTTTAATATTTTATTAATTAGTTTGAATTAAATAGGAGAAGGTGAGGATTTATGTAAATATCTTTTTATTTAATAAAAGGATATGAGGGAATCTAATTAGTTGAAGGATTTTAGGGATAAAGAGCTATCCTTTAGGGATATTGAGGAATTTAGGGGTTTGTTGAGGATTTGAAGAGATTGAGCATTTAATTAAATGATTTTTTTAAATTGTATAAATAGGAAGGCTTTTTGTGAGAAAAGGACATTAGAGAGGAGAGATTGAGAGTAGGTTTGGCAGCAAGGCTGTAAGCCTTCAGAAATTGTAAAGGGCCTTGGCATGGAAACATCTGGCCAGTAAAAAGGTGTAAGTCCTTGTTTTATTTCAGTTTATATATATTGGATGTCCAGGTGTAGACAACAGAATTTCTGTGCTACCAAATTCCCTGTGTGTTTTAATTTCCATCAGCATTTTTCGAGCGGAGCTTTTACCTTCATTAAAGAATTTGGTTTTGTGCGTTCAACTTTCTAGCAGTTACAGGTTCTGGTTTTGTGTGTTCAGCTTTCTAGCAGTTATAGGTTCTATCCACGCTTATTACTTGGAGATTCAGTTTGATGCTAATCTGATTGATAGGATATTTGGAGATTCACTGTGATGCTAATGATATCTGGAAGAAACAATGAACGGAAACCACTTTTAGCATAGTTGAATTGGATACCTACAGCAGTGACTGACACTACTGAATTGGATAGTTATCTCATGGTAATGACCTCTGCATTTTGGTAACCATTAAGGAAATGCGTTTTTGTTGCAGAACTGTTTGTGTGAATCCAATTTAAAGGCGTAATACTTAATTGAGGAATGTTGATAGAAGAGTAAGATCGATTCACAGTTACAGCGTTATAAATCCGGTTGAAGAGTCAAATTCTGGCTTGGCATTGGAATCTCAAGAAGGTCAAAGGAGCGATATTACAATCGCGTGGAAGAATCTGTTGAATGAAACAGCTTTAGGAATCGATCTGTAGGTTGAAGAGGGGTAACAGTATCGACATTCAGCAGAATGGTGAAACCGATTCCATCGTAGGTTTGATGATGAGAATCGTAACAGCAGAACATTGCTCAAACCTGGAACGAAGTGTTGTAGATTAGAAGACAGATCGATTTACACGAAGATCGAACCCCACTTGCATGCCTGCGGGGGAAGACTCCATTGTGTTAACTAAACTCTGAGGTAAAGCGCGCCCTTTTAAATTGTGCCCAGCAATATATTTTGAGACCTCTTATGAAAATGTCTGAAGTATTTTAATGAATGGATTTGACAATGGTTTGTTTCCTGTAAGCGACGGTGGATACGTGGCGAAAGTCAAAGCAAACAGCGGAAGAAGGCTTGCACAATTCAGTCAGTGCTCGAGTTGTACGTGTTGCCAATCAGGGAATACAAATCGATAGACAGTATATGTGCGTTGGGACAGTTGGAGGCAGAGGTATATTACTTGCGTGGTTCATTTATAAGCCTGTATATATTAACCATGGCGCAACTGATAGGATTAACGTAGTGTTCACTAGGTACTGTTGCGCGGAGGTTGACGTTTAAAGTCACAATCAGGGATACATTGCTAAAAGTCCGAGCATTCCTCGGCTTCCCTTAAACATAGCTGTTTTGATTGTTTGGTTCTAAATCATAAAGTCTGATTTTTATAGTAGATAAACCGAGAATTTGCATTTGATGGATATCACCTGTGTATCAATACCTAAAAGCGCTACGGAATTGGGGTTGCGGATCGGGGGATAAGTTTTCGTTTTGCAGTAGTGAGCATTTGAATGTCTGCAATTAAAGAAAACCTCAGACATGCACAGCTGTTTGTATTGATATATCTCAACATATGTGTTAATACTTGCAACCGTGGCTATTACTAATCCTGTGGTCGATATCTTTGTGTTATTGTGTATTGAATGCAAACCGCGTGGAGAAGGATCCAATGGCAGTGGACGCTAAATTGAAGACAGGTTCAACCATTACCACGTAATAAAAGAGTTTTAATTGTTATGTGAGTTTTGATGCACAGGAGGTTCGAATCCAAGTGGAAGGGCGAAATCAGGAAAGAGAATTGGGTTTTATAAGATTTGAGTGTTGAACATTGAGACCGTAGCTGAAGAACCTTGTGCGAAGAGAATTGGTTTTATAAATCATAATATGATGAATCAAAGTCGCCTGAGAAATGATGAGATGCATGGTGATGAGCGTGTTTAAAAGATCCTGGTTTTGCAGGCTACGGGCAGCCTGTCATCATTTTGGTATCAGAGCTTGGCTCTGTTGAAATGTTTATTTTATGAATGATGTCAAGAAGGTTTTTGTTGAATTGGAATATATTTTTGAATGTGTAAGTAGCAGATTTGCTGAAACAAAAGTTGCAGGAGTGTGAGATTCTAAAGGTAGTTGAAGAGTTTGAAGACACATGCTGACAGCTAGTGGAAAGAACGGTCCATTTAAAAGTACAGGCAAACGAAAAGACAAGATCAGACTGAGATCTTGAAGGTAAGGTGATCTGGGTTTATTTGAATTTGAAGATTGTAGTCTTTGCATTAAAGCAGAAGTATTTTTGCAACTCCCAAAAGGAAAATCCATAGAAGACATGTTTAAGATTGCTAACAGGAAACTGGTGAAAGCATAGGTGTGGCAGAACCTTGAGGAAATCCAATAGAGATTGGATAAGGAAGACAATTGTGAGCAGGCAGATGAGTTGAAGCCAGGAAGAGCAAAGAGAAGTGCTCAAAGGAGGTTCCAGAGATAGAACCAATTGCTTGCCAAAAGACCGAGTGAGGAGGGCTTGGTGAGGTAAGTGGCGGCAAGATAGGACTTGCTGCTGAAGAGGCTTTTGTACAACTCATAGAGATGGAAAGGATGATGACTAGTGACAGTCGTCACAAAGGTTCTGAAATAAACCACAGCAGAGGACAAAAGGAGAAGGGTGCCAAAGCAGTTGGCATACAGAGACAGTTAAGCAAAGAGGAATATGAAAGGGAGAAGGCTGAGATAGAAGTTCAGCTTGAGGTGTTAATGGAGATGTTGCAGAGAAATAAGGAAGACCAGAAGCATGGTTATGTCATGAGAAAGAAGTTGAGGTGGCAAAGACTACAAGAGAAGTGGAATCATCAGGTGAATTTGCAGTTGATAAAGGAACTAAGGGAACTAGAACAGGTTATAGATGCCAGACAGAAGAGAGAGAAGCTCGAAACAGTTGAGCTACAGCAAAATGAAGATGCTAAAGAAGATGTTGAAGTTTCGTTATGTTACCCAGAGAGTGGACCATTACTTTTTGAAAGTGATGAAGAGCTAGAGGAGTTGAATCATATGAATGATTCAAGGCAGCCCAAAGATTTGATGACTGAAGCATCAAACAAGACCGTAAGGTCTTGTGATTTTAAAACTAATGATTTGTGTGTGATTGCAGGTTTGGAAGAAGAGAAAGAACATCTACTGAAGGATGTTAAAGAAGATTTAGCTGAAGAAAGACCATGTGAAGATCGTGTAAACTTTCCGAAGTCCACTCCAAGTGAAATCATTGAGTTATATAGAAAATTAGACTTTCAAAGGAGTAAATTGGAAGAACAGAGGATGAATGTCCAGGATAGATTGCTGATGAAGGATGACAAAGCAGTTGTCATAAAAGAAGTTGCAGATGATGAGCAAAGGAATGTTGCAGAGGGAAAGGAAGATTGGGAGGCCGCAACATTCATAGTGACAGTACAAACGGAGCAAGCCGTCTTAGCTTAGCAGACAGCTGGAAATCAGCAGCCGGGAGATTATTTGGACCAAGAAATTGAAGGTATCAGAAGACTGATGACTAAAGAATCCCGGAAGAGACCAGCAGCAGGAAGAAAGAAAAGGAACGACAACAAGAGAATGACAATGAAGGATTGCAAGAGCAGAGCAGGTGGAGCACTACAACACAAAATATGGAAACCTGGAAGACAACAGCAGATGACAACAGCAGTGAAGCAATCGACAAGCACTGAAGGATTACAAAATAAAATTTGGGATCCAGGAGGAGGTATCCAGACTTATGACCAGGTGGTCATGAATTTTCTACATGGGGAGTCTGATGCAGGAGCATCAAGACCTTTTTATCCATTTGTAAATATGAGGTGTGATAATGTTAATTTGTAAATATGGGGTGTGATGATTTTTAATATTTTATTAATTAGTTTGAATTAAATAGGAGAAGGTGAGGATTTATGTAAATATCTTTTTATTTAATAAAAGGATATGAGGGAATCTAATTAGTTGAAGGATTTTAGGGATAAAGAGCTATCCTTTAGGGATATTGAGGAATTTAGGGGTTTGTTGAGGATTTTAAGAGATTGAGCATTTAATTAAAATATTTTTTTAAATTGTATAAATAGGAAGGCTTTTTGTGAGAAAAGGACATTAGAGAGGAGAGATTGAGAGTAGGTTTGGCAGCAAGGCTGTAAGCCTTCAGAAATTGTAAAGGGCCTTGGCATGGAAACATCTGGCTAGTAAAAAGGTGTAAGTCCTTGTTTTATTTCAGTTTATATATATTGGATGTACAGGTGTAGACAACAGAATTTCTGTGCTACCAAATTCCCTGTGTGTTTTAATTTCCATCAACATTTTTCGAGCGGAGCTTTTACCTTCATTAAAGAATTTGGTTTTGTGCGTTCAACTTTCTAGCAGTTACAGGTTCTGGTTTTGTGTGTTCAGCTTTCTAGCAGTTATAGGTTCTATCCACGCTTATTACTTGGAGATTCAGTTTGATGCTAATCTGATTGATAGGATATTTGGAGATTCACTGTGATGCTAATGATATCTGGAAGAAACAATGAACGGAAACCACTTTTAGCATAGTTGAATTGGATACCTACAGCAGTGACTGACACTACTGAATTGGATAGTTATCTCGTGGTAATGACCTCTGCATTTTGGTAACCATTAAGGAAATGCGTTTTTGTTGCAGAACTGTTTGTGTGAATCCAATTTAAAGGCGTAATACTTAATTGAGGAATGTTGATAGAAGAATAAGATCGATTCACAGTTACAGCGTTATAAATCCGGTTGAAGAGTCAAATTCTGGCTTGGCATTGGAATCTCAAGAAGGTCAAAGGAGCGATATTACAATCGCGTGGAAGAATCTGTTGAATGAAACGGCTTTAGGAATCGATCTGCAGGTTGAAGAGGGGTAGCAGTATCGACATTCAGCAGAATGGTGAAACCGATTCCATCGTAGGTTTGATGATGAGAATCGTAACAGCAGAACATTGCTTAGACCTGGAACGAAGTGTTGTAGATTAGAAGACAGATCGATTTACACGAAGATCGAACCCCACTTGCATGCCTGCGGTCAGGGGAAGACTCCATTGTGTTAACTAAACTCTGAGGTAAAGCGCGCCCTTTTAAATTGTGCCCAGCAATATATTTTGAGACCTCTTATGAAAATGTCTGAAGTATTTTAATGAATGGATTTGACAATGGTTTGTTTCCTGTAAGCGACGGTGGATACGTGGCGACAGTCAAAGCAAACAGCGGAAGAAGGCTTGCACAATTCAGTCAGTGCTCGAGTTGTACGTGTTGCCAATCAGGGAATACAAATCGATAGACAGTATATGTGCGTTGGGACAGTTGGAGGCAGAGGTATATTACTTGCGTGGTTCATTTATAAGCCTGTATATATTAACCATGGCGCAACTGATAGGATTAACGCAGTGTTCGCTAGGTACTGTTGCGCGGAGGTTGACGTTTAAAGTCACAATCAGGGATACATTGCTAAAAGTCTGAGCATTCCTCGGCTTCCCTTAAACAGAGCTGTTTTGATTGTTTGGTTCTAAATCATAAAGTATGATTTTTATAGTAGATAAACCGAGAATTTGCATTTGATGGATATCACCTGTGTATCCATACCTAAAAGCGCTGCGGAACTGGGGTTGCGGATCGGGGGTTTTCTGATTTAACATTGTTATAAGTTTCCGTTTTGCAGTAATGAGCGTTTGAATGTCTGCAATTAAAAACCTCAGACATGCACAGCTGTTTGTATTGATATATCTCAACTTATGTGTTAATACTTGCAACCGTGGCTATTACTAATCCTGTGGTCGATATCTTTGTGTTATTGTTCCGCGTGGAGAAGGATCCAATGGCAGTGGACGCTAAATTGAAGACAGGTTCAACCATTACCACGTAATAAAAGAGTTTTAATTGTTATGTGAGTTTTGATGCACAGGAGGTTCGAATCCAAGTGGAAGGGCGAAATCAGGAAAGAGAATTGGGTTTTATAAGATTTGAGTGTTGAACATTGAGATCGTAGCTGAAGAACCTTGTGCGAAGAGAATTGGTTTTATAAATCATAATATGATGAATCAAAGTCGCCTGAGAAATGCTGAGATGCATGGTGATGAGCGTGTTTAAAAGATCCTGGTTTTGCAGGCTACGGGCAGCCTGTCATCAGTAGGTGTTTGTTTTCAGGCGTGACACCACCTGGTTCAGATGCAACAAAGTGACAAAGCCAATTCAGGAATAGTTCCTTTTCCATCCATACATGGGGATGTGCTTCCATGCATGCACCTGGTTCATAGTTTTGTATATAGTGTTTTAGTTGTGTTTTACATTTGAATAGGTAAAATATTTGGATTGAAGAACCAATTGCATTGACACAAGAAAGAATAGTGATCCACTCCCTACTCTTAGGAAAAATATTAGGCACATTTCTGCTCCCTCTTTTGGCAATTACCTGCATACCACAATTCCTTCCTGCCTGTAAGCATGTTTCATCATAGTTCCATATATGGTCTGGGGCATATGAGTGTTTCTCATATGCAACAGAAAGAGTGTTATAGAACTTGGACACAATTGCAGGGCATAGATTTAAAGCCCTGTCTCTGTCAAGGCCCTCAATTGTACATAGCACAAGGTCTGGATGCCTTTTTTTAAATCCACTCCACCATGATTTACCAGGAAACCCATCTTTGAAGGGGTTTGGCCTCCCCTGACAGATTTGAGCTACTATGGATTTAAGTTGTATAATCTCTAACCCATGTCCCAATTGGGCCATCTCCTTACACCACTCAACCACCTCAGCCTCCTCCTCTTTAGTCATAACTGTAACAAGCCCTCTACGCTTCGTATTAGTCAACCCATTTATCCAATAATGTATGTTAGAGGCAACAATACCATGTTTTTTTGTAGAGGCACAGATTGAATGTCCCTTAAACTCGATGTCATCAATTGTAGCTAGCATGTCTTGCTTTTTCCAGCCTTTGATGGCACTGATTTTCTTTGTTGAACTTGCACCTTGCACTGTGGTTGAAGGCAGCTCTGTGGTTGATGGTGGAATAGCATGATCTACCACCACAGTGTCCTTTTCAACGACATTACTGGACGCATTGGGATCATTCACATTACCCCCCCATCCTTATCTGATGAACTAGATCATAGTTGGGCCCCCCTCTCCCCTCGCCTCCCCCTGTTCCTTGTACGATTTGCAATAGAAACTCTTGGTATGGCTGCAACAACCTGCAAAGTTACCACCAAATTTTAATTTTAAAACACTGTATTAGAAAACAAGGAAATTCATTGGCCTTCGCAATCAATGAGCAACAACAATCAGTGCTTTATCTATATATTGTAACTGAATACAACTTGGATTTGAATCATTATTGGAAGGGTTTAAACTTCTTTATTTGATTCTTAGGTGATTTTTATGAGTTATTAGGAAGAGCTATTCATTTTTAATTTTGTAACAGGTTTGACATAACACAATTTCTTCAACCCAACCATTTTTATGTGTCCTCAAATGATTGTTCTTGGCATTCATTTTATTCCTAATTGGTAAAAATATGGGTTATCAGGAAGGGCTATTCCTTTTTATTTTTGTAACAACTTTGACATAACACAATTTCTTCAACCCAACTAGCTTTCTATGTCCTCAAATCATTGTTCTTGTCATTCATTTTGTTCTTGGCATTCATTTTATTCCTACTTGGTAAAAATATGAGTTATCAGGAAGAGCTATTCCTTTTTCTTTTTTGTAACAATTTGGACATAACTGAGTTTCTTCAACCCAACTAACTTTTTGTGTCCTCAAATAATTGTTTTTGGCACTCATTTTGTTCTTGTGAATCATTTTATTCCTAGTAAGGGTTAGCATGTTTGTATGTAAGGGTTCTTAGTTGTAGTCTCTTTATGTAGTTATTCCCTTTAAAATTATAAATGTCTAAGGTGGAGGCGTTCGTGTATAGTGTCACTCCCTTTTGTAGTTATCCCCTTTCAAATTCTTAGTTCCAATTCTTTTTGTTCTTGCAAGTCAAAAGCTAAGTCAAATACAGGTAAGAGGTTTCTTTCCTTCTTGTTCTTGTTCCTACTCTATCCTAATTATTATAACTAAACTATCACAACTATTACAGTTTGGGTTTTCCACACCTAATGGTGCTCTATATGCCTTCAATGTTGCCCCCACTGTGGTGTAATTCAACCTCAAATAATATTTGGTTTGGTTCTATTATGCCTTATCTCTGGTTCTTAGAATCTATTGGCTCAATAGTTGTTAGATGTGTTGCAATGTTTGGTTTGCTTGATACTTATTTTGATTTCAGATTCACCTAAAGCACATGTCTTTTTAGTTTTGTCATTTTTCACTCATTGTTATACTGTTGGAGGCATCTGATCTCAACGAGCATTAATATAGGTAAGAAATCACCCTTGTTGTTAACTACTTAGGGGCAACAACTCACACTGAGTTTTCTGTGCGCCAATCAACTTTGATTCTTTACAGATTTATGGGTTTATTAGCAACATTCAACAACTAGGGGACCCCCTTGAGGCTGTAAAATTACCTGTCCAAACAGAGAGTCGTAGTTGTGGTAAGGCTAGATGGACTATAATTATTAGGCAGGTACACTAATGTAGATTTGCATGATAGCACTCTAAAACCTTCACTTTAAGTTTATTCAGGACTTTGACAGACCTTAACAGAGATAATATAGCATGTTCTCACAGCTATTACAGTTTGGTTTTTCCACACCTAATGGTGCACTATATGCCTTCAATGTTTCCCCCAATGTGGTGTAATTCAACCTCAAATAATATTTGGTTTGGTTCTATTATGCCTTATCTTTGGTTCTTAGAATCTTTTGGCTCAACAGTTGTTAGATGTGTTGCAATGTTTGGTTTTCTTGATACTTATTTTGATTTCAGATTCACCTTAGGAACATATATTTTCAGTTTTGTCATTCTTCACTCATTGTTATATTGTTGGAGGCATATGATCTCAACGAGCATTAATATAGGTAAGAAATTATCCTTGTTGTTGACTGCTTAGGGGCAACAACTCACACTGAGTTTTCTGTGTGCCAATCAACTTTGATTCTTTACAGATTTATGGGTTTGTTGGCAGCATACAACACCTAGGGGACCCCCTTGAGACTGGAAAAGAGAATTTCTAAACCAGTGGGTCTGTTATTCATTTAGAAATGCTTCTCTAACCAGACAATGAATCTACCTGACATCAGAATTTTCTCTTTGAAAGGATATTCTTTGCTATTATAGTAGTCTGATATTGAGTTGCAGGGGTCAGATTTGAGGTTATAGTGGCAATGAAATTGGTTTCTAAATCAGTGGGTATGTTATTCATATAGAAATTCTTCTCGATCTTGTGATCTATTTAACAAGTGATATTGGTTGTAATGGCTTTAATTTACCCTTGTTTCTCAACAAAAATAACATTATTCATTATTCAACAAAAATGGTAACATTATTCAACAAAAACATACCTGTATGTCTCCAGCAACTGATGAATAGAATGAATGTAACACTGTGCACACACTCTGTTTGTATGTCTCTAGCAACTAATGAATATAATGAATGTAACAGTGTGCACAAACTCAGTTTGTATGTTTCCAACAACTTCTGAATAGAATGAATGTAACAGTGTCTGAACACTTTGATTTCATGTCTCCAATAGCTGATGAGTAGAATGAATGTTTGAAATGAAAATGAGTAAGAGTTGATTTTTTATAGTTTTTTCATATAGAATTTTATTGGTAGGGAAGATTGGCATGGATTGCAATCCCAAATTCAAATGTGTGGCCTAGATTGATTTGTACATGATCAAATGGCTGATAATCTTTGATGGTTGATCCATGTGCTTTCCTATTTTTAATTCCTGAATTGAAAAGGTTGGTGTGTTTAATACTTGAATTTAAAGGGTTGGTGTCATTTATTGCATCCTATGAACTAATTCCTGAATTGAATGTTGTCATTTATTGTCTTCAATCCTGAATTGAATGTTGTCATTTATTGTCTTCAATAGGTTGAATGGTTAAACACACATGTACATATGGCTGACACACATTTCACCTATTCTTGTGCAGGTATTACTGAGCAATGGGATGTGTTGCTCCAGTGGAAATATATAGGTGACTGTTTGATGGGATAGGTGTACTCTTTAATATAATTCAATGGAATATTTTGTAGTGCTTTTTGACTTATTTGGTAATTCAGAGTTGGAGATATTTGGGACATTCTGTCTTGTCAACCTGTGATGTTAAGGTTTAGTTGACACTTGTTGGCCCAATCAATACGTGGGCCCATTTTGGACTAAATTATATAACTTATATAACTTAATATAAACTATTGATGTGCATATCTTTGATGATTTATGAATATTTTTTTATGGATGTGTGGGACCAGTACTATAACTAGTATTAGTCCCTGCACAACAATAGAAGGCTCTCTCTTAGATGCCATTTCCAACAAATGGTTAAATGAGAACCATAATGCCATACGTACTAACTTTCCAGTGAATGAGTGAGGTCATTAGTAATTCTTAATTTTCTTAGAGATTCACCAAAAAGGAATGAAATTTAAAACATCAAGGCAGCTAAAATATTTTTACTTGTGATTAAAGGAACAAAGACTCCATATTTCCCTGTCATGGAAGAGGAATGTTCAATCTCCAAGACAATATACCATATGCAGAAAAAGAGACAACACTTGAAAATGTTAGGGTTAGGGTTTCTAGGTTAAGCTAACCATGAGGAAGCATGTCAGGAAAGCCCTCCTAGAGATGTCAGAACCGGATCCAAACCTTATAAAAATTTGATATTGCGACCTAAAAACCCTCAAAGAGAAGCTAGAGTTTACCTGCAAACAATCAAATAATAATTAATGTGTGAAACCATGAGGACAATGTAAAGAAAGATTTAATATAAACATATATATAACGAAAGAGGAACAAGAACTCTGAGAAATTACCAGAGAAGTTGAACTAGATGCACGCATTAGCCCTACCTGTGAGCATTTAGTTTCTGGACAGTGAATTCAAGTAAAAACTAGCAAAAACCCAATGGTAACACTCTCAGGAGTGAGATAAGCCCCCTTCGATTATAGTTTGGAGTGGCATGAGGTTGCAGAGCTCAATTTGCAACTAGGGAAAACAAAAATGAGACTATGACAATACAACAATCCAATAAACCATCATCATTGAGCAACCATAGAAGGATCCTCACCGTTGATTTTATTATTTGGCTAGGGTTCCATGTAAGCATTATGTGCCCTGACTAACAAGCAATTACGATGGGATGTATACGTATGTGGCAGTCATAGTGTAACACAATACCATATAACTATACCCATATACATAGTCATGTGAGTCGTGACTTGCAAATAAATTCGATGAAGGCGAGGTGAGTCTAAAGTGATTACATTTCAATTTCTAATGTACATAACCCTTACATTGTGAAAATGGCACTCAACCCTTCAATTACGAAATTGTATGTATATATATATATATATATATATATATATATATATATATATATATATATATATATATATATAGGTAACATACAACTTTGTGATTGAAGGGTTAAGCGCTATTTTCACAATGTAAGGGTTAGGTACATTAGAAATTGAAATGTAATGCCTATAGTTAAAGTATATAGGGCCTACAATTATATATACATAAAAGTTATATATAGGACATACTATAGACTTGAATGCTAATTAATAGATAAGCTTAGACAATCATACACCAAGATTCTGCATTATGCCCAAAACTTCAATAAATACAGATACCAACGAATATATAAAGTATGTGGAAGTATTTCGTGGTGGTTTTTTTTCTATAGATGCAAAATAGAATATCGAATTATTACATATAAACAATAGTAATGCTTTGAGTGTCTCTTTTAATAATCATCATGTTATAATGTATTGTGTAAATGATAAAAAAAAGTTCAAAATCCTATGCAATATATATATATATATATATATATATATATATATAAATAATTCATTATCTAAATTACTAGAACACTAACATGTTTTCCTATGTAAATTAGAAAATATATTACAAATTATTAATTTTTTTACTAATTCATAAATATCATATGAAATAGTTTATAAGATCAAATTAATACCAAACACATCAGTTAATAAAATTAAATATTAAATATTATTTATAACTCTACGCTATGAAAATATTAATAATACATTATTACAATACAATATGCTATGAAAATATTAATAATACATTATTACAATTATGTTATTAACATAGAAAAGTAAACAAAACAAAAGCAAATTGTACCATTATATTATGTTTATTTGAATAGTGGATATACCTAAATGAACACAAAAACTTTGAATCATATAGCAATATTACTAAAAAGTAAGAAGAAAGATCTCAAGTGTCACTTTAAATCGCCAAGAGCAAGTGTGCTTCTTCAATTTTTACTTATAAACATTTTGATAATGTTTTCTATAGTTTAACAATCAAATTCAAATTCTATTATTATAGAATTTATAGAATTTTTTTTAGTTTTATTTTTTATTTTATTGATATTTTTGTTTTTTATAATTAAACTTTTGAATTATTTAATTATATGGTATTATTGTATTTTTATATTACAATTTATAGATTATAATAATGATTAAAAATATTTTAAAACAATATAAAATTATATTGGTTAAAAAAATTGTATTATATTATTAGAATTGAAATGAAATCAATGAATGGATTTTAATGACGTCTACCAGACCTAATGGTCGAAGGGACTTATATTCCAAATTAAGCAAAACATCATAGTCTCAAGTTTCTCTCTAAATCAACCCTTTTGCCATGAATCTTGATCAAGAAATTCATAGTTTGTGAAGCCTTGCTTCCTCAAACAGTGTGTTCAAACTATCCACCTTTAGATTATTTTCAAACTAATTACGAATGTCCTCATAAGCTGGACATTCCATGATGAAGTGCCATTCAGTTTCAATTGCTCCTTCCCTGCAAAAGATGCAAGTTCTTTCTGCCCACTCTTCCTTGAGAGTTAGGAAAACATATTACATTTCGATGGCCTACGACTCTCCCTACTTCACTTCAACCGAATTCGTTAGCAAGGAGAACGAGACAAAAACATAAGAAATGTGCCCATTCATTTCCTATATCTCATGGAAAAAAGGGCCAAATATTCCAAAATACATACAAAACTAAAAAACAACCAACAATTTTCATATTAAGGAGAGGGATGTAAGGCTTGACTACCATAGTTGTTGGATGGTCATGGCCTTCATGGACATGAAATTTTATGTGAGCCAAACGCGCCTCAATTTCGTCCATTCTCTCATTTGTAGGGCACTTGATATGTCTCATGGAAGCCAACTGCTCTAGGATTTCATTATAGATATATTGGATGTCATTGATGTATGCCACAATCTCGTTCTGGTCCTCATATTTGTGTTCACATAGGATGTCCAGTTTGGCATGAATATCCAATAGTTGATAAACAATTGTGCTAAGGGAGGGTGATCGAATTATGCAGCCCGATGAGGGGGGTTGGACCTGTGCTACCTCTTCTTCCATTTCCATACCTCCCATCTCTTCCTCACTCATCGCCCCTGCCCTGTCAGCTCAAACTCCCTACTGCCCATAATGACCACAATCTTGACAAGCACGACCATGTTGGTGTATCATCCCTATCATCTAGACTTGATGAAACTTCCGCCAAGACCTTGCACCAGAGAAATTTCCACTCCCACTGACCACCCTTTGCAGAAACACACTAAAATTTCTAGGTCCTGACCTTGGCACAAGCCCAGAACCCCCAGTATAGGAATAATTGACATAATTGCTCACACTGAGGAGTAAAAACAGCAAGGTTGAGGGAACCTTGAATCTCGAGCAAACAACTACTTGGTTTGATACGACCCACTCTTGTTTCAAACACCCACGAAACCTATGTAACACCAAGAGCTGAGCACGTCTTCGAAATTTGACCACACTAGGTCGAGGGTTGAAACCCCAACCACTCTGCTTTCTTTCAACTAACCAGAGGCCACTCATACTCCTACTACACAACGACAAAACCACCAGTACATTTTGCTTCCAGCACCATACAAGAACGGAAACATGAAACCCAAACATAGCCCAAGATAATAGGAATACCTCCACAAATAGGTTTGTGTTGCTGGGATGAGACCATAAGATGAGATGCTTGCTAACAAAGACATGTGAGGCCACAAGGCTATCAGACTGCAACAAACCCCTTGTAGATATCGACCTTGGATCCCAAATAAACACCTGAGCAACTCTTGTTTGCAATGCTTCCCTTGCTTGCTAGTGTGCACCAACTTCGCAACCCTCACTTGGCTCTCCATAGGAGCCCTCCAAGCGAACCGAGTAGGTGCAACCTTCCAAAACACAACTTTTCATTTCCCAAACGACAATTTTGTTCACCACATCTAACTCAAGGGAATTAAAACTAACACAATCTCCAAAACATTCATTAGCAAGCCACTCAGCCTAATGTACTAACCATAACTTGTATTCATTATCACTTCATGAAAGAGCTTGGGATTCTCCAAAACGACACATTCACCAAATCAATCACCCCAACAAGAAAAAATTATATAAATTAAACTGAAAATAAATTGGAATATTATTTTTGATGTATAAAAATATATTAAAATACTAAAAAAAAACAAAAAATATCTATAATAATAATATATTTATATTTTCAATAATATAAATTCAAATACTTTTTTAAAAATAATAAATAAATAGATAAAAATAAAGCATATTTGTTTACTATTTTTTAATTATATATATAATTTTCTTCGCATTTTACAATTTTTCATATAATTATTATTTATTTTTAAAAAATTTAAAATATAAAAACAATACAAATTCACCCTTATCAATTTATATACTTAACATTTTTTATAACCTTTACACTCCAAAGGGTAATGACTTATACTTTTCCGATTAAAATTAAAACCAACTTTCAAATCTGACCGTTGATCCCAGGGTTCAATTAGAATTTAAAATTGAAAACTATCCGTAAAGAGTCAAAGATTCATTGAACTGTACACTCGAACCACCACCCGTAACACAGCATTCATTACACGGGCCTAAGGGAGCTGAAAACAAGTAGGTAGTGGGGTTGTATAGGTTTATTTTTGGATTTTGACACATTAGTCTAAAAGTGGGTATATACAACTTTATTTACGGTTGGATTTTGGTAAACTAGTATATCTAAAAAAAAATAGACATATATAACTTTGTTGATTTAATATTTATTGAACAATTATATATTTATTAACTAAAAAATAGTACCTTTACAAATTAGATATTTATTACCTAAAAAATAGTATCATTTTTAAAGTATTTTTAAAAACAACATTGTATAGTTAGCATTCTCTACCACTTTGTTTAACCACTGAACTTTGAAAAGTACGAACTAATTTCCACGAATAATGGTTGAGTAATCTTTCTACTTTGTAAAAAATTTCAATATTTTTTGGAAAATATTAAGAATAATTTAAGTTTATAATTTTAGAAGTTATAGTTGAACCTTTTAATCTTTGAAAATTCAAGAAATTATTTGGATAAAAATTTATATCCCTTTTATTGGTGATGATTTGTAAATTATTTTTAGATAAATTAATGTGATATAATATATTTTTTTGAACTCTTCAAAAACACTCCCCTTTGTAAATTGATTTTAATTGACTAGAACACAATTTTATTATAATATATCAAAGACTAACAATGACAAACTAGAAATAATACAACTATAACTATATCAATGACAAACTAGAAATAACACAACTATAGAAATAATACAATTATAACTATATCTATGACAAACTAGAAATAATTCAACTATAGCTATATGCATTGACCCTTAGATTATTCAATTTTTGACCAAAAATTAAAAATAACACAACTATAGAAATAATACAATTATAACTATATCCATGACAAACTAGAAATAATTCAACTATTGCTATATGCATTGACCCTTAGATTATTCAATTTTTGACCAACTTTGCTAATATATAATGTTTATGGTAGTCAACTATTCAATAATCACTATAGTCCCTTTACTACCAAAGAAAGAAAAAAAAATAATAAATTCTCACATTGTTGCATATATATATATATATATATATAAGTGGGTCATGAAAGTGAATCCATGTCAAATAAGCTCTCTAACATAATTGCACATTCCATGTTTAAGTGTATATTGTTTTTGCATTTGAAATTATTATTAAGTGGAAATATATTATAATTAAAATTAATTAAATTAGTATAGATTAATATGTTATTATTAATTAACAATTCAATTGTAATAATTTTTTTTTCTTAATTTCAAAAAATTAGATAAATTTATTATTATTATTCATAAAATAACTACATTATATCAAATAATTTATTTTTAATTTATATAGAAAGTCACCAATTGATTTTTTTGTTGCAAATGCAAATTCATTATCATTACTATTATTAAAATAATAATAATAATAACATCTGACATGCCAACTATATTGAACTGGTGGATCCATATGGTTCTGATCACATTATGCCATCCTATTATGATTACATCATGATTTTGTGTCAACTGTGAATAGGTAGTCTTTAGGGTTTGATCATCTACCAAATCATTTAGCAAACAATTAAGTCTATTGCAGACAAAATTAGTTCGTACTACTAATATGGGAGGCCTATCGACTTCAATTCAATGGCTTTTCGGTTGAGTAAAAGCTCTGATTGCCAAGGGAGATTTATAGGCTTCCAAGAGTCCCAATGAAGAATATTGGGAACAAAGGTTATTTTTTAAAAGTTGTGAGGTGTGGAATGCATGAACAACTTCACATCTAAAGAATGTATAAACTTATTATTTATTGGCATTAAATTCAGTTACACATCAAAATCCTATCCAGGCGAGTTCAATAATGTGTAGTATTCAGTTATACTTCAAAATCCTACCCAGGCGAGTCCAACAATGTGTGGTAAATATCAAAAACCATTTAATATTGGAATGATGCTTTTCAAATTCATATCTATAACCTTATGTGCATACTTTACACCCATATTTTAGAATATAATTTATAATCTATACATAGCTTTATACATATCTTCTACACACAAATTTAAAATATATTTATAAATTATATTTTTCATTTGAAAGAACAAAAATATGATTATTGATGCGCTAGTCCCTCTTTATGAATTGTACATCATGGAAGAATGACGATTTTTTCAACACAAAGATCTTGATCCTTTATTTAATGGTCTTGGCCGTGGATTTTACCAATCTTTACTCTTAAAAACACGTTCTTCTTTTCAATGACAGCTTGACGAGAAGATAACTTTTCATTGACAACTTGACGAGCAGACAACATGGATCAAATGACAACTTGACTAGAAGACAAATTTTCAATGGCAGCTTGACAAGTAGACAACATGGATCAATTGGGACTAGAATAGCAACAAAATTTCAAATCTTATTTTTCTGTCAAATGAAAAATGAAAATTTGATGATGTTTATGCATTTTTCATGCCCTTTATTTTATGTTTTACCCAAATTTGCGACTGTTAACAATACCTTATCATTTTTATTTTAACACTTATTAATGAAAAAATTATTTAACATACTTCTGTCACTTGAAATACATTTTTTATAACCATTTATCTTTGAAAAAATAAATAAATATAGATCATTCTAAATAAAATTAAGAACAACTCTTCAAATTTGAAAATTGAAACTTAGACCATTAAAGACACAGGGGTATTGAGGTGGAAGAACGAGGAGGAGCAACGGGGGAAGCGAGTTGAACTAGGGTTTGCATCAGGGTATCAGTGTTGCTTACCATGGAGGGGCGAGGAGGGGGGAGTTCCACTCCCTCCTACAGTCATGTAGTTTCGAACCACTTCAAGAAACTAATGGAGGTAGAAACTGGGAGTATCAACATAGAAAAACAGAAAAACATCAGATCACAGGAACAGGAAGAGAAGCATGAGGAAGTCAAAAGAGAGAAGAGAACAGGAGGAGGCAGTCAGAGAGCTGAGCACAAGAATATGACAGGACTCTGTAAACCTAGGTCAACCATCACACCCCGGGTTGTATTAAGTGATCCATCTCTACAGGTGCACATGGATCACATGGTGGCTTATGCAGTAATATGCAAATTTATGGGGATATGTCCAACGAAGAAGGCTTTGCATGCATGGATAAAGAACCACTGGAAACCTAAGAGAGAAATAAATCTTCACCTTGGGTCCAAGGGTTTCTTCACAGTAGTGTTCACAAACTTAGAGGATAAAGACAAAGTGTTCGAAGGAGGACCATAGTTTTATGCTGCTGCAGGCCTCTACATGCGACCATGGGTGATGAATTTTGTCCCGGAACGAGAGACATTCACATTAGTGTCGGCATGGATAAGACTCTACTCCCTACCTTTAGATTATTGGCTACCAGAATCCTTAAAAGCCATAGGCAATAAACTAGGTCATTTTTAAAAAATATCAGATGCGACTCTGCGAGGAAAATACACCTCCTTTGCCCGAATATGTGTAGAAATGGACCTATCTGGAGCACTTCTGGATGAAATCATTCTAGAAGTATATGATGAAGAATGGGTGCAAGCGGTGGACTATGAACATGTCTAATTCAGATGTCGCAAATGTCACGAACACGGGCACCTCTTTAGACACTGCCCATTAAACAAAATGGAGAACAATATTAAAACCAACACAAGAAAAGATACCGAAGGCTTTACCAAGGTGGGAGGCAGAGGGAAAGGAGGGAAAAAGAACTAGAAGAAAATCAATGAGGAGAAGCAACCAAGTCATAACAACTTCAAGATATTAGAAGAAGAAGATGGGAACAATGGGATGAACTAGGTATTGGAGGACAATCCTGTAGAGAAGGAAAAAGATGATAGCATCGAGGATATACCTGAAAACAACAAACTAAAGGAGGATCTGCCAAGCACTATGGAACTTGATAGGGACCATGAGATGACCCCAAGCGAGGTTGGAACAAAGGACCATGATCTGCAAGAAATTCTTGAAAGGGAGAATCTCGATCTATAAAAGTTCCTAGAGCAAGGAACCACCAAAGGGGTTGATTCTCTACCACAAGAGGAGTTTGACAGAGTACAATAGCTCTTCGTTTGGAGATCTCAAGAAAAGGGTTATGGAATCAAAAGAAACCATGATAGCCAGGAAAACAGAGGGGTAAAAACGATGGAGGTGACATCGGGACACGTTCCCAAGAACCCAGGTAGGAAAAGAGGAAAAAAAAAACAGAATGAGCGGCTGATAGAGTGTGGGAAACTCATGATCAACTCAGGTAAGATGAAAGATCTTACAACATGTATTTCATTAAAATTAGAAATATTGTATTACAAGGACATTAACAAAATTGAGTTTTTTAGGTTATTTTGAAATTCTAGATCCACTATTTAATTCCAAATTTAATGAAATATGTATTTTACTAGCTACTAATTTACAAACCTTTCTTAATGAAGCTTACAAATTGGAATATTAGGGGTCTAGGAAGTAAAAGGAAACAAATAAATCTTAGCAATAGAATAAAAGAAGAAAAACCAGATATGGTGTTTATCCAGGAAACAAATTGTTCAATAGATAAAATAAGAGAGATACATAGCAAATGGCTCATCAAGTATTAATATCTAGAAGTTAAAGCAGACAACACAGCAGGAGGGATTCTCACACTTTGGAACCCCCAAAAACTTGGAATCCTAGATGCTGAAGCATCCAAGAACTACCTATCGATGGTGATCCAACCTTTGGGTGATAAGGAAGTCTATTTGATCACAAATGTCTATGGTCCTCAAAAACTTGAAGACAAACTCAGGCTTCTTATCTCACTGGAGGAGCTAAGAGAAAGATATCCTGTTATGCCCTGGATTCTGGGAGGGGACTTTAATATGATCAGATCTCTTACAGAAAAAAAGGTGGGACCAGAACACTAGGCAGAGACTCCATAGCCTTTCAGAACTTCCTAAATGACATGAGGCTAGTGGATATGGAGACAAAAAATGGTACCTTCACCTAGAACAATAAGTGGGGAGGGGCTTCTCAAGTTGCCTCTAAACTAGATAGATTCATAATCTCTGAGGACCTCATTCTCACAAGCCTTGACTTGTCTGCTTTAATCCTCCCTTTTGGAGGCTCGGATCACTGGCCTATCCAACTTGAAGCTTCTTTTATAGGCACTCTAAGAAACAGACCTTTTAGGTTTGAAAATATTTGGCTCACCCACCCTGACTTCATCAGCAATATTGGAAAATGGTGGGAAGAAGATATGCCCATTCACAGAACTAATATGTTCCTTCTGCATCAGAGACTGAAACATATCAAACTTAGGCTTAAAGATTGGAACAAAAATGAGTTTGGCAATATCTTCAAAGCCAAAAAGGAAGTTGAATAGAAACTACAGGGAATTAACCAGGTCCTCATCACGGATGGATTTACCGAGGAAAAGAAAATACAAGCTGACTCTCTTCAACAGGAATGGGAAGACAAATGAAAGCAAGAGGAGATATTCTGGAGACATAAATCGAGAGTACAATGGATAAAAGAAGGAGAAAGAAACACAAAGTTTTTTCACAAGTCAACCATGGATCACAGGTCTCATAACAGGATTTCAAAACTCAGAGATACTCAAGGAAAACAACTCAGCACCCACAAAGAAATAGAATTTGCTCTGGTACAACATTTCCAAAGCATAGCAGAGGAGCCTCTCATAGACAGATCACAATTTATCAATAACTTCACAAAGCACATTCCTAAGCTTGTAACTAGAGAAGAAAATTACAATCTTAACATGCCAGTGACTGAAGAGGAGGTTAGCGAAGTCATCAAAGAGATGCAAAATGGGAAAGCTCTAGGCCCGGATGGGTTCAATGTAGACTTCTTCAAAGCATGTTGGGAAATAGTCAAACAATATATCCTTGATGTGGTGGAGGACTCGAGGAAAAACAAAACTATTTTGAGGGCGCTTAATGCCTCTTTCATAGCTTTGATTCCAAAGCAGGAAAAAGCTATGACACCGAATAGATTCAGACCCATAGATTTATGCAATGTGGTGTACAAAATTATATCCAAAGTAATTGCAAACAGGCTCAAGCCCCTTCTTCCAACTCTTGTGTTTGAGGATAAAACTGGATATGTGGAAGGAAGGCAAATTCTAAATAACATCATTCAAGCTCACGAGGTGGTACATTCTCTCAAGAGCAATAAACAAGCAGGTATGATCATACAACTTGACCTAGCAAAAGCTTATGATAAGCTAAGCTGGGCATACATCAGGGAAGTACTAAAAGTGTATGGCTTTGACCACAACTGGATAAGATGGGTAATGGCCCTTGTCACCACAGCTAGTTTTTCAATCCTACTTAATGGCTCACCATCCAGAACCTTTAGGCCTTCGAGAGGCCTCAGACAAGGAGATCTGCTCTCCCCCTTCCTCTTTATTCTCATGATGGAAGGTTTAGGCAATGCGATCAAATCAACCAAAGTAGAAGGAAAAATCCAGGGTCTCAAACTCACCCTGAATGGGGATGCCTTGACTCATCAACAATTTGTGGATGACACTATGCTGTAGGGTACACCCACGGTCAAGGAAGCTAAAGCTTTCAAGCAAATCTTGAACAACTTTGCTATGGCTGCTGGTACAAAGGTAAGCCTTACTAAATCAAAGATTTTATTTTTTAATAATGACATTGCTATTCAGAGAAACCTCCCCAGAATTCTCGGCTTTCAAAGAGAACATCTACCCTCCAAATATCTGGGAATACCTCTAACGGACAAACCTCTGAGCAAGGAAGTTTGGGAGCCAGTCACTAACAAACTCCAGGATAAATTCCGGCAATGGAAAAGCAAGTCTTTGAATTTAGCAAGATCGCTAGTGCTAACAAAAGTTGTCTTACAAAATGTTCCCATCTTCATGTTTTCAGCCCTTCTTGCTCCTAAAGGAGTTGTGCAACACATCAAAAATATCCAAAGAGACTTTCTTTGGGGCAAAGGGGAAGAGAAAAAGAAGTGGGCTTTGGTAGCATGGGATAAGCTTTGTAAACCTATGACACATGGAGGTTTGGGACTTCATGACCCTGAAACCCTAAGCAAAGTTTTGGGGGCAAAACTATGGTGGAGATGGCTAAAGGAATCGGTAGCCCCTTGGGCCAAGGTCTGGAAACAGAAGTATGCAAATAATTGGCAAGAAAGGGATCACATTCGAATGTTTGGGCTCATCAAAGGCTCCCACATTTGGAACAAAGCATGGGAGAATAGAGCCATTGTTCAGAAACACAGTTTCTGGGAGATCAGAGATGGAAACCTAGCTTGGTTTTGGGAGGAAAACTGGCAACAGGAACCTAACATGTTAAGAGAAGAACTAGCCAATCTCAAGAATGACACTGACAATAAAGGTTTACTCAGGGTAAGTGACTTCTGGGATCAGGCTAGGAACAAGGGAAATGGAGAATATGGAAGGACCTAGTATATAGTGAAGAGACCCCTTTGAAGGCCTAGGCAGAAGCTCTTGCAGTGATCTTGGAACAGAGAAAGATTTTGACATCAACATCGTCAGACCAACTGAGATGGGGAAGAAACAACGAAGGCAACCTCAACCTAAAAGAAGCCAAGAGAATGGCCCTAGGGATTGACTTTCCAAACCCTGATAAGGTATGAAGGACCTATGGCAGAGCCCGCACTAGATGAAAACCAAACTGTTCATGTGGTTGGTGCAACATAAAAAAAATTTGACTTGGGAAAAACTTCGGAAAAGAGGTGTAGTCGGTCCATCTAGATGCCAGTTATGTGAATTACAAGAAGAAACAATGGAACACCTACTCAACCTCTGCCCATTCACCTCCACCTTGTGGAATTGGGTGGCTTCAATCTTCAGACAAACGGATAGGGACAATTTCAGCATCACTGACACTTTGAAGAATTGGAGGAGAAACTTATCTGAAAATGAAATAATCAACAAAGCTTGGACTCTAGTTCCAGGCTTTCTTATCTGGGATGTCTGGAAAGAACGCAACAATAGGATTCTCAAGAATATAATTGGCTCATCCCAGAGCATCATAGCTCAGATCCTTAGGCAACTCAAAGAGACTGTAGGCACCCTTCTAAAGAAACCTCCTTAGAACCCACCTCAAGACCAGGATGCACAAATACTATTGCATTTGGGTCTACAGATGCCTTCCCCCTAGGGCATAATCAAGATTGTAAGTCATATAACCATAGATAAGGACTTCTGGCAACCTCCTCCTCATGGGTTTTTGAAATTCAATATAGGTGGAGCCTCCAAAGGAAACCCTGGGGTAGCTGGTTATGGTGGAGTCATAAGTGATGAGCAGGGATACATAAAAGTCATCTTTCATAGTCATTTGGGGAAGGCCACTAATAATATGGTGGAACTCATGGCCCTAGAGCAATCCCTAGAAATCTTGATTGAATCAAATTTACATAATACCATCATTGAAGCTGACTCTGAATTGATAATTAATTCAGTTAAGGAAATATGCAATGGCACAGCACTAGAAAGAGTGTCGAAACACTAGCATTTATTGCATGTCTATCAACGTATACAATCCTACCTGAGAGCCCTGAGAACCCTCAATTTTGTTCATATGCGGAGAACAGCTAACAGGTTAGCGGATCGTTTGGCGAATGAAGGAGTACTCTGTTCAAAAAGTAATAGAAGATATGACTAGATGTCGACTCCCCTAGGGAAATTGCACGAAGACTGTCACAAACAGGCTACCAAAGACAAGGAGTACTTTCAAAGCATGAGAAATAAGCAATGAGAAGACTAATGGAAACAACAGAAAGTGGACCAATCACAGGGAAGTAGCAAGTGGTAAACAACGGGCAGGATGGCAGGCACTCGACTAAAGATTGCCTTGAACTCCATCATCCTATGGATTTTAGGTCGGAAGATGCTCGTAGGTTAATTCTACAAACGAACCCGAAAAATATAGAATGGTGGCCTATTTACTCTTCGGGTCCGTAAGAAAAGTTAAAGTGTGAGCAAGTTGTCGAGATCGCTTTCATCCTATGGATTTCGGGCGGAAAATTGCACGAATGTTAATTCTCCAAACGGACCCAAAAAACTATAGTGCGGTGGCTTATTTATTCTTCGGGTCCGTAAGGGAAGTTAAGGAGTGGGCATGTTGCCGAGATCTCTTCGGATCTCCTTCATCCTGTGGATTTCAGGTGGAAAAATTGCGCGATTATTATTTCTTCAATCGGACCCGAAAAAGTTTAAAGAGGTGGCCTATGTTTCTCTTCGGGTCTGTAAGAAGAGATAAAATGTGGGCAAGGTGTCAGCCCGAAATCAACTCTTGACCGTTGGATCATTGAGGGTTGGATCGCACGGTTTTCGGGTTATTAAGATAGCCAAAGGTTAAGGTTGGTCATTCCATGCAGTTATGTGGGCCTTCAGATGGTCACATGTTGCAGTTTTGAGGGCCTTCGGATCTGTGGGCCCCGTCATCAAAGGCGTTCTGATTTTTTGTTTTTTTGATGCTCGACAGTTATTTGATGCACGACAGGTTACTTGATGCACGACAGGTTACTTGATGCACGACAGTTCGAATAGTAGGTTTCGAGTTCGCTAGTTGTCTAGAGTGACGCCTTGAGGGCGGGTTGTTCTTGAATGTTCTTTCGATTCTCTACACTCTAAGTTGGGCGGATGTTTTGTTAATAACTCCTTTGTAGTCTTGTTCGGGCTTTTCACAGATTTTGGAGTTAGGTTCGGGTTTTTGCTAGCCTAGCTGCCGTGGAATTTTCACAGATCTAGTGCTGCTCTATGTACATTATGTATTTTTTCTAGATTAATGGAAGGTCCCACTCTTACTTAATAAAAAATAAATAAAAATTTGAAACTCAGACCACTGTTCCAATTTATTCATAGGTCCAATCATTATATATTGTGAACACTGAGTATACCAAAATTTATTAGAACAAAAATGACTTAAGGAGATGTAAAATTAAGTGCGAAAGAAATATTCTTTGCCAAGTCCTACTTATAATTCTCATAAACCTTGCTCCTTTCCATATAATTCTTGTAAACCCAACTGCAATTTAAGTGAATAAACTTTATTTGAGGATATCAAAATGCAATAACTTGGTTTAGAATCAAACAATAAATTTTATTTGAAGATATCAAAATGCAATAACTTGGTTTAGAATCAACCGATTTTTTTTGAACGTCAAGATATACAATAACTAGGTTTAGAATCAACCGATTTTTTTTGAACGTCAAGATATATAATAACTAGGTTTAGAATCAACCGATTTTACTAGGTTTAGAATCAACCGATTTTTTTTAAACGTCAAGATATACAAACAACATAAAAGGGAACACGCTAAAGTGTTTGACAAAAGTAAGACGAAGTGTGTAAGGAGTAATCCTTTATCCCCTCCCCTTGTGCCCTCCATATAACTCTCCTAAAACGTGTTCTCGCTTTGCATATAATTCTCATAAACACAGTGCCAATTAAGTGAATAGATTTTTATTTGTGGATATCTAAAATGCGATATTTGGGTTTGGAATTGTTTCTTTAATTTCAAGATAATACAAACATTCGAAAATCGAACACGTTGAACTGTTTTGTTAGTTAAGAGTCTTTAGATCACATTTCGTTATGATTGTTGTTAGTTAAGGGTCTATAGATTACATTTGATTATGATTGATCTTGGAGAGTAATTTTATGTTAACTTAATGTTCATATATTTTTATAATTATTTTGCAAATAATTTATACTGTTTTTAACCGTAAATTTTTAAATCTATAAAACAAAATAATGCTATGAATGTTATCCATAATGACAATATAAGCAAGAAGATATTGAAAAATACTTGCAATAAGAATATGGAAGTAAAAAAATATTGAAAATGACAATATAAGCAAGAAGATATTGAAAAATACTTGCAATAAGAATATGAAAGTAAAAGAATATTGAAAAATACTTATAAGAATATTATTCCATAGCAATGATCCTCTCTGCCCTGTGCGTAGTCTTTATATGTTAACAAATGCTCTTGAAAGAAACAAACAAAACACCAACGATGAATTATTTACCTATTGCAATTATTGAACAAAGAAAAATTTAAAAATAAATTAATAAATTACTTAACGAATGTAATTGTTGTTACTGAAATGAAATCAAATCTGAATAAGCTGACGCGTATTGGGAAGGAGCAACAATTTACTTTGTAAAATGCAGGCGAGTGCATGATGTAGCGGTCGGGCGGTGGTTTGCACGCTGCCTGCCAAGTTAGAATCCTGCTGAGCTGCACAAATGCTGCAGCGTATTCTGTCCCATGTGATTGTAATATGATCGTTTCGATGTGAAGGTTGTTAAGGTTTCTGACAGGTATATGTACAAAGAGAAAGCCATAATACTTCTAAAAAGAACTAACCCCTCCCATTTAAAAAAAAAATTACTTTGTAAAATAGTATTCTGACATTTTCTCTTAAACAATTCAACTATTGCAAACCTTGAAATTGAAAACAAATAAACAAAAAATATACCATTTAACCCTGACAGTCTATAATTTTTTTTTTAATTTAAATTATTAAAATTAAAACAAGAGAATTGATAAAGTTATTAAAATCAAAATAAGAGAACTAGATATGACCATTGTTGTTGATATTAAAACATCAAATCAAATTAAAAAAATAGACCTAGATCTCCCCCACCTCATACATCCAATTGCCGGCTTGATTCAGCGATCCAACGCCGCCAAAAATACTTATGCTTCCAGATTTTTCCTGTTCTAAGAACATTTCTCTTCCATTCTGTGCTCTCTCCCACAGCTGTTAATTTCGCACACATACACCAAGCAAACACCTGTCAAACACGTTTTGGAATGCCAAATACGGCCGTCAAATTCCAGTTTTGCCCAGCAGCACTGAACTTGACGGCGATTCCTATTTCCACTACAAAATTTTAATTAATGCCCCCTGATATGTGGGGAGATAAAGAAATATAACGCGCCCGGTCATGACTGGAGGACAAAAAAAAACCAGCAAGCGCTATATTTCTTTATCTCCCCCACATGTCAGGGGGCATTAATTAAAATTTTGTGGTGGAAATAGGAATTTCCGAACTTGACCTGGTTGGCAGCACTGATGCAGATGTGTTAGTGCCAAATGTCAACGTACAAGTTTCAGGGGATGTGTTAGTGCCAAATGTCAACGAACAAATTTCAGGGGAGGGTGTACAATAAGGCAACTAATAAATCCCATGCTATGGGTCATAAATGAACGGCGGCTGTATATGTCCACCGTTCGATTACGGAGTTGTCTATAATGCGACTTTTTGAGATTCCGGTGACGGAATCCGGCGGAAGAAATTGAGATGAAATCATGATTTGTTGCAGTTAAAATGCTTTTTTAACTGCATATTCGGATTCAGCACCCTGAAAAACCCCTGGGACGGTTTCATTGTGCAGAAATTAGCTATCAAACTTGGATTCCAATAAATTACTGCCGGATTTTCACCGGAAAAAATTGCCGGAAAGGCTTTCAAAAAGTCACGTTAAAGACTACTCCGACTACAGCCGCCGTTTATTTATGACCCAATAGCATGAGAAATATGGCTCGCCCATACTATACCATAATGAATTGAAGACCGTTGTACTTTAATTATGATGGCACAATAAGATTCAGATTTGGTGAGCTAATCAGATCTTAAATAAAAAAATAAAAAAAATTAAAATAGTTTTTATTTTATAAAATATATTTTACAAATAACTAAATTATTTTTTTGATCAAAACTATATTAATTCATAGTCAACTTAATATCGATTAAGTTATTACTTACCTTGGGGCAGGGATAATAATAATATAAACACCTCATGGTGTACACCAATATGGCTGACCCGTAGATATTTCCTTGGTTGGATAACTATGAAGCATTTCTTTGGTGGGAAACAGGTTCAATCCCCACCAGGTAAACTTTTCCTCCCCGTACATCCGCTTCATTATTGTGGGCGGAGTGTTTGGACCGAGCTGCAGACTCTTAATTTTTGCCATAATCAGTGAAGCCCTTTTTATTTCCAATCATTTAATTGTGCTGACTCTCAGTCTAGTATGTAACACATGTTTTGAAACGGTCAACCTACAGTGGGAAAAAGAATTATTTTATTATTTTATTACATTACATTAAAAAAAATAAAAAATAAAAAATTATATTTATATTTATAATTAATTTTTCTATTAGGGTTTGAGTTTGCGCAATATTTTCTTTGGGATTTGTTTGATGGTTGAAGTGATCGGTGGCACGGAGGTTGGGTGACAACAAAGCCCTCTTTATGTGTGAAAAGTGGGATGGTAAGGTAGTGGGCATGTAAGAGTTTAATGTTTGTGGTGCAGGATGCAAAGCATATAATTTCCGAATGGAAACACAGGGTAACATTTTGTGTGCAGGCATTTAGATATGGAGTTGTCTTTAGTGCGACTTTTTGGACTTTCTAGTGCTAGAATCCGGTGGAAAAATTTGAGGTGAAATTTTGATTTGTGTAATTTACACTGGTTTTTTACTGTATATATGGATTCAACGCCTTGAGAAACCCCTAGGGCACTTCGATTATGCATGGTTACCCATAAAACTTGTGTTTTCAATAAATTCGTGATGGATTTTAGAGAAATTAGATTAGAAAAACCCACTGAAAAAGCTTCCAAAAAGTCACACTAAAGACAACTCATTTGGATATTGTATTGAGTTTTCTTGGTCAGGTCAGTGGAAACAGGGAGGTGGAACCAGCCTCAGGCCGCGTCCTCACTCACCGGTTTGATGGATCTTGATGTCGAGTATGTATTCCTCCTTTCAACGCCTCCCTGTCCATGGCATGTGCGCTATAGCTTTGTTTGTATCTTGCATGTGGGTTGGAATGGAATTTGGTGTCCTGAAAGAAGAATATTATCTGTAATTTCAACGATTGCATATGATGTGGGGTGTGTTGTTTCTATTTCGATGTGTGTTATCTATGGCATTTTTCTGTCCCATATGGGAATCTTTATCCATCTCCGGAGTAGACGTGATATGCTCAGAATCTGTATACTTAACAAAGGAAAGCTTTTTAATTCGCCGCTTTTCGTGAACATGGATATGTATTTAAAATATATGTCTATGAATTTTAATGATAATGCTATGGCTCGCATGGAGTTTTGGCTTGGGGAGTGACTCCTTGTTGTAATTCATGTAAAGAGTCAGAATAATTTCAAAAATTTGGGGCATCTTGGCCCTTCAGAGCACGAGGTGCTATGCGGGGGATATGAATGGTGGTGCGGACCTCTTGTTTCGAAATGTAACTCTTGTCCTCAGGCTAGAGCCTAACATAATTTGTTTCTTGCTCCTCCTTAATGTACCTGTAGCAGGTTCTTATAGTTTGTGTTTATGTTGTGACCGCAGGATAACCATTGGAGATTGGTCTGAGGCTGACAACATTAGTTGGACAAACAGTGGTTTTAGGGACAGGAAGGGTTTAATGATGGCTCACGGTGCTAGTTCGTCAGGAAATGGCAGTAGGGGCAATGGTCGTAAGTTTGAGAATCAAGCAAGCAGAGGCTCCTCCTCTATCTGACCCCCGAAGAGGAGTTTCCGTAGAACAGACACCCAGATCCTCCAAGAGGCGACTCAAGCTTACAATGTTGGAACTCCAGCCAAAGTCAAACATATGATATCAACTTGGGAAGCAGAGCTCAACCAGAGAACAGAAGTTGAAGTGCAGGTGGAAGATTGGCGGGTTCTAGTTCCGGATCCTGGACATACTCGTGGCTGAACCACCCATTATAAACAAACAATGCATTTATATTGGTTAATGAAAAGTTTGGTCGCCAAAGCTATCATGACCTTACCGATTGTTGCTCATAAACTTGATCTTGGATTCTAGGAAATTCAAAAGGAATTTTAGTTGATTCAATCGCAGATTCAACAACAAAACATGTGCTTGGGACGTATAGAGAAACACATTCTGTGTCTCCCGCAGTCAGAACTTCTAGGGTCCAGTGCAAAGGACCCAACTCCTGTGGAGTCCTCTGAGGACTAGATGTTATTTCAGTTTAGTTTTGGATGTTTTTTTGGTTTATTTTCCTGTTGTATATGTCGGCTAGTACTGAATATTGTAGCTTAGTAGACAAAAATTGTTGGTTATACATTCAGGCCTATAAGGCCTTGTGTGACAGACTTAAGACTTTCAGATTTTGGATGGCTTACAATGCGTTTTGGTGGCCAACAGACTTGGTTTCCCTTTTGGGCAGGTTGAGGCCACCGAACATCTTTCATGGTTGTAACCTGCTTTTGCAAATGAATGAATATAGAGGAACTACCAAGCTTACAAAAATAAATAAATTATAATTAATAATTAAACTAGTTTATATTCATTTTAATTTTAAATCTAAAAAAATAATTATAGTTAATAATTAAACTAGTTTAGATTCATTTTAATTTTAAATCTAAGTGTAAAAAATGATCGACTTTGTTGAGGTGTAAAACTTTTTTAGAGTGAAAAGAAATTTGATCCTAGCCCCCATGGGTGCGGCTTGTTGGCTAGTGAATGCGTTGCTAAGAAGTTTGTGTCGTTGTGCAAGTCACAGGTTCAAGCCTCGACTTACCCGTGCATTGTGCTTGGGGGCAGTACGGTTGCACCTGGAAATTATAGTGGCGATCACCATGGATCGATTTCAATACAAAAACCAACACATTACCGATTCTGCCAAAACAAAATAATTAATTAATATAATCTCTTTCAAACTTTAAATAAATCTAAACTAATTTTTATTATTTATTTATTTATTTATTCATTATTTTAAAATTTATTTGAAATTTAACTTCATCTTATCAATTTTTTTGTTATTTCAATTATTTCATAAATAGAAATGTTTTATCCATAAAATATCATAGATAATAAGTGAATTAATAATTTATTTTTATTTTATATTATATTAAATAATTTAAATTAATATATGATTTATTGTGAAGTTTGTTTGTAAATTGGTGAGAATAATATATGTTTTGAGCCATTGCTATTAACCTATATTATATATATGGTTAGCTATCTATCCATTACATTAGACCTTTTCACAATTTAATTTAATTTTGTTGTGAAATCTAAATTATTTAAATAGATTAATGATTAAAAGAAAATCCGACAATAATTAAAGTGGTCTAATTTTGTTCTGAGATCTAAATTATTTAAATAAATTAACCATTAAAAAAATCCTTCGGGATAATATTTAAAATGGTTTTTTTAATAATAATAATAAGTCAAAATAACATTAATAAATTATTCACTAAATTAAAATATATTTTATTATTTTTAAAAATCATAAAACATAAAACATAAATAAATGTTGTAACATGTTATAATAAAGAATCAAAATTCAATAAATTCTTGTACATGTGAAACGTATTTTCCAATAAAACTAATTAAATAACAAAGTGTATTATGTTAGATGTAGATCAAGTTAGGTTGAGTCTAAGTTGAAGCAAGGCTTAATATTGAAATGAAAAACAATATGTAATAAAAAATATTGAATAAATAATGTATAATAAAGGAAGGTTTAATATATATTTTTATTTATATAAAAATTGCATATATATATATATATATATATATTAAAAATCACAGTGATTAATGTAGATAAGGCATAAATTAAATTTTATTATATATATAAGAGAAAGGAAAGGAAAGGAAGAGCGATATTGAATTTTTCAATTTAACAAGTAAGCATTTAATTGAAATTCCGAAACTTAATTTTTTTTTTTAAGAGTTGTGAACATTTTAAGTGAAATTTATTTTTTATGATTTAAAGTTTAAGTGAAATTTATTTACTTTTAATGGCGGTTAGTATTTAGAGTGCTTTTTATTTAAAAATATCATAATTTATTTGTTTTTTTTTGTTTAATTGATGTTGGAGATTTTTATTAAAATAAATGATTGTATATTAATATTTTGTTGACAGGCTTTCCGAAATATATCACCATCAGGGCCAATGGGTCATAGAAATCATCCTCAAACTACAACATAGAAACTAGAACATAACCAACATAGAGCATACATGTAAACAAGAACAAAGAGAACCAACATCACAAGCAAGTGGTTTCAAAGACCAAACATCAGTAGTGGTTAGCGCCCTATGGATCGTTCCATTGGCACAAGAGGAAATGGCAACGAGTCATCAGAGTCACTATCCTTAATTATTAAGTGTCACATCAAAATCATGAAAGAAAAGCACGAACTAGTCATTATAAGGCAAGGAACAACCAGTGAGATCTGCACCAAAACCATGAAACAAAGCACAAGCCATCCCTGATAGGGCAAGGACCAATTATTTGGATCTTTTCACTTCAATGATGCATACATAATTGCATTTAAAAGGGCATGTAACCACAATATGCAAACATAAAATAAGCAGAAATAAATGACAACCATGAGAAGTAAAGACAAACAATTTGATAACGAATTTCACTTAGTGTGGGTTGCGTCTTTGAGACCTGCTCAATGTGGGGAGACCTCTTTCATTAATCTTCAATGAAATCAAATTACATGCATGTGCAAAATACACCTTATAACTCAACTTCCATGGATGGCATGAAAATACACCCCGTTGCTGAAGAAATGGACTGCACTATTGAATTCTTGGCGAAAATTTGTGAAAAATGACTGTAAACTCGACTCCTTTCTGACTCAGCCAAAATATGGACCCCCGAGAATCTCAAATAATCCCTAAAGTTTCCTTTCTGGAGAGGGGCGAGAAATCCATTTATCATATGACAAATCTAACTACACCACTACGCTCCTTGCGAAAAACTGAGTAAAATGAGTATAAAGTCGGCTTAGTTCTAAAACTGTCAAGATTCAGCGCTTAAGGAATCTTTTAGATTCCTCATGATTCCACAAAGATTCCTCTCTGCAAGTTGACTGAATATTTTCTTCTCAGATGAGGAAACCAATCTCGCCATTTCACTCCTTACGAAATTATGAGAAAAATGAGTATAAACTTGATATACTTCCGCCTCTGTAAAGAAAAACCTTTAAGGGAATCTTTTAGATTCCTCATGACTCCTTGTGTTAGGGTTTTGTGCCTTGTTCTGTGTGCTCAGGCTGGGTTCCTCTCTCTAGTCTTCGTTCCATCCCCTATGCTAGGTGAATGGAAAATCCAAATTTTAAATATATTTCAGGTCGACGAATTTATCAATGCCAACAGTTGGCACAATGGTTAAATTAAGGTGGCAGTTTTTCGTGGGACCTGGGTTCAAAACACCATGGGTCTAGGCGTTATTGTTTTATGTGGGCTTGTGGTGTAAATTTGGACGCGTTGTTTTTAATGGTTGTGGTTGTCACATTTGGTGACGGGGTCGCTTGTTGGCAGACCGACCCACTAGGTTCGATCCCTGCAGGCTCCACAATTGTCATTGGCCACATATGTTATATGGTTGGGGCTCGGTTGGCCGGGTTTCACCTCCGTCCAACCGACATTTTAATATATATATATTTTTATTTGTTTTTAAAACAAATTAGTTAAAATTTTCCCACCATATTTTTTGGGTCACTCGTTTTTTTATGTAGGCGACAATTTCGCCCGTTTTGACACTGGAATCCATCACCACAATGTGTCATTTTTTTGTCTAGTTAGTGGGGCCGAATTTGGTGGGACCCTCAGATATCTCTAGCCTCCAAATTTAGTTAGCGACTAGCTAAATTTAGTTAATTGGGCTTAGTTGACCAAAACTTTGACCGCGAATATCTTGAGCATACGAATTCGGATTTGAGTGTCATTCACGTCGTTATAATCAGGATGATGACCTTTACGTTCTGGTTCTAATTTGGATGAAATAAAAGAACTTTTATTTCTAAGTTTTTCCTAAGCCATCTTTGTTTTCTAGAGCGTCTTTGGAGCCCCCTAAATCATTCCTCCCCAATAAGGAGCTTTTGGTCCTCCAAAATCATGAAAACAATATGCATTCTGTTGTACTCCCTCGTCTGCACAACAAGTTTGCTAACAAGCCACACTTCCTTCTCCTTCACCTCTATTCTTCGGAGCCATAAGTGATGAACCGATACCTACATCTAATGCAAGCCTATAGTCCATCTTGCAAAATACATGTTCTTTTACAAGACCAAACATGACCCAAGCAAACCCACCATACTTTCCAAGAGTTCATAACACACTCTTTAGTCAAGTTTACATCGAAATCATAACAAAAACTAATGCCACAACTATCAACAAAAGGCCAAAATATCATCATGTTGCTTTCATAAGTGATGGAAAACACATAATCACTTTTACAATCATTTCGCAACATACAATTTACAAAATGCAACCATGACAAACTACTATATCTAAAAAAACCATCTTACTCAAGAAAGAGAATGGGTCATCTCCCTGTGGCGGATTCGCTTGTTGAACATGTTCACCAGCTAGTTCCTTCATAGGTGCTTTCTGGGCATGGAGTATTTGACATGTGGCTCTCTGATGTCCATCCTTGTTGCAATGACTACAATGATTCTTTCTCCTCCAAAATTTTTGGATCATCTTGGAACACTTATTCCTGGTGCGCCTCTGATAAGTGCCCGTGGAATCCTCACTATCATTGGAATGTGATGAGGTGCTCCCATCATCCATCGTTGGTTGGTCACTGGTTTTCTTGGAGAATTCTCCAACCTCTTTTCTGACATACTCAAGTCCTGCATAACGAGGCAATTCCTCCACTTTGATGGGATTCACAATGCCCTATCCATTAATGACGAGGCGCTTTCCTTGATACCGTATTTTTTCCAACAATTTTGATCCAATTCCTGTAGTATATTTCTCAAAAGCAACAAAATCATGATCATAAAAAGAACATGAAATTGAAGAATCACTTTTTACCTTAGGCTTGTTATGCTGCAACTTTTCCAAGGCCTCCTCCTTGGCTTGTAGTTGATGTTGCAACCTTTGTTTCTCTTTTCTGCTTCTTGTAGGAGTCTTCTTAATTCAACGTTCTCCACTTGAATTCGTTGGTTGATCTCTTTGAGTTCTTGGAGACATGAAGTATTTGGTTTCCTCCTTATTTTTGGCACAACATCTACTGAAATATTTGTCACATCGCCCGAATCAAAACCCAAGTCGATAGGTCCATATTCTGCAATCCCAAGAGCTGCAATCTTCATTTCATTACCTGAGTCCCATCCCAAGTCAATTGGTCCAATACCTGCAAATCCTGCAACTATGATCTTCTCATCATCCTCTGATTCAAATTCTTGGTCTTGTTGCAAGTTGCAACTTTCTTTTGCTCCTCTTTTATGTCGTTCCTCTTTGGCCTCAATTTTGGATGCAATTTCCAGCAATGCTCCTCATCATGCCCTTGTTTCTCATAATGAGTACAAGAGGGCTTTGCTTCTTTTCTCTTAGTTGTTGCTTCCCTCCTTGGGTGACCATCTTGCTCATAATTTCCCCTTCTTTTAAGATGTACAACCTTCACACTAGCTTCACTAAGGGTTTTAGGTTCAAATAATAACAATGAATGACAAAAATAACCATGCGATGAGCCAATGTATTTCATCAACGTTTCAGGAGAGTCTAATGGAACATTCAATGTTAATGCTTGTTTCCTAAACTCCTCTATAAAATTTTGAACGTTTTTACCTTTACTTTGTTTCAAAATTTTCCATTCCATCATGACATTTTGTCTGTAACCCAATGGGTAAAACTATCCTCTTAAAGAAAAACAAACTTAGAACAAGATGAAAGAAGTTTACGACTACTCTTACCACCTTTTTCTAACTTTCCATCCCACCAAATGAGAGCAGTGCCACTCAATCGAAGGGATTCTAGCTAGATCATGGCTTCATCCTCTTTGATTCATTGTATGTGACGATATACTTCAACCTGTCTGATCAAATTATCTAGCTTTTATGCATTAGATTCTCCATTAAACACAGGCATATCAAAATTGACATATAGCTTGAAAAAGGGCTTTCTATGAGTTTTTCTACCCCTAGAATGATGAGAAGAGGAAGAAAAATAACATTCATTGGAAGATGGAGAGGGAGGTGTAGGAGACTTTTCTCCGCCTCCTTCATGATCCACCGAGGCATGATCATCTAGTCCTTCCTTCTTCTCGGGTTTTTCCATTATCTTCTCATACTCTATAAACAATTTGTCAACTTTTTTCTGCCATGGCATAGAATGCCTTGCGATTGTTTCACTCTTCCTCTAACCGAGCATCTCCATCTATCATTTTTCATCTTCCTATTGCACGCCCCGCTTCTAGATCAAAGGACTTAAGTTTTCCTTCAACCCTTTGGAGCTTGGCATTGGATATCGTACACTTGCAATTCACATCAACAAAAGACTTGCTCTGGTACCAATCTTCATTTGTATCTGTTCACTTCAAAGATGCATACATAATTTAATTTAAAAGCGCATTTAACCATAAGATGCATACACATAAAAGAAGCATAAATAAACGACAACCATGAGAAAAAAATACACAAACAAGTTGATAACGGAGTTCACCCAGTGTGGGTTACATCTCTGGGCCCTGTTCAATATAGGGAGGCCTCTTTCATTAATCTTCATCGAAATCAAATTACATGCATATACAAAAGATACATTATACCTCCACTTCTGGGGATGGCCTGAAAATGCACACCTTTATCGAAAAAATGAACTATGTTGTTGAATTCATGGCGAAAAATTCTAAAAAAAATGACTATAAACATGACCCCTTTCTGACTCGGTCAAAATCTGGACCCCTGGGAATCTCAAAGATCCCTTTCTGGAGAGGGGCGAGAAATTCATTGCTCATATGAAAAATCTAACTACACAATTGCACTCCTTGCGAAAAATTGATTAAAATGAGTCTAAAGTCGGCCTCGTTATGAAAATGTCAAGATTCGACCCTCAGGGAATCTTTTAGATTCCTCATGATTCCACAAAGATTCCTCTCTACAAGTTGACTGAAGATCTGCTACTTAGATGAGGAAATCAATCTCGCCATTGCACTCCTTGCGAAATTATGAGAAAAATGAGTATAGACTTGATATACTTCCACCTCTGTCAAAAAGCAGTCTTCAAGGTAATTTTCAGATTCCTCATGATTCCCTACATCAGGTGATATAGGCGGCTCTAGATACTCTAAGAAGTCAAAGAGGGCTCAGAAAATCTTGAAAATCAAATTCTTCAAAATGTATCCAAACCAATATCAAGTTGAAATGCTTGTCATTACGATTCCGGTGGCGCAGACGACACTCAAATCCGAGTCTATATGACCAACTTATGGCTCTTTAAAGTTTGACAAGACAGGGAAAAAACGGGGCCCACAACATGCCACATGGCATCCTAGTGAGTAGGTGGGATGCAATAAGTTTATGTGGTGACTGATTGGCCAATGAACTAATGACATGTGTCACTCCAACAATGGTTTCCTAAACCTGCACAGAAAAAAATGAAAACAAAGAAAACATAATATTAAAAATCTCATATGAGACAAAATCCCTAAAAAAATTAATAATTAAAACAAAATCATTTTATGATTATTAAAATAACTATATCGTAAAATCCAAAAATATAAAAAAAGTCATATGATATAACCATATGCCATGGTTATTAAAAAACCCAATGAATCTATGGTCAAAAGCCATTCAACGAAGATATTAAAGTTGGTTGTTTTAAAGGTTTGTTGTCATATGGTGGGGCACAACAAAGCATATTAAAAAAACAAAACCATTGAGTTGAGGGAGACTTGTTGCCTCATCATGTGAGAGTTTTTAGCTTGTCATGCTAAAGGAGAATCCATTTGAGTGAGAGTTCTTGTAGGGAGAACATCTCGTGGAGAGACACGCCACTGAGGTTGAGGGTATTTGTCCTTGTAATGACAAAGAACATGCCATGTACGTCATCATCATTTTCATCATTTAATGAAGCGGCCTCCCCACTCTTGACACTTGGGCCCGGAGATGTAACCCACACTAGGTGAACTCCATTATCAATGTGTTTGTGTTCATTGATTTGATGGTTGTTGTTATGTTTTATCTTCCTTAAAGCATGCATATGTGGTCGTTTATTTCTCTTCTATATGCATTTCTGCTAACATCACAGAAGTAAAATATCTTGGATAATTTTGGTAGGTGAAGAGATCCAGATCATTAGGGTTCCATGCCTCATTCTTCTTGCTCATGCTAGGTTCCGCTCTCCTTTGGTCTTCGTTCCATCCCCTGTGTTGGGCAAATGGCAAATCTAGATTTTAAATATATTTAGGGCTGATGAATTTATCAATGACAACCGTTGGCACAATGGTTAAATTGACATGGCGGTTTTCCCTGGGACCCAGATTCAAAACCTCGCAGGTTTGGGTGTTATTATTTTATGTGGGCTTGTGGTCTAAATTTGGGTGTGTCATTTTTAATGGTTGTGGTTGTTACATATGGTGACGGGGCCACCTGTTGGCAGGTCGACCCATTGGGCGAGCGGGTTCGATCCCTGCCGGATCCACAATTGTTGTTGTCCATATATGTTATCTGGTTATATATGGTTTATGATTGGTTGGCTGGTGACCGCCGACCAACCGACATTTTAATTTTAATTTTTTATTTTTTTTGTTTTGTTTTTAAAACAAATTAGTTAAAATTTTCCCACTGGATTTTAAGTAGGTGCTATTTTCGCCTGTTCTTACGTCAGAATTTGTCACCACAATGTGTCATTTTGTCGCCTAGTTAGTGGCTTCCAAATTTGGTGGTGTTATAAAATGTAACTATGTTCGGTCTTCAATAATGTACCTGAGTCATTATGTAATATACTTGTCAAAAGAATAAAGAAAAGAATTATTATTATTATTGTGACTTATTAAAGCATGGGTTTAATGCTTGGGTCACCATGTTTTAGGTCAAAGTCCCCATTGAGGACTTCTGTGATTTATTCTGAGTCCATAGAATTATTGTACATTGAAAGAGACCCTTCTTGGGCTTTTGAATCATGAAAATGTAACTATGTTTGTTCTTCAACAATGTACTTGAGTCATTATGTAATGTACTTGTCAAAAGAATAAATAAAAGAATTATTATTATTATTATTATTGTTACTTATTAAAGCATGGGTTTAATGCTTGGGTCACCATGTTTTAGGTCAAAGTCCCCATTGAGGAATTCTAGGATTTATTCTGAGTCTATAGAATTCTTGTACATTTAAAGAGACCCTTTTTGGGCTTTTGAATCATGTAAAAAGGTTTAGCATTGAGTCAAATATGAATTATGCAACCTCCATGTTGTGCAGACAACCCTTTCAATGGACAGAAACGACCCCTCTAGTCTTATGGGAGGGTCTAGCAACAAATTTGACAAATATGTGCAAACTTTCCTAGATTATACGAGAAAACACAAAGGAGAATAGATGACCTACCTCACTTTGATGCTAACGTCTGTTGGTGTCATCCTTGAGTCTTTCGCTTCCAAGCTCAATCTCCTCTCCGCCGATGCGAATGAATACCTACAAGGAAAATCATGTGGAGACAACAAATGAATACATAGAAAAAACCATTTCGAGATAAACCATATAACAGATCAAGGAGTATTAAACTAAATGAGAAATTATTGACACATTTATGGAAAGCAAACACATAATGTATTATTAATAGATGGTAAAGGGAAACATTACAACCACTTAAGCCTTGATATTGGAAGCCTCCTTTAGGTGAGTTTCCAAGTCATAGCCTTAACATTCAAGCACTTCTTTCTCCTTAGAAAAATGGGCAGCATTTGGGGATAATTTAGCACTAGGAAGGCAACCAAGAAATAGCCAACCAGTTGTGGATAGTAGGGATCTTATTTATAGGGAAGGAGAGGGAGTTGAGGATCCATAAAAGGAGGGAGAGGTTCTGCATCTCAAGGGAAAGATACATGAATGTAGGATCAAGGACCAAGAATGGGAGGTCTCATTCCAATCCTCATTCACCTGTAACCAGCTCGCCGTTCTCGATACTTCTAGTAAGAGAAGCTTCTCCTCCACTTTAGGAAAACTGCTTGAAGAGGTTCAATGTGGGTTTTCCTGATAAAATCCGCACTGGTAGCACTAGGATAGTATAGTGCAACAAGGTACCAACATGGGTCACTAGTGATGAAAAAAGCATTGATCCTAAAAACAAGGTTTTTTGATAAGTTTCTTCAGAATTCTTTGAAGGCAATTTTTCTTCTTTTTTTTTAGGGATGATTCTGAACATGTTTCATGGTGAATACACTAAAAAATTTGGTCATTTTTACACTTTAGGATACGAGATGAAGAGTGTGAAAAAATATTGTATAACAGATGCCCCCTAAAGCATGAAGGCAGAATGGGAAGTGATGATTGAAATGCTTTACAAGTCAAGACAAGGACTTAGAGAACCACCATCAGGAGACCTGCAAATCAAACATAATACAATATATCTCACATCTCTGATGTAAGTATGTCTGACAATAAATTTCTAAGTAGAAATCTAACAATACATGGATCCATGACACGAATACAACCATATGAATAGAAAGGATCATGTTTACAATCATGAATAGTTAATGACTCCACGCAACCTAGATATATCAAACGAAACCTAGTGTCTTCACTTCTGACTTGATCCAATCAAAGTGTGAATCTCATCATGTGAATAGATGTGTCAGAGTCGAACATGGTAGAAACCACCTGATTACAGTCAATAATGTGAACCATTAACATGCACGAGAGAAACCACCAATGATGATGATGGCTCTCAAGGTACAACAACATAATCCATGAGTGTGAAAAATGAAGCTGAAGTTGAACACTCACAGAATCATTTGATCGAAGGCTAGTGATGTGAACCTATCGTCGAATGCGAAGAACCTGTGATTGAGGCATGCAAGCTCCAAGGTATTGAAAGGGAGTTTCTAGATCATCTTCCTGGATAATGAGTTGGAGTTAACAAGAAGTGACCTGTCGAAGAAGGGCCATAATGTTTCCCACATCATCGACATAAAACATAGGATTTTGCATAGTTGGCAAGAGTGATTCAGGATTTTTGTAGAAAAGTCAAACATGGTATAAGTGGTTTGAATTGCAGATGGGACTTCTCTTGAACATATCGGTGACACGACTCTGGAATTTGGCAGCATTTTACTCAACATAGGATTATAGGTCATGATGACAATAGGATATAATTAGATGAGAGGCAAATGGATTCCCAAAGCCCAGTAAGGCAAGTGACGAAGTGAGGATAACCTAAACTTGACACGAGATACAGACAAGTGTCATGTTCAAGAGCGACATGTTGCCTTTATACAAAATACAGGATATATGTTTACTTCCATTTTTCCCCACTATTTCTAGCAAGTACCTCTTTATTTTTAATCTCAAGCTTGAAGAGGATACCATATGCTTGTCGTATAAGTTCATCCTTCGGATGAATCCATCATAGTATTTTTAACGAGCCCTAGGAAGGAGTAGCTTGGTCTCGTCATGGTGACAAGTCCTTCGTCATTTTAGTTTTACGAGTCTGATGGAGGGGTAACTCGACATATTTTTCATGTTTAGAGAGTTTGAAAAAGAGGCGAAAAGAAAACTCTAGATGTCCCTTTTTGTAGATAGTCTCTTAAGTCCAAAAAGGTAGAAAACAATACTCAAGATAACCTCTTAGCCATGTTCGAATAAGGTATTTCTTTTTCATAGCTAGTCTATCTCAGTCCAGAAAAGGGTTAAACTTATACTAAGTAGATGTGTTTTCATTTACTTTTATGAGTTCAAAAAGATAAGTGCTCGACAATCTTTTCATATTTTTGGAGTCTGAAAAGAGCTGAAAGAGGACTCCAGCTGGAGGAATGAGTGGTATAAAAGGATAGCAAATGCTTCCAATGATGATGGTGTTAGAAAATTATATATTACGGAGCAATGGAACACATAAAATATTGCAGAAATATAAACACAGAAAACGCATAAAACAAGAGAGACACAGATATACGTGGTTCACCCAGTTTGGGCTACATCCACGAAGAAACAACCAGTCCTTCTTTTATTATATTATCCAGCAAACTGAAGGATACAACCTACAACAGATTCGTTATAACACCCTTTTTACTCTCAATCTCCTCTCTCTTTCTCACTCAGAATCCAAATATGCATAGACACAATACAATTCCCTCATATATAGTGAGGGTTGCCTTCTAGGGAAAAAAACCCTAAATTAAACATAACTTCTATTGTTAGATCATTCGCCTAATGAACGGCCCAGATTGACTAGAAATTACTAGACTTTTACAAGGCAATTTTACATCTATTTTTAGCTTCAGGGGAACTGCCCTCGAACCCCCGCTGGGGAACCACTAGCCCCTGAACCCCCCAGCCAAGGGGGATTTACCCCCCCACGTGGAGGGGTGTACAGTCTTCTTGGGGTATACATCCGGCTGAAACTTTTGAATACAGAAGATAATTAGGCTCCACACCCAACAATCTCCCACTTGGAGACTAATTATAACAACTCCATCGCTGCTTCATTTGCTAGACAATGACTCCACTTTGGACCTGGCTGTTTCTCATCTTCTTCATCATACTTGAAGACCAACTGAAACTGAGCAGATTCTCAGTTTCTCCATGGTTACAACTTTTATTAACATATTTGTAGGATTCTGGCTAGTGTGTATCTTTTCCAGCTTCAATTGTCCATCTTCCAATGCTGACCATATGAAATGGTACTTGAGTTATATATGTTTAGTCTTGGAATGAAATGCAGAGTTCTTTGTAAGATGTATGGTACTCTGGCTATCACTATATAACCTGCCCAACTCCTACTTCTTACCCAATTCATCCAAAAACCTTTGTAACCAAATCATTTCTTTACTAGTCTCTGTAGCAGCAACATACTCTGCTTCTGTTGTTGAAAGTGAAACAACGCTTTGGATTTTTGAAACCAAACTGATAGCTGTTCCACCTACAGTAAATACATATCCTATAGTGCTCCTCCTATTATCTTTGTCACTTGCCATATCTACATCAACATATCCCTGTAGAGCAATGTTTGAACCACCAAAGCATAATGCTTGATTTGTGGTACCTCTCAAATACCTGAGAATCCACTTCACTGCCATCCAATGTTCTTTTCATGGATTGTTCATGTACCTGCTTACAACTCCCACTGCATGTGCAATATCAGGCCTTGTGCAGACCATTGCATACATTAAGCTTCCAACTGCTGATGCATATGGAACTTTAGACATATGAGCCATTTCTTCCTGAGTCTTGGGACATGCCTCCTTACTTAATTTGAAATGGCTAGCCAAAGGTATACCAATTGGTTTTGCATTCTGCATATTAAACCTTTTCAATACCTTTTCTATGTACTCACTTTGAGACAATGTTAATTTGTGATTCTTCCTGTCTCTAGTTATTCTCATACCAAGGATTTGTTTTGCAGCACCCAAATCATTCATTGCAAATGAGTTTGCCAATTTTCTTTTGAGCACATTTATTTCCTGCGTGTTAGAACCTACAACAAGCATATCATCTACATACAATAAAAATATAATATAGCTGCCATCATTTGCCTTTTGAGATAAACACAATGTTCAAAGTGACATCTAGTATAACCTTGTTCAGACATAAACTTGTCAAATTTTAGATACCACTACCTTGGAGCTTGTTTTAAGCCATACAAGCTCTTCTTCAACCTACACACTAGTTTCTCCTTCCCTTTTACCTCATATCCTTGTGGCTGCTGCATATATATCTCTTCCTCCAAATCCCCATGGAGAAAGGATGTCTTTACATCTAACTAATCAAGATGCAAATCTTCAGCTGCTACTAGACTTAAAATAGTTCTGATTGAAGTCATTTTAACAACAGGAGAAAATATTTCATCAAAATCAATACCTTTCTTTTGTGCAAACCCCTTCACTACAAGTCTAGCTTTGTACCTTTGTTTTCCTCCATGTTCTTCCTTCAGCTTGTAAACCCATTTATTCTGCAATGCTGTTTTACCTGCAGGCAACCTGACTAAGTCCCAAGTCTAGTTATGTGATAAGGAGTCCATCTCTTCTTTCATGGCTTGCTCCCACTTCTTGGTTTCTACCTGCATTTCTTCTTCATAACATTCTGGTTCACCAGAATCAGTTAACAATACATAATATAATGAAGGAGAGTATCGTTCAGGGGGTCTACTTATCCTGGTAGATCTTCTAACACCACTTTCAGGTGTTTGAAGTGCTTGTTGTTGTTCTGGCTATTGATCATTATGATTTTTAGGCACCATCACTTTTCTTGTGATATCATCAAGCACTATGTATTCTCTATTTTCTTTTCCTTGTTTCTTTTCCTGCAACTGATTCTTATACAAGACCATTTCATTGAATATTACATCTCTGCTCCTAATGATTTTGTGATTTTCATAATCATATAAGCAATAACCAAAATCATTAACACCATATCCAATAAAGGTACATTTCTTTGATTTTGCCTCAAGCTTTGTTCTATTTTCTTTATTAATGTGGACAAATGCTTCCATGCCTCCTCTGGAATACCACCATCCAAGGAACTTGAAGGACCTCTGTTTATTAGATAAACAACAGTATCTATAGCATCTGCCCAAAATTGTAAAGGCAATCATGCATGCAATCTCATGCACCTTGCATGCTCCATGATTGTCCTGTTCATCCTTTCTCACACACCATTTTCTTGTGGTGTTCTTGGAACTGTCTTCTCTCTACGAATTCCATTCTATGAACAATATCTATCAAACTCTTTGCTGCAATATTCACCTCCATTATCTGATCTGAGACACTTCAACCTTTTCCCTGTCTCATTTTCAACCAAAGCTTTCCATTTCTTGAAAGTATCAAATACATCAGATTTATTTCCAATACAATAAATCTAGGTTTTTCTAGTTGCATCATCAATAAAGGTAACATAATAATGAGAGCCACCAAGAGATGATACCTGAGCAGGTCCCCATACATCTGTATGCACAAGCTCTAATTTTTCGCTCTTCTTTTCTTTCCCAACTCTAAGGAATCTGACTCTCTTTTGTTTTCCATAAACACAATTCTCATAGAATTTTAAATCAACATGCTTCAAACCTGGCAACAAATTTCTTGAGTGAAGAATCTGCATCCCCTTCTCACTCATGTGCCCGAGCCTATGATGCTACAATGTCGTATCTTCTCCTGTAGAGGTTAAAGCATTAACAAAATTAGAAATACCATTGCATAAATACAATGTACCAACCTTTTCACCTTTTGCTATTACCAGGGCTCCTTTGGTGACCTTCCAGGTTTTATCTGTGAAAGTAGTTACGCAACCTTCACCTCCCAACTGCCTTGTTGAAATCAGATTTTTCTTTAGATCTGGAACATGCCTTACCTCCTTCAATAGCCACTGATTTCGATTTTGCTATTTTATGAAAATTGTACCCATTCCAACGATTTTACAGGGTTTATCATCACCCAAATGGACTTGTCCAAAATCTTCTTGAACATAGTCATGAAAATATTTCTTATCAGGTGTGCCATGGAATGAGGCCCCTGAATCTACCACCCAAGAATTAGTAATATTTTCGAAAGAAAGAATCAAAGCATCTTGTAACACCTCACCTGTCACATTTGCTTCATGATTGTTTTCTTGCTGCGCATCTCCTTATTTTCCCTTCCGAGATCTACAGCCTTTCTTCAGGTGTCCTTTCTTCCCACATTTCCAGCACACCATCCCCGATCTGGACTTGGATCTGCCTTTTCTTGACCTACTGCAATATCCTGAGCTCTTTCCTCTTTCCATTTTTCTTCCCCTAGTCTCTGCAGTCAAAGCATTACCTGATGTCTCAACGGAGCTTTTCCATTGCATTTCCTCGCTAAGGATTTCACCAACAACATCATCAAACTTTAAAGTACTAGACCCAGAGACATAGTTACTAACGACTATAACTAAACCATTCCAACATTCTGGCAATGAGCACAGAAATAACAGAGCCCTAACTTCATCATCAAAATTTACCCCTACAGAACTTAACTGACTTGTAACTGTATTAAAATCATTTAAATGGTTTGCAATAGATCCACCTTCTGACATCTTCATATTAAATAAACGCTTCATAAGAAATACCTTATTTGAGGCCAAGGGTTTTTCATATAGTTTGGCCAATGCCAACATTAAACCCTATGTTGTCGTTTCCTTTGAAATATTAAATGCTACCGACGCCGCCAAGCACAGCCATATTGTTCCAAGTGCCTTTCTATCAAGAAGATTCCATTCTTCATTTGTCATACCCGTCGGAATCTTTGTTATTCTGCCCAATGGTAGGTACATATACTTCTGATATAGATAATCTTCCATTTGCATCTTCCACAACGAGAAGTTTTGGCCATTGAATTTTTCGACCCTAAACCTACCATCTTCCGCTGTTGCTCCCACTTGAACCAGGAACCCTTCTCTCCTGCAAGTTTATCAGCCAGATAGACCTTCGGCTTTGATACCAGTTGTTAGAAAATTATATATTACGGAGCAATGGAACACATAAAATATGCAGAAATATAAACACATAAAACACATAAAACATGAGAGACACAGATATACGTGGTTCACCCAGTTTGGGCTACATCCACGGAGAAACAACCAGTCCTTCTTTTATTATATTATCCAACAAACTAAAGAGATACAACCTACAGCAGATCCGTTGTAACACCCTCTTCGCTCTCAATCTCCTCTCTCTTTCTCACTCAGAATCCAGATATGCATAGACGCAATACAATTCCCTCATATATAGTGAGGGGTTGCCTTCTAGGGCAAAAAACCCTAAATTAAACATAACTTCTACCGTCAGATCATCCGCCTAATGAACGACTCAGATTGACTAGAAATTACTAGACTTTTACAAGGCAATTTTACATCTATTTTTAGCTTTGGGGCCGCTGCCCCAGAACGGTCCACGGACCCCCCAGCCGGGGGGGATTTACCCCCTCGGTCCCCCGTGGGGGGGACAAGTCCCCCCCGCACCACCCCACATGGAGGGGTGTACAGTCTTCCTAGGGTATACATCCGGTTGAAACTTTTGAATACAGAAGATAATCAGGCTCCACACCCAACAGATGGAACTTCTCAAAACATGTAAATTTTAAGAGGCTTGGCTAATATGACCACTCGTCGTAGACCAATGGTAAATCCGGGAAGGGAAAATGTAGCCATATAAGGAGCACCAACATTTCGAAAAAAAGGAAAAGGCTCAGGATTCCTATCAGAGGGGTTTCCTTGATTAGTGGACTCAGGAACAATTTCCATTAGTCTCAACCTAAGATCTACGAAAGAGTATTTCCCCAGGAAGGATGTTATTTTGCGGTTAATTAATTTTAGAACTTAACATAAAATAAATCAAAAGAGAGTAACTAGGCATAAATGTTTACCAAGCAATTGCGAACTACAATATACACCTTGGTGAACCAAGGACTTAATGGAAGACAACCAATCTCCCTGAATGTATGTTCGGTGTATCATGCTATACAAGGTGAAAAACTCGGTTACCTATAGGGGAATCCCAAAATACACTCGATGGTATGTGGGAGTGCAGTCCGTAGTAGTGTTGTCTAATGCGTAACCATTTGATGATAGCGTTCCCATATACTTACCATGCGAGGAGTGCCTCCGATATACCTGAGAGTACTGGAGAACTATACACTTTCATAAGTGGAATGATATTTCACCTTGGGGATGCGGCGCTGGAAAACAACAACAAAAGCTACATTTAATGACACCAGAACACATCTCTAGCCTATACCTCTAGATGTTTTCGTTAATGTTCCAGATGCTCCTTAGGTTAATTGAGGTAAATTTTAAAGTTGATCTTGAATTAAGTTTTAATTTTAAGGCTCAAAGATCGATGTCACCTGAATACACCTACAATGCAACTAATATGAAAAAATGATTCTTTTCATTTCAACGAAAGCTATCTAGCATAGGGAAGAAGTTCAGACATTGATACAAAAACCATGTATGCAACCAATGAAACATCCTAACTAGATCTTTTACTTTCACTATTTCAATGTACCCACCAAAAGTAAAACTGATTTCAATTCACTAAAATGCACTTACATGAATTTTTTCACTTTTTCTTTTCAATGAATGATAATGCACTTTTCAACTTTCAACACTAGGTAATGTAATCTGTGCTCAATAATAATCCCAAAAACGAATTTTCAGTGCAATGTAATCCAATGTAGTGTCGAAAAGTAAACCTTGAGATGAAAGCTAAGCAAATGCAAATGTAATTTATTTTATGGTTTTCAAAAGAACTAACAATGCTTTAAACAACAACAAATCAATATTCCTTCCACAGATACAAGCATAAAATAGTAAATTCAATTGACCCAAAGAAATAAAGACCCAACAAAAATTCACTTTCACTACTTCAAACAATGGGATAGAATTTTGCAAACCAATAAGAAATCAACAAAATAATGGAAATTTCTATGCACACAGAGCAGGAGGACACTTCAGAGATCAATACACACTAGACCTTTTTTGTTGAAACCCTAAAAATTCTCATTTTTTGGACCAACGCTACTTTAATGGTCAAAATCCACGTTGACAAGGGTTTTCAATGCTACTTTAATGGTAAAAACTCGTGCTAATAGGTTGAAAAGGTCTTCAACGCCACTGTAATAGGTAAAACCGATGCTGACATCGTGATTGTTTTTGGAGAAAATGCGTTGGGTGAGAAAGACTTATGAAAATGAAAAGAAACTAAAAGAGAGATCCAAACTTGTCACTCTAAAGAACATACTACTCAGAATGTGGAACGATAATGGACCTAGGTTACAGATCAATAGGAGGTTGGCCAAACTAATAAAAAATACCAAACATAAAAAGGAGGTTTGAAGAGTTATAAGCTCCTTGGCAGAGTCACCATTTTGTTGTGCAGGAAATCCTTTCTACGGACAAAAACAATCCCTTTAGTACTATGGGAGGATCTAGCAACAAACTAGGAAAATATGTGCAAATTTTCCTAGCTTATACCAGAAAACACAAAGTAGGATAGATGACCTGCTTCACTCTGATGCTAACATCGATCATGCTTAGGAGATGTATGAAGCCTTGTCAAAGTTATTCACTATTAAGAACATTAGTAAAGTAGCAAGTTTGAAGAATGAGCCGAGGAAAACGAAAAATGACTAAAGAATATAATGTGGAAACCTTCTTTGTGAATATAGCTAGACTCAGGGATGATCTTTTGGCCATGATTGAGATTGTTCTGGAAAAAGAATTGGTGATCACTGCTATATTAGGATTGCCGCCCTCTTGGGGTGCATTTGCTTCAGGTCTCAATAGTTGGAAGGTAGCTCCCACCTTTGAAGAATTATGGACCACATGTAGTCAAGAAGAATTAAGGATCTCAATGGTTGCCAATCCTGAAGGAGTATCAAATTATTATGTTGCTCATCATAAAGGAAAGAGATCGAAGGGACCAAGGAAGAAAGTTGACATGTCTAAGATAGAGTGTTATCAATGTCATAAGAAAGGTCACTACAAGAGTGATTGTCCCGAGAATCCAAGGAATAAGAAGAGAGGAAGAGATCAAGCCAAATTTGCTGAAGAAGGAGACTCAAAGAAAGTCAAGCCTGAAGAATCTGACATTAGGGACTTACACTATTAAGTCATTTTCTTTACATAACTTGTTTTATATGTTTTAGAATTTATAGGTTTTTAACATATCTTTGGAAAATACATTTTTGTATTGCTTTAAGTTTGTAGGTTTCCCTCAAGCTTTGGAGGGAGCTCCCAACAACTCTCAAAGATAAGTATCTCATGTCTTTTCAGTTTTGGGTTCATGTACTCATTTAGTTTTGATTATATTAAATACTAATCACCTTTCTCCCTCTGTTGTCTTGGTTAGGGAAAACATCTGCAAGGAGGATCTCTCAAGACAAGGCTAGTCAAGAAACAAAGGTGTGCTTTGAATACATTGATTGAAAGGATTATTCATTTGATGATATATTACTAACTTTGTTATGACTAGCTGTATTGAATCTTAATGATTCTTTTTTGGGTGTTTCATCTCTTGATAAATCTACTCACCCCACTCATATTCTTTTTTGACTATGTAGAACCCTAGATAGGTCGTATAAAACCCTAACTGAAGAGTATGCTAATGTGAATGTATAAAATCCTAAGCTGCTTAGGGTGATTGCGAAATGCTAGTTGAAGTTTTATTGATAATTACTTGTTTGGGATTTTGGTGTGATATGGAAATCCTAACTTGTTAGGGTTGAATGATGAGGTCTAAAATCCCGTACCTTTGAATTTTTGGTAATGTTGGGTTTGCTATGTTTCTACATTGGAACCCTAGCTCATTAGGGTTTGGTGGAATGTGTGATTCTACATTGGAACCCTATATTATTGGGGTTTGATGGAATGTGTGATCAAGAACCTTACATTGTCTTAAAAATGTTTTCTTTGGTATGTGTGTGTTTGTTTGATCAAACCGTAGTGTAATCAAAATGATTGTGTCTAACTCTTATTTTCATGATATGAAATGTATTTGCATGATGATGAAATCTAAGCATGCACAAATGAGTTCTTATGGTTGAAACCCTAACTTGGTCTAGGTGAGATGTATTAATGTTGTTAGACATATGATATGTTTATGAATGATTACGAATTCCTAGTTTTGTGTGTTGACCTAGTCACTGATGGTCATAAGTCTTAGGATTTAATGGAAGTCCTTGTCTAAGGTTCTAGGATGATGATATTTGGAAATATAGGATGTTGTAGCTAAACCCTAGTGAAGTAAAATTGTTTAGTATGTGTGATATAAAAATATGAAATCTATTAAGTGATTGTTGGAAATTAAAATCTCGAGTTTTGCAGTTAAATCCTAGTAGTAACACTGTCTAGTGTGAAATGTAACAATCTAAGATCTATGTATGTAATGATTGTTGAGATTATGGAATTCTAGGGTTTTTGGAGTTAAACGTTAATCAAAGTAAAATATCTGAAATATGATGATTTGAGATCCGTGTAAGTTTGTTGAAATAAAATTTTGGGGTTGTGAAGTTGAACCTTAGTTGAAGTAGAAATCTCATATGAATGTGGACTATATGATAATTTGAGATTTGTGAGGAATTGTTGAAATTTGGTTGAGTTTGATGATTGCTCGAAAATCTAGGGTTTGCAAACTAACCCTAGCAATAGCTAGTCATGTTAGTGATTGTTTGATGGTTGATAGAAAATCTAGGGTTTTGGAACTAACCCTAGTGGAAGTTGGTCAGGCTAATGACTAAACTGTGATTGACTTTGATTGATTCTTTTGTATGAAATCTAGGATTTGTATGAATCTTTAGTGAGTATTCTAACATATGTATTTTGAAAGGTTCTTAGATACTTTGAATATCTATATTTGTATGAATTGTTTCTAGGTTTTGCTATATGTTGTAGTAAGGTATGCCATACCTTTGGAAGACACATTGAAACCCTAGATGCAATGAATGTTGTTATGAAGTAGTCTAGGGTATATAAAAATGTCCCTAGAAAGATGTTGAAGAGTATATGTCTCTTGTTTGTAATTAAGTTTGGGTATCTGCTATGTATAAATATGAAATGATTCCATGATTATGATATGGCTAACATCATGCTTCTATGGATTTGGTTGTACTCGCTATTTAAAGTTATGCAGGTAAACAACCTTCAACTTGGTGAAGATGCTCATTGATGTCATAAGCATGATGGGGATGATGATAACTCTAATGAAATGGTTGGAAGCCACCAAAGATTCTCCGATGTCAAAAAGAAGAAGCTGATCTCCCATAGGAAGCATGAATAGAAGAGATATCCCTAGAATTAAGAGGGAGTCCAAATAAAGAGGTGCTTCCTAGTTCAGAGGGAGGGATTAGCTTGGTGTTAATTGAAGAATGAATTTCATAGGATATGTTGTTGCATGAGAAGTAGGAAGGAAACCATATGATTAAGGAATATAATGTCAAATATTCGGTTAATAATCCTACTATGAAGAGTTGAGAAGAAACATCAAGTTGTCTGAAATACCCCGGAGGTTTGTATTTGATTATGTACATGTGAGAGTATATTATTGATTGGGGTTGTGTTTGTATAGGTGAATCTCTCGAAGGATATAATAACATGTTGGTTACCAATATGTTTGATTGTGAGAGATTGGTCATTCTTGATTTGTTGGATTAAGGGATGTTGAGGCTATGTGAGTGAAGCAATGCCTAGGAAGACATCTGGCTGACATGGTGTGTTGATGTCTAACTCCCGAAGTTGGAAAGGTGGTGCTGATTATTGAGCTTTGTTTCGGATACACACCTAGAGTTTTGGGTTGATGATTAGCAAGTAAGCCTGAGGGTACCTAAAGGGGCTAAAATCTTGAGTCCATCTTAGTCCCACTTGGATAGATTGTCTTGGTCAAGAATCTAGTCCATGGAATTGCGGTGCCTAAACTTTTGAGTGATTGGTTGGATAAATTGGTCAAGAATCTAGTCCATGGCATTGCAGTGCCTAAAGTTATTCATGGTTCATATAGTTTGAGATCTTTCATTGTATTTGTACATTATGAATACCTCCCTAGTTAAGAGGGAGTGTTGGAAAATGTAACTATGTTCGGTCTTCAATAATGTACTTGAGTCATTATGTAATGTACTTGCAAAAAGAATAAAGATAATAATAATAACAATAATAATAATTATTATTATTGTGGCTTATTAAAGCATTGGTTTCATGCTTGGGTCACCATGTTTTAGGTCAAAGTCCCCATTAAGGACTTTTAGGATTTATTCTGAGTCTATAGAATTATTGTACATTTGAAGGGACCCTTCTTGGGCTTTTGAATCATGTAAAAATGTTCAGTATTGAGTCAAATACGAATTATGGAACCTCCATACCATATCGGCCTAAGGGAAGATCAAGTCGGCCTAAGACCCTATTCAACCCCACAAGAAGCTTGCAAAAGGAAGGACATCGAATTCATTTGGAGCATCACTTCTCATCAAGTTCGAATTCTCTTTACTGGGCAAAAGTGTGAAAATATCTTGTTTCTTGGCATAAGTGCGAAGTTCTCTTATTGCTGGGAAAGTTTGTTGCCGGGGCGTTAAAGTGAATGCGAGTTTGGGTGAGTCTAAGGAGACAAGGAAAATCAAAATTTTGGTGGTGGTCTCTCTCTATTTCGTGCTCTGGATTTGGAGATCAAATTTTTCCAAGTTGGACTATTGCTGGAAGCTGTTAGTTTCTACAAGTTTCTACATAGTCGAAGTTGCTGGGAAGAGGTTAAACTTCTGGAGGCTAACTTGGTGTGGAGGGAAGGTCTAGTCTTGGTCTAGGGTGAAGAGTCTCAAAGAATACTATTGAAAGGAAGAATTTCTTTGACTGGGTTTTCCCCTCGGGGGGTTGCGCGGGGGGGTTTCCTTGGCATGTTCCTACATCTTGTGTCCATTGTTTTATGTGCTACTTATTTTGGTAATTGTTTGATGAACGAAATAAATAAGATATAAATAATCATAATAATAAGAAACATCACAAGTAATTATCAAGATCAATAAAATATTCACTGCCTTTCTAATTTTCCAACATTTCGGACCTCAGATTTGGTGTGCCTCCAATTATTTTTAGCAACCAACTAAATTTAGTTAGCAACTGATGAAATTTAGCTAATGGGCCCTAGTTGACTAGAAATTTGACCGAGAATATCTTGAGCATACGAACTCCGATTTCAGTGTCGTTCATGTTGTTGGAATCAGGACAACGAGATCAACATTCTGGTTCTGGGTTGGATGAAATGCAAGAAATTTTATCTTTGATCCTTTCCTAAGCCCTCTTTGTTTTCTGAGTGTCTTTGGAGCTGGATCAACCAACCCAAAGAGCAACATAAAGTGACCATCAAAACGCCATGAGGAAGGTCATTCATGTTCCAAGAGGAGTTTGCAGTGAAAAATGAAGAGATACAGAAAGAGTCAACCTGCTAAAACACAAGCAAATTCTAATGTCCAAAGAAGAAAACTCTTAACAACAGCCCAAGTGTTGTTTCCCAAAATCATCATTGAGTTTCTTAACTAAAACATAAAGAACAAATGTTGTAGAAACTCCTGGAATAGACCAAAAAACTTCACTAACATGCATTAGTGTTAATCAAAAGAGATTACTGTAAAATTGGGAGGATTGTCAATAGAGGGATGCACAGTGTTGCTTGAAGGTTCCACAAAAGGAAGCATAATGTGACCAAGAGGGTCCAATGAGTCCATTATAACTTAGTTGTTAAATTAAATAATGGAGATAACTTTATATATTATCCAAAAATCTAAATTCACTGATATCCTTAGTCAAAAAACAAGAAAAAATAAAATTCTTCATCAAGTAAAATAACTTTATGTCATACCTCAAGATTTTATCCGCATGAAAACTATTTTTATAAATAAATTTAAATAAATAAAATTAAATTTGTATAATTATTAACATAATTATTATTATTATTTTTTTTGTAAATATAAATTTTCATATCTATATATATATATCTATATATATATATATATATATATATATATATATATATATATATATATATATATATATATTTGTTTTGTTTTTAATTTAATTAAAAAATAAATGGTATAATAAAAGCATACATAGAGGCCAATATCTCTTGGAGAGCCAAATTTCTTATTGTTCAGTTAAGGACTAATTCTCATCAATTACGTTGTGAAACAGGGTGCTGGAAAAGGCCAAAGGAAGTGCGGGAGGAAAGAGTGCATTTTTGTTCTTCCGGAAAAGTGGAAACAGAAAAACATTTCATTTTAGAATGTGAGGCCTTCAAAGACAATAGGGAAAGTTATGCAGATATGCTGGCAGCGAGCTCTTGGGATAACATATTTAGCTAGGGGTTTGTCAAGAAGCTGGGAGCATTTATTTTGAAGCTTCATAGAAAAAGGGCTGAATACATCAAGCAGATGAAGAAGCAATCTGTCCCATAGGCTATCTTTAACCTCGTGGACGTTAAAATAATTTCTTTCTTTCTTTCTTTCATATCCTACCACGTTATAAAGCGCAGATAGTACTAGTAAATAATTATAAAAACATTCATATTCCCCATGCTTTAAAGTGGCGGTGATAGCAGGAAATAATTAAGTTTGACAATTGTTATTGTCGTGGACAAGTCGACCCACACATTAGTTCGACAATCTGGTTTAATTCATTCTGTAATGTTTGACCGCATCTTCACATACACTATAACTTTGCTTCGAGCCGTAACATATTTCAACATTTTCAAAATCTTAGAATATTTTAACCTCCTTAAAACATTTTAAAATATTTCAATATTGAAATCTCAAACTGATATCTATAAGTTCATTAATTATTTTTATTTTCTTATTTATAAATTTATTAAAAAAAAATTATGATAAAGAAAATCATACACCACCATATGTTTGACAATTGTGATGCCGTATACAAGTCAATTAATGAGTTTAGTCACCAATATGTTTTAATCCATTTCGTAATTGGTGGTCTTAAATATGGTTATGTTATTTGTATATGAGAGTTATATGTTTTTCTTTAACAAAACCAACAATAATATATATATTTTTTGAATTTAGGCTTATGTGATCCATAATATGTATGAAAAGATTTTTTTCGGTGAAAATCACTTAGGAGAAAATCTCGTCGATGCGTTTCGAACTAACTAGTGTGGTTCATCTTCAGGACAAGTGAAAAATGTCAAATGTCAAATGCGTTTAGTATTTTGGAAGCTCAAATAAAATGAGACCACATAGATATGATAGTGGGAACAACTAATCATCTACCCTTATATCATACCTAATATACACGTAACCCAACTTTTCATGCCTCAAACTTTTGTAGATATTTTTAGTATAAAGTTTGAAAGATGTTATATGTTTTAATAGTTTAAAGTTATGCAGAGTGCAGAGGTGAGGAAAAATATTTCAGAGAACTGGCATGGACATTGACACTACCATAGGTACTACTAGTGTGTTTTCCTCTTATTTCATTTTAATTTTTTTTTTTTTCATTTCAAACTTTTACAGATTTAGTTGTGCGAGAGAACAGGTGCATAAATTCGTGAATCTATGCAAAATGAAGGATGTGCGGGAGAGGAGGTATGTGCAGAGGTAACTAAGTGTGGAGAAGCACCCCTGCTCATGGAAATGGATTGTATGAGAATATGTGAGACTATGCAATTTTTTAACTTTAATTAGTTCCCTGTTTTGTTTGATATATGAAAAGAAACTAGATATAACATATTTGAAGGAGATGGGGCAAGTTTTTGAGTGGAAATACTTTTGAAGGATGAAGTATGCATGGAGAACTATTCAGGAGATGTTGAGGCTATAACCTGTTTCTGGACAAGAGTTTCGTAAGGCTACCAAAGACTTTACATATGAGGGATACATAATCCCGAAAGGATGGAAGCTAAAAAGATTGGCAAGAGTGAAACAGTGGTGCTTTCCTTCAAAATTTTATGCAATAATAAGTGAAGTATTTTTTGTGTGCCGAAGAACGGTTGTGCATACCTCCCTCTATACAACATTGTACATATTAATCGATGGGGCAAGATCTGGAGTGACAAGTGTTCCAAAGGATGAAGTACTTGTTTTAATATAAAGTTCAAAAAATGTTCTATGTTAAATTAATCATTTAAGGTTATGTGGAGTGTGGAGGTGCTGAAGAAGCCTTAATTTTGCTTCTTCTATACAAGCACGCCTATGCATTCATATCCATCGAATATCAATTTTGCCAATGCTCTTTTGCATCCTGATATCAAATAAAATGCATTTATGTTGACAAAGTAGTGCATATAGTTGATAGTCCCCCATTTTTCAAAAGTACGGATATTGCGGGTCAAATTTTATATTAGTTTCTCTCGATAACTGGTTCTAACAAATTTTTAAACATATTATTATCATTATTAGTATTTTCCTTGCTAGGGATTATAATACTCACTTCAGGGTCAAAGTGCATTTATTCTTCATTATTTTGCTAAGTTTTACAATTTATTATTATTATTATTATTATTATTATTATTACATAGTATCTAAAACATATCATGAAATTTTGAAGCGTAATACGACGATTCTAACTAACAATTCTATTTAATTTTAGTCACTGCCTCACTAATGACTATAACACTCGCTTCACAGTCAAAGTGCATTGCATCTCCATTATTTTTCCAAGTCTCTACCATTTTTCCACCTATAGGTGTGTTGATATGATGTTCAATATAAGATATCATGAATAACATATCATCTCTAGTTAGTATTTAATAAGTATGTTGAAAATTTAAAAGGTAATGTGACAATTGTAACCATTAATTCTAGTTATGCTATCTGTAGGAGCATTGGCCAGGTGTTTATCATGCAATTTTTAGCATATATGTTGCCAACACATGTTCTATTACTTTTTGGGGAGGCTAGTGACAAATATATTTCTTCTTCGAGTTGTACAATGGTTGTTTTGATAGTTGCATGACATGAGGCATTTTCTCCGCCATCTCATTTCAAATGCATGTGCAAAATGTGTAGCATTTTTGTCAGGTAAGTAGTGCATGTTTCCTTCAGTATGCGAATACTTAGAATGTTTATACAATATACATTACAACTCTGTAGCAATGAAGTGCACAATTCCAAAAGTGGATAATATGAGAGTGCTAAAGTTTTTTATACAATATAAATTATCGTCATGTAGTTATTATGTTTGAATTGTTTTTGTACTATGAAATTAGAACCTTCTTTTCCCCTTATTTCAATATATTTTATCTAATTCATATCATCAAAGCAGGGAAAATGAACACAAGTAGAACAAATACATTTAAAGACACAGATAACTTTTCTAAGAGGTGTATTTTTTTTCTATTTATTGTTATTTTACTATTATTACATTATACAACTCTCAGTTTTTTTTCTATATTTTTTATGTATTCTGACTAAAACGACGCTTTTTCAATTTTTGGGAAAGATGTAACACTTAGAGAATCAGATCCAGGAGAACAACTACAAGGAAAAACATATTTTGAATATTTCTATAAAACATTTTTGCATTTGTACATTTGTTAAATTTTCAATTTGATATATTTAATAAGGAACTATAAATTAGAATCCGTCGAAACTAAAATCTATTTAGTATTTTTCCTATATGCATATAAATCAAATTCTATCTCGTAACTATGAACTTGATATTAGAATATACATTAAAAATGACTTTGCGATATCTAGTTCTATCTTCATGGGCCAATTCTTACTTAGTATCAATTATAATGTTCTTTTAAGCAGTGATTTGAGTGCAATATTTCTGAACAGGAAAACGATATCGGATTCAGATGATGTGACGATAGACATGGAAAAAGAAGTAGAGATTGCAATGAGCATCATTACAAAAGTAGATATCATAGGAAAAAAAGAAAACAGAGTAGAAAATAGGCAAGAAACAAAGGTAGAAAGGTAGTTCTATCCAAGTTTAGCTAGTTGTTTATCATATTTCTTTTTGTTTTCTTGAATTAATTTCAATTCAATGCTCATGACTAGGCAAATAAAGATTGATTATATGCCATTATTGATCAAAGATATCAGAAACAACATAAAAAGAAGCATTTTTCATGGCATCATGTTAGTTACATATCAAATATTTTTGGACAAAAAAAATAAGACAAAGTTAATACTTTGTGTAGATTCGATGGATAAGAAGGATGAAATGAAAATAACATGGCTTGTGCTAACACATTTTACCAAACAAGATGAGGAAAAACTTATTGTGAACGTTGGTGTTTCTATTAGAAATTTCGAAATAATTCAAAAGAACAAATATGATAGTGGTGACTCATTGAGAAAACTGTTTCTCTAAATAGATTTGGTATTGTAGAAAACATTTGTCCTATTTCCACAGAGTACTAATTCTTCCCAAATATGAAAATTGCAAATATGTCCTATAGTCAGTATCCATTTCCAGTTGGCACAGTGGGTGCCATTGCAATTTCAACAACACAGACAGAGATGTAATGTGTATAAGAAATCAAAGAGTACTAGAAATCAAAGACGAGAATGCGGAACAGGATAGGGAAGTAGTAAGCTTAGATTTATTTGAATGCTTCAATGATAGAAATTTATTTTCCATGTATTATATGGTTTACATGTATTGTTTTACAAACACTAGATATGTGATAGGTCCAAGTACATGACAAACTTCTTTAACATATCTTTCAATTCAATGATAGTTGCAAGAAAACAATTTTCTGCTCATCTTGCTAAAAACTATATTTATAAAACAATAAATAGTTTTCTGAACTTCACAATCCATATTCATATGTTCATTGAAAATAGAATAGAAAGTGGAAATTATGAGAAAACTGATTTCTTCGTTGAGTGGAAAGACATTTGATTTCAAGTTGCTAAGTGTAGTTTTCTATATCAATTTTGTAGAATTGCAAGGACCACTGATGTCAACTAATGCATATACAAATACATTTGAGACTGTATGTGCGAAATGTAGTAGTCCATTTACAATTGCTTGAACTATGAATGAAACTATGGTTTGTTAACCATTTGTAAGAAAATGTATCACTTTTATTATTTCCACCGGTTAAACTATATCATACATGTAAACTTTAGGACTACAACATATTGTGTTCTCGGAGGCATGGAAATGGAGAAAGTATTACCTAATCTATGAAAAGTTTCCTATCAACAAAAATATGCAAACAAATAAGCTGTCATTGATTTGTTGTCCAATTTGGAGATACATGGCACATTTACAATAAACCATCAAAATATGATTTTACATATACAATGAAAATTCTCTTTATTTACATTGTCTAGGAATCTAATGAAGGTACAATTCTATTTGCTTGCATTGTCAAGCAATCTATTAATGGTATTTTTGTTCTCTTTACTTGCATTGTCAAGAAAGCTACTTTTGGTATTATGGTAAGACTATTGGCAAGGAGTGGGGGGTGGGGAGTGTCCACACTACCACACCTCCATATATCCCCAATTCCAATCTTAACACCACCTTCTACTTTATTCTTGAAGAATTTGAGCATTGCAGGAGAGATTTTTTGGTTTGTTGGATGATTGGGATATGATTTCATCTTGTGGTTACCTGATCTGTGACTATTGACATTATAATATCTGCTCTTCTATTAATTTAGTAATACTGAATTCCCATTGACTATTGGTAAGGAGTAGGGGGTGTCCACACTTCCGCACCTTTGCATATCCACAGTTCCAATCTTAGCATCACCACCTACTTTATTCTTAAATAATTTGACCATGGCTGGAAAGATTTTCCATTTTGTTTGATGATTGGGATCTGATTTCATCTTGCGGTTACATGACTTGTGGCTATTAACATTGTACAAAAATGTATTTCAATGAATTTGTTTGTTTAAGTTCCACGTTTTGTGCTATGCTATTTACTAACATTTTATATACTCTAACATTCACAATAATGTGTAGCTAGTTCATTGTGCTATTTCGTGTCTGCTTTTTTGCAATGTGATTTCTTACATTGTTGTATTTCTTTATAAAATTTACAAAGCCTATGATTAGTAAAACAATATCAAAAAATGTATTTCTTTCACACATAGTTTATGTTAGCATAGACTTTTCCATCACACATGGCTTTTTAAACAAAGAAATAAGACAAGTTAATGTGAGCATGTAACTTTCCCTAAAAGAAGGAATGATATCCATCTGTTTGTAAGATTTGTTAATTTTCAATTGTATAATTCGATTAGATTAGAAAACACCCATCAATTTGCAATTTACATTTTGATTAGATTAGAAAACGAAAGAAAATACTTTCACACATAACATTTACATTATTATGATGATCTAATTTGACATAATTTAGATAATTTATGTTCCATGAACATGATCAATGTATAGGTGATGCAACATTATTAGGCTATTCTACTATATGTTTCGATTTTTTAATTTTTTTTTTACTATGTCAACAAAATTGCAATAAATAGCCTTTAGAATATACCGAATTTCAAAATTGGTTGAGTAAGTAGCAAAATTTGATAACGATTTCTTTATTAATAAATGATAGTTCCTGGAGATTGACACTTCTACTGATTGTGCTACAAGAATGGAGATCTAATTGCTCCATTTATGTTTGTTAAGAGCTCTTCTAATAATGTTATTATGACATCCAGTTCATCTTCTAGCCACCCAAACCTTTGCTAACTTTTCAATATGCAATTCATTATCATTAAGATATCTTGGCTAAGCATTAGTACATCTTGAATGAATGCATGTACCTCTTCCCATATGCTTCTACCATTACTTCCTTCAGCCATATGTCTCACTATTGGTAATGCTATAATAGTAGCTAAACCAGAATTTTTTTGAGTAACAAATAATTCCTCCCCTCTCCCCCCCTCATTCCCCTCTCCTCCTTGTCCATTTGGCTTACATGTTCTATGGAGCTGCAACAATAGAGTCTAGTGCAATGCCAAATTAATAACACCAAGAATATCAAAATTTTCTTTTAAATTTATAGAAAAGTTTCCATTTTAAATAATTTTGGTTTAAAACAAAATAAATTTCAAAATGTACTTCACTCGAATATATTTTTGACAATGATGATACCAACAAGACTAAGAAAATACAAAAAACAATAGACAAATGATAAAGCAAATCCTGATAACACTTCTTAGTTTCAAAAGAAACAAAGCAAATTGCTTGCCTAGATCTTCTAGAAACAAGTTTAGTGTTCACTGGCCTAGAACAAGATTCAAGAAGTTCATAAAATAATAGAGATATGATAAATTAAACCTTGATAATGCTCGTCAGTTTTAGAACAAACGAAGAAAAATTCTTTCCCAGAGATTTTAAAAACCAATTCAAAGCCAACAGGCCTACATATAATGCCTAAGAGGCCATAAGTCACTTAAATCACAAATTGACATCAATGTTTTGAAAGGACATTTAACTGCTAGCGATTTTAATTGTATTCATTAACCACTTATTATCATCAATGTGACAAGTACTGATTTTCTTGATCTGCAATTAGAAAAAATAGTTTCAATATCAGTTACTATAAACCATATATGTTTTTCTTAAATTTCTACTCGAAATAGTCCAATTCATAGGATTGGGTTTCATGGTTGATGCATTTCGTATGCTTTAGAAATCAATATGAATATACTATTTTATTAATATCCTAATTCTCATTCTATTTGATTTATGTAATGATACATTGACACTTAAACATTAAACTTACCTTAACCCTATGATTAACTAAAGCTCCCCTTTCAATAAATACAAGTCTTTTCAACATTAATTTGGTGAATCACTGCATATTCAGGGCATATTTTGAGTGCCCAATAACATTTAATCTGTTAGCTTCTTTTGCTACTAGACATTGTTTTACTTTCAAAATAGAGTGAGCGAAGCTTGGTATTGACATTTCCTAAATACCAAGTGCATTAGTGATTTCACATTTATGAATCAAACACCTATGATCCAACACTAAATGAAGTGTTTTTTTTATCTGTGTCATAAAGAAGTGCTTTTGCGATAGAATGGATATGCAGAGAAAGTAACCCAAACTTTGTTTCACAATGTTGTGCACTTCCGCATATATTCTCTCTCCACACAATTCTTCCTCAAACTTTTGTAAAGCTTTTCTCGATGAATTAATTATCATCCTCATCCACACCCTTTATGTTGATCTCGAGACGACCAAGAAATCCCACTTATACCACAACCATTTCATATCATATGCGTCCAAGAGTGTTATCATCATGCCCTTGTCATCGTGCTCCACCCACTTTAACACTTTCAAAATGTCAATACAACCCCATTTGCATCGTGATTCTATGAGTGGATCTTATTGATCCTCTTATCGCTGCCAAGACTCAATCATGTGATAGTTGATGTTCAGGGTCCAAATTATGACCTTGTGTTAGGTCCCTTTAATACTAGTGATTACCCCATTACTATTGTCGTTGTATCCCTTATTTTTATTGTTGTGCCCCTATTGTCCCCATATTGTTATTATTGTGCCCCATAGAATCCCACTATTATTATTTTTGTGCCTTTATATTATTATTGTTAGGTCGGCTTTGGTTATATTGTAACCCCTTAGACTCCTATATATAGAAAGGAGGTTTTGTCATTTGAATCATCTAAGAATTGTTCATTTATGTAATGTATTGGGGGTTTCCCCCTCGAAGAGGCTTATTTCTAAGGTGTTGATCTATCTTTTCTATCTTTTTGTGAGCTGGTTTCATAACATTTGGTATCAGAGCTTTGGATTCTATGGTTTCGCTGCTCCAAATAGGTCATCGTGGAATTTTTTGCTATAATGTTTTTTATGTGACGTTTAAGAAACTAAAAAAAAAAACCATTTGAGATGAAATCGTGCTGAACCTCGCGCCTGAATTTCAGAACTTGTCTCGCTATATTGTCAGAGATATAATCTAAGGAAGTTAGGGTTGTTGCAGACCCCCAAATTACATTCCAAATAGGTGACTTTGGGAAAATCATCATAACTTTCTCTCTGAGCATCAGATTGAATTTTCGTAAGACGTTGCAGAAAGAGGATGGAATTTAGTTTTTTTGGGTATCATTTTTAGAACCTAAGGTTGACACAGTGACCTATGGCATGTTGTACAAGTTCGCTCTATTGAACTAGTCTATACTCAGGTCATCGTGGGAGATTTGGCATAACTCTTCATTGGAGAATCTAATCTTGATCAAACTTGCGGGGTTAGAAAGATTACTCATAGGGTTACTGCACGAAGAAATTTCAGAACTTGGAGACCCACAATTACAGAGATACATCAGATTCAATATCAAGCTCCTACAAAATGAAAAACGGTGTGTATTTTTTTTTAATTTTTGCATAAGCTTGGTTTGAAAAATTAGTTTGAAGGAATTCAAAGGGAATAGTGAAGCATTATTATCGGTAATTGATGCCCTGAAGAAAGAAAATGGAAACACCTAGTAAGCAACCCGAAAGATCTAGCATGACTCATGAAGAAGAGGAAGAAATGCAACATGATATATCGAAATTACGAGACCAAGTGCAACAAATTTCACTTGCACCAAAAGTAACAGAAGCTAAGATGGATGGTTTAAAGAAAGACGTAGAAGCTAAGATGTATGGCGTGGAAGCTAAGATGGACGACGTGGAAGCTAATATGGATGATTTAAATAAAGGCATGGAAGATTTGAAAATAGATTTGAAGACAAATTTGACAAAGTTTCTACAAGAAATGCTTACTAATGGCGAAAGGGTAGTAAAGGAAATTCTTGATGAGGAAAAAATAGATGTTAATCATGATTTCATAGACTCTAACATTGGATCGAAGAACCACCATTTTCCAAAGATTGATATGAGGAAGTTTGATGGCAAGGATCTCGGAACATGGGTACTACAGATGGAGCAATTTTTCGATCTCCATAATGTGAAAAACACACAAAAGGTATGCATTGCAACTTTATATTTGGAACCAAATCAGTTTGTATGGTATTGATGGCTATGCTCTCATAAACAAATTGTCACTTGGGATATTTTTACGGATGAAATGGTAGCAAATTATGAGGATACAAAAAGAAACACTTTGTTTAGCCAATTTATAAATATCAAACAAAAGGGTTCAATGATAGAGCACATTGAGGACTTCCAAAAATTGAATATAAGGGTAAAAGATATTCCAGAGGAGCATAGGATTGATGTGTTCATAGGGACTTTAAAAGATAACATCCAGCATGAGGTTCGCCTTTGGGAACCAGATTCATTGGAGAAGGCATTCAGTTTGGCAAGAAAAATGGAAAGCAAAATTATGGCAACAAGGAAGCCTACCACTCACAATCATAAAGATGGAAGTTTCCGATCTTAGCCATCCACAACCTACAAGGTTGACACCACAACAATTGGAAGAAAAAATAGGAAAAGGGCTTTGTTACAGTTGTGATAGAAAATACACTAAAGTTCATAGGTGTGCTGAGAAGAAATTATTTTACATAGATTGTGAAGAGGAGGAAGAAAAGGAACAAGAAACGTTAAAAGAAGAGGATATACACCAGGAAAAAACCATAGAAAAAGAAGAAATGAATCCGACCATATCTTGTAATGCATTGGCTGGAATTACCACTCCTCAAACTATCAAGATAGAAGGGCATATAGAGATGAAAAAGGTAATAGTGTTGATTGATTTGGGAAGTACCCATAATTTTCTTCATTATAAGATAGCCAAGGAATTGAATTGCTTCCTATATCTAGCACCAGAGTGTCAAGTGATGGTTGCAAGTGGAGGAACAATAAATTGCTCAAGAAAGTGCCATAATATCAAGCTATCCATGGGAGAATATGTATTGAATAGCCCAATGCTTTCCATTCCAATGGGTGGTGTTGATGTTGTACTAGGAGTCCAATGCCTACAATCCTTGGGTACAATAGATTTTAATTTTTAAGAACTTTTCATGAAATTCTCTTCAGAAGGAAAGGAAGTTGAATTAAGGGGTATCAAAGGGAAACCAAGAAAGATAATCAGCTCTAACAGAATGAAAAAGATTCTAAAGAATGAACAACGAGGCATAATTGCACAATTATGTTCACTAGAGGTTCCACATCAAAATCATCCATTTCTCCAGATCTCCAAAAAGTCTTGGACAATCATTCCAAGGTATTTGAGACTCCCAAAGGCCTCCCACCTATTTGTGATCATGATCATGCTATTAATTTGATTCCAGGAAGTGTTCCTCCAAACATCAGGCCTTACAGATATCCCTATGTCCAAAAGAGTGAAATTGAACGTATGGTTGCAGAAATGCTAGAGGCTGGTATAATTCAACCTAGTCAAAGTTCTTTCTCTGCTCTAGTAGTATTGGTTCACAAGAAGCATGGATCATGGCGCATGTGTCCATATTATAGGGACCTCAACAAGATCACTATTAAAGATAAATTTCCCATTCCTATCATTGATGGATTATTGGATGAATTGCATGGATCAATTTACTTCACCAAGTTGGATCTTCGTTTAGGATATCATCAAATCAGAATGAAGATTGAAGACATTCCAAAAACAACATTTAGAACTCATGAGGGTCATTCTGAATTTTTAGTCATGCCTTTTGGCCTTACTATTGCACCTTATACATTTCAAGGTTTGATGAATTCCATTTTCAAACGCTTCCTTAGAAAATTTGTGTTAGTATTTTTTGATGATATACTAATCTACATCAAGTCTTGGAAGGATCATGTCCAACATGTTGACATGGTGCTCAAACTATTGGAGGAAAAATAATTATATGCAAAAATCTCCAAATGTTTCTTTGGAGTACAAGAGGTGGAATATCTGGGTCATATTGTATCTCATGAAGGTGTTAAGGTAGAGCCTAGCAAAATTGAAACCATTAAGGAATGGAAAATCCCCACATCCATAAAGCATCTACGAGGATTTCTCACGTTGACAGAGTATTATCGCAAGTTTGTTAAGAATTATGGGACAATAACAACACCTCTAACAACATTATTGAAGAAAAATGCATTTTCATGGACTCCAGGAGCAACGAAGGCCTTTGAATATCTTAAAGAGGCAATGTGCCAAGCACTAGTCTTAGCTACACCAGACTTCACAAAAACTCTTATTGTGGAATGTGATGCCTCAGGAAATGGAATTGGTGTTGTTTTAATACAAAAAGAAAGACCCATGGCTTTCGAAGTCATCCAATCAAAGGAAAGTATTTACACAAAGCTATTTATGAGAAGGAAATGTTGGCAATACTACATGCACTTAAGAAATGATGACCCTACCTAATGGGGAGACATTTCAAGGTAAAAAAAGATCATGATAGTCTTAAATACTTTTTAGAACAAAGATTATCTTCAGAAGAGCAGCAAAAATGGGTCACAAAGATGTTTGGTTATGACTTTGAAATCATCTACAAAAAAGGGAAGCAAAATGTTGTGGCAGATGCACTCTCAAGAAGGATGAGGATGTGGAAGAATTTCTTTGCGCCATTTCTATTATCCAACCAGATTGGATAAACGAAGCAAGGGATGAATGGAATAGTGACGAGGAAGTGTGGGAACTCATTCAAAAGATACAACAAGATCCCAGTACATCTGATGCATTTAGTTGGAAAAATGATTCGTTATGGTACAAGGATCGGTTATACCTATGTAAGAATTCACAACTCAAACATAATATTCTCAGGGAATTGCACACCTCTCCCTTAGGAGGGCACTCAGGATTTCTAAAAACCTACCACAGGGTTAAGAAGGATTTTTTTTTGAGATGGCCTTAAATCAGATATTCAAAAATTTGTGGCGGAATGTTTGGTTTGCCAACAAAATAAAGTTGAAACAATTAAGACCTCAGGACTATTACAACCTTTATCCATTCCAAGCCAACGTTGGGAGGAGGTTTTTTTGGATTTTATCACAGGTTTACCCAAGTCTGAAGGAAAGAGTGTTATCATGGTGGTAATTGACAGACTTACCAAGTATGCACACTTTTGTGCATTATCTCATCCATTTAAAGTGAGTACAATTTCCACTACATTTATGGAAACAATTCAAAAGCTACATGGAAACCCAAATATTATTGTAAGCGATAGAGATCCCATTTACGCTAGAAATTTTTGGACAAAATTATTTTCTTGTCTTGGCACTTAGTTAGCTCATAGCTCATCTTATCATCCTCAATCTGATGGGAAAATTGAGATAGTAAACAAATGTTTGGAAGGATATCTTCATTTCTTTGTATTTGATAAACAGACACAATGGGTCAAATGGTTGCCTATGGCTGAATGGTGGTATAACACTTCCTTCCATACTGCAACAAAAATGACCCCATTTATGGCACTTTATGGATATCATCCACCATCCATCACATCATATTTAAGAGAAAATTCTAAGGTTCAAGTAGTGGAAGATCACATTGAGCATCAGCAACAATTTCTCCAACTCTTAAAAGATAACCTCACCTTGGCACAAAATAGAATGAAACAACAGGCAGATCAACATCACAGCGAAAGAAGTTTTGATATAAGTGATTGGGTATTCCTACGGTTACAACCATATAAAAAAATGTCTCTCAAGCAAGCTAAGAAGGAGAATAAATTATCACCGAAGCATTATGGTCCGTACAAGGTGCTGCAAAAGATAGTTACTACGGCATACAAATTGGAGCTTCCTACAACTTCCCGAGTGCACCTAGTTTTCCATGTTTCATGCTTAAAGAAGGTTATAGGTGACAAGCTTCCATTTCAAACAATATTTCCAGAACTTGATGAGGAAGGAAAAATCATATTGGAACCTGAAGCAGTCAAAGAAACAAGAACTCGACAGCTACGAAATCAATCAATTTCAGAGTATCTCATCAAGTGGAAGAAGTTACCTGTTGAATATTCCACATGGGAGGATGAGAATTTTATATAGAAGCATCCAGAACTACTCAAGAGTTGAAGACAACACTTTTTTGAAAGAGAGGGGCATGTTAGGTCCCTATAATACTAGTGATTCCCACATTACTATTGTCATTGTATCCCTTATTGTTATTGTTGTGCCCCTATTGTCCCCATATTGTTATTATTGTGCCCCATAGAATCCCACTATTATTATTTTTGTGCCTTTATATTATTATTGTTAGGTCAGCTTTGGTTATATTGTGACCCCTTAGACTCCTATATATAGAAAGGAGGTTTTCTCATTTGAATCATATAAGAATTATTCATTTATGTAATGTAAGGGAGGTTGCCCCCTCGAAGAGGCTTATTTCTAAGGCGTTGATCTATCTTTTCTATCTTTTTGTGAGCTGGTTTCATAACACATTGCATCCATTAAAGACGTAGGATTTTTTTCGACCCCACACTTAGAGTTGCAATGTCTAGAAAATATAATCATAAAGGATCACATTGCTATTTCCCGAGTTGATTAATACTAATTAGCAGTTTCGGCTTGTTAAAGTTTGGGGCATCAAAAATTTGTTTTATGTGTATATCAAATGCAAAATAACTGTAGACGATTAACTATATTTGCGAATCAGTTTCATATCTTAACTTGATATGGTTTCTACTAGTTCATGTTAAGCTAAAAACTAGCATTTGGAATTTGTTATCAATTTTTATAACTTCTTAATTTTAACATAGCATTTATATTTTTAGAGTGTGACAGGTGCGTGGAGCAAGTAAGAAAAACCAACCTTCCTTTGCACATATATACTAGATATTTTGGCGTACTGAGTAAGGTAGTGTGAAGGAAGTGTGTGCAAAGGAGTTTGTGTCCCTTGCTTCACATACGCATTCCCACACACACTTTCTACTGCACTCCCCACACACATTTTCTTTTGCACTCCCCACATAAATTTTCTCTGCATACTAAAACAAAGCTTATTATGCTCATGGTTTATTTTGTTTATGTACTTTGTTAGAAGTCAATATTGCTAAGTATATATCTAAAAAACAAGATGGACCATTTTATCTTGCTAATGGAAAGGTAGAAGTGTTTTGTAGGGAAATATATTGCATCCCGATCTGGGAATGATGATCAAGAAGTCAACTGTAGATTCAATATATATTATCATGGGAAATCAAAATCTTGATTTAGGCATGCTTATTGATTCCATATTATTGATTGATGTAAATATTTGACCTTTTGAATTTATAAGGATTCTAAGGATGTCTAATGTATTAGTCTGCACAGAGGGAGAATTAAACTTTTGAATGATTATAATAAGTCTCTCTCACACAGGAATGCATTGAATGTACCTTGAACGAAATGCATTGAGCATTAAAATGAAGTTTATGAGTTTTAAATGTTTCCAAGGAAACAAATTAATCAACTAATTTATGGTTTTGGCTTATTAATGTGTGTGAAGAATAAGTGTTGTGAAAAAAATAGATGTATAGAGCAAGTACCATCAAATTTATTCTTCAATCTCCCATATATCCACATACATTTATGCACACTACATATTAATCAATTAATTAGAATTTAGCGCTTATTAAAGTTTGGCACATGAAAATTTTGCTATTTCTCATTGAACCTTAGTACAACACCGTAGATTAACATGGTGTTGCATAATATGCTAAATAAAAAATATTTTTAATTCGTCCAAGAAAAAAAGCTTACACATGGGGATTGGATACCTTGTCCTAAAGAAACAAAACAACCATCTCATCAAATTTAAATAAAAGGAAATGCAAATATAGAAAAAAAGAATATGTGGATTCCATAGTAGGAAAAGTGAAACCTCTAACACTTGATAATATTAGAAGCATATGAAAATGTAATTTATTATCAATTTATGCAAAAAAAATAAAAATGTTTACACTGTCAAGAACAACTTGATGAAATATTACCAGTCTCACTCTTACTAGATTTATTGGCCGGTATCTTATTAGCAAAAGAAATTACAAATTGTGACAAAATCGCTTCACTGCCAAAAAAGGAAAATAAATATACATTCATAAAAGCTATTAACTATACACAACCAGAAGCTATTAACTATAACAGATAGCTATCAAACAAGATTATCTAGTCCTGAACCTGGTGATGAAGGAGGTTGAAACACACAATGTATATGTTTCTCCATATGAGCCGATCTACCTTCAAAGTGATCTAGTTTTTCCTGTAGATTCCCCTGACCCCTTTGCAGATTTGCTAATTTGTCCTCCATTTGCCACTGGTTGTGTTGGAGATGATTAATGAATGAGATGATCATATTTTGGTCATCATTTCTATATCTTATGAGTATTTCTAGAAGCATCTTGAGATATCCAAGCTCATTGCCAATGTTTTGTTCATCAGATGCACAATTGTTGAAATAAGGTCTATAGATAGGGCTAGGATCTATAGCCTCCCCCTGACCAATTATCTCAACGTAACATTGTCTTAGCTCTCCTCCTTCACCAACTCCATGTATTACTCATCCTAGATCATGTGGCATCTTGTGTTTCACTAGAAAAAAATAAAAATACTTGAATACAATAATGTTATGGATAAGCTAAAATAACAAACCAACCCACCTAGTCTTGCACTACAATTAACCAAGAAATAGTTCTAAGAGAATCTATGTAAAAGAATAGCAATAGACTACAAAATAAAAGTTACATAACCTCCAAGAAGCAAGTCAGAACAAAGATACACAAAATCCAAACATAATCAATAATAATCAAATGAAACTGGAGCATTGAAGCATTCCACCTTACCTTGTTATCAAGCTATGAAACAACATAATAACATATTATCAAACTTTTTGAATAAATAATGTTTAATTCCCATGGATAACATGTATCTATATACCTCTTTTTAATTAGTTGGCTATACCCTACCTCAATGTAGATCACCACTAATATAGCTGTTGCCCTGGTCCAAGTATAAAAACTTATTTTCCCCATGTTTCCATTAACCAAAAAAAAATTCCTTGATTCTAAAATATTTCCCTAATTAAATTTGCGTATTTCTCATTATTGCAATTTGCGAAGTGCGAAGATGTGAGACTGCAGAGGAAACACAATAAAATATTCCTCCACACTCCAGACATATTATTTAGATATTTTGACGAGAAATGAGAAACAAAGATACATTACAGAGGTGCATTGCGAAGGTGCAATAATCTCAATGATTTAATAAATGGTCGCATCGATTGACAAGAAACAAGATACAAAGATATATTTAAGGTAGCTAGAGAATTTAATTGTCTCGAAAGAAATTAATGGTCACACATTTTGTTTACGCAACATGTAATACTAAGGTGTATTTTTTTTTATGCAATGCGAAGTGCAAAATGTGAAGATACAGATGAAGCTTTCATTGTCCTTAATCTACACCCCACACAATTGTGTAGAGCAGGGAAAAAAAACCTTGTTCTGCAATTTCGTATCCTTACATATAAGTTGTTTATCTCTATAATTAAATAAATTGATTTAAGATATCGAAATAGTGATGTTCTTAAAACTATTTATGCAATTGTTTGTGCATTTCAACATTCCTTTCAATTCTCCAAAAGCCAATAACATAACTGAACTTGTGTTATCAGTTTTCTATTTCCAAGGTTGAATATGCAAAATGAATCAGTTATTGAAACAATTGCAACAACAAAAGCACAATCAATTCATAATTATTATATTTATATAATCATTGCAAATTTCAATATTGACATAAATACATATAGTAACATTAGTAAACAATAACAAGATCACATGTTAGCATTAAGCCTTCATTAAGTTTTTAATATCCGTAATACATGTTGCGGGAACTTGATATGTGCAGAGGATTAATGTATGTGGAGATGTAAAAAATAGGAACGAAAGGTCCTTTGTCCGCACCCCACATGGTTATGTGGACCAAGGAACATAAACATTGTTCTGCAATGTTTCGTGTCCTTGCATATCAACTATTTATTTCTTTAATTAAATAAATTGGTTTAAGATATCGAAATAGAGTTTTTTAAAAACTATTTATGCATTTGTTTGCGTATTTTAGTATTTCTTTCAATTCGACAAAATCCAATAACAAAATTGAACTTGTTTTATTAGTTTTCTATTTCCAAGGTTGAATATGCATGATAAATCAATTATTGAAACAATTGCAACAAAAAAACATGATTAATTCATAGTTATTTTAGTTTTATAATCGTTTCAAATTTCAATATTGACATAAATATACATAGCAACATTAGTAAATAGTAAGTACATTACATGTTAGGATTAAGTATTAATTAAGTTTTTATCAGGAAAAATTTTAGAGGCGAAATTTCGCAAATGGGATATTTTTTAGACATTTTCTGGAAAAAAATATTCACCAATTTGGTTAAAAATTCACCAATTTTTTACATATATATGATTAAATGATATTCACCAAAAATTACCAATTTTAAAATAAAATTACATGTTTTTTATTGAATATTGGCCTACATTCTATATGTATAAATTTTCAAACTAGAATAATCGCCTACAATACTATATATAGGAAAAATATTAAATCCTTAATATCCACTAATTTGTGTTGCAGGAACTTGATATGCGCAAAGGGTTAACATATGCAAAGGTGTAAAAAAGATGGAACAAAGGTTTGCCACACATATAATTCTTCTGCATAATAAATACCAAAAATACTATTTTATAATATCGATGGATATAATATTCTTGGTTTGTTAACAACAAGTAATAATTATACAATTTATTAGAGTAAATTCTATTAAAAGTTGAAACAATGTCCTAATTGTGTGTCGATTCACCAAATAGATGCTTACGTTAACCCGGAAGGATCTTTGGTGTATTGTACGATTAAGCCTTAATTATTATTTTAAAATGCTATGAAGCACTTGAAGGATGTCTTGGTTATGTGTGGATTATTCTTTTACATTTGGTAGTCCATGTTGTGCGAGGTTGATTGAATCTATGTAACATTTCACCAAAAAATTCCAACAAACGAGGAAATGTGTGCAAGAATTGTGCCAAGGGGATTTGCATATCATTTCAACCTTATATAATGAATACTAGATGTGTAGCCATGTGCATTTTCTTGACTTGTTTAGAAGTAGTAAATGTTAGTAAGCACTCAAATGAGGTGGTGATTAAGCATCGATTCGTCGAATAAATGCCGAAAAAGCTATTTTATAATAGTGATAAATACCATCTGAAGCTCCCTTAGATATGTAAAAGACCCAGTGGACCCTAAGTATATGAAGGGTGTTTACGTTATGCCATGCTCTTGTGGGACTCCCTACATTGGTGAGATTGGTTGCTGATTAATCAAAGGATTTGTGAGCATGCCACTGACCTCAAGCATGGAAGGCCCCACTCCTCTTCTTTGGCAGAGCATGCAGATAAATCTAAGAATTAAATATGCATTGAGGAGGCCCAAGTCATTTCTAAGGTTAGTCATTTCCATCATCGTAAATTGAGGGAGACCCTAAAAATAAAAAAAGACCCTATAATTTGAATAGAGACGATGGTTGGATTATTAGTAGAAGTTGGCTCCCTGTCATGTTCTCCTTTCTTTTGAGGTTTCTTTTTGGGATTTACTTTGCTTCTTTATTTATCTATGTAGGTATTGGTGTCATTTTTTAGTATTTGTTGTTGGTTTATTCTTCATTAGAGTTTATATTCTTGATCCTTCATGTTTTCTTAAGTATTTTATCATCTTATTCGTTCTTAGCTCCTTTTAGTATTTTTTTTACTTGTTTAATGGGCCTTAGCTCCATATTTTATTGTTGACCCCGTTTTATTTATTGATTATTTTTTTTGATATATATATTTATATATATATATATATATATATATATATATATATATATATATATATATATATATATATATATATTTGTTTTGACTTGTGTATATTTTTGTTTTATTTTATTTATTTTCCATTAATTATTTTAATTTTAGTTTATTTTATTTCCATTAATTATTTTGATTTATTAAATGATCTTGTCTCGATTGGGTTCTTGACTCCTTTTTATAATTTTTGACTTCCCTCCTTGTTTGGAGTTTGACTTAGATTCTTTTTTCCTTCCCGATTATTTCGCAGTAATAATTTTTTAATAATATTTAATTTTAATAAATTAATTTAAATATTATTTTTCAAAAACTAGCCATTGAATATAGCTGTTACTTATTAATATTTGTTTTTAATAAATTAGTAAATTGATATCATAATTTAAATATTATTTTAAAAAAACTAGCCGTTTAATATAGTCGTTACTTGAAATTATGGTCTCCACATTGCTCTCTATTTAAGCCTTTTCCATGGTCTGCCTCTTCATCTGGTCCTGATGATGAACCACACTTGTTGGTTCGAAACAAGTCGGCTAAAAAATTCTCTTATGTGATTTCTACTGAAAGACTTTTCTTAATTCAATATGGATCACAGAAGCCTGAATTTAGAAAATACAATCCTCTTGATATGTTTACAATGAGTAATAATTACACAATGCATCAGAATAAATGTTATTAAGCACTTGAATGATGTAATTTCTGCATGCATAGTGCAAATGAGTAGAGGAAGCTTCCATTGTGTGGAAGAAGTGTGCAAATAAAAGCAAAGGTGCAAAGGAGATTCACAAATTGTTTCAATTTGATATGATGAATATTGGCTGTGAAGAATTATGCATCTTCTTGACTTGTTTACAATAAATGAATGCTATTAAGCATTCGAACAATGTGTTGAATACATATTGATTCGCTAAATAAATTCTAGTAAATGATTTGTTTTCCCATGGCAGATTGATTGAATATATGTAACATTTCTCCAAAATATTGCCATCATACGAGATAATGTGCAGAAGAAGTATGCAGAAGGAGGATGATTGATTATATGTAACATTTTTCCAAAACGTTGCCAACAAACAAAGAAATGTGTGGAAGAAGTATGCAAGTCAAAAAAAGTGTGTGAAGGGGATCCACACTTCTTACAAACAGAAAATGTTATTAAGATTTCAAACGATGTGTTGATTACATGTTGATTCACCAAATAGGTTCCAAAAATATTATTTTATAGTATCGATAGATATGATTTTATTGGTATGTTTACAACCAGTAATTATAACACAATGCATCAGAGTAAATGCTACTAATCGCTCAAGCGATGGCATGATTGTGTGTCGATTCACTGAATAGATATTTTTTTTTAATGTTAAGTGAAAACTCATCTGCACCATAGTCAACATCTGTCACTGTTGTTTCCCACATCTTCACAATAGTTTGCACCTCACCATAGGTAAATATTTAACTAATGTTTATCGACAATCCTTGATTCTATCACTACATGGTTTGACGTGTACAAATGATATTGATAGCATGATTGCATTTGGCCATGTAATAATGACATGTATGTTGGCCACCCAACAGATTCCCCTCTCATTTAAAAAAAATGAAATGGCCCCCTCCTTTGATTTTTTGTTTGTTTTTGGTTTTGATACCTTCCTTTGAACTCAAATGATGATTACGATTTGGAAGTAGATATTTTATTTTGTACTTTGGCATGGTTCTCATTTCATTGGCATGTGGCTTGATAATGATCTTTAAAGAACTAGAAGTCACATGTAAAATCCTATTGATAGTGGTTGATGGTTGTTTTTGTTGTATAAAGAATGCTTCTTTATTTTTGTGAATTTATATATATCCCATACCTTTGAGCAACATCATAGTGCTATAGACCTATTTAATCAAACCTACATGTGAACATTATCTTTTCATTGTGTTCTTACACATTTCCTTCCTTGACTCTAGGTTAAAATTGCACTCAAAGTCATGGTGATTGTTGGGCCTCAAAATAGTCCTTATTCTCACTCCATTATTCACCAATACCTTCACATTACTTCCATATTACCTACATGTCACCTCCATTCCACCTCCACATCATTACATTTACCTCATCATTGGGTTATAACTATGCTTTTCCAAATTTTATTAATTCTTAACATTTTAAAGTGGATTTATGGTTAAACTTTAGAAAATAATATGCTTATACTTATACCTAACAATTAGAATGAGTTTGTTGACATGTGTAGGTACAAAGGAAGCTTCCAAGGCATCTTCATGTGGCACTCTATGTTCAAATTCGAATTTGAGAAGATCATGGACCTCATGGATAAAATCATGGACCTCATCGAGGAGATCATGGAGGATAGGGTTATGTGTCACCATTGGTTGAGAAATATGTGGGTCAAAGGAGGGAATAGTGGGTCTACATTTATGAATTTGTTATCATAGTTTTTGTATAAATAGGAGTACCTCCTCCATTCCAAAGAGAGGACTCTTGGAGCATGTATCCAACTTATGATGGAATAGAATAAAGCTTCATTTTACATAAATTTCCACTCTACAGTTTTAGATATAAGTTGTCTTAATGTAGTATATGGAATAATTTGTCACTTTGTTCTTAAGAGAATTGAGCTCACTCTAAAAGGATCAAAGAAACATTTTATTTCATAATAGATCTTATTTCATTTAATTGCTTAGATGTTTGAGGATTTGTTTGTGATTGATGAATGAGTTTTAAATTAAAATATTATCAGCATATGAGGGGACAACCAAGGGTCTAAGTTAGGCTCTCTCTCTATTTGATTTGCATGATAATTGAAATTCATTCATTTGTTTTTAAGATTCAAGTTATTTCATTTCTTATGCTTATGAATGAATCTTAGTTTAGTTTGGATCAATATATGAGGGGACAATCAAGGGACCAAGTTAGTCTCTCTCTCTCTCTATTTGAATCTAAACAACAATCAAACTTCATTCTCTTGTCTTTATTTCAAGTTTTTGGTTTTATGTAATCAATGATTTCTTTCCAATCTATAATACTGCAGGGAAGGACAACCAAGACCTCCTCAATTAGGAGCCTCTTCCCTTGCATATTATATTGAGTCATAAATCATTTAGTTAGACATAGAGTTAGTTGTCTACTCCTGCATATATTTTGTTGGCATCATCACAAGCTTACGAGTATCCCTGGTTGATAATTTAATGAATGCAATTTAAGCAATTAAATTGCCCAACATTTTGGCGCCGTTGCCGGGGATGGTGCTAAGGGATCAGGGATTAGGAATTTAATTCAGTACCAATATTTTTTTCTTTGGAAAAACTAATTTGTGAAACCTGGTGACAACAGGATCTTCATAAAGGAGTTCAATTTTGAGTTTTCTAATGTTTTAGTATTTAGCTAGTTTTAAATTCAGTGTTTTTAAAACCCCCTGCATAAATAAAAACAAATCAAGCGATTAGTATGCTCTCTTCCTGTGCTTTGTGTGACCAGGAAGATCAGAAAATCTATTGATTTATTTCAAATAAAAATACTCTCGCTGGAAAATTGATCTGCAATATGACAATAAAGAATTTTGTGGATGAGCAAAAGATAAATGTTTAAAAAAAAAAAAAAACTTTTTGAAAGCTAACCATTTTTTTTAGAGATAGGTTCAATTTGATTTTTATTTATTTATTTTTTAAAATAAAAAAATATATAAAAAATAACAGCCTTTTGAGATCTTGATTGGTTTGTCTTCGTTAATTGAATATCCCAATACATACTCCATCTTCTGTCACAAGGCGAGCAATTGGATACTTGTGATAGTAAATGTATAGGAAATAGTTGTAGTTTTTGGCCATGCGCAATATGGATTTGTCACCAATTTGTTGGATCTTTGCCACGAAACCTATTTCTTCGTTTTTGTTTCTTTGGAACAAGTGAAACATTATAGAGGAAGACTGTATCATCAACAAAATTGAAGAAGAATCGTAGCAAGCGCAAGGATGGAGGTGCAAAAGGATGGGCTCCAAAACTTTGCTTATCTAAAATCTGGAGAAGTATTGCCCTATGCAAAACATCAAGAAGAATTTGCAACGCAGGTTTTTGCAGATAAATGTGAATCTGGAAAGTTTGAGACAACTATGGTTGCAGCCAAGGAAGCATTCACTAAGAGCTCCATGGAATTGAAAAGAACATATATTCGCCAAGGTCGTGGATCTGGGAACAATCAAAATGTTGTGGAAAAATGGATCGATCGATCCATACTGATGATTATAATTCAACCAAATCGACACCACTGACCAGATAAGGTTCCCACGCAAATCAATCTAACAGGTAATCCATACGCAACCCCTGAAAAACGTCAGTTTTAAAAAGAGGTTTGTGATCAAACCAGGACAAATCTAGACAAATGAAGACATGGGTGTTTTCCAAAACAGAATGAATTACACAACCCAGAAATCGTTTGCTTGAATTCCTAACGTTTTGAGAGGAAATCACGGTTCTTCGAAACCCTATTTTGGTAACTGTGTGAAGAAAAAACGGTTTTTACAATCAATGTGCAGAGAATTACGGGTTTTGCTGGTAGTAGAGCAAATTTTGAGCGATTTGAGTGATTTTTCATGCAGATTTATTGGCTCGATTTGAGCGATTTGCACCCTCACATGTTGCCTGGCTCAAAATGAGCATCTACAAACCAAAGTCAAGAAAGCCAATATGCCCATCGTGAAGCTGTCAAAGCATTTTGATCTGGTTTCTCTCTCTGCTTAAGTGATAAGCATAAAGGGTTCCCCGTCTCTTAAATTGGATCCATCTGCTTCAATTATTCCATGTTATGTTATACATCTGGATTCAGCCTCATGTTTAACACATAATGGCAATGCAATGTATTCAAAGTTCAGGAAGACATATCCATTATATTTCTCATTGACGTTTGTGCCGTATGTTATCCTTCATTTTCAAAAGTTTATGGAGTCTCCCATGCAGATATGTTGGAATGCTATTAATGGGGCTGTGTGCTCTACATCAATCCTGTCGGTTGTAGGAATATTTCAGGGAGTTATATGCTTGCAAAGAAAGGTTTAACAAGGGACCATAAGCTTGTGTATTGGTTTGCTGGAAGCATGGCTGCTTTGTCTGCCCTGCTAAAGAGGAAGAGCAGATGAGACGAATTAGTTCTTTATGTGCTTTGTCGAGCTGCAGATTCATTGTGGTATATTTTAGTGAACAAACATCTACTTCTAGATATAAGAAATGCTGAAGTGGCACTTTTCTGCCTATGCATGGGAGGAATAACGTATTATATGGAGTATGAACCAGATACAATGGCCCCTTTCAAAGAGGGCTGATAAAGCGTTTTCTTGCTTGCCGAAGAAGTATAGCTGACCAGCCTCCCAACCTTGGGGCTTCATATTCCTATGTCAACACTTTGCACTACATATTGCAAATTCAGAAGATGAACATGTCGGAAATTCACGCAATACATCAAGGAAAAGAGAAGAGTTGAATTTGGAAGCCTTTTCTGGACTCTGACCACAATTTTGACAAGGAAATATTTTTTTATTTAAGTGGAGTGCTATGATATGTTTTAGATTTTCCCTTGGCATAGTTAATTTCATTTTTTTTCTCTTCTTAAAATTCATTCTCAACATTCTATTTTTCACCAATGACTTGGAGTAGTCATTGGTTATTGTATGCTTTTATAACGTACTCATCAGTAGCGTTGCCAGTGCACTAGACCAATCTGCTATCGCGGGTTGCCAATTCACCAGCAACATTGTCCATGCCTCAGAAATGCATCATACACTTTACCATGCCAATTCACCAACAGTGAAGCAAATTTTGAGCTTAAAATGACATGGTAATTTTCTTTGGGCGTTGATTGTTTAAAAAAATAAAAATAAAACAGTGATGAGTTTGGAATAAAATCCATAAAAAAGAACTTCATTTTATTGCTAGTTTAGTTTTAGAATTATTCTTTACTAGTTTTTAATAAATAAAATTTTGTTGATTTTACAATTTCAAAAAAAAAAAATGTGTCTTTATTTATTTATTACTTTTGAAAATTTCTTTTTAAATTTGTTGTTTAAAAGAAAAAATTTCACAAAATTCACACAGATTTGAAAATAAAAAAATGGAGTACTTGGAACCAAATTTCGAAAATCAATTTATCAAACATTGGAGGGTTTTATAGACGATGATTATATTTTTTCGATAGCTTCAAGTTGGCATTAAACTCAAACATCTTTCTGTTGAATGCTTTTATGTGACATACTAATATGAAGAACACAACAGATTATTCTAATGCCAAACTTTTCGCCGAACACATTTCATGGGTTATCTGACACAAACAGGGAGTATTACTTTTCATGGTTATATTTAAGAATGGGTCGATACTAATATCATGAATTGAGTTAATTTCAACACTTTGATTTTTCTTAAATCTGTTTTATTTGGTATGAAATTTTTGCGTAAGAATCATGAAGGAAACACGCATTTCTTCTTGAGCATACTTATGTTTTCTTTCTGCCAAGTTTTTTTTTACAGGTTACAGGACAATCAAGTGATCATTAAGGAGATTTCATTGTGACGAGAATTAGTCTTCCAAAGACTAAATTCATGAAAAATTCTGAAGACAACTCTATGTCCACAACCACTACCTTGCACCTCCCTTTTTGAAAAAGATTTTGAATTCCACCAATTGTAAATCCATAAAGCATGACATTTTCACAACAAGAGTTCTTATTCATACACCTTGCATTTCCTTACATCCATTCCTTACAAGCTTATTGCCATTTTCCTTATCATTACCATTCCCCTTCATTTCCCCCAATAAAACCCTGCTTGAGTCAAAGTCCTAGAGTCTAATTATCCTTGTAAAAAAACACCTAGAGGCTTGCATGCCTTAATGGCAAGTACTCTTGCCAATGAACAATGAGAGTACATTAATATCCCTTGTTCATTGGATCTTGTAGGTGACTCAACCACGACAAATTTATTCTTACCTACAAAGATGTGTTAGGCATCCTGAATCCCATTGGAATCAATGGTAGAGCTCTTGTGTTGGCTAGGGGCATTCATTAATGGCCACTAATTCAACAACTTCTTGCTATGTTCGACATCGACACATTTAATCACATAGTAAGATTTGTTCCATCGAGTGTTGAAGACTTGAAGACCCATATTTTGTAGCAGATGATGCTGATTTCCTTTCATTGTTTTTTAGTTTGTCATGACTTGAGGACAAGTCAATAAATAAGGCTCGGGAGAAATGTAACTTCTATATTTTGTATACCTTCCAAGCCTTATACATTTTCAGCCGCATTTAGCATCAGATTTCGAACATTCAGCAGAAGATCCAACAACATATTTAGCAGCAGACACAGCAACAATAAAAGATTCACTTTTTCGATTTCATCCATCATTTTCACAACCAAGTAAAGAAGACTATGAACAACATTTTTGCAGCCACACTTGCATAACTCTCATCCATTTTTGGAAGAGTAAGTTAAGGTATGATATTTTCTAACTTTTAACCATTTAATTCCTTGAAAAGTTAGAATAATAATTTTTGGAAAAACTTCACTTCCTTTCCTCATTTCACATAACTGCCAAAACCATCCGTTTAAGGGGAGGGATACATTTACATACATACTTTGTCACATTCATATAACATCCATATTCATATATCACATTCTAAAACCCACTTACCTTCAAAATATATTCACTATTACATGAGCATACAAATGGCTTTGTCAAAAGTATTTAAAAGTTAATTGGATGCCAACACAATCATGGTTGTTACACAAGAACCAACCATGATGCATTCCAACAAAAATACTCTGCAATAAAAATCACATTATCAATATGCAAAGATCATACATTAAAATTGAATGCAACAAACAAAATATGGTTGAAACACAAGAACCAACCAAGTTGCAGTTCATCAAAAACGCTTTGCAAAAGTTAAGTAAATGATATCATGCAGAGTTTAAGCCAAAGCTCAAGTATCAAAAAGTAATGTAATAGATTGCATGAGGACATGCAATACCTTCAGTTTGGGGGTATGTTGGGCCTCAAAATAGTCCTTATTCTCACTCCATTATTCACCAATACCTTCACATTACTTCCATATTACCTTCATGTCACCTCCATTCCACCTCCACATCATTACATTTACCTCATCATTGGGTTATAACTATGCTTTTCCAAATATTATTATTTCTTAACATTTTAAAGTGGATTTATGGTTAAACTTTAGAAAATAATATGCTTATACTTATACCTAGCAATTAGAATGAGTTTGTTGACATGTGTAGGTACAAAGGAAGCTTCCAAGGTATCTTTATGTGGCACTCTATGTTCAAATTCGAATTTGAGAAGATCATGGATCTCATGGAGAAGATCATGGACCTCATGGAGGAGATCATGGAGGATAGGGTTATGTGTCACCATTGGTTGAGAAATATGTGGGTCAAAGGAGGGAATAGTGGGTCTACATTTATGAGTTTGTTATCATAGTTTTTGTATAAATAGGAGTACCTCCTCCATTCCAAAGAGAGGACTCTTGGAGCATGTATCCAACTTATGATGGAATAGAATAAAGCTTCATTTTACATAAATTTCCATTCTATAGTTTTAGATATAAGTTGTCTTAATGTAGTATATGGAATAATTTGTCACTTTGTTCTTAAGAGAATTGAGCTCACTCTAAAAGGATCAAAGAAACATTTTATTTCATAATAGATCTTATTTCATTTAATTGCTTAGATGTTTGAGGATTTGTTTGTGATTGATGAATGAGTTTTAAATTAAAATTTTATTAGCATATGAGGGGACAACCAAGGGTCTAAGTTAGGCTCTCTCTCTATTTGATTTGCATGATAATTGAAATTCATTCTTTTGCTTTTAAGATTCAAGTTATTTCATTTCTTATGCTATGAATGAATATTAGTTTAGTTTGGATCAGTATACGAGGGGACAATCAAGGGACTAAGTTAGTCTCTCTCTCTCTATTTGAATCTGAACGAAAATCAAAATTCATTCTCTTGTCTTTATTTCAAGTTTCTGGTTTTATGTAATCAATGATTTATTTCCAATCTATAATACTGTAGGGAAGCACAACCAGGACCTCCTCAATTAGGAGCCTCTTCCCTTGCATATTATATTGAATCATAAATCATTTAGTTAGAAATAGAGTTAATTGTCTACTCCTGCATATATTTTGTTGGCATCATCACAAGCTTACGAGTATCCCTGGTTGATAATTTAATGAAAGCAATTTAAGCAATTAAATTTCCCAACAATGATTATGTATTATGTAGTTCATGGATTACAAGTGCTTTAGTTATTTTCATACCTTTTTATGAAAAATAACATATGTGATTCTATTTTATAATGGTTCATACTAATTGATGTGTATTTTTTTTTGAATCCATGACCTTATAACATCACTTGGAACTATTAAATTTCACAATTTATATTTTGGTGGTTGTTGCTATAGTTTAGACACGGGGAATTGAATAGTATATCCTATGGATTTTTTTTTAATCAAACTATGGTAAGGAAATATCTAGATATATCGTGCTGTGAGTTAATACCTGACAAAAATGGGTACATCATATGGGATTTGGTTCAAATAAATTATGCATTTTTTATGGTGACATAGCCTAGCTTATCCGAGTTGTCAAACATAGGCTTCAACACCTGGTTATGTCATTCATAATGATCATGTCTCAAAGATCATGGTTATAGTACTGCTCCAGAGTGTTATTATTTTTATTTGGTACATCTGGTGCTCCACGTTAGTTACTCAATTCGAAACTTAGGGTTGCATTGCCGCATTCCATGCATTCCATTTTCCTATGTTTTCCTTGCATGTTGCTTTGTAATGGTTAAGGTTTAAAACTCTTGTTTACCTCATTTTACCTCCTATTTAAATGGAACCATAACTGATTTTTATCATATATTCAGTAATTCCTCTTGTAGTTCAAACAATGTTTATTGGGGGTGAAATGATTGAATCCTATCAAGAATATCTAATTCTATTTCAGGAGGTCGGTTTATGGGATTTTGTTTAATTATTCTAGGGCTTTAATGATGAAATGGTTAAGGATTTCACCTCCACTTTCAATGGCATAAAATCTAGGGTTATTGATTGTTAACAGTGTTGGGCTCGACAACAAAGGGGATCTCCCCGGTATGAAGTCCCAACTAGACCTCACATTGTTTGGTGTAGGACTCCCATCCGGTACGATGGCCCGGTTTCCATTATCTTAGAGACTTGCCTCGTCTCTTGGTGTTCAACACATGAGAGTGTTATGATTGTAACTTCAAAAAGCAAGGTGAGTATACCTAGTGAGTGTGTAATGTAACTTGTGTCGGGTTCTCTTACTATAAGGGAGAGGGTAAAAGTGAGCCTCTAGATGAGAGGTAGTAGTACCACCTAGGGAAAGACACACACAAAAACAACAAGGGTCTATCCAGCATCCAACAGAATAGTCCATAGTAGATGCGACAGTCGTTAAAACCAAAGTGCAAGAGAAAACACGTACACCATCCAGTGAAGTAGTCCACATAGGGGTGGCGGTCATTATAACCAAGGAAAACAAGAATGGTCTGTCTAATGTCTTGCGGAGTAGTCAACACAGACGAGAAAACAATGATAAAGAATACAACACATCTTCAACAATGTAAGTACTAAAATAATCGAAGTAGTTCAAATATCTTAGTACAAGTTAAGAAAACATGCATTACAAACGTTTAAAGAATAGTCTTACAAATAGATACAAAACATGTGTGAAAGCATGTTGACCTCAGAGAGGTTTCTGAATTAAGAAAAATTTCTAAGACACATTTGTACACCATACATCACTAGCCCCAGTAGTGGTACATTGGAGGCACTCCTTGCTCCTCAAAGAACAAACTACAAACTCTCAAGGCTATGTGGGAGGATCCAAGGTGAAAAATCCATTGATCATATAATGAGGGGGTATCTATAGCCAAGGTAAATAACTGACCCTTGTGACTCTTTGAATTCCCTCATGACTGTTCGACTTACATGACTCTTCTACTTCATATGTGCATCTCTTGGACTTTCACATTACATTACATTTTATTACAACAAGTATGGACCATAGTAGTGATGTGGCCGAGACAACTCATGACACAACTCAACATGACACTGCTGACATGTACTGGCTGACTGTGTTGAGCTGCTATGTTGCTAAGTGATGGGTATGCTCTCGGTGTATCATGTCTTCACCTCCACATGGAAAAGTATGTGGGGTCTTTGATGGTCTTGGTATTTTCTTGATGGTTAAGAAACATGTATCCCTTTCACTTGGTTCTCCATGTGCTTGATACCTTCATTCAACTGGGAGCAAGTCTTCTAGCATGTGCTCCTTCTTCATCTCGTTCGTTGGCGCACCATGTTTGATAAATTTACCTTTTCATGCAATCACTCATGACGAGACGACATCAAATCAAAAAATTTCCTAGTCTAGCATGATGCATTATTTTCCATTTCAGGTGTAGGTGACTGGGAAAGAGGACAAGGCACTGAAATTGCGCAGAGCACAAATCAGGCCAGGATGAGAGGCTCTGAAGCACTTTCGGGAAAAACTTTGTAGATGTCACTAGGAGGCAGATTTGCACAATCTAGGTTAGCAGTGACGGTTGCAAAGTAGAACTTAGTTGGGTAGAATTGCGTAGTTCCTGGGAGGAAGACAAGGTAGGGTGTTAGGAGGAACTGCTGGGAAATTCTACACAGTTTTCAAGATGAGGACTGGGTAGGTCATCCGGGGGTCCAGTTGGGAATCATCACAGTTTATCTAAGGAAGATAGAGGGGGCAACAGGAGGCACTGACAAACATTTTTGTGCAATTTTATAGAGAAAGGCTGGATCGGGTTGCAAGGAGCTGCTGGTCATAATTGCACATTTTGAGAGACAGTGTCGGACAAGCATTTGCTGCACAGTTCCTGAGATGAGTGTAGAGCAGGGAAATAGGGAGAGTGCCAGTCAAAATTGTGCAATTTTTAGAGGGAGTGTAGGGTAAGCCAGCAGGGGGGCCAGCTAGTCAGTTCTACATAATTCCTTGGAACAATGCAGTGACAGGCAACAGAGAACTTACTACGAATTTTCTCCAGACATTGTAGGGCAGGCAGTTGGGAAACTTCTATGCCTTTTTTGGGAGCAGTGTAGCCCCAGGTCACAGTGCAGTTTAGTTTTTCCAGTAGATTGGAGGGAGGTTTTATGATGATCTTGCGGGAAGTGCAGATTGGGTCAGACTTGGGGACAAATTTTGCGAAATTCTGAGAGATGGTTGACTTCATCACTTCTAGGATTGTGTAGTGTAGGCTACCCAGGAGGACAACCTCAAGCTATGCACAGTTCTAGGCAGTAGAGTATGGTCACTTAGAGCTAAGATTGCATAGTGCACCTCATTTGGGGTTCGGTTGAAGGAGGTTTGTTCGGTCAAATGATTTTTAGGAAAAAATGGCTAAGAGTGAGAGCTAGTGAAATCATGCATACATGACATTGTGATCACACAACTAGCATGAGTTGATGACAAGACACCTCAAACCAACAAGAGAAACATGTGCTCAGAGAGACTGACTTAAAGGTTAGAGTGACAAGTGCAAAACTTGAGATAGATCTTCGAACGACCATGACGACACTTGCACGATAGTGCTTACAACTTTGTGTGTGAGTATGATCAATGTTCATAGAGAGAAAACAACTCATGCATGAAAAGACAAACCTTCAAAATTTATAGAACAAGATCGCAAGCATGAAATAGCAATCAACACGCCAAAAGACGACTAGTGGTTGATCAAGAAAAAAGGGTGTAAAGACTTGACAAGAGCTTATGGAATGAGCCCGAGTGTTTGAAACCATCAGGGGAAAAACCAAGGAAGGCTATGAAATTTGGACGTAGGCCAAATTTTTTTATGGTGTTGTAGCCACTACAATAGTGATGTAGAAATGCGGGTCGACACAGACTTCATTGCTGAAGCGGCTCGTCTCTCCACAAAAGGCAATAATTGGTCAAAAAATTGTCCCATGCATAATGTGTCATGGTGAAAGTTTCTAGCCTCCAAAAACTATGCGTATAATGTTAAAGGTATGTCAGTCATCCTTATTAAAACCAAATGGCTAGATCTATGTTATTTTGTTTGACACTTTATCACTTATGAAGGTCGATATGGATTTGTCTTTATGTACCACATATGTTGGTTAATAGGATTTCTAGGTTTCATGCTTAATATACTATTCTATTTACATAAGAGACTCACTAATATGGCTAAGGCATACCAAGGTGAATGCAAGAATCCTGAGCGGTCTCTTTTCCACCACGGTTTAATTTGTGGTTTGGTAAAACACTATTTGGTCAAGACTGATGATGTCTGGGACGTGTTCCTTCTCCTCAATGGATTTGATAAATCCCATGTTATCGAACAATAGGAAGTTACCCCTAAGGTTTTATCCAATCTTCAACCAACTAGTCCTAATCCATCTAACTCTCATAGTATTGATGATTTTGGCTCTCATGAGCCCTGCCATTTTGATGGGTCAAAATGTCCTGATGGTTCTAGGGTGAAAACCCCCGAAACAATGTTTGTTCGTATTACACACAGTATGGAAAGGAAATATGAGATTCACCATGTTGAATTAGACCCTGAATTTGGGGATATGTTGAATTATATTTATTGAACCATAGCCTTCATTTTGAACCTACACAAGAAAAGGAAATTAGTGAGCCAAACCCTCAATCCTGAATGAAGAGTAATCATTAGAATGAAAGATATCCAAACAAAGGAACAACAAGGGTAAAACTGTTACTATTAAATAAGTCTATGTTGATATGGAATCTCCTGTCGAGCCTCTGCTAAAGAAGAATAAACCCCGGTTAGGTGATAACTACAGATTCGTCGATAACACAAGTTACACTTAGGATGGTGATAGTAACTCTGATAAAAATCATGAGAGCAAGGATAACTCTGATAAGTCCATACATGACATGTATTAGCATTAACAATATTTGGTTATAATACCCTGTCTTGAATGTGAGATTAACCAACTTATATAGAAAAATAATAAGCTCAAGATGCTTAATCAACTTAGGAATAATCAAAATGAGCAGAAGTATTTAGGGTCTGACAAGAAAACATAGTCAATGTACACTCACATAATCATTAAATCACCTAATATCAAAGTGGTCATCACACCATATTCACCTGATGCAAATTCTGCTAAATAAAAATTATGTTAATTGTCTATTTTTCAAGACCAAATATTTTGAAGGTATGCTTTATATTTGATTTAATTTGCTAACTATAAAGGCCACTACATAATCAAAGATTCTGTAACAACCTTATTTCAATAATAAATGTTGATTATTAATACGACTTCCTCAATCTTCAAACAAGTTATTCTCAACCGGATGTTGGTCTCAGTTTGCATGAAATCTGTTACTATGGATATGATGCAGAGGTTCCAAATATTGCGCGGATACTGTGTTAGTTAATCAATTTCTTTCAAACAGTTACGATTTAACCAGGAGGTCATGACAATGAACTATATTTTTGAAAATACTGTTTTGATTTTGAAGATTAGTTTAGATTATCCTCAGAATTATCATGTATATAAACCGCCAGTTTTGAGAGTAAAAGCGAGAGAAGGGAAAATGCTAGAAATTTTTGTGATGACTGTGGAACTTATTAGATTCTGATATTTGTAAGTTTTTGCGTTTTTTCAGAGAGAAAAAACCATCATATCTTATATTAAGAGAATATAATGATCTGAATACATAGATATGTTGGAAACAAATTTTCCAAATATACTGAAGAGTATAAGGTATTCCAAATAACTAATTACCAGATACCAAAATATAATATCATATCAGTCCAAAAACTTTCAGAATTGTCTTAGACCGATCTACGCATATTAACAGGCCAAACTGAAAAGATTTTTGTGTTTGAACTATTTCAACTGCTTAATACTTATATATATTATATATATAATTTTAATTTTTATGGTTGCTTTGATGTACATCCTCTAAATTTTCAATAACTTTGTTTTGGAAATATTATGAAGAAACAACGTTTTTTTCTATGACCTTGATCTATGAATAAACAATGACATCATCATATTTTTTCCTTTATTGCGTTATTTCTTTTCATATATACTCATTCGATCTAATTAAACTTTCAATACCTATGCCTTAAAGGATAATTATGATATGTACATTGCATAAGTATGAGTTTCCATGAACTATTTATGGGGATTTAGATTGTTTGAGTATGTTGCTTCCATACGAACATCACTAATATTTATATTGTAATAGTTTCTTCATTTTTATAATATTTTACTGGTTACCTGCTAAACTATTTCGACATTTAAGTGCTACAATATTACCAATTACGTCAATTTTTGGTCCTTCTTCTTTGTATCATATTTCTTGTGCAATTTTTGTACTGTTTATTGTATTATACTATTATATATTAATACCTAATTACTAACTATGTTATTTTATTATTTTATATTAAAAATAACTATTTTTTAACCTATAGATTATCCATATTAACAGTAGTCTTAGACTCATATATATAACATAGATAATTTTAGGATTCTCAATTATTTTTTCCTTGCAAGAGGAAGAGATCTATAGGCCAACATAGCCTTTAAACCCGTGAAGAGTGACTATTCAAATGGCTTGGGATATTTAAAGAGACTCATTCCGAGTCACATCCCCTTAGTTAACAAATGTCCAAAATGCTGCGTTAAAAAAATGGTGCTAGTAAGAGAGACAGTTTGACTTTAAATGGCTAAGGGTAGTCATAAAAGATAGAATGTTTGATCCCTTATTGTCACATGAAGTCAATCAAACCGTCCCATTGCTAAAATTACCTCTAGTTCTTAGCCTGAACCTATTCCTGAATAGACAACCAATGAACCCACAACTCTGGCCCATTCTCAAGTCTGATATGAGATTGATGACTATCTCCAAATATCTCGAGAATTTCTTTATAGGACTCAAGTGAGATTGGAAAGAGAAAGATCTATTGAAAGACGATTGTCCTAAAATGCTGTTACACATATTAATTTTCATTAAGAAGAACCTATAATGTTGGATCCACAGGCAGAAATTTTTCAGAATATCAGTACCCCTAATGATAGATTAAATGATATCTTAACTGGTAGAATTGATCTTAATCAATCAATGTCTGAACCACCTGCCATTGAATCTACACAATATGTTCTTCTAGGAGTTTCTGTTTCACCTCCTTCCTCGCCTAGCTCATCCTCTTCCCCTGTATATTCCTCTGATGAGGAGAGTTCTTCATTGACTAAGCTCTCTAATTTTCAGGGTTCTCTATGTATGGCTAATAACTAGAATAACCAGGGAAATCAAAGAAACAATCAAGGTAATCAGGAAAACAACCCTGTTGCTCCATGGCTCGATCAAGGTGTTGTACCTGTTTAAGGTGTGAGACATATTCTTCTTATAAATCCTCATAAATTCCTCCCAAAATATGACCCAAACTCTAAAAAACCAACAAAATATCACATAAAGTCTTTCATGCTAGCCATTAGGAAGAAGAGTGTTCGACACAAAGATGTTTTCTATAGGTTATTCCCCTAAACTTTTAGGGGAAGCGATGAAACTTGTATTTTGTGCAACACCCTCAAAGTATTACATCCTGAGCATAGTTTGAAACTTACTTCCTAGAGAAGTTTGGGGATGACAAGATCTCAAACTATTAGTCATGGAACTATCTGTTTTAGCTGCTACAACGCCCTGCAAAATTTTTCCTACCTTCGAATTTTGGGGCCTCCTTATGATAATGTCATCTTCCATTTCGAGCCATTAACATCATTCTTGGTCATGCTGTCTAAGTGTTTAATATTCCTTAAGGAAACCTAAGTGTTGAATATACTTGCTTTCACATGCCTAGCTCTTTCACATCTCTTCTAAGTATTTTGCACACTTCTTTGAGACAGTGAAGCATACACCTTTCCATTAGGAAAATAACACTTCCTGAATGATATTCAAGTGTGCACAACTGGAAATCAAGCAATTTCACCTCTTGTTGATAGTCATTATGCAACTCCTAGAGGCAATCACTTCGAAATCCTTGCTCACAGTGATTGCACAATCCTTTCCCACAATGAGTGTACAATCCTTGTTCATAATGATTATGCAATCCTTGCTCACAGTCACTATGCAATCCTTTCCCATAGTGACTGTGCAATCCTTGCTTACATTGGCTACACAATCCTTGTTGATAGTCATTGAGAAATCTCTTAAGTCAATGTTGTCATTCTTCTAGTGGAAATCAATTCACTCTTGACTCCTAGTTTCTCAACATGCACTAGGTTCACTCACAAATTTTAGCCCTAATTGCATGGATACTCTCTCTACATAAAAATTCCAATCCAAAGCTCATTTTCACAATCATAATTTTCTTTGGAGCTTTTCACGTTCTTAGAGCATAAAGAGAATTCTCGATTGCAAATGTTTCATCTTCCAGCTAAGTTTCTCAACTATCATTTTTTCTTGCTCCATCTTTTGCAAGAGCCACTTTTTTCTTACTTTCATTCTTGCATGTGTCACTTTTGCTTTCTTTTGTATTCACATGTGTCACTTTTTCTCTTGCATGTGTCTCTTTCACGTTCTTTCTCATATCTTATTAAGAGCATCTTCGCACACCTTCTAAAGGCATCTCCAGTGTAATCTCTTGCACTAGTTGATCCTATCTATCATAATAACATGCGTTGAACACACTTCCATGGCATAACACGCATTACTTATTATAGTCGACAATTGTGTAAAAAGTGGCTTGTACCTTAACTATCACACTCCGAAATTAGTGTCACTTTGTGTCATTTTAATGATATACATGTTGGTTTTGAGTACTATACATATCTTTTTCATGTGCTTGATGGTGTATGATCATATTTAGGACTTGTTTATATGCTCTTGTTTTTTTTTTGTCCCATTAATCCTACACTTAGTTAATTTTGGGGACTATTCCTTGTCCTCTCATCTTGCGCATTTCATGTGCTTGATGGTGTATGATCATATTTAGGACTTGTTTATATGCTCTTGTTTTTTTTTGTCCCATTAATCCTACACTTAGTTAATTTTGGGGACTATTCCTTGTCCTCTCATCTTTCACAAGTTGAAAACACGGTAAGTTATCACCAAGAGAAGAGTGCACTGCACACTCTAAGCTTCACTAGTGAGACCCTTACCTCCTAGAATTCTGGATTGTGCCATCTTGAGGAAAAACTCCTTGTGCATTAAGAAATCTAGGGCAAATTCACTCAAACCTTATTTCCTACACCTTCTCATTGCGTAACCCTTGATCAACTCTATCTTGTATTACAAACTGCACATTCTTAGTGGATAGTAGGGTCATCTTTGGACCCTTGCAGTGGAAAATTTTGCAATCCCTAGAGCCTCCTCCTCATCCACTGCACATTACACAGTTACAATACCCATGCTTGTCTCTCTTGTTACCTCCTCTTTCCCTCTATGCAATGCCTTGACCAACACTTTCCTTCATTGTACACTACACACTTTCAGTGGGAAGTAGAGCCATCTTTTATCCCTTGTAATGCTCAACTACGCAATACCTGGACCCTTCTCCTCAAGAAATGTGCACTGCGCATTCCCAGTGAGAAAACCTATGATATCTGCCTCAAGAACCTGTGTAATGCACACAAGCATACCTCTTCCTCCCTTTCAATTTGCACTATGAACTCGTAGTGCCCAATTCTTCACTTCTTGCCTCTTGATCCTATGCATTATGCACTAGAAAACCTCTTTCTCTCAGACCTTTCACACTGTCCCATCACAATCAATATCTTGCATGAACATAAGGTAGAATAAGTGATTTTGGGACTGATATTCTCTTTCCATGAGTGAGCTCCATTTTTAGGTACTTTCATCCTAACATGGTAGATAATGTTCAAGGAGGTCATCAAGGAAAGATGTCAAGATGACACTTGTGGAGCTGAGACACAAAGATACCATCATGTAGAAGATAAAGGAAATCTGAACTATGATAGGTGGATAATGACTCATGATGACTTAGAAGGCCTCAATACCATTCCTAGACCCTTTGGAGGGTGAATATAAGTGTAAATTTCATATCCATAATGAAGATTCGAAGACAAAGTAACATAGGAGAGAACTTAACATCGACACATTACAACAAAGTCCCAAGTCACATATTGTAAATGATTATTTACATAAACATGTATTTTGCCACATTTTAGTGGATTGTAATTTTGTAATTATCAAAATTGGAAAAATGTATATGTGTGGAATCCCAAGGGTCACACATGGAAAGTGAAGAGTCACTAGGAAGTCCCAGAGTCATGTAGGATCTCAAAAGTCACATGGGAGCTCAAGAGTCATGAGGGAGGTCAAGAGTCATATGGGAGGCGAAATGTCACCTCATTGTTATAAATAAACCCTCATAGCTTAAGCAAAGGAATTTTCACATTGGATTCTCTATCTTGGCATAAGAGAGAAGATCATTCTTTGGAGGAGAAAGTGGTGGCTTAATGTTCCACTATTGGGGCTAGTGTTGCATCATTGTAATTGTGTATCTTGGAGATTTCACTTAATATTTGAAGCTCTAAGAGTTGACGCACTTTCATGCCTTTATCCTCGATGTTGTAGGACTATTATTTTAATGTTTGTGGTATGTTTGTGTTCATACATACTAAATAAAATGAACTATTTCATTGGCTTCGATATACATCTTATTGAATGTGCATTGTTACTCACTTTTATGATCATTGTTACCTTGTGAACTATTTTGAATGTTAATTAATGATCATTTCTGTGCTCATGTGTGTCTATATTAGGATAGTAATATTAATTTTCTTCTAAAGACTCACTTTCTCTCTTCTCATTCATGAAAGTACCTTATATACATTGCAAAAGTATGCTTCATAGTGTCAACTTAATTTCTTGTTTAAAATGTTGTTTGAATACTCTCTTATGTTGTTTATTGTAGCTAAGGAAAAACTTTATGGTGGCTAGGCCTATTATCCTAATGGGGCTCCTAATCCAAACAATGTGAAGTCTAGTTAGGACTTCATACCAAGGAGATACCCTGTGTTGGTGGACTTCCAACACCATCAACACTTGTCGCTGGGAGGAGGGTCATATGACAAGCTGAGCCCATTGAGTTTGTTTTGAATCTTCATCTTAAAATTACTTATTCCCAAGTCATAATCCCTAGATGTTTTTTCTAAAGAACTTGATCTTATAATCCCTATGGAAATTATTCAGAACTTGTCTCATTTTAAATTTGATGGCGAGGACGAACTAACTATGCTTGTACATATGATTCAATTTTTTTTATTTCTATTTTTCTAATGGAATACATTGTAAGGATGTCATGGCCATACTATTCACTCTAACACTTGAAGGTCATGTCAAACGTTGGTGTCATACCTTACCAGCTGGTTCTATTCATTCATTTGAGCAACTCATTAAGGATCTTCGTGAAGGTTTTGATAGGTATAATTTTCAAGATGTATATAAAAGGATCAATCAACTTAGAATTAAACCCAATGAATCATTAGAGTATTTTCTTGATTAGCTTCTTCACCTTTGCTATGAACTTTCCAAAGAAGATGTTGATTGGGATTTGATGAGTGAGAAGTTTCCAACGTCTGGCTCTAATATCCTTGAAACAATTTGAATATGAATCCCTGGTTGATGTTGCTCTTCCAACTTATATTGATCATGAGACACCTCGAATGTTAGAGGAAGAACTTGCTATCCCTTTTGTCCATTCTTTGCGTCCCTTTTCATTGCCAAAGAAGGTAGTCTCCCAAAATAAAATTGTTGATCCACTTATCACACTTTCATACCCTTTCCATGATCAAGACCTTATCCAGAAGAGCCTTGAATTTTCTAGCATATTTGTAGAGCCTAATGTGAAGGTTGATTGCTTAATTCCTCCATATGACATTAATGTGCATAATCTGAATCTTGAATCTGATTCAAATGAAAGTATTATTTCTTCAAGGGATACTTGTTGTCATCTATCATCTACATCTCATGGCTTTATGGACCTTTATTTGCTTGATCAATTCGCTCCACCAACAATTTCTTCAAATACTCTTGATTCTCAATTTGCTAGTTCACATGGTGATCAGGTACAAGGTGGCTATATATCACAAGTAAAGGAGAAAAAGGATGAAGACCCATTCTATCTTTCTTCTCTTTTTCAAATTCCTCTTTGTCAATATGATGCCTCTACATTCCTGGATGACCAAGAATTTTGTGATCTCGGTAATCATTCAAATGAAACCAAAGCTCTTAATTAGGATATAACCATGGACAACCATCACCATGACACCCATGACTCCGTTGATATATGTGATAATGAATGATCAAGTACATTGGATGATCACTTATTTTCTCAAGAAGATTTAGATTTGAAAAGCTTTGATCTGGAATCTAATCTAATCATATAAGAGTTTCTCACATGAATATGTTCCTTAGCGCACCAACCCTTATGCAGAGATGTGCATAATAAATCAACTCATATGTTATGGTCTTCCAATTCATATTCTAATGAATTAAATCTCAAGTCCAAAAAAGGTGGTAAGGATACCCATGATTTGGATTATCTATTTGGTGATGTTGACACATCTGATGGAATTGTTGATTCCAATAAATGTCAACTAGTTCATAATGATCTTGTTGAAATAATTGGTGATGACTATCTTCAAACAAATGATGATCTAACCACGCCCTCAAAATGAAATCATTCAACATTTGAAAGTTTAGGGACTCATCAGGAAGTCGAGGCACTTCAACTCTTGCTGATGGTTATGTCAGGTTCTAATAATCCTAATGAGGTCCCCGAACTAGGTTAGGGCTAGATCTTCATGCATAATTCTTTTCTCAGTATTACTTCACTCGATGTAAGCTCACTCTTATAAGATTGTCATATTTTTCAATTTAATTCTCTTAATCCTCAAGACAAGTCTCTTATGAGATAAAATATTCCTATTTAGTTAACTCTTCTCCATGAAAATCCCTTATATGAAACCAAGGGTTGGAGGGTATATCCTTTATAGATGTACACAACTTTGAAACATGCCTTTTGGATCATCACCAACTGAAATATTTCTCCCTGTCCAACTCTTCTGTGTATGATCAATTTCTTATCTCTCTTGTGTATATTATGAATTTAATCACTTTTCTAGCACAATCAATTCTCTTGAGTTCCATTTAATGCTTGAATAATCTGGCAAATCAAAACCACTGTGTTGAAAATATATTTTTTCACATTGATATGAATGTCAGACGTGATTTAAAATATGCTTATATTCTTTTGTCAGCCTGGTATCCTAGTTGATTTCTTGGATTTTCGATGTCAACAATTATTTTTAATTCCCTAAGCTCTCATATTACTGGTCTAATATGTAATCAGATATAAAGGGAACCAATGGCGAATCTAGAATCTTATATACCAATCCACCAATATGATCATAACATTGCTTCTAACAACTGTCACTCAATTAATCATTTTCCCACTAGTACATATGATGATAGTTATTTTACATTGGTTGATCTTGTCGAGCCCTTTGATCTTTATGATTCACTATTTCCCTGTTCAGATACTTGTTAGATAGTTGAGGCACTTCAACTTTTGTTGATGGTTATGTCAGGTCCTCATGATCTTGACAAGGTTTCTGAATGAGATCACATTATAATTTCTTTGCAAGATTCCTCCCATGATTTGATTACGTTGATTGAAATTTCATTCTCCCAAGAATTTCAGGGTTTTCAAATTGGTTGTTTGGGATACTATGATTGAATCTATGATTGGATAGAGGAATATTATATTGCAAGATTGTTAGGTCCCTCTATTACTAGTGTAACCCCTTATTGTTATTAGTGTGACCCCCTTATTATATTGTTGTGCCCATGTAGTCCCCATATTGTTATTATTGTTCCCCATAGAAGCTCACTATTGTTATTGTTGTGCCCTTACGTTATTATTATTATGTCAGCTTTGATTATATTATGACCCCTTAGACTCCTATATATAGAAAGGAGGTCTTGTCATTTGTATCATCCAAGAATTGTTCATTTGTGTAGTGTAAAGGAGGTTTCCCCCTCGAAGAGACTGATTTATAAGGCGTTGATCTATCTTTTCTATCTTTTTGTGACCTGGTTTCATAGCATTTGGTATAATCACTTTGGATTCTAGGGTTTCACTACTCCAAATAGGTCATCGTCAAATTTTTGCTATAACTTTTTCGCTATGACGTTTCAGAAGCTAAAACAAAAACCCATTTGAGCTGAAATCAGTTTGAACCTCAGCTCAAAATTTTAGATCTTGTCCCACTATAATTTCAGAGATATGATCTGAGGAAGTTAGAGTTTTTGCAAGCTCCAGAATTCCATCGCAAACAGGTTATCGTGGAATTTTCTCTATAATTTGTTTTCTACGAAGGTTAAGACTCTGAAATTAAAACCCATTTGAGTCGAAATGTTGGTGAATCTTGGGTCCAAATTTCAGATATTGTCTCACTATATTTTCAGATATATGATCCAAGGACGTTAGGGTTTTGGCAGGCTCCCGAATTACATCCCAAATAGGTGACCTTGGGAAAATCATCATAAATTTCTCTCTAAGTATTAGATTGAAATTTCGTGAGAAGTTATAGAAAGAAGACAGACGGTAGTTTTCGGTGCATCATTTTCAGGTCTGAAAGTTGAAACAATGACACGTGGCACTTCGTACAATTTCGATCTACTGAAAAAGTGTATAATCATGTCATATTGGGAGATTGGGCATAACGCTTTCTTGGAGAATCCAATTTCAATTAGACTAGTGGAATTGGAGAGAGAACTGAGAGGGATACCACAATTTACACTTTCAGAAATTGGAGATCTGAAATTGTAGAGGTATAGTCGTTTCAAGGAAGAGCTCCTAAAATAAAGAAAAGGCAATATGAGGAAGTTTGATGACAAGGATCTGGTAAATTGGATACTACAGATGGAGCAATATTTTGATCTACATGATGTACAACTGTTACAAAAGGTACGTATTGTATCTTTATATTTAGAATCAAATCAATTTTTATGGTATAAAGGGCTTTGTTCTCGTAAACCACTTGTCACTTGGTTAATTTCATGGAGGAAATGATAGCACATTATGAGGATACAAAGAGCAACACCTTCTTTAGTCAATTGATAAATCTCAAACAAAAGGGTTAAATGGAAGAGCACATGGATGACTTCCAAAAATTGAATATAAGGGTAAATGATATTCTAGAGAAGCAAAGGATTAATGTCTTGATAGGGACTTTAAAGGATAACGTTCAACATGAGGTTCATCTTTGGGAACCTGATGCATTGGAGAAGGCATTCAGGTTGGCAAGGAAAATTGAAAGCGGAATTATGGAAACAAGAAATCCTACCACTCACAACTATAAATATGGAAGTGTTTTTTCTCTTATCCTTCAACAACCTACAAGGTTTACACCACAAAAATTGGAAGAAAAAAGATAAAAAGGGCTTTATTACATTTATGATAGCAAATACACTAAAGGTCATAAGTGTGCTGAGAAGAAATTATTTTACATAGATTGTGAAGAGGAGTGTTACAGATCCATTTGGGCACATCACTCCCATCATCCAGATCAGTGTTTGAGGGCTCATCAAACCCTAATTTCAGTTGCTACATGCCCTAAACAAGTCACCCTTTTGAATGCATCCTTCCCAGATAGTTTCATGACTTGAAGACATCCTGAAATGATCTTTAGAGGGACCATCGCAGGTAGGCCCATGTAAGGGTGCACTGTAGAGCAGTCGAGTCCATTCCAGGGTGCTCTACAGAGCACTTAGGTCCTCTTTCACCTGCGCTGGGCGAGATTGAGTGAAATTCATATAGGTTTTGGGGAATATTCTTATCTCTTGGAGTCATATAGAAGTTTCCCTCACTTATCAACTCCTATGAGCTCGAAAATGGATGAGGAATGAGTTAAGATGCATCCTATCCTCTCATCCTTTCCTCCATGGAACTAATTCTAAGTATGGAAGGCCATTCAATACCTCCATATATGACATAACCTCCTTCAACTTCCTATAAATTGAGCACTCATCTAAGTGATCAAGGGCTGGACTATGTTTAATTGCAAGGAGATAATGTTGCTATGAGAATTGACTTTGAGACAAGTATTGTTATGCTACAAGTTTGTCATGCTTTTGATGTGATGTGGATGGGATCCAAGCTGGAGGAGTGACTTCGAAGCAGACTTGATGGTTGTAATTCCTTCTTCTATTAAATAAAGTATTTGAACCTTTTTCCCATATCCTTATCTTGTTATATGATGCTTATATGTGTGAATGTATCTGATTCCATTTACTTGTATTCAATAGACCTTTTTCTTTGATCGGTTCTTTGTCTTGTATTTGTGTTTACAAGTACTTCTCAAGTGTGTCAAGGTTTGGGTCAGGAGGCCCAAGTTTCTCAAGCTGTTATACAACAACCACTTGTGTCTGGGGTCCAACAACCTCAGGTTAGTGTACCTTTATCTGGAGGGACTCAAGCTTACACTGGTATAGTTTATTCACAACTTGGTCAACCTTACATTGTTGGGCAACAAAAACCATTAAATCAACAATAGTTGTACCAACAACAAGAACAATTGATTCAACAATCGTGGCAGCCCCAATATCAAAATCCTCAATTATAGTAATTCTAACCCCAATTTGGACCTGCCCAACAAGCTCAACCTGGGTTTGGACAATATCAAGCTTACCAAGGTCCTGGTCAACAAGGCTTTGTTGGTTATGGACAATCGCAAATTCAACCTGGTTATCAACAACCACCTTATACTGGATTTGTGCAACAACCACCTTATCAAGGTTACCAAATGCAGATGCCCTATGTTGCTATGAAAATACCTATTTCCCAGGAAATTCCATCATATCTTAGGTATGATCAACCTAACTTGAATTGATAGTTGTCGTTTGTAGGAACTCTTGAATTACTAGATTTATACCGGCTCACTAATGATCCAATTTTATATGCACCTTGGTGGCCGGTAATTCCACATAAGTTACCTTCTGACATTCTGAAATTCAATGGAAATCCCAGAGAAGACCCATCAAATCATGTCATGACTTTTCATTTGTGGTGTTCATCAAACTCCTTAAATGATGACTCAGTTAGACTCCATCTTTTCCAAAGAATGCTTACTGGTGTGGCTTCGAAGTGGTACATTGAGTTACCATGATATTCTTTCGACAACTCTACGACTTTAGCCACCGCATTTTTAACTCACTTCTAGTTCCCTATCAAATATGAGACTGGAACGGAACTCCTAACCAAGTTTAAATAGACTACTACTACTCATATATCAGATCATATTCATGAGTGGCGACATCATCGTCGAAGGGTTAAGACTTATGTTCCTGATTAGATTTTGGTTGAGTGGTTTAAAAAATCATTTTTTCCATCAATCACCGAGGATGTGGCGAAAGGTGGAGTTGTCACAAAAGAAAAAGTAATTACTCGTGCCCAATATTTGGATTTGATTTATACACAATTCAGCATGCTCTATGACAAGATTCTGAATGCATCCCGACCAGCTTTCATTATTCCTCCTCCTCCACAATCAAGTAAGGACTCTCATGCTGGTGACAGTGTGATTGGTTCTTCGAGCACACAAATGATAGGTAGACTGTCTGGTCAAACACTTGCCATTTCCAATCAAATTTCCAGTGCATCAGAAAAAACTCTTGCTTCTGAAGTCAATGTTGTGTCATCTGACAAAGGCAAGAATCAAAAGCAACCAGGAGGTAAGAAGAAGGGGAAAAATAAGAAGAAACAAGATAATCCCCCTCAAGAGAAATTATTTGATTCCTCTACTTCGGTAAGGAAGCCTTGTTATCCATGTCTAATCTATAATGACGAGGAATTTACAAGATATTTTCCACACTGCTTGAAAATCTCTAAGCTTTTAAAGACTCCTAACACATCTACAGTGTTGATTGATCCATTTCCAAACTTGAAGACACATTTGGTTGCGACAAACCATGCTTCCACATCCCAAGTACTTATGCTGTCCATTACAAAGCCTCAAAATGAAGTTTTGGTGTCAACATGAAATAAATATTATGGAAATCCACTGTTGTTGTTGAATAATCAGGCCACTGATCAACCTAATCCTTCGACTTCGACTTCATCGAAAAATATTCCACCACCTATTGTGCCATAATTGACAATAAAACCACCAAAGGGAGTGGTTCATAAATCGACATTTAACCCCCGAGCTCAAGCAACTCAAAACTATAACATAGTAGAAGAACTTGCTCAATCACCTTTTGCTATGTCGACGCTTAATGTGTTAGAAAACTGTCCCGCCCAGAAGTAGGCTTTACTGTTAGCGATTGGTCGAATAGACCCTATGGTTTCCAATCTTGTGGTTTTTAACCATGCGGGATATACACCACAGTTACCAGCACAATTAGCTTTCCTAATTCAAGTAAATGCTCTCAATAAGAATGTTCACTGAAATATTATTGACGAGGGGGAATCTACTTGCATTATGTCAATGAGTTGCTGGAAAACACTTGGTTCACCACTATTGTCATGATCACCGACAACGTTAAAAGCTTTCGATGGATGCACATATACGCCTTGTGGGATTTTGAGTAACCTGCAAATTGAACTAGGGGACAAAACAATTATTAATGAAGTTGAGGTAGTTGACGGACCCCTCGACTACAACATTTTACTGGGAAGGCCATGGGTATATGCTATGGCTGCTATGGTTTCCACATAATTTTGTATGACTGCATTCCCTCATAAAGGTGGAATTACAGTTATTGATCAGTTTTCCTTCTTTGCATCTAGTTCTCAGGCTACTGGAAGCATTCAGTTGGTACACGAAGCCCCGTTATCACTTCAAAGTGTTGGCGTAGGTCTCTTTAAAGATCCTTCCCTAATGGGTACTTTTACGCTACCGTCACCATATGATTTGGCAGAAGTGGCAAGAGTAGAGACTTGCAACATGATTTCCTCCACCTCATCTGATTTAAGGAGGATTACCAATTCTGGCTTGTGCGGAAACCCAAATCCACTTTCACCAATTGTATGGGTAGAACGTTCATTAGAATATGGTACTTCTTCAGATCCTTTTTCATGTATATTTTCTACGGATAAAGGAATCATCCAATCAATGTTGATAGGAGAAGAAACTTGGGAATATTATCATCATCATTCCCATCTTCCAAATGACATCAAATATTATTCAAATGAACTTAACCACCCTTCAGTTGTTGATTTCCTTTTGAATTTTGTTTTCATAGACATATTAGATTCTGATCGAAACTTATCAAATATTGAAGAAACAATTTTTGTTAATATTTCGACCAAACCTATTGTTGTAGAAAACATTCATGTCAAAAAATCTTGTTCTCCATCAAAACTTGATAATTACCGTACTCTCTTTCATGAATTTCGAGATATATTTGCATGGTCATATGAGGAGATGCCAAACATTGACTCTAGTATTGTTGAACATGAAATCAAAATATATCCTGATGTCAAACCGGTATGACAGCGACTTCGACCTGTTCATCCAATGAAAGTCGTTGCCATTAAATCAGAAGTTGAAAAGCTTTTGCATGTTGGTTTCATTTACCCTGTACCTCTTACTAACTAGGTTTCCAACATTGTTCCTGCCATGAAGAAACAAGGGAAAATTCGAGAGTGCGTCGATTATAGGGATGTAAATCAGGCCTGTCCAAAGGACAATTATCCTACTCCTTTTATTGACCAGATAATTGGTGAATGTGTTGGATGCAAAATTTTCTCATTTATGGATGGTTTTTTCGATTACAATCAAATCAATATCCGCCCACAGGACCAATCTAAAACAACTTTTATATGTCCATGGGGCACATTTGCTTGTAAGAAAATCTTGTTTGATTTGAAGAATGCAGGGGCCACATTTCAAATGGCAATGAACTATGCCTTCCATGACATCGAGCACATTGTTCAAACTTACCTTGACGATTTACCTGCTCATTCACGAAAGCAGATTGATCACCCACAACATTTGAGAGCTATATTTTTACGGTGCCAACACTACAAGATATGACTCAGTCCGCACAAATGTGTGTTTTATGTTGGTTCTGGTCAATTTCTTGGATTTGTAGTGTCTAGAGATGGAATTCGACTCAATCCATTAAAGGTTTAGGAAATTCTTGACTTGCCTCCACCTTCAAATCTTTTACAGTTACAGAGACTCCAAGGGAAGGCTAACTTTCTGAGGAGGTTCATTCCCAATTACACTGAAATGGCTAAAGGTTTTACATGTCTTTTGAAAAAGGGGATACCCTTCCATTGGGATCAGGTTGCGCAAGCTTCCTTTGATGCTCTTAAAGATACCTTTATTAGAGCGTCATTAATGTATTCTTCGAATTATCAAAACGACTATTACATGTGTCTCACCGCTGCAGATACAACCATTGGTATGGTTTTAGTCCAAGAGGAAAATGGGATAGAACATCCGATATATTATTTGAGCCACAATCTCAATGATACAAAAAGTAAGTGCTCTTATGTCGAGAAACTAGCTTTGGCATCAGTGCAAGTTGTTCAGAGATTTCGCCACTACATCCTGCTCCAGAAGACTACTGTCATTTCAGATTGCAACTCTATGACATATATTTTGTCACGTAAATTTTTGGGGGAAAAATACTCAAAATGGATAGTCATTTTGCAGGAGTTTGATCTAGAATTCAACAAGTCCAAATCAAAGAAATCTCTCATTTTCTCCGAGTTACTTTGTGACCTTCCCTTGACCTCCATTGATTCAACATATGAACCATCAATTTTGGATGAGTCTCTGTTCCTGATATCGTCATCTGACCCATGGTATGGAGATATACTGATCTATATCCAGACCCAAACTTTCTAGCTTGAAACTTCTCTCTTGCAACAACGACGTATTCGATACTAAGCCGAATATTATCTGATCATTGGTGACACTCTTTACCGTCGTGGTATCGATATGATTTTACGAAGGTGCCTCACACATGAGGAAGCCAAGAAAGCATTAAATGACTGCCATTCAAGTGCTTGTGGTGGACACTTATCTGGATATGCTACCACACAGAGAATTCTTCGTGCCAATTACTTTTGGCCAGCCATATTCAAAGATTTTATTATTGTCATCCGAAGCTATCATGCATGCCAGATCTATGACCGCAAAACTAAATTACCACTTGCACCATTGCATCCAGTCATTGCTGTTGGACCATTCACCAAATGGGGCATTAACTTCATGACATGTAACCCCACCTCGACTGGGGGGCATGGGTATATTATAGTCATTGTTGACTATTTTACCAAATGGGCCAAGGCGATGCCAACATTAAACAACAGTGGTGAAACGAATACTCTTTTCTTTTTCAACCATGTGGTTGCCCAGTTTGGTGTACCACAAGCCATAGTTATAGATCATGGGTCGCATTTTCATAATCACATGATGGCTGAGTTGACTGCTAAGTTAGGACTGCCACATGATAGTTCTACCCCTTATTATCTACAAATGAATGGACAAGTTGTGGCCATCAACAAAGTCCTGAAGTGAATGTTGCAAAGAATGATAGGGGTTCATAAATAAAATTGGCATTTAATCCTATACTCTGCCTTGTGGGCATATCGAACCTCGGTGAGAAATGCAACTGGATTCACACCCTTTCAGTGGGTGTATGGTTTGGAAGCAATCTTACCAATACAATGTGAAATTTCATCTCTCAAACTCGTGATTAACCTGTTACCAGACACTTCTGAAGAAGAAGCGTGTTTCTTGGAACTTATCCATCTGGATGAAACCCTTCGTGCTGCCACATTGGCTAAAAAAGAGCATAAGAAATGAATCAAGGCGCAATATGATAGAAATGTCAAGCCTCGTATCTTCTCAAAAGGAGACATGGTCTTGCTTTATGATCAAGAAGCTGATAAACTTGGAGTAGGGAAATCTAAACCGATGTGGATGGGTCCTTATATTGTCAAGCGTATTTTGGCAAAAGGTGCCTACGAGTTAGTAGATTATGATGGGATTCCATTGCCATAGCCCCGAAATGGGCTATACCTCAAACGTTACTATGCTTAATTGAGTGTAGTAAAATTCACTGTATATATGCTTTCATTGCATGTGCGTGTGTCAGTGTGTGTCTTTTAGAGTTTTTTTATCTAGTTAATAATCTGCTTTGCATTTGCTACAGATGTCAGAATCTTCAGAACCATTTTTTGGTTACGCCGGTGGTGCAAGTCATAGTATGCAAAACCTATCCTCTGCATCATGGGCTATTTTCACTCCAAGTGGCAAGTTAGTGAGTTTTCAAGGGATTTGTATCAGTCGATCAGTGAACAACATCACTGAGTATAGCGCATTGATCGAACTTCTCTCTGATGCCATTTCACTTGGCATTCGTCGAATCATCGTTAGGATGGACTCACAACTCGCTGTACTACAACTTACAAGTGTGCATACCGTCCGAAACCCAACAGTTCTTCGTATGTTCATTAGAGTTCGTATTTTGGAAAGGCATTTTGAATACATTCAATATCAACATATTTCCAAAAACTTTAACACATTAACTGATTCTCTAGTGAATTATGTGTTAAATAGACATTTGCGACACATGTAAAAGTAACATTTTCAATTCACATCATTAGTTGAATAGGATTGCACATAACCATAGAAAACTCTAAAAGTAAAATAGATAGATGTTTTAAAAGTTTTTACAAAATTTGTGTCCAAGACAATTATGGTCATTTGACCCAAAAACTCAAAATGCATGCAAAAGCATCCTAAGTAGACTTAGTGATGCTCATGATAACAGGTCACAGCCTGTGCCATCATGCGCAAAAGCCTCATCTAGCGGCTAGGAACACCAATAGTGTGGTGCTATAGCCTCATAGCTAACTCCTCGATCCGAACATCCGAAATACCAGGGGTTAATCCCTCTATGTGATCATGTAATTTTGCCAAGGTCTTGGCCAAATCCAAGTCCTGGAGAACTGCTCTCCCAATGTTTCTCCGCGTTGGCCCACCTGCACCCTGTTGGTGTCCCACAGGTCGAACAATACCCACATCTGCATGCATGAGAATGATTTTAGTTTAGTCTTGGAAACATTAAAAACACAAAAACATGTAGAAACTTGAAAAATAAAAAACACTTTGGTCAAACAATTTACCTATAGCACCCCCTTGTACTCCAACTGGTAAAATCAAGTTTGGATCTCCACTGAAATCCATCCCTGAGTATGGATGATCCTCGATGACAAGATGTTGGTGATTGAAACAACTAAAGAATGCAGTGTAAAAAATGATTGTTGATTGATCCGCATGTCGAGCCATCAATTCGACTCACCTCTGCATACGTGGATCTCTAGGACCAACTACACCTAGTTATACATGTTGCGATTGCATCAATGGGATTCTCTCTAAGGTAGAAGAGATTAAGATCGAACCATAGCAAAAATTATTCATCTTACCACTTTTTACCTTGGTAAGCTGTTCTTTCAGTGAAGAAAGCACGACCTCACACTACTTGAATACTTTTGGCTCTAGACACTCAAGTGCATACTGCATATATGATCTGTTCACTAGATGAAGTGTCACACTACCAGCCAACTTTGTGATTGTGAAGAGGATCGTTCTCAAAGGCAAATCACCTACATCCCTGATGTTTATTTTCCCATCCTTGCTAGGCTGAGTACCTGGTCGACAAAACTATTGAATGTAATCCCTTACTGATTCACCTCCACGAGAAAATCGAGAAAGTGAGATGGGGTCACCTCGCCTCCACAGTCTGGTAAGAAAGTAAATATCATCAATGGTAATAGGGACCATCTTGTCCCCTATGTGAAAATTCTGATTTGTCGGATCCCATGCATGAACAAGGAACTGCAATAGTTCTATTTGTTGCCTCATTCCGGACAACTTGAAGTATTTGAGTAACCCACAGTTTTTGAGGGCCTCAACTGTACCCGGATTGTTTAGGGAAACCATGTATTTTTCTTCATGCTCTCTTTCTGGCCATGTAATCGACATTCTGATCTGATGAAAGCTTGAAATCCAATCATAAGCTTAGTTAGGATCCTTTCCATGCAAAAAACAGGACAAATTTAGGAGAAAATAGCTAAATCAAGTTTGGGTAACTCACCCAGCGCAGCCCAGGCACAGAGACAGTGCGCAATAGAGCAGTCAACCTTCTATCAAGGTGCTCTTTAGTGTAGTTTTTGATGTGAAATCCTGCGCTGATCCCAGGGCGAAAAAATCAAACCCCAGAGGCCCCAAAAAACCCTAAAACTTGCATGAAATAGTAAAAGAATGACTTGAAAAGAAAGAGGAGGGGTAGATCTCCTACCTGGTCCAAACAACACGAGAAATGGTCCACAGAATCTCTCACAATCAGCTGATGAAGTTTGAGGTAAAAAACTAGCCCAGAGCACAAAACTGAATGGTAAGTCTCAAATGGTAAAAATTTCATGGTAAAAACTTGTTTTATGTTTATTTCATGTTCATTAATTGAGTAAACATTAGTATTTTCCTATTTTACCTATGAAACAGGTATTTTTAATCCATTTGGTGATGTTTTGAGTAGGTTTTACAACTGACTTACAGAATTTGACGTGCTCGATTGTAAATTGTACCTTTGACCACACAGCATACTTTTATCTCTTTTTTGAGCTCTATTAAATAACGAAAAAGGAACCCCCTTGGAGTCCTCTTTAAGATCTTTTCAGACTCTCTAAACATGAAAATATTGTTGAGCGCTTGTCCTTTTCAGCTCGTTAACGGATTAGAAACGACATCTACCCTATATAAGTTTAACCCTTTTTCGGGCTGAGATAGATTAACTACAAAAAAGGAATACGTTGATCGAACATGGTCAATAGGTTCTCTCTCGTATTGTTTTATGCTTTTTCAGGCTTGAGAGACAAATCTACGAAAAAAAACTTGTGGAGTTTTCTTTTTGTCCCTTTTCAAACTCTATAAACATGAAAAGGACTGAGTTATCTTTGTCGTTAAACTCGTTAAAACATCAAATACTGACAAACTTGTCCATCTAGACAAGACCGAGTTTCACCTTCACTAGACTTGTTAAAACATCACATAGCGATGGATTCACCCGAAGGGTGGAATTATACAAGCATATGTTATCATCCTCAAGCTTGATAAAAATAAAGAGGTACTGGTCAGCAATGACTGGGGAAAATGGGAAAAGGGGAAAACCACTTTATGGTAACAGGTCGCTCTTGAACATGACACTTTCACTTCATCACCGTAACTATTTGGGTTGGGTTATCAGCTTGATGGTTATCACACCGTTGGTCTGTCATACCATCCATCACTTTGTTTTGGGTCAATGCTACTAATTCATCTCAGTGTTGCCGACATGTTCAAGAGAAGTCATCCAATTAAAATTCATCTTTTGCAATACCATAAACCTTCATTTTCATGACCGCCATTCCTGAACCTTGTGTCGTCCGTCAAATTCTATCTCCAAAATCATTACACTCATTTCGTGTCATTGATGTGGGATGCATCAAGGTCCTCTTGTGACAAGTCGCCTCTTGTCGACATCAGCACATTATCCAAGAAGTTGACTTAGAAACACCCTTCCAGTACCTTGAGGCTTGCATACATCAATGGCAGGTTTCTCGCTTCCGGCGATAGGTTGACATCAATGATCTTCGACCAAAAGACTTTGTATGGTGTTCGACATCAAATCATCTATTCACACCATGCAGAATGTACTGCAATACCTTGAGGATCATTATCATTATCGGTGGTTTCTCTTGCATTTGTTAACAACTTACATCATTGGCTAGTAATTAGATGGTGTCTTCCCATGTTTGACTTAAGATCACATATTCACATGGTTAGACTTGTACTTGAGTGAACGATTGAATGAGATAGAAGACCCTAGATCTAGTTTCATCCATTCGGGTTGCGATTTCAGGAGTACTAAATCATATGTACAATGGCCTTACACTGAAGCTCATCCATTTATGGGTCTATATCTGTAGACGACTATCTATGTACATGTAATGAAAGTTTATATGTTGAGCATGGGTATGCCTTGCCTCAGCAATTCATGTAAAAATCAAAATATCATGATATATGTATTGTAATTGATGCAGGTCACCTTCCACTTCGAAACCTCCTCATCACATTGTAAAGCATTTCATTCGACATTTACATTTTTCCACTTCATGTTTATGGTGAAGCTATTACAGATCCATTTGGGCACATCACTCCCATCATCCAAATCCATGTTTTAGGGCTCATCAAACCCTAATTTCAATTGCTACATGCCCTAAACAAGTCACCCTTTTGAATGCCTCCTTCCCAGCCAGTTTCATGACTTGAAGACATCCTGAAATGATCTCTAGAGGGACCAGCGTAGGTAGGCCCATGTAAGGGTGTGTTGCAGAGCAGTTGAGTCCATGCCAGGGTTCTCTGCAGAGTACTTAGGCCCTCTTTCACCTGCGCTGGGCGATATTGAGCGAAATTCATAAAGGGTTTGGGGAATATTCTTATCTCTTGGAGTCATATAGAAGTTTCCCTCACTTATCAACTCCTATGAGCTCGAAAATGGATGAGAAATGACTTAAGATGCATCCTATCCTCTCATCCCTTCCTCCATGGAACTAATTCTAAGTATGGAAGGCCATTCAATACCTCCATTTATGACATAACCTCCTTCATCTTCCTATAAATTGAGCACTCATCTAAGTGATCAAGGGTTGGACTATGTTGAATTGTAAGGAGATAATGTTGCTATGATAATTGACTTTGAGACAAGTATTGTTATGCTACAAGTTTGTCATGCTTTTGATGTGATGTGGATGGTATCCAAGCTGGAGGAGTGACTTCGAATCAGACTTGATGGTTGTAATTCCTTCTTCTATTCAATAAAGTATTTGAACCTTTTTCCCATATGCTTATCTTATTATATGATGCTTATATGTGTGAATGTATCTGATTCCATTTACTTGTACTCAATAGATCTTTTGCTTTGATTGGTTCTTTATCTTCTGTTTGTGTTTACATGTACTTCTCAAGCATGTTAAGTACCGGAAGGAGCAACAGGATTGATACAAAGGAGACAAGAGGAAAGCGGAACTACAAGTAGGTCTTCTCATCTTCTTTGTCTTATCTATTGCTTATACAAAAAGGCTAAAGTGCTTTAAACTGTTGTTCTAGATATGGCTACTTATCTAGGGAATTAGTATTTATCCGTAGATACCAATTCTCCAAAACAAGGAGGAATAAAATGATCAAGAAACATCAAAAGAAGAGGAAATACACTAGGAAACAACCCCAAAGAAAGAAGAAATGAATCCGATCATATCGTGTAAAGCATTGACAAGAATTACCACTCCTCAAATTCTCAAGATAGAAGGACATATCAAGAAGAAAAAGGTTCAAGAAGTGAAAGATCACATTGAGCATCAAGAAATGAACCTGACCATATCTTGTAATGCATTGGCAAGAATTACCACTCAAACTCTCAAGACAGAAGGACATATCAAGAAGAAAAAGGTTCAAGCAGTGAAAGGTCACATCAAGCATCAACAACAAGTTCTCCAACTTTTAAAGGATAATCGCACTTTGGCGAAGAATAGAATGAAACAACACAAAGATCAACATCGTAGTGAAAGAATTTTGATGTAGGTGACTGGGTATTTCTACGACTACAACCATACAAACAAATGTTCCTCAAGCAAGCTAAGAAGGATAATAAATTATCGCCAAAGTATTATGGTCCATACAACGTGTTACATAAGATTCGTACTATTGCATACAAATTGGAGATTCGTGCATCTTCTCAAGTGCACCCAGTTTTCCATGTTTCATGCTTAAAGAAGGTTATAGGTGAGAAGATCCTAGTTCAAACAATATTGCCATAACTTGACTAGGAAGGAAAAATCATATTGGAACTGGAACCAGTCACAAAAAAAAGAAATCAACCACTACAGAATCGATCAATTTTAGAGTATCTCATCAAGTGGAAGAACTTGCCTGTTGAAGATTCCACATGGGAGGATGATAATTTTATATAGAAGGATCTAGAACTACTCAAGCGTTGAGGACAACACTTTTTGAAGGAGAGGGGCATGTTAGGTCCCTATATTACTAGTGTAACCCATTATTGTTATTAATGCGACCCCCTTATTATATTGTTGTTCCCATGTAGTCCCCATATTGTTATTATGGTGCCCCATAGAAACTCACTATTGTTATTGTTTTGCCCTTACATTATTATTATTATGTCGACTCTGATTATATTATGACCCCTTATACTCCTATAAATATTAATGAGGTCTTGTCATTTGTATCATCTAAGAATTGTTCATTTGTGTAATGTAAAGGAGGTTGCCCCCTCAAATAGGCTGATTTCTAAGGCATTGATCTTTCTTTTCTATCTTTTTGTGAGCTAGTTTCATAACAAAGTTCTATTGCTAACTACAAGTTTTGATATTTCTTGATGTTTTCTAAGATTGAAAACAAGGGTGAATGTACATTCACAAGAAACCTTCAAGGTTTGTATGATCATTTTTCTAATCGACAAGGTAAAGTTGAAAATTGGTTAAAGAAAGCTGTTACATCACACTTTTTTGCTTGTAGACGTAACCTTCATCTTTATGTGCAAGTGATTCAAGCAATTATTCTATTGTTGCACATTGTTTTATATTGTTTCTGATCATTTATATCTTTCTTCTTGTAGACCAGGAGCAACTCTTATGGATGCATTGGAAATTTGAATTCACATAACCTAACCTTTTGGTTTATATAGATTATGATTTATGTTTAGTTCTGTTCTTCTGCTTCTTTGAAGTTCTTGTTACTTCTGCATTGCATTACAACACTCTTCTTGCATTCCCATTTTCATTTGAGTTTTGTTCTTCACATGCCCTTTACTGGTTTTACATGTTATTTTGCTTTATTATGTGCTCTCTTTTATGTCATGTCATGCCCGTATTTTGTTCTAATTGGATCATGTATGGACGCCGCCCTATTTGTTTCTATTTTAATGTGGAAAAATTCAAATGGGAAACTATGACAATTGGAAATTCTTGGCTTACCTTTTGTCTACTTCTTTGTTTGGGCCTAAATATTTTTTAAGGTCAATAATGCATGTATGGAAAATATGTTTCATCCCAAGCAAAATATCAAGTGTATCTAAGAAGCTTGTATCTATTATAATATCTCCATTCCTTGAATCGACCCTATATATTGATTGGTTTTAACAAGTACCTTAGTCGAGTAGTGAAGGGAAAGGAGGAAAAAACTAAGTGAATATACTAATTTCATAGGTGTGTATACATAATAGTTTATGTAAAACAAGGAGCAACCTCTCTTGCATGTAAAATAATTCAGGATCCCTCTTCCACCCATGGAGAAATAAACACTGATAAAATGATAGTGAGCATAAAGTTATAAAATAAATAATGGGTAAACGATGAGAAAGGATTCCCACATAGATAAGTGAAGCAAGCAACTTTGCTGGGGGTATTAAACATGCTTGCTTGCAGCAAAGAAATTCTTGTCATTCCTTGAAGTGAATCCATCGGGGTACTAAACATGCTTGCTGATAGAGAATCAACATTAGATATGATACTAAAAATCTAAATATCTTAAACTCGCGGAACTCATATAGTCCTACTCCCTAATTGAAATAACTGAAGTCTGACTAGTCTTGTGAAATGTGTTAATCCAACAAGAGGAAAAGAAGGGACTACATCTTTAACTGGGATAAGTAAGGAAGCGAGGATGATAAATATAATGAGACAATACTTCCAGAAGGCAATAAATCATGCTAAAGGTTAAAACTAAACATAGAACTTGGGGTTCTTCTAGTGTGTCGCCAAGTGTTGTAGCTTCTACAACACCCTCCAAAATTTTTCCTACCTTCAAATTTTGGAGCCTCCTTATGCTCATGTCATCTTCCATTTCGATACATTAATGTCATGATTGGTCATGTTGTCTAAGTGTTCAAGTCTTCCTTAAGGAAACCTAAGTGTTGACGATACTTTCTTTCACATAAGTAGCTTTTGTACATCTCTTATAAGCAAGCCTTGCACACTTCTTGGAGACACTGAAGTGCACTCCTTGCCACTAGCTAAAGCACACTTCTTGGAGACACTGAAGTGCACTCCTTGCCACTAGCTAAAGCACACTTCTTGACTAATGGTCAAGTGCATGCTCCTAGAAATCAAGCAAGTGCACCTCTTGTTGATAGCCATTGCACAACTCCTAGAGAATCACTATATAATCCTTTCTCATAGTGATTGTGCAATCCTTACCCACAGTGAATCCTTTCTCACAGTAACTATGCAATCCTTTCCCACAATGGATGTGAAACCATTGCTCATAGTGAGTATGAAATCCTTGTTGATAGTCACTCCACAATCTCTCAAGTTAGCGCTCTTACTCTTTTATTGGAAATCAATTCACTCTTGAATCCTAGTTTCCTAACATGTACTAGGCGCACTAACAAATATTAGCCCTAATTGCAGGTATTCTATCTCAAGATAAAGGGTCCAATCTAGAGTTCATTTTCAAATTCATCATTCGCTTTGAAGCTCTATGCATTCTTAGAGCATCAGGAACATTCTTGATTACAAATGTGTCATCTTTCATGTGAGTTTCTCCATTGTCTTTTTTACTTACTCCATCTTTTGCAAGTGTTTCTTTTACTTTCTTTCATTCTTGCATGTGTTTCTTTTGCCTTCTTTCTCATATCTTGTTAATAGCACCTTGTAACACCTTCTAGATGCATATATAGCACAATATCTTGCATTAGTTGATCCTATCTATCATAATAACATGCACTGGACACACTTCCATGGCATAACACACTTTCTTATTGCAGTCGACACTTGTGTCGTAACAACTTGCAACTTAACTGTCACACTTAGAAATTAGTTTTGCTTTGTGTTCTTTTAATGATATACATTTTGGTTTTGAGTATTGTTCATATATTTTTCATGTGCATTATGGTGTATGATCATATTTATGACTTATTTGTATGTTTTTTTTTTTTTGTCCCATTGATCATAAACTTAGTTAATTTTGGGGATTATTCCTTGTCCTCTCATCTTGTGAAATTTGTAAATAAACTGAATTCTCACCAAGTAATGAGTGTATTATGCACTCCTAAGATTTAATGATGAGAACCTTACCTCCTAGACTGTCACATTACTCCATCTTGAGGAAAACCTCCTTGTGCATTGAGCAACATTAGGGCACAGTCACTCAAACCTTGCTACTTGTGCCTGCCCACCGTGCAACCCTTGATAAACTCCATTTTGTATTTCACATTGTGCATTCTTGGTGGACAATAGGGTCATCCTTGGACCCTTGCCATGGAAACTTGTGAAATCCCTAGAGCCTCCTACTCAACCACTGCTCACTACACAGTTATAGTGCCTAAGCTTGTCACTCTTAGTACCTACTCTTTCCCTCTCCAAAATGCCTTGACCAAATATTTACTTCACTACACACTTGGCACTTTCAGTGTGTAGTAGGGCCATCTTTTAGCCCTTATAGTGCTCAATTGCACAATACTCGGACTCTTCTACTCAAGCACTATGATTTCACAGCGAGTAAGCTTTCCATCTTTGACTCCAAGACTTGCGCAATCTACACAAGCATGCCTTTTCCTCCCATGCTCAATCCTTCACTTTTTGCCTCATGATCCTGCACATTGTGCACTAGAAAGCATATTTATCTCTCACATTGCACATTATCCCATCCCATTCAATATCTTGCATAAGCATAAGGTAGAATAGGTGATTTTGGGATTGATATTCTCTTTTCATGAATGTGATTAATTAACCATTAATTTCATCATAACATGGCTGGTAATTTTCAAGGAAGTCATCAAGGAAATATGTCAATATGACACTTGTGGAGTTGAGACACAAAGATACCATCATGAAAAATATAAAGGAACTATGAGCTACGATAAATGGATAGTGACTCATGATGACATCAAAGGTATCAATACCATGCCAAAACCCTTTGGAGGGTGAAGATAAAATACATTTCAGATCCATCATGAAGATTCAAAGACATATTAGTAGAGAAGAGAACTTGACATTGACACATTACAACAAAGTCTCATGTCACATGTCACCAAATGACCATTGACATAAACATGTATTTTTCCACATTTTAGTGGAATGTAATTTTGTAATTATCAAAATTAGAAAAGTTTAAATGTGTGGAAACCCAAGGGTCACACATGGAATGTAAAGAGTTATTAGGAATTCCAAGATTCATGTAGGAACTCAAAAGTCACATGGGAGCTCAAGAGTCATGAGGGAGGTCAAGAGTCATATGGGAGGTGAAAGGTCACCTCATTTGTTATAAATAAACCCTCATAGCTCAAGCAAAGGATTTTTCACCTTGGCTTCTCTAGCTTCGCATAGGAGAGAAAATAATTTTTTGGAGGATCAAGTGGTGGCTTAATGTTCCACTATTGGGGTTAGTGTTGCATCATTGTAATTTCATGTCCTGATACTTTCACTTAATATTTGAAGCTCTTAGAGCTGATACACTTTCATGCATATATCGTGGATATTTTAAGATTACTCTTTTAATGTTTGCAATATATTATTTTGTTCATACATACTAAAGAAAATGAACTATTTCATTAGCTTTGGTATACATGTTGTTGAATGTGCATTGTTACTTGCTTTTATGATCATTGTTACCTTGTGAACTATTTTTTAGGTTAACTAATGATTATTTCTATGCTCCCGTGTTTCTTTACTAGGATAGTACTATTAGTTTTTTCTAAAGACTCACTTTCTGTCTTCCTGTCTGTGCAAGTACCTTATTTACATTGCAAATGTTTGCTTCATAGTGTCAAATTACTTGCTTGTTTCGAAGGTTGGTTTCATACTCTCTTATATTGTTTATTGCACCCAAGGAAAACCTTTAAGTTATAGAGGTCAGACCTATTATCCGTATGGGGATCCTACTCCAAATGGTGTGAGGTCTAGTTGGGACTTCATACTGGGGAGACTCCCTGTGTTGGTGGACTTCCAATCCCATCAACACTATCAAATATGAAGATAAAAAGTAAGGAAAGGATAAATGATTTAAATGTAAGGTTCCTTGCATTGCAAAAAAAGATTCCTAATGATTCTATGCCCACTGATAACCTGGTAATTACTTATTATGTCAAAGCTCTTCCTATTGAGATTGTTATGCAGGTAAAGAGGGCCCAAAAAGCCACTTTAAAAGCAACATTTGATGAATATCTATCTGTTGAGAAGGCAATACTTAGCCTTAAGCATAATTTTGACAAGCAGAGTGATCAAGCCTCATCCTTCAATAAGAAACCTGAATCTGTTTCAAAATTACATGTGGAAAAGAAAGACCAGTCACCATTTGATATTGAAAGCATTCAAAAAGTCCTTAAGAAGTTGAATAAGGAAGTCATTGATATTAAGAATCATTCAACATAAGAACCATCTTTAGGAAACAATTTCAAAATAAATTAGTTCCCCCTAACGAAGGTCTTAGTGTTGTAGGGTTATCAAACATTTTACAAGCAACCATTGCAAGAGCAGAGTCAACCTATGATGAAAATGAGACAGAGAAGGATGAAGAAAAAAATGAAACTGAAGATAAAAATAAACCACCTCATACCATGGGTCATTTTTCAAAAAATTTGTTCGAAGATGATTTTGACTCAATTTTTGCAGATCGACACCAATATAACATGTGCAATAAAATCTTAACTAATATCAAGACTCTACTCCTTCTGATAAAGGAAATAACACTAAAAAACAACTAGTATGTACATAGAAATTATCTATTCTAAATCTAGAATATGATCTAATTGAAGATATTAAGAAATAAAAGTCACTATTTCCCTTTTTGAGCTACTCAAAATTCACATAATTCAACAAAAAATTCAGCAATATGTTGCTGAAGATTTTGGTAAAAAAATCTACTCTTAGTGGGAATGTGGCTAGTTTTGATAAATCTTCTGGAGCCTCCTCCAATGTCATGCCCCTTTCCATGTGCAAGAAAATCAATGTTAGCCTCACTCTCATATGTTAAAACAATTCTTAGTCCAAATAATTAAATTAATTAAAATCATGAAAGTTAGGATTTAATCCTACCTTTCTAAATTGAGTTTGTTCCTCATGGGTAGTAGTCAGTGTAAGCCTAGTTGGTTGAGAGATTCTCTCCAACTAGTTAGGCTCCTAAATTAGTGTGTTGTTGAGATATTTTTTCAACCATAGTGTCCAAGATAGACGTACTATGTTGAGACAAACTTCCTCTTGTATTTATTTGTACTATTATCATTCTTTGTATATTACATTGAGAGTGTAAGAAGTATAATACAATCAGGCTCTGTCCTTTTCGGCCATGTTTGGTTTGGGTATATTTTTGCTTTTTATTTTATGAATGTTTTATTAGTTTATTAAATTCCTTCATGTGGTATCAGAGCCAAGTTGTGAAATATGTGTTTTCTGTGATTGTTTGGGCGCTGTTGCTAAATGGAGTTGTGTTGCTAGTGAAACCTTTTGATTGATGGGGTTGTCTGGTGTGTACCTGGACTGAGTCTAGATTTAGCGTGGCCCATTGGATGAGTGAATGCTGAGAATGAAGTTTTCAAAGCCCATGTAAACTGCGTAGTGGATCTGCACATAATCCTAGAACAGTGTGCTGGCGATTCTGGTAAAAAATTCCAAAATTGGGGAGGACATCAAATCAGACATTCAGGCGAAGCGCTGTGTATTCTACTAATTGCTGTTGAGTTTCTATGTTCTCACAACATCAGAAGCCCTCTCTCACATTTGGAAGCGGATTTAGATACTATTCCACGCAACTGCGGGCATTTGAAAGGGCCAATAACGAGAACTTTTCAACGCCAAAATGCATCGCAGACACGCCTGAGTGGTTGCACATGATTTAGCATAGGATTTGGAGACAATATGGTTGATTTTGGGATTTGGGTGATGGCTTTATAGCGCCAGTTCCAAAAGAAGGTTCTTCGCAGGCCTTACAAGGGTCCGTGACTTGCGACATTGAAAGCACAGTTTTCTTTGCGGTTTTTTTGACATGCAGTACAGAGACCAGAACTTTGTGAACTGATCTGTTTTGATTCTACTTTGGAGGAGAATTTAGGTTTTTAGGGTTTGACAAATGAAGCGGGAGTGATGATCATCTTTGTGAATCCTGGTGTAACTGATGACGCAAAGTGTGTAATCGAGGAATCAAATGGTGAGCAAATTATAATATAAAATGAATCGAATTCGAAACTGATTGCATGGGCCTTTATCTTTTGACTTGAGTTCCTGTAAGTCATTGTGATATTATTTGAGATCGGTTTAGCTAGTGGCATGGAAAGTGAGTTAAATCATGGGGAAAATTGTAGAGATCCATATCTGCGTAGAGCCAATGTGTAACACACCTTTGCTAGTCGCGGACCGGGAGGAGGAGCTGGTCATTCAGTAATGCAGCCCCTTCGTACTGAACAAATACCATATCGAAACTGCATTTATATTCATGAATTATCCAGAAACTGTGTGCAATTTTTGATCCAAGGAATGTTCCGGTGGAAACCAAAAACAACTGATTTATTCAAAGGGTCGCCTCTAAGGGCACCTGGTTCACCTCTGTAATGAAATAGCTGGTGCATTTAAAGATATATTCAGACATTTCCTTCACTGCGAGATCATGCTTACGCCTCCATTAAAGTGCCTCCTCCTTGGCCGATTCAACTTGTTCACGGGCAGCACTCAACCTTGCTTCAGCAGGACTACACTTGGTCTTTAGCGAGGCCATTTCTGCATCAATCTTCTCTTTTTCAATCAGTTTCTTAACTATAGATTGGTCATACTTCTTCTTCAATTCAGAAGCTTCCTTCCTTTCTGAATCCAAAACTTCACACACATTAGCGTATTTTTCTTCTAATGAGTTGTATTTGCTTTGCATATTAGCCAATCTAGCTGCATATTCATCAGAAATCTTCTTTTTATCTGAAATAGCATCCTCGTATGTTTTCAAATAATCACCCCCATGATTTTGACCAATCTCCTTCATGTGTGAAATACTTCCATCACTGGTGGGTATTTTTTATGTGTGTTATTTTTGTTATGGATGTAGCGTGTAATTGATCTCTCCAACAAGTTTTTGAGGGAACAGTTTCAGAATCATCAGAAAAGAGGTTGGAGATTCTCTAATTCTGCTTTTGCAAAAGTTTTTTAAAGATTTAGTGACGCTGGAATGGAGGTAGAACCACCATCCACCTGTGACTTCGAAGCGAGGAAGCAACTTTAAAGGATCTACGTGGATTCCAGAACCTGCATGGAGTGGCCAACATCGTGATGCCTGGGGAAGCCACCTCCAGAAACCAGCCTTAAGAAGATGCATTGGTGAGTGCGTTGATTATGCTCAAGAGAAAAACTTGTAGAGTGTTGATAGCATCACCCACCGGTTCCTCGGAGTAATGCAACCACAACCACCCAAGATAACAACTTTACGTGGAGTACATGCAGTTGAAAAGCTTTTGCATTGGTAGAATTGTGTTGAGGTTGTTGAAAAGTCTCTCCAACGAATTGTAATTTATGGTGCATAATTGATCTCTCGACCAATTACATGCATAAGCATATGATGGCGTGTGCTTTATAGTTTTTACATGCACATTAGAAATGTCAAGTCACTTTTTTATTAAGTGATAATTATTTTTTAATGGAAAGTATGTAAAAGCATGATCAAAAAGGCTTTTTAAAGAGTGACCATAATTTTTTTCATGGAGGAATAAAAGTGGTATGTAATAGTGAGGGTATATTTTGTGTTTGGAGTGATAAATGAATTTTTTTTAGAGAAAGTCATTGTTGCACTCCAAAATAATATTTTACTTTGAGAGAGATTGAGTAAGTGAACATCCAGATTTTGAAGACAATTTTCCTCAAAGATGAAAGGTTGATGTATTCAAATACTTAATAAAGACATATTTTTTGTGGTGTTGAAGTGTCCTAGATCTGCCCGAAATTGAATAAGGGGATCTTAGGTACACTTTGTGTAGTGATTGATTGTGCATGTTTTGTGTCTAGTTTTGGCACTACAATTATATTATTTAACACGCACAAGGAGTCTAAAGCATGTGAATGAAACAAGAACATTAATCAAAGCGCTTGAGATTAAGAAGCTGCAACATGCATTTAATCAAGCACAAACATTTGTGCAACTACAACACATAATCAAAGTTGGCAACATCAACAAGAAAATTCACGCAAGGAAATCAAGTTAATGCAACTACAAACTCATGCATTTCAAAAGACTACATCAACATTCAACAACAATTGGTCATTGTGTAACTTGAAAAATCATAATTTGTAAGTTAACTTGTGACCAAATTCAAATAACATTGAGTTGAATTGTAAAGGTTCATTCTCGGTCGAAACCAACACCCAAATTGTGAATTTATAGGAGGTAAAGTGAGTCAATTCTCCTCAACTAAGTTAATTAAGTGAGTCAATTCTCTTCGAGTGAGTCAATATCATTTGAACTTGTCATTGTAAGCATTGGGTGCATTTTCGGTGGTATCCGAAACCCTCATCCTTGTACAAAATTCAAGCAAGTGAGTTCTAAAAATCCAACAATTATTAAAAGCAAGCAAGCGTGAGTTAAAACAAGTTCACATGGAGAAAAGCATTCAGTTGTTAAAGATTCTTAACAATTTGATCCTCTCAACTACTAAATACATGGTACAAATCAACAAAGCAACTCTTGCTGATATTTAAATGTATCTAAAACAGGCACATGAAACAATTGAGTTCCTTCAACAGGAGTCGCAACTACAAAGAGATGAGTTGCAACAGAATAATGATGCTTCCAAGTCTTTCAAACATATAGTTGAAGATAAAGATGTTGATTCCAAGTCACTCATCCAAACAACTTCAAGTGTAGAAGTTGTTCATGACCAAATTGAACTTACTTCTTCCAAACCAATCATCAAGCCATGGGAAGAACTCAAAGTAACAAAAATCGACAAGGATTAGGATATGACAAAGATGAAAACAACTTGCATATCCCCGATTATTCTAAGTCAATGAAGTTCATCAGTGCATGATTTCTTGATTAAATAACATCAACAAGCCATGAGAAAGTGGAAGACAAACCCACATGCAAACATTGTCAAGAAAAGGTCACATGGAAGATCATTGTTTTGATCTCCATCCTTGTCACCATTGTGGAAAGCAGAATCATTCATCAAAGAAATGTTGCAAACAAGACCAACCTACCAGATTAAAGATCAATTATGCATGGATTGATCCTTGGGAATGGTCGTCAACAGTAAAACGATTGTATAAGTTTTACAACAGAATTCAATCTCAACTATTGCAGTCAACAGTCAATTGAAAATGGTACTCTCATTCACCTATAAGCGGGAGTACAATAGTGAAACTCTCCTACACCTGAAGGGGGGGAGTTTAGAATTCAGAAATCAAGTGTATATGATTGTCTTTCCTTTCAGCTGACAAATGGGGGAAATGATAATGGAATTAAAGGTGGTTGTTAGACTGAAAGTCTCAACAACACTATCAAAAGCAGCCAATGGGCATCTTCAAATCAATCAATGGGCATCTTCAAATCAGCCAGTGGGCATCATCAACAAATCAGCCAGTGGGCATCGTCAAATTAGCCAGTGGGCGTTCATCAACATCAAAGCAACCAGTGGGCGGTCAACATCAATGTAGCCAGTGGGCATTCTCAATATTTTGTCAGTGGAAAAATGATGCTGATTGCAAGTAAAGGACAGATAGATCCTTTTGCAGCTTGGCACGTGACGGAGTCGTCAAGAAAATTTTCAGAGATGACTTAGACTTGTAGCTGACTCATGTTCTCTTCTGATTGGAGTTTTTTCAGCATCCATCTTTGGCTGTTTTTTAGGCAGCGTTTTTAAGGATCAATAGTTTCAACATGAGAACTTGGGAGATGGTACTAGGTTCTTATCTTGGACTTATCATTGGAGGGGAAATGTTAGCCTCATTCTCATATGTTAAAAAAATTCTAAGTCCAAATAATTAAATTAATTAAAATCATGAAAGTTAGGATTTAATCCTACCTTTCTAGATTGAGTTTGTTCCTCATGGGTAGGAGTCAGTTTAGGCCTAATTGGTTGAGAGATTCTCTCCAACTAGTTAGGCTCCTAGATTAGTGTGTTGTTGAGCTATTTTCTCAACCATAGTGTCCAAGATAGACGTACTATGTTGAGACAAACTTCCTCATGTATTTATTTGTATTATTATCATTCTTTGTATATTAGATTGAGAGCGTGAAGAATATAATACAATGAGGCTCTAGCCTTTTCCGCCATGTCTGGTTTGGGTAAATTTTTGCTATTTATTTTATGACTGTTTTATTAGTTTATTAAATTCCTTCAATCAACACTCAAATGAAACCATATGAGGTAAATATTGTACAACTTGACATAACCAATGTCGATATGGTAGGAGAACCGAATGATGTGTTAATTAGATTATATTTCGATCATAGATTTCATCAAACAATTGATATAGTGATTACAGGTGTACCTGAGGCTTATGACCTATTCCTAAGCTGGGTCTGGATGTAAAATTTAAAGGGATATTTGGATACAAATTTGACTCATTTATGGTTTCTCTAGAAAGGGAAACCTAATAAGATAATAAGTAATAGAGAATGTTATATGAAACATGTTGTTAATGATATTGATGGTCCTAATGAACCAAGTATGCTCAATGATATCTTAACCATTGATTAATTCTTCATAAGTTTTGCACTAGAAAACTATTCTTCTACACTTATTCAACAACAATATAAACTCATGACTATTAATAAATTAGTGAAAACTAATAAAAGGTTACTTGATGTCAATTATGTTAAAAATAATTCAAAAAATGAGCTCTGGCCATTATACTTTGATGAATCTAAGTAAAAATAAGGTGCATGTGTTGGTTGTTTGCTTCTGGATCCAAAATGAAATAAGATTTTTATTGATTGTAGATTGGAATTTGAGTGTACTAATAATATTTTAGAATATGAGGCACTCATCCAAGCACTAAAGAAGGCTATTGACCTTGGAATTCAATGCTTGAGGGTCTATGAGGATTCTGAAATCATTGTCAAGAATGCACAAAATGTTATATATTGTGTTTCAACTAACTTGAGGGATTATCAAATTGAGCTATGCGATTTGATTTATAAAATTTCATCATTTATTACTAATTATATCCCTATATGCCTCAATAAAGAATCTCATTTATTAGATAATATACAATCTAGGCTAATTCTTGTTGAATATTTTTAGCCATATTCATTTTCTATTGAATTGATTTTTAGACCAACTATTCTAGATAATATCACTAATTGGTGTGTTTTTAATTATGATAAACAGATAATTGAGTTCATAAACTCAAAAGATAGCTTTAAAGGTGTGGTGATTGATGAATTTACTCATGAAGAGATCCTCTGCGATTTCTCACAAATATAAAATAAATTATAGTGGATGATTGTTTGATTTGGTAAATCCTATCCCTAAACCTATTGTTACACTAGAAAAGTTTTATGACTTATAAGATAAATTTAAAAGAGTTGTTAACTGCAAAAACAACAACTCTTCTATGAGTTATGTAGTCATAAATTTAGGGACTAAAACAAATCCATAGAACAATATTTTGGGAACAAATTGCACTCCTAAGGAAAAAGTAGATCTCATTCGTCTACTCAAGGAATGCAAGGATGTATTTGTTTGGACATGTGATGATCTCAAAACCTTCTACCCAAACATAATGCAACATATGATCCCCATTAAACCATAAAGTAAACCCTTCCAATAGAAGTTTAGGAAGATGCATCCCAATTTATAACCTGTTGTTAGAAGTGAGCTTAACATGATTTTGACAGCTAAGATCATTTTCCTTGTCTATCCCACACAATGGGTTGTGAACCTAGTGTCGGCTAGAAAAAAGAATGAAGACATTAGTCTCTGTGTTGACTTCAAAGACTTCAACAATGCGTATGACAAATATAATTACCCAATTCCTCCCATGGAGCAAATACTACAACAAGTGTCTAGATTTGAAATGTTGTCCCTTTTGGATGATTTTTCATGCTACAACCAATTTATGGTAGCTCCCATTTAACAATTGAAAATTTCTTTTAGAATTTCATGGGGAAACTTCACTTGCAGAAAAATGCCCTCTATTTTGATCAATGCTGGGGAAACCTTCCAGCAAGTGATGGAAATTTCCTTTTGGGGGTTAATAAATTAATCTATTGCCATATATCTTGATAATGTCATTATTTACCCTAAAAGGATATCTGACCATATTTCACATCTTAGAAATGAGTTTGAAAGATGTAGGAAGTTTGGTATTTCTTTGAACCCAAAAAAGTATATATTTATAATCACCAAGGGAAAACTGTTAGGATGTATTGTTTCTAAAGATGGCATCATAATCGATCCTCAAATAACTTAGGCCATTGATTGTCTGTTACCCCCCAATTTTAAAAATCCCATGTAGTCCTTCTTAGGAAAGTTCAATTTCATTAGAAAGTTCATCCCTAGGTTTTTTGAAATTGTGAAACAACTTTAAGATTTGGTTAAAAAAATTATAACTTTAAGTGGGGAGACCAAGAAAAATAAGATTTCTATACAATCAAATAGGCTATTTATGAATCCCATACTCTTATTATCCCATACTTCTCCAAAGAATTTACACTATATACCTTTGCCTCTGGTACTGCGTATGCTACTGTACTGACTTAGAAAATTGAGCTCGACCTTGAAATATCAATCACTTTTACGAGATTTTTCTTTAAGGAAGAATAATAAAATTATTCAGCAGTGGAAAGGAAAGCTTTTACTGTCTTTAAGGGAGTGAAACACTTCAGGTCCTACTTGCTGAAATATAAAAATAAGGTTATTGTTCCCTATCTAGCAATAAGAAGCCTGTTAGTACACAAGGATTTAGGAGAAAAATGGGCACATTGGATGAAAACTGATCAAGAATATGATTTAGAAATAAAAAATACTCAGATTGTAAAGGGTCAAGGTCTTTGAAAACTAGTTGCAGAGTCTATTAATTTTCCTGATCAAGATCATTGTTTTAACGATGAAATATTTTTAATGAAAAATGAAGCTTTGTGTGTATTTGATAATCTAAATTCATGCTATTATGATATAATATTTTATTTTTTGAATAATACAGCACCACCTCATCTTGAAGAAAAGAAAAGAAGAGCATTAAGGTTTGATTCAACTACCTTTTATCTCATTAATAACGTCCTTTTCTATCAAAACTATGAGGTGTGCTACTTCGTTGCTTGGAGCAAGAGGATTCTCACAAAGTCCTACATAAACTCCATTCTAGTCTTTCTAGTGGCCACTTTGGTGGGGATACAACTGCTCGCAAGGTACTAAGAGTTGGGTATTGTTGGCCCACTTTATTCAAGGATGCCCATGCTCTGGTCCAAAAGTGTGAAACTTGCTCAAAGGCCATTGGTAGGGTTAAGAAGTCTGCATTTTCCCTTCATACCATTATTGCTGAAGATACTTTTCAGTAATGGGGCATATACATAGTTGGTCCTTTGAATCCTACCTCCTCTCAACAACATAAGTATATAATAAAAAGAACTGATTATTTTACCAAGTGGGTAGATGCAATCCCTATATGAGTGGTAAATGCTAAACATGTAATATAATTCTTAGACTCTAACATTATCACTTGTTTCATTGTCCCAAAATCACTAGTTTTCAATAATGTGTAATATTTTTCCTCTCATATATTAGATGCGTATGCCTTAGAGAAAGTTATTAAAATTAAGTATTGAACAAACTATTACACTTGGGGCAATGGTCTTGCCGAATCTTCAAATAAAAATTTGTTAAAAATCCTAAAAATAACAATGTCTAAGCATCATAAAACTGGCATACCAGTCTCTTTAACACATTGTGGGATGATTGGGTAACTCTGAAAGCTGCAATTAGTAATTATCCCTTTTTCCTTGTATACAGTAGAGAAGAACACCCCCCCCCCAATATATTTTTCCCTTCTTTACAACTATCTCAACAAGTGTAAGAAGTCAAATCTTCAGCCATGCAAAACATAATTGATGCCTTACTTAAATTAGGAGAAGAAAGAGAGAAATCTAAACAAAAGCTTCATGAACATCAAAAAACTATAAAACATTGGTTTAATGGCAAATCTTCTTCTGATTGAAACTTTGAGGTAGGTGACATGGTTCTGAAGTGGGATAAAGTGCATGAGGACAAAGGGGAGCATTCAAAGTTTTAGAGGTTATGGCTAGGGCCTTTCATTGTTATATAAAAAATTAGCCATAATATATTTCACTTTCAAACTCTAGAAGGACAGTGAAAACCCCATTCAATCAACGAGAAAATTCTCAAGGAATAATTTTCCTAAATCCCTTCATGGAAGTTTTATGTTTGTAAATACTACTTCAATGGTTTTACACAGTTGCGTTTTTTAATGTGCTTTTTGATTTATCATTTTGCTATCTTGTCTTTTTAAGTCCACAGTTTGATTTTTTTTTCCTTCTAAAATCTTGTTTAAATAAATTTTTGAATAGATGTTTACTGTTGATGCTCTATCTCACTGAATTGTTTGCTTCAGTTTTTATTTATCTGATTAGAAAAAAAAATATGTTCAAGATATCCAAAAGTTTTATCATTGCTACACAAACAATTTTTATCTAAATCCAGATTTTATTCAGATAAATTATTACTTAAACAAAAAATTAGAAGAAATAGTATAATCAGTGCAAGGTTGGTGATGGTAATCTTCTTACACCATCCGCTACTCTTAATGATTTTTTTGTTCAATATCTACTTCCCCACTTGTTAGAGGATCCCTTTGGGTGTTACTTACTCGTTAAATCGTGTTACTATCACCAAATTTGGTTGAAGGATAGGATGTCTCATTACAAGCCAACCTACCATGATCTTGGATGATTAAGAAATGGCATCATCGTATCTGGTCACTAAGCCAGAGTGATGGATTTTAGTCATTAGAATTTAATACAAGAGGTCTCATCATGAGATGACTTGTTCATTTCCTAATCTTACGTGAATGGTAGTGTTATCGTCTAGCCACCAAACCAGGACACTGGTCTTCAGCCAAACACTAAAAAGTAAAGAAAACCAAAATAAATTCATGAATCAAAATCCTAATAGTAGGATAAAAGCATATGATATCAAGTTAAAAGGAATCCTTACTGAGGTTATGGATGTTTGACTACCAACAGATGAAATGTTTGTAGTATTTAAGTCATGTTTACACTACTTGCTTGGTTAACTACTTCCTTTTCTGAATTTGTTGATAATGAATTCTCTGAAAATATATGAATCATAATGGACTTTATATAAATTTCTGTGCAATGATGCAACTCATGAATAGGTATTTCTGAACAATAGATTTTTATCAGTCCTAAGATGAATAAAAATAATTAATATTTACTCTATTTGGCATCTATTTTTTTATGTCAAATCTGATTTATATTTTCTTTATATTAAATATATTTTAATTTAGAGAAAATTGGTTTACCCAATAAGTCTCCAATTGTTAGCCACCCAATAGAATCCCCTCTTAGTTTTTAATAAAATGGACCCATCCTCCAATTTTCTTATTTGATTTCAATTTTATACCTTCTTTTGAACTAAAATGATGATCACAATTTTGAAGCAAAGATTTTATTATGGACTTTGGCATGGTTTCTTTTCATTGGTATGTGGATTGATAATGATATTTAAAGAACTAGAAGCCACATGTCAAATCCTATAGATAGCGGTTGATGGTTGCTCATGTTGTATAGAGAATGGTTTTTTTGGGTGAAGTTATATATATAGATATATCTTTTGAACAACCTCATAATGCTATAGGACTATTCAATGAAACCTACATGTGATTATTATCTTTTCATTGTGTTCTTACACATTTCCTTTCCTTGCTATATATTAAAAATGCACACAATGTCATGGTGTTTATGCATTATATAGTTCATGGATTATTAGTGCTTTGGTTGTTTTTGGACTTGTTAGGAAATATAACTTATGCGCTTATATTTTATAATGCTTCATACTCCTTGATGTGTAAAAGGTTTTGATTCCATGTCCTTATAACATCACTTAGAACTATTAAATTTCAAAATCTATATTTTGGTGGTTGTTGCTTTAGTTTAGACGCAGGGAATTGGAAACTATGTCCTATGGTTTTTAGCATACTCAAACTATGGTAAAGAATGATCTCAATATATCGTGTGATAAGTTAAAACTTGACATCAATAGGAACATCAGATGGGATTTGGTGCGAATAAATTATGCTTCTTTTGTGATGACATGGCCTAGCTTATCTGAGTTATCAAATATAGGCTTCAACACTTAGTTATGTCATTAATAATTGTCATGTCTCGAATAATGTGGTTACGGTTTTGCTTTCGAGTGTTATTATTATTATTTGGTACATCTGGTACTTCATCCCAGTTACTCAATTCACAATGTAGGTTTGCATTTCCGCATTCCATGCATTCCAATTTTTTTTTTCTTGCATGCCACTCTGTAATGGTTAGGGTTTGAACCTCTTATTTGGCTTGTCTTAACTCCTTTGCAAATGAAGCCACAACCGAGATTTATCAGATACTTAGTAATGCCTCCTATGGTTTGAACGAAGTTGATTGAAGATACAATTATTGAATCCAATGAGGAATATCTAACTCTGTTTCAAGAGGTCAGTGTGTGGGCTTTTGATCAATTATTCCAGGGTTTTAACGATGAAATGGTTAATGCTTTTGACCCCACTTTCAATGGTAGAAAATCTAGGGTTGGTGACGTAGAAAAGTGGGTCAACATAAACTTCATTACTGAAGTGGCTTGTCTCTCCACAAAAGGTGAGAATTGGTCAAAAAAATTTCCAGTGCATAATGTGTTGTGGCGAAAGTTTCTAGCCTCCAAAAATTGTGCATATAATGTTAAAGGTGTGTGAGTCAACTTTCTTAAAACCAAATGAAAACAAATTCTATATTTTGTTCAACGCTTTATCACTTGTGATATGGGTTTGCCTTTATGTACTGCATACGCTTGTTAATGGTATTTTTAGGTTTAAATCTTAACCTACCACTCTATTTACGTAAGAGCGTCGCCAAGATGGCTTAGGTGGTACCAAGTTGAACTCAAGAACCTTGAGCAGTCTCTTTTTCATGATGGGTTTATTTGCGTTCTGGTAAAGCACTATTTGGTCAAGATAAGTGATTCTTGTGACATGTTCTTTCTCTGGAATGGCTCTCATAAACCCTGCATTGATTTTTGTCATTATCATTCAGATTAATCACATCGAATAATTTTATGGTCAATGTTTCAAACCCACCAATGAGGTCTATCTTCAAGATTCTAGAGCATGCAACAAATATTAGGCATAATTGCTCTCATTCGTCAACTATCGCTAAACATGCGGAGAAAACTATGCACCATGCCTACATTGAAGAGTCTAAAGTCATTCCGAAGATTGATCAATTCCACCATAGGAAGTTGAGATAGGCCATTGAGATTGAAAAACAAGCCAATAGTCTCAATAGGGACAATGGTTGGAAGCTAAGCAAGAGTTGGGTTCTTACCCTTTCTTTGTGAGTCTTATTTTATTGTTTGTTTTTAAATTCTATTTTTACTTATTTTATTTATGTTTCTGTTTACTCTTATTGACTTATTTTCTCATCTTTTTATTTATTTAATCATTTTTCTCTCTAAGATCATATATATATATATATAATTTATAAGTATTTTTAACCTATTAATAATAATATTTTAATAATTATTTTAAATTATTCCTTTTAATAATTTCCTTTGACTAAACTTTATTTTCCAATAACTAATCATTGATGTTAATAATTTAATATTAAATAATTAATATAAATTATCTTAATATCTCTTACCATTGAATTTATTAGTTATAATCTCTTGACTAAAAACTAATTGTTAAGGTTAGTTTTAATTAAATAATATTATTTTCATAACGGTTTATTTTGGAACTTGATGCATCTTGTCGCCATTTATTCATATTAATTGATCTATTTTTTCACCTTGGTCTTGAAGATGAACCTCATTGGTAGGTTCAAAACATTCACTATAAAATTATTCGTTGTGATTAATCTGAAAGATAGTTGCAAACATCATTTTGGATCACAAAAGTCTAAGATCAAAAAACCTACATTGTTGAACAAAAAAAAGTTGCCCCTAGGGTTTCACCCAATCTTCAACTAACTAGTCTCTCTCCATTTGACTCTCATAGTATTGATGATTTCTTCCTTGATGAGTCATGCCATTCCGATGCATCAGAATTATATAATGCTACCAGGGTTAGAATCCATGAAATGGTTCCTTTTCATATTACACAAAGTATGGCAAGGAAATATGAGATTCACCATATTGAATTAGAACCTGAATTTAGGGAAAATGTCGAACTAGATTTATCGGACCATGACCTTCATTCTAAACCTGCACAAGAAAAGAAAATTAGTCAGCCAAACCCTCAATCTTGAGTGAAGAGTAAAAAATTAGAACAAAAGATATCCAAAGCAAGGAGAAATAGGGGTAAAAATGTCCTTATTAAATAAGCCTATGTTGATATGGAATCTCCTATCGAGCCTCTACTCAAGAAGAATAAACCTCAGTCGGGTGATAACTCCAAATTCGTTGATAATTGTAATTACACTAAGGATCATGACAATAACTCTGATAAATATCCTCAGAGCAAGATTGACTCTGATATGTCTATAAATGACATGTATTGTCATCAACAATATTTGGTTATGGTACCACATCTTGAACATCAAATTAACTAGCTTATACAAGAAAATAATCAGCTCAAAACACTTAATCAACTTAGGAATAATAAAAATGATCAGAATTCTTGAGGGTTTGAGAAGAAAGCATGGTTAGTGGACACTCACATAATCATTAAATCACCTAATGTTAATGTGGTCATCGTAGCAGATTCACATGGTCCAAATTCTACTAAATAAAGATTTTGCTAGTTGTCTATTTTTCAGGGCCAAAGATTTTGAAGACATGTTCTATATTTGATTCAATTTTCTAATTATAAAGGGCGCTATAAAATCAAAGATTCTATAACAACCTTATTTTGATAATACATGTTGATTATTAATACCACTTCCTTAATTTGCAAACAAGTTATTTTCATTCATCGGATGTCGGTCTCAGTCTGAACAAAATAAGTTACTATGGATATGATGTAGTTGTTCCAAAACTTGTCCAGATATTGAGTTAGTCAATCATGTTAATTTATTTTAAGAAATTGCAATTCAAACACAAAGGTCCTGACAATGAATTATATTTTTGAAAATAATGTTTTTATTTTGAATATTTAGTTTATATTATTCTTGGGCTTATCATCATGTATATAAACCTTCATTTTTGAGAGTAAAAGGGGGGGCGGGGGGAAATGTTGGAAAATTTTGTGGTGATTGTGGAACTTATTAGATTTCAATATTTGTAAGTGTTTGCATTTGAAATATTCCAAATGGTTAATGCTTATATGTGTGTGTGTGTGTGTGTGTGTTGTAGAGGCTGCAACACCCTCCAAAATTTTGGCCCGTACTCAAATTTCAGAGCCTATTGTGGATTGTGTGAGCAATTGTTCCTTAGTCACTTATTGGTAAGCTAATGATCTCAAGCTCCCATTTTCAATCTTAAGAGTCGTTCATTCTTTTATCTTTCTACATTATGTGTCATATTTGGGGATTATCGATTGTTTTGCAAAGGGAAGCTTGTTTTGCTTCAAGGGGAAATCTGCCCAGCCTCCTTTAGCGTTAAAAACTATGCAGTGGTTTCCTCCAGTGCCCTGTCTCTAGAAATTGCACAGTTTTGTCCCTCAGCTGCCCAGTTTTCCTTGCATCCTAAAAATATGCAGATGTGTCCTCCCAAGACCTCATCCCGCAGCAGTGCCTTACATTCTGAAATTGCGCAATTTTTTTCCCTCAGCTGCTCAGTCTACCTTGCATCTTGAAACTGCACAAACATGTCCTCCCATGACCTCATCCTGCAATAGTGCCTTGTACCCTAAAACTACACAGTTTTGTCCCTTAGCTGCTTAGTCTACCTTGCATCTTGAAACTGCACAAATGTGTCCTCCCAGGGCCTCATCCCGCAACATTCACTACCCACTAAAACTCCGCAGATGTGTCTCTTAGTGATCACAAGAAGGATGACATGTTAGAGGTATGATAGAAGATCGGGACCACATGAAGACTCCATTTGATGCACAACCCTTGGAGGGTAGGTATGAAAAGAAAAATCACATATTTTGAAATACACCTCTTAGTGTAGCTTGAAGGACTTCTTATCATTGTCATATCATTATGTCTTCAATGACGTGCATATTTGCAAGCATTGAAATTCATTCCATGTGTTTCCTCTATGTGTCTTGCTCCCTTTTGCTTGCTTAATCAATTGTCGTCTTTTGGCATGTTGATTACTTTGCCATGCCTATGATATTTTTTTGGTGTTTTATAAGGTTTGTATTTATGTGTTTGGGTTGTCTTAGCTATGTGAACATCGGTCGCACTCACACACAAAGTTGTAAGAACTTTTGTGCAAGTACCATCACAATCGTTTGAAGGTCTATCCAAATTGTCGCACTTGTCACTTCAAGCTCTAGACAGTCCCACAGAGGGTCATGCTTTCTTATGTTGTCCTGGTGGTCAATATCATTGTGTTGTCAAAGTATGGTAAGTGTGTGATCACAATGATGAGTCCTCACAAGTTCACTTGCCTCTCACACTTAGCCATTTTCGTGAAAATCTCTCCGACTGAATAACTCCACTTCACCGGATCCCGACTGAGATGCACTTCACAGTCTTAGCCCTCAGTGGTGCTGCTATAATGTTTGTAAATATGAAATGCTTGAGGTTGTCCTCCGGGTCAGTTTCAATACGCAATCCCAGAGGTGAGCAGCCTGTCTTCCTTCCCAGAACTGCGCAGAAATTGCCTCAAAGCCCAACCTAGATTGCACATTTCACAAGAATAGTATCAAGCTTCCTTTGTACTTGCTGGAACCCTGCATTATGAAGAGACCTAAGCCTGCACTTCTCCCATAAATTGTGCAGATATGTCCTCCCAATGACTTCCCTCACTTGGGAATCACTGCTCTCAAAAATTGTACAAAAATTTCCTCTGGTCCCTCAGTTGTCTTGCCTTGTCTTACCTCTAGAAGCTATGAAGAGGTGTCCCTCAGGGCCCCACCTTGCAACTGCCACTAGTGTCTTCAACTACGCAATCATGCTTCCTAGTTGCCTCTGCGCAATTTTCCTAGATGATGAAGACTATATCCCAGAGTTCCTTGTCCAAGCTTGAGCTGTGCTCTGTGTAGTGTCAGCATCCAATCCTCCTCCCTGTCATATGGAACTGCGCAGTGCATAGTTACCAGACCCTCTTCCCAGCCTGTCATTTGTCCCAAGCTCGAACCACAGAAACAATGCATCATGCTAGACTAGGAGGTTTTGGATTTGATGTCATCCCGTCATGAGTGAATTGCAGGAATAGGTACACTGATAGATCATTGCGAGACGATGAACGGGATGAAGAAGGAGTGCACATGCTAGAAGAATTACTTGCAGCTAGATGGACGAATGAGACACATAAAGTAGTAAGTGAAAGTAACAAATGCATGGAACAATCTTACATGACCAAGACCATTTAAGACTCCGCAACATCAAGCCATTCAGAGGAGAAGACAAAGCACACCTGAGAGTACATATATCACTTAGTAGCACAACAACTTGACATTGCCACCACAGCCAGCCAATACCTGTCAGTAGTATCATGTCAAGTTGTGTCATCAGTTGTCGATGCGACATCACCGCTATGGGCCATATCTATTGTAACTGAATGTAAAGTAAAGTGAAAGTCCAATGGATGCACATGAAGTTGAAGAGTCATGTCAGTTGAAAATTCATAGGAAGTTGAATGGTCATGAGGGTAGTCCAAGAGTCACAAGGGTCAAGCATCACCCTTTGCTATATTTACTCCTCCCATTGAATGAGCAAGGAATTTTCACCTTGGCTCCTCCCACATAGCCTTGAGAGTAGACAGTCAGTTCTTTGAGGAGAAAGGAGTGGATCCAATGTCCCACTACTGGGATAGTGATGTATGCTGTACATATATGTCTTGGGGAATTTTTCTTAATTCAAAAGCCTATTAAGGCCAGCACGTTTTCATGCATTTTTTGTAGATGTTTGTAAGAATAATCTTTCAGTATTTGTAATGCATGTTGGTTTCACCTGTACTAAGATAGTTGAACTACTTTGGTTGTTTTAGTACTTAGATTGTTGGGAATGTGTTGTGTTGGTTATCACCACTATCTCGTCCCTGTGGACTACTCCATGGGATACTAGAAAGACCACCTTATTTTATGGTTATAATGACTGTCACATCCGTGTGGACTACTCCATTGGGTGGTGTATGTGTTATTACCTTCACTTCAATTTTAACAACTACTGCATCTGCTGTGGACTATTTCGTTGGACACTGGACATACCATTCTTGGTTCGCGTGTGTCCCTTCCTAGGTGTTACTACCACCTCTCACTTAGAGGCTCACTTCACTCTCCTCCTTTGGAGTAAGAGAACCTAAACACAAGTTACATTATGCACTCACCAGGCACACTTACCTTGCTGTTTGAAGATACTAGCGTAACACTCTCATTTGTGACAACCAAAGCCAAGGAATATCTCTAAGTATATGGAAACCGAGCTTTATACCAGATGGGATTCCTACACCAAACAGTGTGAGGTCTAGTTGGGACTTCATATCAAGGAGATCCCCTTTGTTGACGGATTTCCAGCACCGTCAATAATATGATATTTTAATTTCCATGTTTTCATTGATATATATCTTTTAAATTTTATATAACTTTGTTTTGGAAATATTCTAAAGAAATAATGATGTTTTTTTCTATGACCTTAATCTATGAATAAACAATGACCTCATCACATATTTCCCTTTACCGCGTTAGTTATTTTCATATATACTCATTCAATCTAATTAAACTTTCAAGACCTATTTCTTAGATGATAATTATGATTTGTACATTGCTTAATTATGAGTTTATATTAAATATTTCTAGGGATTTGGATTGTCTGAGTATTTTTCTTCCATATGAATAGGACCAATATTTATACTATAACAATTTGCGTATTTTTATAATCTTTAACTGCTTACCCGTTGAACTAGTTCGAGGATTAAATTTTGGAATATTTACTATTTCGTTGAAATTGTTAGGGTTAATTAATACTTCCTTGACCGAGAATATCATTATATAGTTTTGGAAATTTCCATTTAGATTAATTCCTAACGTGGGATTTGCAAGCAACTCCAATCTAACACCGTCATCCCACATCTACCCAAGTAACTGTCCAACCAGGGTAAGGCCACTATAATGGGATTCAACCTCCTAAGTGACCTTAACAAAGTGGAATCGACAGAAATGCATCACAGAGACCTTCCACATCAGTAATAGAACTCCTGCCATCCCAATCACTCAGGTAATGAACCCTTGAGACCAGTTGAAGTTTTAGACCATTAAGCCCCCGAACACTCCATTGATATGGACATGCATGCATCGAGGAGGCTCTAGATGGTCCTAGAGCGTGGGTATTGATGTGTCTGGGGACTTTTCTCCTCAGACCTGTGCCTATGACTTTGGGATTCGTGCCACTTTTTTAGGCCCAGAGAAGAGGTCACTGCCTAGAACTTAATAACACTTTTAGAACTGAAATATAACAACAAAATAAGGATACAAATGCAGTTTCTTGAACAAAAACTTGATGCGACACCCACTAGCCATGAAAAGCATTTCGTCAAACATGTCACAAATATGTAATCTATATATTTAAACAACATATATGAGCATAGGGGTCTCAAACTTATCTTAGAATCACTAAAAATGATTCTTCCATTATATCATTAGTTGCATTATCATCGATTATGTCATAGATACATTGTTCATTCATTTACAAATCAAAACTTGAGGACAACCATACATCAACATTGTCATAATACATGCTTATAACCAACATAATAACAACAGAAATATCAAGGATACATCAAACATAGTATCCACATATAAACCAATAGATTTACACATAAGCTACCAAGGAAGAAACCTCTTATTAATGAATCAAAAAGCCAACCCGGGATGGGACTACCATGTTCCACCTGAACATAGAATGGCTGAACCAATTCTCTCTTTAGCCATTCACCCTCGTGCCATATTTCAAGCACGAATGTGGGACTCAAACCAAAATAACCAACTAGGGCATCCCAAGGCTAAACCACCTCACCCTCAACATTAGAAACCAAGATTTACAACAATCCACACAGGATCACTAGGAAAACACATTAAACATGTAATAATAGGATTTATCATGATCTCCACTAGATCACTAAGCCAAAACAAGCATGTATTCCACCAGATTTATCTACGTACACTGAGAGGAATTTTCCTGTCTCCTAGTCTCCTAGGCTTTACCGCAATCCACAGTCTAATCCATGGATCACTAGGCCTTAAACCAAGACTCCACCCTCTAGGCTTTACCATATATCCCACCATTCACAAGCAAGGATTCCTAGGCCTAATCAAAGACAACCACCTCTAGGATTTACCGTATATCCAACTATTAACCGGTCAAGGATTCCTAGGCCCACGGAGGCAGACAATACCTGGCTTTATCGCAACCCATAGTCCATCTCATGCATCACTAGGCCAATGGATTTACTATAATCCACATTCTGGTTCAGGGATCACTAGGCCATGTGTTCTTTCTTTCAGAGATCCACATCACTCAGCTTCAAACCCATCCAACAATCCATCTCAACCAAAACATGAGGACCCCATCACACCATGGCTATTCGGAAATGTAAAGGGTAGTCTGAAAACATTCTCACACATGGAAAAACCTATGCCATAACCACAAAAACCACATGCAATACCATGCATCCCAAATATAGCAAGGAAAACACACATGCAAATCAATAACTGTAAAGAATTATGTTGTAGCTGCTTGATCCTACTCTTCCTTACTTGCTCCTTCCTTCCTCTTGCCTTCTTTTCATTTCTTGTTCCACTGGAAAAATGTGCCAATGCAACTCTAAGTGTCCAAGAGTGTGAGAGAGAGAGAGAGAGAGAGAGAATAATGAGAGAGTTCCAAAGATGAACTGACAAAAGGTACCAAATGATCCTCAAAATCCTTTTTATTAATTAGGCCTCTATTTTCTTCATTTTCCATTATTTTCCTTCATTTTCCTCCTCAATGCAACCTGTGACCTTTCACCTTCCTTTTCTCCTAATTTCCATTATTTTCATAAATGAATATGCCAAAAATGCCATTTTTCCTTTCCAAAGACTTAACCATTGACTTTGCCAAATTCCTTAGCCATAATAAACCAAATGAACACCCACACTAGGATGTTTTTTCCAACATTTAGCTTGGAATAAGCGCCCCTTCATCTATGGTTATTTTGTTTTCCTTTATTAAATTTTATTACATGAAATTTTCACCAGGGTTGTTACAGAACCCTCCCCCTTGGGGGACACCTTCCTCGGTGTTCAACCACACCTATACCTCAGCAAAATCACTGAAAATCAAACATACTTACCATGGAGCTTTATAACATAGCTCGATGCAATACTTACAATGATCATCTTGTTGAAAAACAAACCAACATGACAACATAACAACATAATAACATGACACGCATACCGCTTATTGAAGCTTTATAGCTTAGCTCATGGTGGTATTTACATCCACATACATATATACATATACCAATCACCGAAACATGTAGCAAAAACATATACCAAAACATCTCCTCAACTAATGAATAAGGAAGGATACATAGCTTGCATCTGATCTGCCATCTCCAATTGATGGGAGTATTACAACTCTTCCCATAAAATGCCTCAAACGCACTCATATTCAAAGATTCCTAATACCCATTGTTGTAAGCGAACTCTACCAGTGGAAGATACTCTTCCCACTTTCGTCACTGATGCATCATGTACATCCTTAGCATGTCCTCCAATATTCTGTTGACCCTCTCAGTCTGTCCATCTGTCTGCAGATGATAAGTTGTACTGAAGGCCAACTCTGTGCCCAAACTTGCAAACAACTCCTTCCAAAACTTGGAAGTGAACTTTGCATCCCCGTCTGACACAATATTCTTTAGAACACCATGAAATATTACCAAATATTTAATGAATAGTTGTGCTTCATTACTACCTGTGAATGTAGACTTCATTGGAATGAAGTGAGCAACCTTCATCAACCTGTCCACCACAACCATGATGGAATCATGTTGTCTCGTTTTCCTTAGAAAACATGTGATAAATTCCATGGAAATGACCTCCCATTTCCACTCTAGAATTAGAATTGGTTGTAGCAGTCCACCTAGATGCTTACACTCTACCTTCACCTGTTGACAATCCAAGCACCTAGCCATAAACTTTGCTACATCCTTCTTCAGATTCAACCAATAATAAAATTTCTTCATTGCAGTCAGTGTCTTCTAATAGCCTGGGTGACCTGAATATGGTTTCACATGAAACTCCCTCAAGATCACCTTCTTTAGCTCACTATTGTCTGGAACATATATCCTATCTCTAAACCTGACCAATCCATTTGCTCTAAGACAATAGTCCACATCCTGTGCACTTGCATCTATACATGTACCGGTACCTGTACCTATACCACCACTTGTACCTGTACCAATACCTAAACTCTGTTGCAACTTGTGCACAATCTCCATATACTTGACATCTTTCTGACTTTCCTACAAGATCCTATCCCATAAGCCTGTCCCATAGGAGCTCATAATTGCTATATGATTCACCTGTATCCACCTGCTATGCGCATCTGCAACCCTAATCTCTTTTCCCTTGATGTACCTAATCTCTAAATCAAACTCACTGATCGTGGAAAACGATCTAGATTTCTTGGAATTCAAATTCGAATGGTCAAATAGATACCTCAATCAATTGTGATCACTCATCAATACAAACCTCCTACTAAGAAGATAGTGCCTCCACATATTCAATGCATGAATGATCACTACCAACCCAAGATCATGTGTCAGATAGTTATGCTCATGTTCATTTAGTTTCCTTGACTTATAGCATACCACCTATCCTTCCTGCACAACGACTCCACCAAGTCCTCTCTTGCAAGAATTTGTACATAGTACAAATTCTTTGTCCGTATTTGCGATCTTTAACATTGGAGCATGTGTTAACAATTACTTAAGCTGCTCAAAACTGTCCTCACAGTCCTTTGTCCATTCAAAATTCTTACCTTTCCTCTGCAATGATGTAATAGGATAAGGAATCTGTGAGAAGCTCCTAATGAACCTCTTGTAATAACTTGCTAATCCTATGAAAGATCTCACCTCATATAAATTTCTAGGAGCTGCCCACTCCATTATATCTCTTACATTTTTTGGATCCACTGCTATGCCGTCCTTGGAGACAACGTGTCCCAAGTAATGTACCTCTGTCTGAAAGAAACCACACTTGCTGAGCTTAGCATACAACTGATGCTCTCTCAATAACCTCAACACTACTGCTAAATGTTTGACACGCTCTTCCTCATTTTAGATTATGCCAATATATCATCAATGAACACAATAAAAAACTTGTCCAAATAGGGATGTAACACACTATTCATCAAACACATAAAAGTAGCTGGAGCATTAGTCAAACCGAATGGAACTACAACAAACTCATAATGCCCATACTTGGTCTTGAAGGTTGTCTTGTAAATGTACTCCTCTTTAATGCATACCTGATGATATATGGATCTCAGATCAATCTTCAAGAATATTGCTTCTCCCTTTAGCTGATTAAACAAATCATCAATCCTTGGAAAAAGATACTTGTTCTTGATGGAAACTTTGTTCAACTTCCTGTAGTCAATGCAAAATCTGAGAGTACCATCCTTATTCTTTATAAACAATATCGATGCACCCCAAGGTGATACACATGTCCTAATGTATCCCTTTTCAAGCATCTCTTTTAACTGTAACTTCAACTCTACCAACTCTGGAGTGCTCATCCTATATGGTGATTTTTATGCTAGAGCTACCTCTAACACCATCTCAATAGAAAAGCCTACTTCCTTGTGAGGTGGTAACTCTGAAATATTTGTAGGAAATACATCCTACAACTACTGTAGAACTGGGTACCTGCTCAAAACATATGCATCCTTAACTTCCTTACCTTTATCACGAGAGATATGTACTACAAATAAAAAACATCATTTTCTGTGACTACACTTGGCCTACATAGTTGTCACCATCCTAACAGATGTGGATTTCTTCTTTCCCTGTAAGACTCTTGGTTTCCCATTGTCATCCACACACTCAGTGGCTTTGTCATAACAATCCACCTTGGTCCTATGAAGGTATAGTCAGTCCATACCGAATAACATACTATATGATCCCAACAGAAATATGTTAAAGTGTGTTGTTGTAGCCATGTCATTCAACTCAAATACACAAGCTCTTACCTAATTATGTACTATTTTCTTTGTACTTGTAGCCAACTGCACTAACCAAGATTCTGCATGCACTTATTTATTCAAACCACACTTATCCACCAATACATGACTAACATAACCATAATTATATCCAATGTCAATCAAAATAGAAACAACTTGATCACAAAGCTTACCACCCATCTCAATGATAGATGCCTGATGTTCTGCCTGTATGTTGTCCAACACTGTATAGATATGAGGAATTCTCTATCCAACATGCCCAACAATCTACACCTCCTATGCACTATAGGTCTGAGGCCTACCCCCAATTCTATAGACAATCTCCCTTAAGGTGTTCCTTACTGAATTTCCAACACTCCAACCATCTAGTACCATCGCTTCTATGCAACTGTTGTGATCCATGTCCTTGTCTAGTTGCACTGAACTTCTTTTGTGGTGCCACCTTTTATTTTTATTCTCCATTCTGAGGCCTTGTTATTTTTTGTTCCCATTTACCTTTACCTTTGTCTTTCCCTTTCCATCCTTGTTGAGATTCATTCTTGCACTTTGATTGTTCATAAAAATGTTTCAACTTTCCAATAACCTCCTCAAGTGACCGAGGCTCATCATACTCAATTCGATATCTAAATGCTACTGTAAAAGAAGTGAAAAATCACTGAACTTTAGCCTTCTCATCTTTAAGATACAGTACATACCTCAATAGCTCCAGGAACTTGATCGTATACTCCTCATCTATCATTGATCCCATCTTTAACTCATAGAATTCTTTGGGCTTAATGTCATAGTATCTTTTTGACAAATACTTCTTCCTGAAAAGCCTCTCGAACTCATGCCAACTTAAGTCCTTCGTCCTAATGTCTCTGACCCACTTCACATCTTCCCACCAGATATTTTCTTTACGTTTCAGGCTAAAGATAACAATTATGGCCTTCATGTTTTCTATATACTCATGCAACTCAAATAAAGTTTTCATCCCAAGTATCCAATTGTCTCCATCTTCTGGTTTCTTTAAGTCTCCATCAAAAGTAGGTGGCTTTTCTTTCTTAAATTCAAGTATCCCCTATTAATCCTCCTATGAGGGTGATAATGATGACGATCATGATGCCTATCAGAACTAGAACTAGAATAATACTTGTATCCATCACCTCTCCTATCCGAAGCATCCAAAAATATGCCATATTTAACCGTGTCATCTCTATCCGATTGGTGCCCACCATGATATCTACTTACATATGCCCCATTAGTTATGTCATCCTGCCCATGGCTGATCCGAAGTGGCCCCTGTTGCTGCAATTCTCACAAACTATGAAGAAGTATTGCAATAAACTCTGCTTGTTTCTCTTGTGCCTGCATGATTTTTTCATTGTCCACCTTACAACTCCTTATTTCTTCCTTCAAGCTTCTCAATATGTTTGCTAAATCAAAAGATTATTTAACACCGTGTTGCTCATCCAATTCATAGGGAGAATCTTTGTATTCTACCATATTGCTAGTCATTTCTGATCTCTTTCCTGCAAGGTATACTATGTCAACTAAAAAAAACCACAATAAACCAACATACCTGAGCATAATTCAGGGAGGATATCTCATCTTAAAGAGATACGAAATCTCGAAAGAACCAGGGTAAAAATACAGAGAAAGGAATCAGATCTATTCACAATCATTTTCCTCTTCTCTGTATAACAAGTCCTGATGATGAGTCTTGCTCTAGACTCGAAACGTCGACAGAAAAAAGATGAACACTGTGGATTATCCGAATTCTATCTCTCAAAAACCACTCCACAGAAACCTGCAACCAAAATTGTTGCCCTGTACGGAGGGGATATATGGAAAGAGATACGAAATCTCGAAAGAACCAGGGTAAAAATACAGAGAAAGGAATCAGATCTATTCACAATCATTTTCCTCTTCTCTGTATAACAAGTCCTGATGATGAGTCTTGCTCTAGACTCGAAACGTCGACAGAAAAAAGATGAACACTGTGGATTATCCGAATTCTATCTCTCAAAAACCACTCCACAGAAACCTGCAACCAAAATTGTTGCCCTGTACGGAGGGGATATATGGAAAGAGATACGAAATCTCGAAAGAACCAGGGTAAAAATACAGAGAAAGGAATCAGATCTATTCACAATCATTTTCCTCTTCTCTGTATAACAAGTCCTGATGATGAGTCTTGCTCTAGACTCGAAACGTCGACAGAAAAAAGATGAACACTGTGGATTATCCGAATTCTATCTCTCAAAAACCACTCCACAGAAACCTGCAACCAAAATTGTTGCCCTGTACGGAGGGGATATATGGAAAGAGATACGAAATCTCGAAAGAACCAGGGTAAAAATACAGAGAAAGGAATCAGATCTATTCACAATCATTTTCCTCTTCTCTGTATAACAAGTCCTGATGATGAGTCTTGCTCTAGACTCGAAACGTCGACAGAAAAAAGATGAACACTGTGGATTATCCGAATTCTATCTCTCAAAAACCACTCCACAGAAACCTGCAACCAAAATTGTTGCCCTGTACGGAGGGGATATATGGAAAGAGATACGAAATCTCGAAAGAACCAGGGTAAAAATACAGAGAAAGGAATCAGATCTATTCACAATCATTTTCCTCTTCTCTGTATAACAAGTCCTGATGATGAGTCTTGCTCTAGACTCAAAACGTCGACAGAAAAAAGATGAACACTGTGGATTATCCGAATTCTATCTCTCAAAAACCACTCCACAGAAACCTGCAACCAAAATTGTTGCCCTGTACGGAGGGGATATATGGAAAGAGATACGAAATCTCGAAAGAACCAGGGTAAAAATACAGAGAAAGGAATCAGATCTATTCACAATCATTTTCCTCTTCTCTGTATAACAAGTCCTGATGATGAGTCTTGCTCTAGACTCGAAACGTCGACAGAAAAAAGATGAACACTGTGGATTATCCGAATTCTATCTCTCAAAAACCACTCCACAGAAACCTGCAACCAAAATTGTTGCCCTGTACGGAGGGGATATATGGAAAGAGATACGAAATCTCGAAAGAACCAGGGTAAAAATACAGAGAAAGGAATCAGATCTATTCACAATCATTTTCCTCTTCTCTGTATAACAAGTCCTGATGATGAGTCTTGCTCTAGACTCGAAACGTCGACAGAAAAAAGATGAACACTGTGGATTATCCGAATTCTATCTCTCAAAAACCACTCCACAGAAACCTGCAACCAAAATTGTTGCCCTGTACGGAGGGGATATATGGAAAGAGATACGAAATCTCGAAAGAACCAGGGTAAAAATACAGAGAAAGGAATCAGATCTATTCACAATCATTTTCCTCTTCTCTGTATAACAAGTCCTGATGATGAGTCTTGCTCTAGACTCGAAACGTCGACAGAAAAAAGATGAACACTGTGGATTATCCGAATTCTATCTCTCAAAAACCACTCCACAGAAACCTGCAACCAAAATTGTTGCCCTGTACGGAGGGGATATATGGAAAGAGATACGAAATCTCGAAAGAACCAGGGTAAAAATACAGAGAAAGGAATCAGATCTATTCACAATCATTTTCCTCTTCTCTGTATAACAAGTCCTGATGATGAGTCTTGCTCTAGACTCGAAACGTCGACAGAAAAAAGATGAACACTGTGGATTATCCGAATTCTATCTCTCAAAAACCACTCCACAGAAACCTGCAACCAAAATTGTTGCCCTGTACGAAGGGGATATATGGAAAGAGATACGAAATCTCGAAAGAACCAGGGTAAAAATACAGAGAAAGGAATCAGATCTATTCACAATCATTTTCCTCTTCTCTGTATAACAAGTCCTGATGATGAGTCTTGCTCTAGACTCGAAACGTCGACAGAAAAAAGATGAACACTGTGGATTATCCGAATTCTATCTCTCAAAAACCACTCCACAGAAACCTGCAACCAAAATTGTTGCCCTATACGGAGGGGATATATGGAAAGAGATACGAAATCTCGAAAGAACCAGGGTAAAAATACAGAGAAAGGAATCAGATCTATTCACAATCATTTTCCTCTTCTCTGTATAACAAGTCCTGATGATGAGTCTTGCTCTAGACTCGAAACGTCGACAGAAAAAAGATGAACACTGTGGATTATCCGAATTCTATCTCTCAAAAACCACTCCACAGAAACCTGCAACCAAAATTGTTGCCCTGTACGGAGGGGATATATGGAAAGAGATACGAAATCTCGAAAGAACCAGGGTAAAAATACAGAGAAAGGAATCAGATCTATTCACAATCATTTTCCTCTTCTCTGTATAACAAGTCCTGATGATGAGTCTTGCTCTAGACTCGAAACGTCGACAGAAAAAAGATGAACACTGTGGATTATCCGAATTCTATCTCTCAAAAACCACTCCACAGAAACCTGCAACCAAAATTGTTGCCCTGTACGGAGGGGATATATGGAAAGAGATACGAAATCTCGAAAGAACCAGGGTAAAAATACAGAGAAAGGAATCAGATCTATTCACAATCATTTTCCTCTTCTCTGTATAACAAGTCCTGATGATGAGTCTTGCTCTAGACTCGAAACGTCGACAGAAAAAAGATGAACACTGTGGATTATCCGAATTCTATCTCTCAAAAACCACTCCACAGAAACCTGCAACCAAAATTGTTGCCCTGTACGGAGGGGATATATGGAAAGAGATACGAAATCTCGAAAGAACCAGGGTAAAAATACAGAGAAAGGAATCAGATCTATTCACAATCATTTTCCTCTTCTCTGTATAACAAGTCCTGATGATGAGTCTTGCTCTAGACTCGAAACGTCGACAGAAAAAAGATGAACACTGTGGATTATCCGAATTCTATCTCTCAAAAACCACTCCACAGAAACCTGCAACCAAAATTGTTGCCCTGTACGGAGGGGATATATGGAAAGAGATACGAAATCTCGAAAGAACCAGGGTAAAAATACAGAGAAAGGAATCAGATCTATTCACAATCATTTTCCTCTTCTCTGTATAACAAGTCCTGATGATGAGTCTTGCTCTAGACTCGAAACGTCGACAGAAAAAAGATGAACACTGTGGATTATCCGAATTCTATCTCTCAAAAACCACTCCACAGAAACCTGCAACCAAAATTGTTGCCCTGTACGGAGGGGATATATGGAAAGAGATACGAAATCTCGAAAGAACCAGGGTAAAAATACAGAGAAAGGAATCAGATCTATTCACAATCATTTTCCTCTTCTCTGTATAACAAGTCCTGATGATGAGTCTTGCTCTAGACTCGAAACGTCGACAGAAAAAAGATGAACACTGTGGATTATCCGAATTCTATCTCTCAAAAACCACTCCACAGAAACCTGCAACCAAAATTGTTGCCCTGTACGGAGGGGATATATGGAAAGAGATACGAAATCTCGAAAGAACCAGGGTAAAAATACAGAGAAAGGAATCAGATCTATTCACAATCATTTTCCTCTTCTCTGTATAACAAGTCCTGATGATGAGTCTTGCTCTAGACTCGAAACGTCGACAGAAAAAAGATGAACACTGTGGATTATCCGAATTCTATCTCTCAAAAACCACTCCACAGAAACCTGCAACCAAAATTGTTGCCCTGTACGGAGGGGATATATGGAAAGAGATACGAAATCTCGAAAGAACCAGGGTAAAAATACAGAGAAAGGAATCAGATCTATTCACAATCATTTTCCTCTTCTCTGTATAACAAGTCCTGATGATGAGTCTTGCTCTAGACTCGAAACGTCGACAGAAAAAAGATGAACACTGTGGATTATCCGAATTCTATCTCTCAAAAACCACTCCACAGAAACCTGCAACCAAAATTGTTGCCCTGTACGGAGGGGATATATGGAAAGAGATACGAAATCTCGAAAGAACCAGGGTAAAAATACAGAGAAAGGAATCAGATCTATTCACAATCATTTTCCTCTTCTCTGTATAACAAGTCCCGATGATGAGTCTTGCTCTAGACTCGAAACGTCGACAGAAAAAAGATGAACACTGTGGATTATCCGAATTCTATCTCTCAAAAACCACTCCACAGAAACCTGCAACCAAAATTGTTGCCCTGTACGGAGGGGATATATGGAAAGAGATACGAAATCTCGAAAGAACCAGGGTAAAAATACAGAGAAAGGAATCAGATCTATTCACAATCATTTTCCTCTTCTCTGTATAACAAGTCCTGATGATGAGTCTTGCTCTAGACTCGAAACGTCGACAGAAAAAAGATGAACACTGTGGATTATCCGAATTCTATCTCTCAAAAACCACTCCACAGAAACCTACAATCCAAAATTGTTGCCCTGTACGGAGGGGATATATGGAAAGAGATACGAAATCTCGAAAGAACCAGGGTAAAAATACAGAGAAAGGAATCAGATCTATTCACAATCATTTTCCTCTTCTCTGTATAACAAGTCCTGATGATGAGTCTTGCTCTAGACTCGAAACGTCGACAGAAAAAAGATGAACACTGTGGATTATCCGAATTCTATCTCTCAAAAACCACTCCACAGAAACCTGCAATCCAAAATTGTTGCCCTGTACGGAGGGGATATATGGAAAGAGATACGAAATCTCGAAAGAACCAGGGTAAAAATACAGATAAAGGAATCAGATCTATTCACAATCATTTTCCTCTTCTCTGTATAACAAGTCCTGATGATGAGTCTTGCTCTAGACTCGAAACGTCGACAGAAAAAAGATGAACACTGTGGATTATCCGAATTCTATCTCTCAAAAACCACTCCACAGAAACCTGCAATCCAAAATTGTTGCCCTGTATGGAGGGGATATATGGAAAGAGATACGAAATCTCGAAAGAACCAGGGTAAAAATACAGAGAAAGGAATCAGATCTATTCACAATCATTTTCCTCTTCTCTGTATAACAAGTCCTGATGATGAGTCTTGCTCTAGACTCGAAACGTCGACAGAAAAAAGATGAACACTGTGGATTATCCGAATTCTATCTCTCAAAAACCACTCCACAGAAACCTGCAATCCAAAATTGTTGCCCTGTACGGAGGGGATATATGGAAAGAGATACGAAATCTCGAAAGAACCAGGGTAAAAATACAGAGAAAGGAATCAGATCTATTCACAATCATTTTCCTCTTCTCTGTATAACAAGTCCTGATGATGAGTCTTGCTCTAGACTCGAAACGTCGACAGAAAAAAGATGAACACTGTGGATTATCCGAATTCTATCTCTCAAAATAGTACATGTATAACATAATCATAATATCATATATACATATAACAAATAGGTGTATCAACACATAAACATCATTCTAGATAGAGTCTAGTCATTAATGTGTGATCATATCAACTACGCATACCATGACCTCAAGCATGAAAAAAATAACCATACCAATGTACACTGACAATAAGCAAAACCTGTAACCAATCATACACTCATGACGACACACTTCACAACAACAACATCCTTTTTACCATGGTGACATCACTACAACCATGACCGACACCATGCATATGCAACAATTTTATAGACTACAAGGATGAATAACACACATGCAACTGACATGAATACATGACCACACACATCGCCCATCCAGGACAAGGGTGAACCATGCTCTGATACCACTCTATAACACCCTCATCCCACATCTACCCAAGTAACCTACGAACTGGGGTAAATATGCAATGGGAGGCCACTATAATGGGATTCATCCTCCTATGTGACCTTAAGGAAGTGGAATCGATGGAAACACACCACACATACCTTCCACATCAACAAAAGAACTGCCAAGAGCCATCCCAACCACTTAGGTAACTTGCCCCTGAGACCAACTGAAATTTTAGACCATTAAACCCTCATACGCTCCCTTGATATGGACATACATGCGTCCATTAGGCTCCACATGCTCCCACAACATGGGTATGCATGCATTTGGGGAATTTTCTCCTCAGACCTGTGCTTGTGACTCCAGGATTTGTGCCACTTTTTCAGGCCAAGAGCCTAGGTCACTGCCCATAACTCAATGAAACTTTCATGAATGAAAGATAACAACAAAATAAGGATACAAATGCAATTACTTGATCAAGGACTTGACTAAACCCTTATTAGCCATGACAGACTTTTAGTCAAACTTGTCACAAATATGTAATCTATAGGTTTAAACAACATATTTGAGCATAGGGGTCTCATACATATATGAGAATCACTAAGAAACATTGTTCCGTTATATCATTAACCGCATTATCATCTATTAGGTCATAAATACATTGTTCATTCATTTACAAGTAAAAACATGAGGATAGCCATACATCAACGCTGTCATAATACATGATTTTAACTAGCATAATAACAACATAAATATTTCCATTAGCCACAGAATCCATATATAAACCAATACATTTACACATAAAATGCCAAGGAAAGAACCTCTTATTAATGATTGTAAAAGTCAACCCAGGATGGGACTACCACGTTCCACCTCACCATAGAATGGCTGAGCCAATTCTCTCTTCATCCATTCACCCCCGTGCCATATTCCAAGCATGAATGTGGGACTCAAACAAAAAGAATCAGCCAGGGCATCTCAAGGCTAAACCACCTCACCCTCATCAATAGAAACTAGGATTTACCACAATCCACATTGGATCACTAGGCCAACACAATAAACATGTAATAACAAACTTTACCATGATCTCCACTAGATCACTAGACCAAAATAAGCATGGATTCCACCTGATTTCTCCACCTACACCATGAGGAATTTTCCTATCTCCTAGTCTCTTAGGATTTACCACAATCCACAATCTGATCCAGGGATCACTATGCCCTAAACCGAGACTCCACCCTATAGGATTTACCATATATCCTGCAATTCACCAGAAAGGATTCCTAAGCCTAATCAAGGGAAACCATATCTAGGATTTACCATATATCCCGCCATTAATCAGTTGAGGATTCCTAGGCCCACTGAGGCGCACAATACCCAGATTTACCACAATCCATAATCTGGTTTAGGGGTCACTAGGCCGGTGGCTTTACCATAATCCATAGTCTAGTTTAGGGATCACTAGGCCATGTGTTCTTTCTTTCGGAGATCCACCTCACTTAGCTTCGAATCCATCCGATAATCCAGCTCAACCAAAACATGAGAACCCCATCACACCATGGCTATCTGGAAATGGTAAGGCCAGGATAAAAACACTGTCACCCCTGGAAAAACCCATGCCATAACAACAAAGAATAACATGCAATACCATGCATGCCAAATCTAGCAAGGAAAACATACATGCAAATCAATATCAGCAAAGAATCCTACGTAGATGCATGATCCTACCCTTACTTTCTTGCTCCCTCCTTCCTCTTTCCTACTTTTCCTTTCTTGATCCACTTCCAAAGTGCACCAAGAAAACTCTAAGAGTCCAAGAGGGAGAGAGAGAGAAAGAGAATAATGAGGGAGCTCGAAAATTGACGACAAAAGGTACCAACTAATCATCAAAAGCCTTTTTATCAATTAGGCCTCTATTTTATTAATTTTCCATTATTTTCCTTCATTTTCCTCCTCACATACAACCTATGACCTTTCACCTTCGTTTTCTCCCAATTTCCATTATTTTCACAAATAAATGCGCCAAAAATGCCAATTTTCCTTTCTGAAGCCTTAACCATTTCCTTAGCCATAATAAACCAAATGAAAACCCACCTTAGGATTTCTTGCCCATCATTCAACTTGGAATAAGTGTCCCTTCAACCGTGATTATTATTTTTTCCTTTATTAACTTTTATTACATGAAATTTTCACTAGGGTTGATACATCCAAATTACTCTGTTTTTGTTTAAAAGATTGGATGCTTGCATTATTTTAGTTTTTTTCCTTTTACTATATCACATTAGTAATCATCTATATTCCAAATTATAATTGGTTTTATAATTAAGATTTAGTATTTAGTTTTCATTTTAAATACTAAGCATTGTACAAAGTGAATATCATTCATTCTTTATTTATTACCAGTCACATAAGTTTTTGGTCTTTGTATCATATTTCTTACATAATTTTGTACCATTTATTGTATTATAGTATTGTATATTAATACATAATTACTAAATATATTCTTGTATTATATTATATTAACTATTTAACCTGTTGATTAGGAATATTAACAATAGTCTTAGGCTCATGCATATATAACGTAGATAACTTAAGGATTCCAAATCGTCTTTTCTTCGTAGGGGGAAGAGATCTATAGGCCAACGTAGCCTTTAAACCCATCGAAAGTGGCTATTCAAACAAGTTCAGCTATTTAAAGAGCCTTGGTCAAGGTCATATCCTCTTTGTTGACAAAAGGTCCAGAAGCTCATGCCAACGATATGTTAATCGATAAACAACTACACTAATTCTTCGGTTACAAGAAACGTGGAAGCGCATAGGAAGCTAAGTAAATGTCCCACTAATGTTTATAGGTAATTATTGATTCTATTGCTATATGGTTTGATGTGTGTTATCACTCAAAAGTTTTCCCTAGAATTTATTAAAGAAGGAATAATCCGAGGTAACCAAAAGCCAAATATTTTAGACTCAGGTTCTAGCCAACCTAAGTCCAGAGAGGGCTCTCTCTTTATAATTTAACTTTGTTTTTTATTAGATTTTAGGCTTGTTCTTAGTGTTCATGAGGATTTTGATTTTGATTGAAAGTTTGGTGGTGGAATTCTTGGAACATATGGATAGAGCTAGGTCTTTAAGACATTGGGCTATGGAGTCAATCAAACGATAGCTTAACTGGACCAAATCATTAAAGGGATTGTTCACAGGGTAAGCTAGCAAAGAAAATGACAAATGTTCAAAGGGATGATGGATGGAATGATTCTAACTAGGGTAAATGGGCAATGAATAATCCTTAGACCAGGATCAGAATGAGGAACAGAAGGTGATCATCAACAAAGGGCAATTAAGAATTCTTTGCTACATAGGCACAGGGAGAAACTACGAAAGTAAGGGAGCATTTAAGAATTCTCTAACTAAGATAGTTTAGCATAAAACATTAAGAAGGTAAACAATCAAGACAGAGTGCATTAAAGCAAGTTCTGAAATATCATTCTTAGTTTACCATTCAGATTCCATAGAAACACATATGATTATTAATAAACATAAGGAAAAAGAATAATACACATGAGAGAATACTTATATGATTTCCGCTTTACAGAAGAATCCTGTAAAATGTATGAACTTTATTCCATGATCCAGCATGCCAATCTAGTCTTGATACAATAGCACTATGATTTTAGACACCAGTCTATAGAAATGTCTTTGAATCCACCCTAAATACTTCGAAATGGGAAGTATTTATACAAAAAAATATTACAAAATATCTCATAACAATTTGAGATTTAATTAAGGAAATAAAAATATCTTCAAGCATGAAGATAGAGAAGGATGGAAAACTGCAACATGCTATCCCTCTTATTGTGGTAGTGCTGGGTGTTGCAGTTGAACTTGAGCCCTTTTAGGTTGGCTGATACGTGTACGCTAGAATCATCTTTGTCTTTAGTTTTTAATTGATACTATTTAACTTGTTACTCTTTGAGCCAGTTTACCTGTTTCATCTGGCTGCCATTTAGATTTACTTTGGTAACTTATAGTAAATCTATCATCTTTTCCCACCATTCATCTTCAGGTAATTTTAATTTGAGCATCCTTCTATATATCTCATCCGCCTTAGTGTTTTTGGAAAATTTTGGCTTGATGAAAAAAAGATGTTTCACTTCATGCTCTAGGAAAAATAGATTTTCTAAAGTATCATACAATACTTTCCCTGTTGGCAATGCTTTGATTTCTGAAGTGCTTGCCTGTTCCTTAGATAATTTATTTAATCTGTCAACATAGTCCAATTGGGTCATAAGTTTGTCATGGATGACCATGGTACTTGGAAGGCCTTTCTCCCTCAAAATTTTAAATTTTGCCATGAATCCGTCAATGCCAACCTGCATGTTATGGCATTTTTCGTCCAGTTTAATCATAAGGTTTCTTTTAGAAAGAGCCTTTTTGGTTTCAATGATGGCTTCAATTCTATCCTCCAAAACAAGCTCATTTAGTTCATGCCTATTATTTCTATTCAAGAAATGGATGCCTCAGGCTAGTCTCCTAGGTCTTCCTTTATCTTTTGAATTGCTTCAGTGGCCACCTTCACCAGTTCTGTTTGCTCAAAATTACTTGAATTAATGGCCAAATATCATTGACAGAGTCAATGATATTGGCCTAGAGCATTTCCTTAGTCTGTCCTAGTGGCTTTTGTAAAATTAGGTCCTTCTCTAGGACCTTAATCTTCTCACCCATCCTTAGGGCTTTTTGTGTTTCTTCTTTCTTTTGTATTTGGGCAAGCTTGCAGTCAGTTTCTAGGCTTTCCACTTTCTCCTTAAGTCTCTTAAGCTCTGTTTCCTAGATGGACATTTCCTCCATGGATTTCACTAACTCTATTGTCTTTTCTATTGAGGTACTGGCTGTTGTAGACTCAATTGTGACTGGCAGTGCTGTGACAGGTGGATCTGTTGGTGCCAAGGATGCTGCCAATGTTGAGGGAACTATAGTTGTTACTGTGGGAATGAAAACTGTGGAAGTGGTGGCTTGTTCACTTTGTTTGGACTGAATCAATGTGTCCAATTCTTTCTCTGTTTCTTTCAACTGGTCATTTAGCTTGAGGACCAAGTCCATAAGCTCCTCTTCTCCCTTTTGGATCTCGAGGACCTCTGTTGTTTGTGGGTGATGCAGTGGTGGAATCTTAAGCTGCTTTTTCAAAGCAACTATGTCATCATTTTTCTTCTTTATCAGCCTTTTTGTTTCCTTCACATCTTTGGGATCATGTCCCAACTCAATGATTGAGTCCTCTAAGGACTTAATTCTGGTGTCCTTTGCCTATGAAGAGGCCTTTTCCAATTGGAATTGAGCTGATATGTTATCTAGGGAATTCTACAATTGGTGAGTTGTGATGGCTTTCCCTGTCAAGGTGGAGTAAATCATATCCCATGTCTGTTTGTGCAACTCAATCTGGTCAATAGGATGTATGTCCTTTGCTAGTACTTCAAAGTTTATCTTTTTATAGTCAACTGCTGATCTTGGTTTCTGTGTAGTGGGCTTCATGAATGTCATTTGCATTTTGCCTTCTTTCACATCACAGGTTGACATAAGCCTTGTCTAATTGGTAGGTTCCATCTTTAAGTATTGTGAGTAAGTCTAGGCTTTTAGCCTCTCATTCCTGGCTTTGATGTCCTTGTACCTTTATCTAATATCTTGATCTTTGTCTGTTTTCATCCTAAATGAGGACACTTCAACAATCTATTGCCTTTCCAACATTTGAGTATGAGATGTGGAAGGTTTTGGTGTGCCCCCAGAAGGAGTGGCAGGCCTACTTCTTTCTTTCTCTGTACTGGTGGCCCCAACAGTTTCTTCTGTGAATTCCCGTTCTAACACAGGATTTAATCTTTGCCTTTTGACTAGGATGGTTTTTGCATATGTTTGTATAGTTGCTCCGCCTCATGTAGTGGCCTCCTCCCTATTCCTTTTCAGGCTTTCGTCCTCATTTAGAGGAGTTTACAAGTTAGGGGGAGTACTCATAGTGGGTTGCTATATACCTGTTTGACCTAATTCCTCTGATAGCTTTGGCTGCTCTGATTCTTCTTACACCTGAGATTCTTCTTTTATATGAGATTCATTTTGTACCTGTGATGTTGTTTGAACTTGAGATTCTCCTGGAACCTGCAAGAAAGAACCTTCATCAAGCCTTTTCTCTAAATCAATTAGAGCATTTTCAACTTCTACTTCAGTGTTATCCCTGTCTATTAAAGTATTCTCCACCCATTCCAATTGGTTTGCATATTTCTCTATCTCAGGGATTCAGTGGTGAATGTAGGGAGCTATCATGATTTTCTATCTTCTATTGCATATGAAGTCACAAGGGTCATATTTTCACAGGAAGCTTTGTTTTAGTTTGAGTCTCTAAAGGATTTCTTCTGCTTCTTGCACAACTTCTCTGCTATTACATACAAAGGGGCCTAGTTGATCCTTGATTCTGAGCTGGGCCTTCTTTTTGGCCTCGAGAAATGCACCTCATCTGAGTTGATTATTTGCCTATAGTACTCCAGAGCAAATAATCTCAATGGGAGGTATCTCGGTAACTTATATGGGGCCAACTCACAACCATAGATCCTAATTTATGTGTGATTTTGCTACAAGTACCAATCTCCCACTTTGTGTTGTTTTGACAGCTGCACGATCCTCCTGATATCTAAATTGATTCTTGGAGTAGGACTTCCTAACAGCATGGTCACTACTAGATTTACAAAAAGATCAATGAAATCTGTGTATGGATATGGGGAATCATGCTTATGTATCAAAGGAGTCCAAAAAATTACTGACCTAGGATGACCTTTAGTGTCAAGCTTTTGGAGAGTGAAAGGGAACTTGTCAGCTTGGTAGTATAAGAAAAGGTGGTACAAAACTAAAGAATACTTAAGCACTCTTTCATTACAAATTCTTAGGAATTGTTCATGCATCTTATTAGCTATGAACTTGGCATAATCATACATGACAGTAGGAGGCTATCCTGGAGTGAATATGGACATGAAGGCTAAGACGATTTCATCTATGTACTCATTAGTAGTATAGCCTAGGACACTAGATATAATTGACACAATGTCTTGGCCAAGTTGAGAAAATATGGTCCACATATATGGGGGAGGATCCTTTGGAATATGTTTTACTTCTATAATAAAAGTCTAGAATAATTCAGCAAGTTTGGCAGTGGTGAGCTTGGGGAATTTGTCCAACAGGTCTCCAATGGAAATAAGGGTTTGATTTTGTCCTGGTTGTAGCTGCAACATTTCATTGGTTGACTCAGTAGTAATGGTGAAAAGTATGGTATGATTAGGGGACATAACTGCTCTTTGATTGGGAATACAGTTTGCATGGAACTAATGGACAATCTCTGGAAAGATGTGCACCTCAGTGAATTGATACTTGCGAAATTTACACTCCCAAAGACCTATTTTATCAACATGGTTTAAGTATTGGTCTTTGTATCGGTAGTATAACTTGAGTGGGCATTCATGGACAAAGGTGTCCTTAATTTGGAAGTCTTTATCAGCAAGGGGAACATGATCCAAGTCCAGGTGAGGAGTGGAAATTGATCTAATGTCCATAGCAATTAGGGTGGCCATTCTCAGTTCTTGTGGATTTGAGAATGGGGGACAAAAATTACAGTTTCTTGAGGGTAATGGGGTTTTAGTGCAGAGTAGGTTGGGGCAGCTTCAAGTTCCTTTCAATTAATCTTTCTTTTAATTTTTAAGAAACTGAGTAATTTGTCCAGAATTTTAGACAAGGTTTTTTCAGCAGATTTTGGTCTAAATACCTGGAATTTTGAGGAAAATGGGTTTTGAACAGGTTGACTGGCAACTGCAAATGGTCGAAGACGTTCAGTGTTGGCTGGAAGGTGAACTGAATGTTCAATGGCATCTTTAGGGTGGCGAGTGGATGTAGATGGCAACTTCGATGTTTGCAGGCATGTGCATGGCAGTTTCAGTTGAATTCACGATAAAAGAAATGATTTCGAGGTTTTGGCTTTATGTGTAAAGTCAACTTTTTGGCGGGTAATGTGAATAGTGACAGTTTTGACGTTTAGCAGAGGGGCGGTAAGCGGTTTCCATCGCATCGCTTTTGGGTGCCTAGCGGTATTGGGAGGATGGCATCTGATTCCATTCATTGAGCGCCACGTCGCTTCGGGGGCCCAGTGGAAAACAACCCATTTCAGGCGGGTAAAGTTCAAATTTCGGGGCTGCTCGATATGGTTAATAGCTATTGGATCAAATGGGAGGCAATCACATGGTGATAGGGCGTGGGAGTTGTACGGAGGGTAATGGAGGGGCTCGAATGATGTTTAAGCATGGCAGGATTTAACTAAATGATGGATTAAGGTGGGGTTAGGGCGTCGGGGTCATTAACGAAAGGTTAAATTTTAATTAATCGCAGATCGATTAATTACATGAGTCATCGGGGTTTGGGGAAAAGTATAGTTTATATTTAAACTGGGCTAGGGATATTAAATTAAAGGGTTTTAATATAACTATACGGGAAAGGGTTTTTTCTTTGGGAATTAATATATATAAATGTTAGAAATTAATATGAGAATGGCGGAAATGAAATTGCGCTAAGTATAATGAATTCTTTGCGTTTGTTTGCTTTTAGCATACATACATCATAACTTAGGCTAAAAAGTATTTTTGGGGTTTTTTGAGGAAAGGGGTTTTTTTCATGGGGTTGATCACTTTTCCTAGGACAACAAGGTTTTATCCTTAGGAAAAGGGGTTTATTAGTGGAAAATGAATGAATTGAAGGGGATGAATGTTTATGAGGGGATTTTAGTATGTAAGATCTATAAGTCATTGGGCCGAGGGTTTAGTCGCTCCAGAAGTCAAAGAAATGCTCTGAGCCCCTTTGACTTTAGATTTTGGGTACTTCAAATTTATTGTGGGAAATTAGTTAAGTAAAGGGTGAAATGAGTGAGGGGAAATTAATTAATTTGAATTTGTGAAATTTATGCGAGTCCCATTTCTCATTCAAACTTATACCTTTCATGATGAGGGTGATAAATGTGCTTTTGCCTAATAATCATCACAATTCCGCAACCTTTCTTTTACTTACCCATCTACTCATCCTACCATTTTTACTTCTCTTTATTAGGGTGCATTTAAGCTAGCAAACCCTTATCAAATATTTTATTTTTTTTACAATGGTAATCTAGCTAAATCTAACCTTATTACATCCAAGGGTTCATATTAAATAGTTGAGCTCCTTTTTATTTACTCTACCTAAACTACTTATCTGCCAAGATTACACTGTTTGGTCAGATTTTTATTTCTCTATCTATAAACATGACATTGAAACATGAAATAGCCAAGTTTAAACATTTTGACTATCATGGATTTTGGCATAGGTTACAAACTACACACAATCATTTATTCTGCATGAAAACTAAATAGTAGTGGCATTTTGACTAGCACACTTTCATGGTCTTTTTTCTTTTCTTGGGGTTCATATTTTTTCTCTTTTTTGACCTTTTATTATTTTTGTCCTTTGATTTTTCTTTTAGGACATACCCTCTTTACATTTTTTAATTTTTTGAATATGGAAAACATTTGCAAAAAGCAAAGGTATGTACATATTATAGGTTTAACCTCAGTCATTCAAAAATTATGACTCCTATTGGTATAGGAACCTAAAAGTGGCTCCACTTGGGGATGGCATTTCCTGGTGAAATGTCAAGAACTTGTAGATCAATGGCCTTCTGAATTGCTATGATGTTCTTCTGAAACATTTTCCCTTTCACTTTATTTCCTTATTTCTATTTATGACAGTAAAACCTTTGAAGCTTGGGGCCTTCTCTTCGGGCTTCAACTCCAAAAATTCACTATCTAATTAACTCTAAACTTTTGAAAAAATAAAATATGTACAAGTGATTAGTGAAATTCGTAGCTAGGTTCAATGTAGTGTTTAAGCATTCGACCATTAACTGGTCCTCCTTCTACTTCTGTGCCATCCATTTCTCTAAGGAAGAAAGCATTATTACCTCTGAATGCATAGATGATATATGGGCCTTTCCATAGAAAATCAAATTGCCCATGTTTACATTTATCCTCTCTTCTTGAGTCCCATTTCAAAACTTTATCTCCTAGGTAAAAATCTTCTACCTTAGTCCTTTTGTCAAAAGCCTTCTTGATCGTTTCCTGCACAACTTGAGATCTTATATACACTTCTTCCCTGGTTTGTTGTAAATGAATTGTTTGGTCTTTGGATGTCATTTGATTCAACCTACAATTCTTGGAGCAACTTCATCATTGGTGTTCCCAAAGAAGAAGGGAAAATAGCCTCCATTCCATAAACTAGTTGATAAGGACACAAGCCATTCACTAGCTTCTTGTTATCCTCCAACACTTTTTTAATGATATTCACTAAACTCTTGTTGGAGGACTCTGCTAGTCCATTCCCTTGAGGATAATAAGTTGTGGAGTGACCAATGGTTATATGATACTTATTATAGAAATCAATCATTCTTCTGGATTTGAAAGCTGCCTCATTATCAATGATGATTCTGGTTTGGCACCCAAATCTAGATAGGATGTTGGATTCAAGGAAGGTTATTATAACTATGTCAGTGGCTTGCCTTGATGGTATGGCTTCTATCCATTCAGTAAAATAATCTGTAGCAGTGAGAATCCATTTATGTTGGGCAGAGGAAGGTGGATGGATTTCACCGATGAAGTCAAGGCCCCACTGTTGAAATGGTGCTTCAACAGATATTGGTTTCAAGGGTAAGGGTAAAAGTTTTTTCTTTCCTTCAAAAATATGACATTTATGACATGAGGTTACAAATTTCTTTACATCAAAAAACAAAGTGGGCCAATAGAAAATGGCTCTAAGAATCTTGTTGGCAATGGTTTTCCAGTAAATATGTCCCCCACAGTCACCTGCATGAAACTCTTGTAACACCTTGTCAGATTCTTCTTTTAATAAACAGTTAAGAAGGATACCTTCATGATTCCTCCAAAACAAAGCATTGTCAATTATGCAAAACTTTAAAGATTTCATTTTTAAAAACCTGCTTTTAGTCCTGAATAATTCAGGAGGAGCTTGTAGATTTTGTAAAACATATATAATGTCAACATACCATGGTGATTCAATAAAGGCCTGGCTGATTGGTGGAGTCGCCATCTCCTCTTTAATATCCATTTCTACAATAAAATTTATGTCTAAGGCCTGACAGTTCGATTCAGCCATGAGCTTGGCTAAACCTTGGCCTTTGATTAAATTTGTAGGTTTGATTTTTAGGTCATATTCTAATATAGTAGTTATACACTTCCCTCTCTTTCCATATGGACGATCCTGTGTTAGGATGTCTTTGACTACAACATTGGGAACATAGGCTATTACATGAGAATATAGAATGTAAACTATGAAATCTTTGATAGCTTTGACTAAAGCAAAAGCTTGCTTTTCCATTATATTATACTTTAAATGGGAATTCCTCATGGCTTTGCTAAAAAAGGTAATAGGTTGTTCATAACCCTCATCATTCTTCTAGAGTAGGACTGTAGCAATTGTGTGTTCTGAGGAAAAATAGAATATAATGAAATCCCTATCAAACTTTGGATTGATCAAAACTGGTGTTTGTGTTAAGGCTAGCTTAATATCTTTAAAAGACATTTTAGCCTCAATTGTCCATTTAATAGTCGAATCTTTCTTCAGCATGTTATTTAATAATCTAATTAGTTCTGCTAAGTTTGAAATAAATCTTCCAAGAAAGTTAATTTTACCTAAAAAGGCTTGTAGTTCTATGATGTTCCTAGGGTGTTGTATCTGTAAGATGGCTTCAATTCTTGCAGGATCTATTCGGATACCATATTTGGAGATTATGTGGCCTAACAATTTTCCCTCTTCCAACCCAAATAGAGATTTTTTAGGATTCAAAGAAATTCCATACTTTCTACACTTGATGAAGACCTGCCTTAGATTATCTAAGTGTTGTTTACCAGAATTCAAGAATACAATGATATCATCTAAGTATATTACCAGGAAGTCATGGATTTCGTTAGCAAAAGATGTATCCATAGCTCTTTGAAAAGTGGCCTCTTCATTCTTTAATCCAAAAGTCATCTTCACATACATGAATGTGCCCCAAGGAGTAGTGAATGCAATTTTTTCCTGGTCATCTGGGTGGACTAAAATTTGATTGTAACCAAAAAACCCATCCAACAATGAGATTCTGGTAACCTACTACCCTTTGTAATATGTGATCCATTTTGGGGAGAGGGTAGTTGTCCTTGAGTGAAACTTTATTAAGATTCCTAATGTCAACACACAATATAATCTCACTAGTCTTTTTCCTTGTGGGCACCAAATTTGAAATCCAATCAGAGAATCTAATTGGTGCTATTATCTTGGCTTCGTACATTCTTCTGATTTCCTTTTCAATAGAAGGCAATAGAATAGGATTAATCCTCCTAAGGTTCTATCTAAAAGGTTTCTGGTTTTCTTTTATAGGGATAGTGTGTTGTATTATGCTGGTGTCATAGGACTTGAGGTCCTCATAACTCCAAGCAAAGACATCTTGTAATTCCTTTAGCAGTTCCATGTATCTCACTTTTTCAGTAGGAGGTAAAGACTTTGAAAGTTTTATCAATTTTGGATCTTCCTCAGTTCCTATGTTACACTCCTCTATGTCAGATTTCAAGGGTTCCATTTTTGGTTTTCTAGGGACATCATTTGAATCAAACAAGTCTTCCAAAGGAGTTAATCCTTTGGGCAAAAAGTTGTCTTTGAGATTAATGATTTCAGAGTCTTCGTCAATTATCTCATCAATTTCAACTTGCTTTAGGTTTTATACTTCTGGTTTAGTAAATTTAGTGGGATGAAATCTTTCTATCTCTTCATATTCTAATTTGTTAATTTCTATTTTATCTGTAAAATAAATATCTAATTTTATGTCAATATTTATGTTGCTATTTACAATTCTTCCTCTAAAGTTAAAAAATTGTTTATTTGTCGATCATTAGCAAATACTTGCCAGTTTTTCAAGTTGTCTGGGATAGTAGGTCTGTGCCTAACCTCAGTAGTGTATTGATGGTTAGGTTGAAATGATAACTTACAAGTGTTGGAAAACATTGCTAAACTATGAGCCTACATGTTATGTTTCCTTGGAATGACCGCAAGCTTAGTTTCTAGAAAAGTATTCAATATTTCTACAATTGTTCCTCTATAAAAACTTAACCTAGGATCTCTGGTCATATATACAACATTGATTTTTTTAATAACCAGCTCAGAATCTCCCATAATGGAAACTCTTATAGCTCCTAACCTTTTAACCAATTTGAGACCTAAAAGAAGTGCTTCATACTCAACCATGTTGTTAGTGAATTTGAAGTTTAGCCTGTAAGCATGACCCTCTGAGTGATCATTTTCTAAATTGTATATCCACACCCCTGCTCCTGCTCCTAATTTGTTCACTGATCCATCAAATTCAAGATGCCATAATATTTTATGTTCGTAATTCGTACTATCTGGGGGGACAAAATCTTCATTGTTTAAGGTGTTTTGATTTTTTTTCATCTGAAAATTCTTGAATTTGGACAGTTTGATTTTCAGCTGTAATTGCAATTTCTTTTGGTTCTGAAATAATGTTGTTAGAAGTATTTTCTTGGTTTGGTTCAGCATTGTACATAATGAAAGAATCAATGTCAGAATGCATGGAATATATAGGAAAGTTTTGAGGCCTCTCCTGGCTACTCACTACATACTTCATAAGGGTCTCTCTATACAGTTTTTTAGGATTTCCAAAGACTGAATTATGGCATATGACATGTAAAGTTGCAAAGATCCTTGGAGTTTATCCCCCCATGATCTAGACAACATCATACCATATTTAGGTGGTATATCAACAACAACTATGTCCGTTAGAATGGTTTTAGCATGTTATTGTACTAGGGAAACACACAGGTCTTTGATTAGTCCTAGGCACTTTACTTGACTTGGATCAAATGAAAATAGGTCTTTGTAAGGCCTAGTGATATCCAAGTTCAATTTCTCCATAACATATTTAGGCATTAGATTGTGTGAAGCCCTGGAGTATAGAATAGCATTGTGTAGGATTTTATTGTGAATGTTAAGGCTAATGTAAAAGGGTGGTATCCCTCCTTCCACTGGTTTTCCATTAACATCAGGACCGAAAATGAGTTCAGGTTGATCATCAAACGAGTTAACAGAATGTTCATTCTCAACGAAGTTTAAAGATTTGCTTATTTGAGATTTGTAGGTTTCGTTTTTAATCAACTCTGTCAAGGGGACCGATATTTTCAATTTAGCCACCTCTGCCCCCAAATTGAAAGGAAAAGGGGATTTATTTGTTTTAGGATTTGGAATTTTTATGGCAGGATTTGGAACAGGTTGCTCTTCTTTTTCTGCATTTGAAGTCTTTTTCTGTGGATTTTCTCCTTGGAGGGGATTGAAATGGATGGTTGATTAGAAGGGGGTTGGTCATTGGTTATATCTACAATGGTGGGACCAGAAGGATTCTGATTTGGTCTAGAGAGGATTTGGAGAGTTTTGGTAACTGTAACTGCTTTAATTTTCTTAGGTTGATTTGGTACTGCTTTCTTGTTTTGGTTAGGAGTGTCAGTGTTCTTCTTACTCCTCAAATTGTACTGTTTGTGCACTTCGAAGGTAGTAGAATCATACCCTTGCTTGTAATCGAATGATTCTTTGGATTGGGTCTGTAATTGTTGAAGCATGTGTAATTCTTGATCATCTTGAGTCAAAAAGATAGTTTCCCCCTCATCTAATCCCATTAAGTTAATTTGTGTGTCTTGTTCAGCGTCTTCTGAATGGGAATTTTCAACATAGTTTTCTTGAAAAGGTGGCCTAATATTCTGATCAGGTCCATTTTTTCCAGTGTTTTGATTTTGATTCTTTCTAGAGTTTTGATTTGTCACTGGAGGTGCCTGTTGATTATCCCAGTGAGGCTTCCTTTCAACGTTCTCTTCCTATCCATCAGTTTTTCCATTCCGTTGTCTAGGGCATCCATTTTAAGGTCAAAGGGTGAGGCTTCATCTTTTAAGGGTGCTCTCCTTTCGTTCCTAACCCTAGCTCTTTTTGCTAGCAAGTTAGCTTCAACACTGACTGCTACACTCTGCATATCTTCTAGAGTTGGAGGGTTTCTCTCTCTAAGTTGGAATGCCATATCAGTGTCGAACCCGTCATGAAACTTTATCAAAGTTAAGCTAGGTGGGGGTCTAAGGTCGATTGGTATTGCATTGTATATATTGTTAATTCTAGTACAGTAGTCCTGGACTGTTTCATTTGGTCCTCTCCTAATGTTTTCATATTCTGAAAGGGATCTGAAGAGGATTGTTTTTCTTTTCCCAGCTATTTAAAAATTTCTGGTAAAATACTTCTAAACTATCTATATTAGCAGGTAAAGATCTAAACCATGTTCTTACATCGCCAACTAGAGTTTGAGCAAAAAGTCTTATTTGGACATCTTCAATATCAATTTCATGTAATTCAAAATAATCTGTCATCTTTCTTGTATGCTGTTGTGCTGTATAGGGTCCTATGCCATAAAATTGGACAATTTTGTTCTGCTAGTCTTGTGGCAAGGCACCTAGTGGAGCAGGCAACACAACAGGAGCATATCTATTTGCCATGGCTCTAAGTTGGGCAGGACTAAGAAGTGGAGTTTGGGTACTAGAAGATGATATAGTGGGTAATGGAGAACTGGGAGTAATGGGTGACTGATGTGTAATGGTATGTTGGTGGGGAAGTGAAGGTATAAATGGAGGTGAGGAATGAACTTGAGAGATGGAAGGGAATAAAGGTGAACTAAAGGAAGTTGAGGCTATTTCAGAAAGCTCAGGGATATTAATAGTAGTAAGGGATGAATGAGGGGAATTTAGAATGTATTGATCAATTGACAAGATTTCCCATTGGACTTCAAGTTTTGCTGTAAATTTTGGATCTAGAACTATGTCATCAAGTGCACTCTCAGACCTAGTTCTAAATAGGGAAAGGTCAAAAGACTCATCAAAGGGGAGTTATTCTAAAGACAACCACTCATCCGGGCAGGAATATGCTTTAATTGAATGTGTAGGACTGACTGAATTTTCTTGTTTTCTGGATATTCTTGAAATCAGATTAGGATTATCAAATACTTAGGGAGGGTTTGGATCAGTATTGGCCCTAGTATAGTGAGTTCTCCTTGAAGCCAGAGTTTCAAACTTTTCTAGTTACTTTCTTTTTATGAGATTTTTATAAACAAATTCTAATAAATACTTCAAGAGGCTTGAAATAAAGATTTGAAATTTCTCAAAGGTCTATTAAGACTGAGGATTTGAATCCCCAGCATGGTCGCCACTATGTTATCACTCAGAATTTTTCCCTAGAAGTTATCAAAGAAGGAATAATCTGAGGTAACCACAAACCAAATCCTTTAGACTCAGGTTCTAGCCAACCTAAGTCCAGAGAGGGATCTCTCTTCATAATTTAACTTTGTTTTTTATTAGATTTTAGGCTAGTTCTTAGTGTTCATGAGGATTTTGATTTTGATTGAAAGTTGGGTGGTGGAATTTTTGGAATAGATGGATAGAGCTAGGTCTTTAAGCCATTGGGTTATGGAGTTAATCAAAGGATAACTTAACTGGACCAAATCATTAAAGGGATTGTTCACAGGGCAGGCTAGCAAAGCAAAAGGCAAATCTTCAAAGGGCTGATGGATGGAATGATTCTAACTAGGGTAAAAGGGCAATGAAGAATCCTTAGACCGGATCAGAATGAGGAACAAAAGGTGATCATCAACAAAGGGCAATTAAGAATTCTTTGCTACATAGGCCACAGGGAGAAACTACAGAAGTAAGGGAGCATTTAAGAATTCCCTAACTAAGATATTTTAGCAGAAAACATTAAGAAGGTAAACAATTAAGACAGAGTGTATTAAAGCAAGTTTTGAAATATCATTCCTAGTTTACCATTCAAATTTCATAGAAACACATATGATTATTAATAAACATAAGGAAAAACAATAATACACATGAGAGAATACTTATCTGATTTTCGCTTTACACAAGAATCCTGTAAAATGTCTGAACTTTATTCCATGATCCAGCAAGCCAATCTAGTCTTGATACAATAACACTATGACTTTAGATACTAGTGTACAGAAATGTCTTTGAATCCACCCTAAATACTTCGAAATGGGAAGTATTTATACAAAAAATATTACAAAATATCTCATAATAGTTTGAGATTTAATTAAGGAAATAAAAATATCTTCAAGCATGAAGATAGAGACAGATGGAAAACTGCATCATGTTGTCCCTCTTATTGTGGTAGTGCTGGCTGTTGTAGTTGAACTTGAGCCCTTTTAGGCTGGCTGATATGTGTACGCTGGAATCATCTTTGTCTTTGGTTTTTAACTGATACTCTTTAACCTGTTACTCTTTGACCCTGTTTACCTATTTCATCTGGCTGCCATTTAGATTTACTGTGGTAACTTATAGTAAATCTGTCATCTTTTCCCACCATTCATCTTCAGGTAATTTTACTTTGAGCATCCTTCTATATATCTCATCTGCCTCAGTGTATTTGGAAAAATTTGGCTTGGTGACAAATAGATGTTTCACCTCATGCTCTAGGAAAAATAGATTTTCTAAAGTATCATACAATACTTTCCCTATTGGCAATGCTTTGATTTCTGAAGTGATTGCCTGTTCCTTAGATAATTTCTTTAATCTGTCAACATAGTCCAATTGGGCAATGAGTTTGTCATGGATGACCATGGGACTTGGAAGGACTTGCTCCCTCAAAATTTGAAATTTTGTCATGAATCTATCAACGCCAACCTGCATGTTATGGAATTTTCCCTCCAATCTAAGCATAAGGTTTCTTTTAGAAACAACCTTTTTGATTTCAATGATGGCTTCATTTTTGTCCTCCACATCAATCTCATTTAGTTCATGCATGCTCTTTCTATTCAAGAAATGGATGAGTCGATTAGCATCCTTAGGTTGGTCTCCTAGGTCTTCCTTTATCTTTTGAATTGCTTCGGTGGCCACTTTCACCAGTTCCGTTTGCTCAAATATTACTTGAACTAATGGCATTTCGTACATGGCTTTCACTAACTCTGTTGTCTTTTCTGTTGAGGTACCTATTGTTGTAGGCTCAATTGTGACTGGAAGTGTTGTGACAGGTGGAGCTGTCGGTTCCAAGGATGCTGCCATTGTTGAGGGAATTGTAGTTGTTACTGTGGGAATGGAAACTGTGGAAGTGGTGGCCAGTTCACTTTGTTTGGACTGTATCAATGTGTCCAATTATTTCTCTATTTCTTTCAACTCGTCATTTAGGTTGAGGACCAAGTCCATAAGCTCCTCTTGTCCCTTTTGGATCTCTAGGACCTATGCTATTTTTGGGTGATGCAGTGGTGGAATCTTAAGCTGCTTTTTCAAAGCAGCTATGTCATCATTTTTCTTCTTTATTAGCCTTTACATTGCCTTCACATCTTTGGGATCATGTCCCAAATCAATGATTGAGTTCTCTAAGGAATTAATTATGGTGTCCTTTCCCTATGAAGAGGCCTTTTCCAATTGGAATTGAGCTGATACGTTATCTAGGGAATTCTGCAATTGGTGAGCTGTGATGGCTTTCCCTGTTAAGGTGGAGTAAATCATCTCCCCTGTCTGTTTGTGTGATGAGGATTTAAACAAGAACGCAACAAATTAAAGAGGTAACCATAAACACAGAGATGTAGTGGAAATAATACTTCATTTCATTAATGTAAAATATTGAAATATGCTTACAAACAACAATGGAAATAAACCAGCTAGGGCGATGGTAGCTTATCTCTGAGAAGAGATGTGGTGGCTACATGCCTCTGAAATGTGTTACAATGAGGCTTGAAGGCCTGTTTATTGTTGAGAAACAATGGAAAACCCTTAACATCCCAAAACCTAACCCTAGAAGATGAAATGCCAAATTGTGGACCCTATTTTGGGTAAGTTGGTACATCAACTTCCCGGGGTCGTAACTTTGGCACCCGATCTTCTTTTGATGCATACAATAGCTCATTAGAAAGATCTATTTGAGCACTACAACTTTGGGAAGAGCAACATTGGTCCCAGATTTCCAAAAAAATTCGTTTAGGGTCTCAAAACGACTCCGAAATTTCAGGACCCGAGAAACTGCTAAAAATAGTAAATTGTGCTACAATTACGAAAACTGAAAAACTGAAAGAGATAGTTGTGGGGGTCCAAATGCGATAGGTGTGTGGCCACCAACATCCACCTGGACCATTCCTCCCCCCTTAGGAAGCAATGGTCCCCATTGCGTTGAGTTCCTCCATTTGTTGAACTTGGTCCCTAGTGAGCTGTTTTGCAATCTCAGATGTGTCTAGGAATGGTGGGAATCATGGTCGAGGGCGGTACACATTGAACACTCGGTGAAATCAAAAGAATGGGGAAATGATATGCTTCAAAGAATTATTTCCTACATCCTTGGTAATGGTGTAAGGACCATGTTGGCATGGTTTGAGCTTCTGATGGGCTCTTGTAAGGCGTTATTTCTGCAGATGCAACCAGACTTTGTTGCCCACCTGAAGCTTGTGTGGTACCCCTATGGGTGAGGAGAAGTCGTTCCCGTGTTCTGTCATGAGCATATCCCTCTAATTTTGTTGCTGCGTGGAGGAACCCTTCGCGGGGGTCATGGATGTGGTGACGATCTTCCCTTTACTTTGGGAGAAAACCAGATAGAAAATGAATTTCCTAGTCTGGGAGACAATCTTGCTACATTTCTTAGCAGATATCAAAGAGGTGGTAGTAGGTGCGGCTACCTCTGGTATCCTGTATAATGAATTATTAAAAGAAATAATGATAGTGCGAGGCCTTGACTCATACATAGCATGTTGCCTCCATAAGTATGGTTGGCCTAATTGTACATCACAAACATCCAGAGGTGTAACATGACACAATACCTTGTTTGTGAAGGGCTTGATGCTGTAGGGAAGACGACACTGCTGGCGAACTTTGAGATCTCGACCTTCATGAAGACACCCGATACTATACGGCTACAGGTGTGGTGTAGTCACTAGGCCCAACCGCTTCACGACCTATGTTAAATGAGGTTCTTTTGGCTGCCACTCTCGACAAGGAATTACAGCGGTGAACCCTTCACCCACATCTATGAGTGGAAAAGACGTTCTCCCTCCTCTGGATCTTCAGGCTCATTCTTTTGGAACTTGGTGGTGGCAACAATGGCACTGGGCTTCGTGTCAATGATCTGCTTCCCTTTTCCATTCCCCTTGTTAGGTTCTGACTCAGGGTCGGAACATGCATCTGATTCGGAAGCGTTCAACTCAACCACCAGCGACTGCTTGGTCCGACACTCACTTGTGTTATGAGTGGGACCCTTTTGGAACTCACACCACATTCCTGTGTCCTTCTTCGACTTTGTGGTTTTGTTCTTTTCTTGTGGCTTTGATGGGCTATCTTGGGTCACCTCGCCTTGGCTTTGTCCTTTGGTCTTCGGATTTGCAGATCCAAAGTCTCACTTCTTCTGTTTGAACTTTTGCTCGATTTTGACGATGTATCGGTACGTCGTGCCAAGCGAGGAGATGTTCAGGAACTCCATCTCTTCCTGGATGTATCTGTGTAGGCAGCCACAATATTTGAGTACCAAATGTAGCTCAGAGTCCTTGATACCCAACTGCGTGCGAAGGGTATGAAAAATGTTGTGAACTCTGACACATCTTGGTCCCTTCCCTACTGTAGCGTAGTCCACTTGATGTATTTGTTCTCATAGCTTTGACAGGGTAGTACTTCTCCTTGATGACATCCCGAAATGAATCCTAAGTGGGTGCGACTGAAAATAGTGAGCCTATACCTTCATTCTTCTACTCGCAGTAGGTTTCCCACCAGTGCTTGACATGGGGGGCTACTTTGAGAAGAGCGAAAACAATCTTTTCCCGACTCAAAAATTCATGAACAGAAAAATACGCATCTAGCATATTTAACCATTTATCTACAACATGTGCGTCTATTTGACCCTCGAAGATGGGGATTTTAAAATTAACTTGTACCTTAAACGGTGTGTCATTTCCAGAGTAGCTGTTGGAAGCCGATGCATCACCTCTGGGTAGCCACTGAAGGATCTGGGCAAAGCTGTCCATCATCGCGTTCCTTTGTTGCTCGAGGGCTTCATCGAGCAAGATTTTGATAGGATCTCCTGCCCCCTCATCTTTCTTCTCATCCGCCATGGGAGGCCGTCGAGATTTGCAAGGCTGGTCTTGCAAAGGTTCGACCAGTTCAAGCCTTAACTCCTTATATCCTGACCTCGTTGGGGACATGCAAAGAAAAACAGAGAAAAAACAGACCGCTCTGATACCACTGATTCAGATTTAAATAGGAACACAACAAATAACAGAGATAACCATAAACACAGAGATGCAGTAGAAATAATACTTCATTTCATTAATGTAAAATACTGAAATATGCTTACAAACAGCAATGGAAATAAACCATCTAGGGAAATGATAGCTTATCTCTGAGAATAGATATGGCGGCTACATGCCTCTGAACTGTGTTACAATGAGGCTCGAAGTCCTATTTATTGTTGAGAAACAATGGAAAACCCTTAACATCCCAAAACCTAACCCTAGAAGATGAAACGCAAAATTGTGGGCCTCGTTTTAGGTAAATTGGTACATCAACTTCCTAGGGTCGTAACTTTGGCACCCGATCTTTGTTTGATGCGTACAATAGCTCGTTAGAAATATCTATCCGAGCACTAAAACTTTGGGAAGAGAAACATCGGTCCATGGACCCATGTTGCTCCCAGATTTCCCAAAAAATGTCGTTTAGGGCCTCAAAATGGCTCTGGAAGTTCAGGACCCCAAAAACCTGCTAAAAATAGTAAATTATGCTACAATTACGGAAACTAGAAAACTGAAAGAGACAGTTGTGGGGGTCCAAATGGTATAGGTGGGTGGCCACCAACATCCACCTAAATCATTGTGTAACTCAATCTGGTCAATAGGATGTATGTCCTTTGCTAGTACTTCAAAGTTTATCTTTTTATAATCAGCTGCTGATCTTGGTTGTTGTGTAGTGGGATTCATGAATGTCATTTTCATTTTGCCTTCTTTCACATCATAGGCTGACATAAGCCTTTTCTGATTGGTAGGTGCCATCTTTAAGTATTGTGAGTAAGTCTAGGCTTTTAGCCTCTCATTCCTGGCTTTGATGTCCTTGCCATCTTTAAGTATTGTGAGTAAGTCTAGGCTTTTAGCCTCTCATTCCTGGCTTTGATGTCCTTGTACCTTTCTCTGATATCTTGATCTTTGTCTGCTGGCATCCTAAATGAGGACACTTCAACACTTTGTTGCCTTTCCAACATCTGAGTATGAGATGTGGAACGTTTTGGTGTGCCCCCAGAAGGAGTGGCAGGCCTGCTTCTTTCTTTCTCTGTACTAGTGGCCCCAATAGTTTCTTCTGTGAATTCCTGTTCTCACATAGGATTTAATCTCTGCCTTTTGACTAGGCTGGTTTTTGCATATGTTTGTATAGTTGCTCTGCTTGATGTAGTGGCCTCCTCGCTATTCCTTTTGAGGATTTTTTTCCTCATTTAGAGGAGTTTGCAAGTTAGGCGGAGTACTCACAGTGGGCTGCTGTATACCTGTTTGACATAATTCCTCTGATAGGTCTGGTTGCTCTGATTCTTCTTGCACCTGAGACTCTTCTTCTATATGAGATTCATTTTGTACCTGTGATTCTGTTTGGACTTGAGATTCTCTTGGCACCTGCAGGAAAGAACCTTCATCAAGCCTTTTCTCTAAATCAATTAGAGCATTTTCAACTACTACTTCAGTGCTATCCTTGTCTATTAAAGTATTCTCCACCCATTCCAATTGGTTTGCATATTTCTCTATCTCAGGGATTTGGTGGTGAATGTAGGGAGCCATCTTGTTTTTCTGTCTTCTATTGCATATGAAGTCACAGGGGTCATATTTCCACATGAAGATTTGTTTTAGTTTGAGTCTCTGAAGGATTTCTTCTACTTCTTGCCTAGCTTCTCTGCTATTACATACAAAGGGGCCTAGTTGATCCTTGATTCTGAGCTGGGCCTTCTTTTTGGCCTTGACAAAATGCACCTCATCTAAGTTGATTATTTGCCTGTAGTACTCCAGAGAAAATAACCTCATTGGGAGGTATATGGGTAACTTATATGGGGCCAACCCATAGCCATAGATTCTAATTTCTATGTGATTTTGGTACAAGTACGAATCTCCCACTTTGTGTTGTTTTGACAGCTACAGGATCCTCCTGATATCTGAATTGATTCTTGGAGGAAGACTTCCTAGCAGCATGGTCACTACTGGATGTACAAAAAGATCAATGAAATCTGTGTATGGATATGGGGAATCATGCTTATGTATCAAAGGAGTCCAAAATATTACTGACCTAGGATGACCTTTAGTGTCAAGCTTTTGGAGAGTGAAAGGGAACTTGTCAGCTTGGTAGTATAAGAAAAGGTGGTACAAAACTGAAGAATACTTAAACACTCTTTCATTACTCATTCTCAGGAATTGTTCATGCATCTTATCAGCTATGAACTTGGCATAATCATACATGATAGCAGGAGGCTGTCCTGGAGTGAAGATGGACATGAAGGCTAAGATGATTTCATCTATGTACTCACTAGTAGTATAGCCTAGGACACTAGATATCATTGACACAATGTCCTGGCCAAGTTGAGAAAATATGGTCCACATATATGGGGGAGGATCCTTTGGAATATGTTTTACTTCTATAATAAAAGTCTGGAATAATTCAGCAAGTTTGGTAGTGGTAAGCTTGGGGAATTTGTCCAGCAGGTCTCTAATGGAAATAGGGGTTAGATTTTGTCCTGGTTGTAGCTGCAACATTTCATTGATTGACTCAGCAGTAATGGTGAAAAGTATGGTATGGTCAGGGGACATCACTGCTCTTTGATTGGGAATATAGTTTGCATGGCAATAATGGACAATCTCTGGAAAGATGTGCACCTCAGGGAATTGATACTTGGGAAAATTAGACTCCCAAAGACCTATTTTATCAACATGGTTTAGGTATTGGTCTCTGTATCGGTAGTATAATTTGAGTGGGGATTCATGGACAAAGGTGTCCTTGATTTGGAAGTCTTTATCAGCAAGGGGAAGGTGATCCAAGTCCAGGTGAGGAGTGGAAATTGGTCTAACATCCATAGCAATTAGGGTGGCCATTCTTAGTTCTTGTGGATTTGAGAATGGGGGACAAAAATTACAGTTTCTTGAGGCTAAGGGGGTTTTAGTGCAGAGTAGGTTGGGGTAGCTTCAAGTTCCTTTCAATTAATATTTCTTTTAATTTTTAAGAAACTGAGTAATTTGTCCAAAATTTTAGACAAGGTTTTTTCAGTGGATTTTGGTCTAAATACCTGGAATTTTGAGGAAAATGGGTTCTAAATAGGTTGACTGGCAACTGCAAATGGTCGAAGACGTTCAGTGTTGGTTGGAAGGTCAACTAAATGTTAAATAACGTCTTTAGGGTGGTGAGTGGACGTAGACGACAACTTCGATGTTTGCAGGCGTGTGCATGGTAGTTTCAGTTGAATTCACAATAAAATAAATGATTTCGGGGTTTTGGCTTTATGTGTAAAGTCAACCTTTTGGCGGGTAATGTGAATAGTTACAATTTTGGTGTTTAGCAGAGGGGCGGTAAGCAGTTTCCATTACACCACTTTTGGGCGCCTGGCGGTATTGGGAGGAGGGCACCTGATTCCATTCATCGAGTGCCACATCGCTTCGGGGGCCCAACGGAAAACAACCCATTTCGGAAGGGTAAAGTTCAAATTTTCGGGCCTGCTCGATATGGTTAATAGCCGTCGAATCAAATGGGAGGCGATCGCACGGTGATCGGGCATGGGAGTTGTACGGAGGGTAATGGAGGGGCCCGATTGATGTTTAAGCACGACGGGATTTAATTAAATGATGGATTAAGGTGGGGTTAGGGCATCGGGGTCATTAACGGAAGGTTAACTTTTAATTAATCGTAGATCGATTAATTACATGAGTCGTCGGGGTTTGGGGCAAAGTATAGTTTATATTTAAACTGGGCTAGGGATATTAAATTAAAGGGTTTTAATATAACTATACGGGAAAGGGTTTTTTCTTTGGGAATTAATATATATATATATATATATATATATATAGAGAGAGAGAGAGAGAGAGAGAGAGAGAGAGAGAGAGAGAGATATCTCTCTCTCTCTCTCTCTATATATATATATATATATATAAATGTTAGAAATTAATATGAGAATGGGGGAAATGAAATTGCACTAAGTATAATGAATTCTTTGCATTTGTTTGCTTTTAGCATACATACATCATAACTTAGGCTAAAAAGTATTTTTGGGTTTTTTTGAGGAAAGGGGTTTTTTTCATGGGGGTGATCACTTTTCCTAGGACAACAAGGTTTTATCCTTAGGAAAAGGGGTTTATTAGGGGAAAATGAATGAATTGAAGGGGGTGAATGTTTATGAGGGGATTTTAGTACTTAAGATCTATAAGCCATTGGGCCCAGGGCCCGGTCGCTCTAGAAGTCAGAGAAATGCTCTGAGCCCCTTTGACTTTAGATTTTGTGTACTTCAAACTTATTGTGGGAATTATTAAGTAAAGGGTGAAATGAGTGAGGAGAAATTAGTTAATTTGATTTTGTGAACTTTATGCCAGTCCCATTTCTCATTCAAACTTAGAACTTTCATGATGAGGGTGATAAATGTGCTTTTGTCTAATAATCATCACAATTCCACAACCTTTCTTCTACTTACCCATCTACTCATCCTACCATTTTTACTTCTCTTTATTAGGGTGCATTTAAGCTAGCAAACTCTTATCAAATATTTTCTTTTCTTTACAATGGTAATCTAGCTAAATCTATCCTTATTACATCCAAGGGCTCAGATTAAATAGTTGAGCTCCTTTTTATTTACTCTACCTAATCTACTTATCTGCCAAGATTACATTGTTTGGTCAGATTTTTATTTCTCTATCTATAAACATGAAATAGCCAAGTTTAAACATTTTGAATATCATGGATTGTGGCATAGGTTACAAACTACGCACAATCATTTATTCTGCATAAGAAGTAAATAGTAGTGGCATTTTGACTGGCACACTTTCATGGCATTTTTCTTTTCTTGGGGTTCATATTTTTTTTTATCTTTTTTTTGACCTTTTATTCTTTTTGTCCTTTGATTGTTCTTTTAGGACATACCCTCTTTAGATTTTTTAATTTTTTGAATATGGAAAACATTTGCAAAAAGAAAAGGTATGTACATATTACAGGTTTAACCTCAGCCATTCAAAAATTATGACTCCTATTGGTATAAGAACCTAACAATGTGTACAAATGATATATGGATAACATGCTTTAGTTTGGCCCCTATAATGGTGACATTTGTTAATCGGATAAACACCCCCACTAAACGTGGAAGTGTAGTGGAAGCTTTCATTGTGCTTATTCTACACTCCACATAGTCTTAATTAGTTAATTAGCGGTAGAGGCATGGAATATGTTGCACTACAATTATTAATAATATTATTAATAAAATTATTATTATTATTATTAATTACTAATTATCAATAAACATTTTTAGATCTTTGATTATGATTGACCAAGGATGATCTTAGTTGAGTTTTTGTACAATGTTTTACTTTGGTCAATCGTCATTGACTATAAATTAATATGGCTGATTCACATTGATTATGGGAAACTAAGAATGAATAAGGTTGACTATTGTTAAATATGGTAAAAATAGGGTTGATCAAGTTTGATCATGGTCAACTATTTAAACGTCGACTATATAGGACGAATTTGTTTTACTAATGTGGTTGACTATGTTTGATTATTAATATTAATGAATACTATTAATGGGTGATTATATTTGACTAAAACTGAAAAGTGTTGATTGTCCAACATAGTCAAACATAGCATAACATAGTAAACCATATTAGTAAATTTAGTTGACTAAGTTTTTAATGTCACAATACGATTTTGGATAAATTGCAATGTAATGTAACATTGTGACAATGCTTGCCACATTGCAAAAATGTGTCATAGTGTGACATTGGATAGATTTATGTACCATTCCAACATCACAAGATGTTTGATTTTTAATATTAGTAAATAATATTAATAGGCCATTATGTTTGACCAAAGTTGAAGAGTGTTGACTATCAAACATAGTCAAATATATTTGAACATACTCAACCACATTAGTAAAGGTGATTAACTAATTTTGTAATGCCATTTTACAACATTGGATAAACTGCAATATAATGTAACATTAAGACAATGTTTATCACATTGCGATGTTGCATAGATATCTATACCATTCCAATGTCACAATTTTATTATTATTATTTGTAAACATTATTAATATTAATATTGTTATTATTAAACATATTTAAATCTTGATTGTGACAGACCAAGGATGACCTTGGTTGACTAAGGTCGATAATGTTTGACTTTGGTCAATCATGGTTGAATATAACTGAATATGGTTGAGTTACATTGGCTAAGGCTGATTATGAGTGAACAAGGTTGAGTATTGTTAAATATCGTAAACATAGAGTTGACCAAGTTTAATCATGGTTAACTGTTCAAACATTGACTATTAAGGTTGACTTTGTTTGACTATGTTGACTAATGTGGTTAACTATGTTTAACTATTAACATTAAGCAATAATATTATAGGCAATTATGTTTGACCAAATGAAGAGTGTTGACTATCAAACATAATGAAACATAGTCGAACATAGTCAACAACATTAATAAATGTGGTTGACTAATTTTGTAATGTAGCAATGCGACATTGAATAAATTGCAATGTAATGTAACACTGTGACAATGTGGCAATCATTACGACGTCATAACACATTTGATTGTTAATATTAATCAAGAGGATTAATAAATGATTATGTTTGACCAAACTTGAAGAGTGTTGACTATCAAACATAGTCAAATATAGTTTAACATAGTAAACCTTGTTAGTAAATGTGGTTGACTAATTTTGTAATGTTGCATTTTGATGTTGGATAAATTGCAATATAATTTAACATTATTTCAATGGTTGTCACATTGCAACATTGGATATATTTTTGTAGCATTCCAACATTACATTTTTTTTTCGTGGAAAAAGTCATAATTTTCATTATAGGAGAAAATTACATTTTGTATATTCAGAGAATTACTTGAGTGAGGCATTGCCTGTTCAAAAATGGAAAAAAATTTGTGCATTCCTCCACGGAGGGAGTATATGAGAATAAAAATAACAAAAAATGGGTATGTAAACCCCAACAAACCTGCAGAAATAGGAGCCCAAAGAAAACCCATACCCATTACAAAAACAACAGTAAAGAAAGCAGTGATGTAGCCCCAAGAGAGAGGCGACAGACCAGACGTTCAGCTCAGACCCGACACCAAACCACCACAAACAGAAGATAAACTCATGACAAGAGAAATCGAGACAGGAAGCTCTAAACCTGGCGGCCCGGACAAGAAAGAGAGGCACGAAATGGGGAAAAAAGCAGCCAGTGTAGCCACTCCTCCCACGCCCCCTCAAAACTCTTCTCCTGAAACAGATGAACCAGAAGTAAAAACAGCTGCCCCATACTTCCACAACAACCTTCAGAAACCCCAGCACACCTAGCCATGTTGTAGCGGTGCGAAACAAAAATGTAGAGATGGTTAGAACCTCCACATCCATGTTCCCTCAATGCTCCAAAACAACAGAGGAAAGGCTAGTGCGCATCCAACAAGCACCATCTGCAGCAGCGAGAAACCCATCCGGTCTCGGCTAGAGAAGCAGAGGCAAAACCGGGGGCAGAGGTGGCTAGGGTTTAGCCTCCTCGCCCCCACGCAGTGGAAAAACCCTAGAAACCAGTGGCAAAAATTTTTTGACGCCGCCTCTTCACTCTTTGGAATTTTTTTCAGCATTCCAACATTACATTATTATTATAGTATTATTATTACTAGTCACCTTAATTAATATTAATATTGTGATTATTAAACATTTTGAAATCTTGATTGTGACTGACCAAGGGTGATCTTATTTGACTAAGGTAGACAATGTTTGACTTTTGTCATCCATGGTTGAATATAATTGAATATGGTTGAGTTACGTTGACCAAGGACAACTATGAGTGAAAAAGGTTGAGTATTGTTAAATATGGTAAACATAGGCTTAACCAAGTTTGATCGTGGTCAACTATTTAAATAATGACCATAAATTTTGACTTTTTAAACTATGTTGACTAATGTGTTTTAATATGTTTGACTATTAATATTAATCAATAATAATAATAGGTGATTATGTTTGACTGAAGTTGAAGAGTGTTGACTATTAAACATAGTCAAACATAGTCAATCATGTCAACTCTAGGTATGTAAACCATGATGTCTATTGTTAACTATAGGCATGTTGAACATAATGGTTGCTCCAAGAATACTGAGTTGTTGATTCAGGATGCATTAGATGGAAGCAAGCTTAGGTGGGAAGTATGTGATAAGAAGCTAAAGAACGAAGATCCCTATTGCTTCCAAAATTTCATACATGTTCTTTCTAGAATCCCCAATGATGTTGATAGTATCAAACAATGAGGGCTAGTTAGTTTGGGTTGAAATTAATTTCCATTAATTTAGCTTCCTACATTGAAGTATCAACACCACTTTCAATTGAAGCCAACATATGTAGAAATGTGGTAGTTGCATTTTATTATTTCTCAAGGTTATAAGAATTTTCCAGAAGACACAACAATAGCCTACAATATTTCCTAGCTACACTTACAACATGCATTGAGGTTTGATTAAAGGGTTTGGATGAGGAAATACAATTGCTTTAGTTGGGGGGATGTGTTCCGTCTTGAAATTGACATCTTTTTTCCCATAGTTTCCTCACTTTTTCAACCATTTTCACCCTTATAATCACATTGTGTTACTCCACCAATTGCCATTTTGACCAATGCATGCTACTCCTTCATGTCACCTTAATTCATGTAGTTTTTATTATATATTGATGAGAGGTTTACCATTTTCGGTAACTTTACTAATAGAATTAGAAAGGAGGTTGTTTCAAGATGGCTCAGATTGCTAGGATGTTGACATTTACATGCAATGTTGTTTCTTTGATATTTTTACTGCTGACACTCTAGAAAAAGTTATGTTGATGCTACTATTGTGATGTTAATACTTTGTTTCATAATATTATGTTTTATGATACTATGTTTTCTTGATGACATCATCAAGAGTCAACACAAGAGCTTCTACCCCGAATGCTATTGTGCCAACAAGGAGCAAACCATATTCTCACAATAAAACCAACTTAGATGTTGACATTTACACTTTTTCATTGTTGACTTCTCACTAATTGAAGACATTGTTACAACACTTTCTTTATTCTCAACAAATTAGTTGTAATTTTCTATGCGAGACTCTCAATTTGGATTTCTCGACAATCGAAAATTCTCATGGTTTATTTTGGTTCTTAAATTAGAACAATGTAAATATATAAAGAAATAATTCCTCTACCTTGTGCAAGGATGAAAGTATTGTATTTTGGATAATTGTGCATCTGTAATTTTCTTAAAGTTAATAAAAAACTTTCATGGTTCGTGGCTCAGTTGTGGTCTGTTGAATTAGCTTATGAACTTTGAATTACCAACTCCATACTAAGGAGGAAAGTCCCTCCTCTTTAGTAGGGATCGTTGAGTTAATAAGTTAGTGTAGCAATGTTTTTTTATTTCCTCACAATTATGTTTAACATAGTTTAGTTGTCATTGTTACAAAATCCTATTAATGTGTTGCAGTTAATGACTATTAATTAGTTTTCAAAATATTTGATCACAAATACTTATGCGACAACATAGATTCTAGATCGATCCCTTTCTTAGTTGTGTGTTATTATTATTTAATTGTTGCTGCAATTTATGAGTTGTTACCTGTTACAATATGTTGCACAATTGATGATTTGATCATTGCAATGAGTTCATTGATTATGTGGGGTTGCATTTGAATGGTTTATGCAGTTATTTCCAGGAGTGCTATTTTCCTTTCCCACAAGTTTGGCTTTGAATTATTGAGTGATTTTTATTTTGCGAGTGATTTTAAGTTCAGAATTGTGTGCAGAGTGATTCGAACACTTGAGGGTTTGACAATGATGATTTTAGTTTTTTGAGAATAAGGAGTTACAACGACTTGTGTTTCGAATGAACTCCATGATCTTAGAGATATTGGTATTGAACAAGGTTAGTTATTTACTGCTACCCGCATATGGTTTGCATAATAAAATTGAAATAAAATTACCTACCCTAGTTGACAATTTATGTGTGTGCAATTAACTCGTTCTAATTAAAAGACAATTTATTTTCCCAACAAATTTTATAGTGGTAATTTCAACAGCAGTGAGAGTGGTCATAAAAGATGAAATAATACATGTACATATTATGAAACTAGAAGAGATAGCTAAGTTGGAATGAATGGCGGGGATAACTAATGATGGAATCATGTTAGAGCTGCAAAAAATAGTTCTTGAACTAGTTAGAGGCATAGAGTTACTATTTTAACAAAATAAAACATGTCAATAGAGAAATTTAACTTGTTGAATACATGGGTGATGCTAATAGGAAATCCAATGTCGAGGGCCATATGTGGGTCATATTTTAAAGGATGAAAGAACAAAATAGAAAAAATTAGAGAGACAAACAATCCAAATGTATCCTAGAAATACATAGAATGAAAATAAGGTTTATTCACCATATTGTGATTATATGAATTAAAAGACTTTTTCAATACATGCATGTGGGCCATGCCAGTTGAAATTGTAATTCCTCAAGATAGAGGAACTAGCAGTATCTCACATGTTAATTATTCAATGAAAATAAACAACACCTACCTTGGCAATAAGAGATGTGAGATTAAAGGGGCTAGGTACAAACAATGCCATGTATTCTAAAATTTAAAGCTAAAAATAAGTAAATTGTATACAAGTATAGGGGAAACTTTGGTATATAAAATTAAAATTATTGTTGTACCTAAATTTGACATACCATGCTAAAAAAAAGGTGGCATGCCAAATTTTACTATGAATTTGGCTTGGGGTGGTTCATGGAATATCCACCATTGCATACATACATGTCTGTAATGAATTTGAATTTAGTACAAAAACCATGAAAAATGAACCAATATTATTTTTACATTTCAAACCAAATTAACTTGAAAAAATAGTTAATTATAAGATGATAAAATAGAAACTATAACACATAAGGGTGTGGTATTTGTCCCATATGAAATATGGGATATATCCACCCTAGGTGGAGTTGTTAGGTCACCATATCTAGTTATTTGATATAGAAACTTGTATAGATGTAATGATATGAAGGAAAACGGAAAAGAAAAGTAGCATTAAAAAATTAGGCTATCATTGATATCACATATATACCCACCACATTGTATATATTTAAAGAATGATATTACTAATTTCCTAAAATTACATTGATATCATTGTTATAGAAACTTATGCATTAAGTGAAATATGGAAGTTGGTATTTTTATCCATGCATACGAGTGCCAATGGTGTGTCTAAATTTTCTACAAATTTACTTCTATTTTTTTTTCCATAATATAGTTATACCACATAGAGGATATACACAACATTACAGGGTTAAAATAAAGGTTCTTGATGTCACCTACATTCTATGGGTGGTATATTGATGCTTGTTGTGATTGAGTTCCAGTTGATCCTCCCCTATCAACACCAGCACAATTATTCTAGGGAAGGGTTTGGTACCTTGGCCCCATTGTCATCATTGTTGTACTATATATAGGATTATTAGCTTCTTTTCACAACTTTACAACAACTCTCTAGTGGGCCTCTTTCAGGAAGTTGTTACCAGAATATATGTTGCACTTGGATCGAGAGAGCTGGGAACTATACATTAGTATATTAGGTGAAAATAGACCGTGGGAACCTTCTCTCATGCGGGCAATAGTTAGAAACTCTTTGGATTGAACTTGCATAGTCCCTGGGCATGTATGTTTGATTGACTTCGTAATATCGGTCCTTCGTCGTTGCAATTGGTAATGAATGCCCTTACTTGACTTTCCCGACCTAACCTTACTTCCTTTCATTCTTGGCCCAAAATTATTACATCTGTAAGAAATCTTTGGGTTCCAGGCTCCGCCCATAGTTAGCGAGATCATTATTACTATACAGATGATGACAAGACATTAGGACTCAAAGAGAATATTTACCCTAAACAATAAATAGATGTATTCAGATTGGATTTATCCCTATGCTCCCTATCATTTGAAAGGGCGAGGTGAGGAACCTTATTTTAAAACTTATGAGTCATAAACACAATTTCCTTCATTTTATGGTCTCCAATACTATTTTATTGTTCATAGATGTTTTTATTCTATTCCATAGGGTTTTAAGCATCCAAAATCAATTGGGCATGGTATGAAGTAAATAGAAGACATAAAGAACATGCATAACACTTGAGGGTTCAAACAAAGGTTCCAATAAAACTAAAACCATATTCTTATTTATCATAACAACATTGTTATATTATGTTTTTGTTTCTTGTGTCATCCTTATAATCTTTTCAAACAAAAATATAGTAATCTAAGAGAGACAAAGTTTTAGATATGTTGGCATGCTTCTTGACTATTTGTGATATTTATTGAATTCGGTTACATAGGTGCTAACTATGATGCAACATGACAAAAGGTACACCTACATCTATTATTTGATCTCTTTAAGAAAAGAAATTAGTAAATCACCTCCATCACATTATGGTATGCTAGATGTCATCCTAGGTATGCTTGAGTCAACATGTACAATGCTATTTTCTTTGAAAATATATTCCATATTAAGTAGGTAAATATAAATAGCATAGTGCATACAAAGCATTATAAGGATAAAAATACAAATTCTTGATATCACCTACACTCTTTTGGTTGCATATTGAAGAGTTTGAGAGCCTTATTTTAAATTTTATGGCTAATATAAGTGGTTCCATTCACTTTGTGATTTCATTTACTATTTTATTTTTTGTAAATTATGTTTATATTCTATCCCACATAGTTGCAGACATCTAAAATATATTGGGTACTCTTTACTCATTCTATTATATGATCATGCTTTATAAGGAAACCTTAGTGAGACTAATGTTATGACTCTTTAATATGTCTAAAAAGGAGGAAATTCAATTTTTGTTTACATATAAAGAGTAAGTGGTCGAGATGGTGTGACTAGGTGTATTGTTGCTTTGTAAACTTTGGTAAAGTCTCTAACAAAATTCCTAGTCATTGATTATTTGAGAAGATTTGGATGTTGGGGATATTAGATTTAGTGATTTAATTGGAAATGAATCCACACAAGATGATTATTCAAAAGGTTTGCACTAAAATGGGAAAAATTGAGGACATACATAATGTTCTATTATTAAACCAGGGAACCTAATATACTGTACACTCTTATTTTAAAATATGTTGATGATACAAGTGGATACCTTATCATAGTGATCTAAATTATTATTTTATTATTTGTATGTGACATTATTATTATATCACATAAAATTCTATACCTCAAACAATAATAATGTACTTTCTATTCATTCTATGATGATCATGGTTTCATTTCAACATTAGTAAAATTAAAATTATGAACTTAAATATTCCAAAAAAAGGCATTGAATATTGTCCTTGTGTATATATAATCCCTAGTAGAGGTGGTGACGAGGTTTAATATTTCTTTGTGGATTTTGGATAAACCTTTGATGCAATGCATAAGTGCTTATCATTTGACATCCTTAAGGTGTTGAGGATTCTATATTTGGTGATTTCTTTTGGAATTTCTCTATATGAGATGATTATTGGCAAGGATTGGCCCAAAATAAGTGGCGCAAGGAGCATAGAGAACAATATATGGTTTGAAAAAAGCGTAAATAAACCCCAAACCCCAAACCCTATGCTCATTTTTCGTAGCAATGTTACTCTCTTATATTTTTTTTTCTTGTGTCATCACTATACTTTGTATAAGAAAACAATTAAAAGTCTTAGAGAGACAATGTTTTGTATAGATTGACATGCTTGACTTCCAAATGTTGTGTTCTATTTAACTATATTACATTGCATCATCTGTATAAATAGTTCAATCTAGTATAAGAGACATCTAAGCCTACTATTTGATCATTTTAAGAGAATAAATTAGTTAATCACCTCAATTGCATCAAGGCTTACTAGGTGACACCTTAGTTATATCTTAGATATAAGTTCAATGCAAATGAATTGGAAATATATTATACATACAATAAGTAAATAAAAATAACATATTTACAATATAAAAGCAATTATTTATTTATTTTGAATGTGATTAAGTGCATAATCGTTGATGTGAAACTTTACGTAAGCTAACACATATGCTGCTAAAGGAAGGAATTATATTAGATCACATTGAGTAGATATATCAAATTTCTAAATATTTATATTTGCATTAATCAATTTTATAGGAAAATTGATAAGCTATAAGAATACAAACATATTGTATTCATGTAAGAGATCTTACTTGAAATATAAATAATTCCATTTCACAAAGTACCATAATAATTGCATGTGAGTTATGCCAATTGAGCAAGTCACTGCAAATACTACATAAGTGTTGGAAATTTTATCTAATGCATATCAAGGTGATATAGTATTTCTATTAGATCATAAAAATATATAGAAAATTAGGCACCCCTCTCTCTCTCTCTCACACACACACACACACACACACACACACACACACATATATATATGTGAGAGAGAGAGAGAGAGAGAGTTTTATACTAATATCCTCCATCAAATTGCCTAATATAGGGGCTTCCATTCACCCATAACGAGTCTACAAGAAAAACAAGCATGAATGAAGATCACATGAACCATAATAAGAATAACTTAATTTTTCCATGTAACTTTTGTTATCAATTTTTTTTGCATAATTTCAAGGCCCAAGCCATCCCGTAACATCATTTAAAGATCAATTTTGGTGCTAAAACAATGAATGTACTATGTTATAGTAAAATATGGGTCAAGGTGGAATCAAGGTTTGGGGTTGGAGAATGTGAACTAAAATGGAAACATATTGGGAAAGGATTTAGGCCTCCACATAGGAGGGAAAGGCCTCCCAATGGGTTATTCGTATTATTTTATCTATATTACATGGAATTATGATGCACCCCCTTGAATTCACCAATTATAAATTAGTTGACATGGTGACCTAAAACAAATTCAACCCCCAATATTATAAGGAAACACAATATCATATCCATGTTATTGCAAGAATATTACATAAAACATCTATCTATCCACTAGTTGATAAACAATTGGTATGTGCACCAATCTAGGAAGATATGCTATTTGTTACAAGAGGGTGTAGACCTATTCAAGGGTCAGTAAACAAGGTCATGATAGTCTCATACTTTATGCTTCTGTGATTCATGATAAATTGTTTAGATCTTCCAGGAAAATCACATTGAGAATAAAGGGTCGATGCGTTTCGAACCTAAATCTAGGTTCATCATTAGGACCAGGATGAGGGGAAGATTAACTGATAGAAATTTATAGATCTTAGAGATGAAACAGTAAATTCCAACGGTTAAATAAAACAAGTGAACGTTACAGGATCAAAGTCAAATCATTTAATTTTTATTTTTATTTTAGTCTATTTTATTTTAATTTTTAAATTTAAAAGTAGATTCTAACCAATTATATATATATATATATATATATATATATATATATATATATAAACTCATTAATTAATTAGATTCTAATTTTCGTTAATAACAAATTTTAAATATATATATATATATATATATAATTAAAATTTGTTATTAACGAAAATTAGAATCTAATTAAATTAATTAATGAGTATATATATATATATATATATATATATAAATTAAAATTTGTTATTAACGAAAATTAGAATCTAATTAAATTAATTAATGAGTATATATATATATATATATATATATATAATCAAGATATAAAATTATATTTATATATATCTAAAATAAATATAGGAATAAATAGATTAAATGATAGATTAATTTTTTTTAAAATAAATAAAATCAAGATAAAAAATAAATTTATATATATCAAATAAATAAAGGAATAAATCAATAGAATGATAGATTAAAAAAAAAAATATGGGAGAGAACAAAGAGAAGGGACCCACGAGTTGTTTAACTTCAATACATCGTCCCTATTAAGAGTATTTCTCCTCTTTTCAATTCCAATGGTTTCTCTTAATTTTCGATGATGAAAATAATCAACCCTCGCGAGGACCTTAGAATCCTCTAAGCAAATATGGCGCTTCGTTAATTCAACATGTTCATCTAGAGCAGATGAGCGAGTCCTACAATGCTTAAGGTCTGCTGCATGCTCCGGAATCCTTTGTGAAATGGAATGACCAGTCCCATTGATGTAGGGGGTTCCACATGAACATGGGATTAAATAAATACCCTTCACGCATTTGGGATCAATAGGGTCTTTGACAGATCTTAAAGAGCTACAAATGGTTTTAAATGGTCTAAGGGTGGAGCCAATGTTTTGCTTCTTAAGAATTCTAGCAATTTTGTTAGTCGTCCCTTGGACAAAGGGAAGATGTACATTAGAGTCCACCATATCCTCTTTTTTAGAATTAGGTCCCTGACTAGCTTTTAAAAATGCTCTGAAACCTTGCAACTTGCTATAACCATTCTTCTTGAAGACATTTAAGAGATATATTTTCTCATCCATCAGATGGTTTTCATCCGAAACCCGAATAGCCCTAGTAGCTAGAATATGGAATCAAGGAATCGCCAGATCACATAAAAAATGTCATTAGGCAAGATTGTTCCGTGATTCTGAGAAATGTTAGGCCACCTAAAAGAAATATTAGCAAGGTGGAGTTCGAAGCCCTGAAATCTTTAAACAATAACCCCGAGGTTGTTGTTCTTAAAGATGATAAAGGGGGAGGGGTGGCGATCTTGGACAAAGATGATTACAAGAATAAAATGTTAGATCATCTTTGCAACAGTTGAAGCTATAGAGAGCTTAATAAGAACCCCATTAAAAAGGTTTCAAAGGCTGTTGCGGAGGCTATTAAATCTAATAATTCTGTAATCTCAATTAGTCACAAGCTTATAGAAAGTAACCCTCCCATGCCTAGGATCTATGGGCTTCCTAAGATTCATAAGGAAGGGGCCCCTCTTAGACCTATTTTCAATACCATAGGTGGACCTACTTATCTCCTCGCTAAGTATTTAGCTAAGAAGCTTAAACCCTTAGTAGGTAAGACTAGTTCCTTTGTTAAAGATTCTTTCTCTTTTGTTAATGAGTTGAAAGAAATTGAGTTTGATCCTAATGATTTTATGGTGAGTTTTGATATAAATTCTCTTTACATGAACATCCCAATTAAAGAAGCTATTGAATTTACTAATCATCTTATGGATCTTGATTCTGCTAAGCTTGTTGAGATTTACCTTACCTCAACCTTATTTAGTATCGATGGTGAATTCTATGAGCAAATGTGTGGAGTAGCAATGGGTTCTCCTCTCTCTCTTATGGTTTCCAACCTCTTTATGGAAGACTTTGAATCTAGAGCTTTAGCTTCTGCTCGCTTTAAACCAAAATTGTGGAAAATATTCATTGATGATACCTTCAACTTATGACCCCATGGTAAGGAAAAGCTAGCTTCTTTCTTTGAGCATCTTAATAACCAGTTTGATTCCATTAAATTCACCATGGAATGTGAGGTTAATGGAATCTTACCCTTTCTTGATGTTCTCATTTCAAGAAAGGATGATGGTTCTTTCTCCCACCAGGTGTTTCGTAAGAAAACCCATAGTGAGTAGTATCTTCATGCTAATTCTCATCACTTTCCAACCCAGAAACTAGGTGTCCTCAGTACTCTAGCTACTAGGGCTATTCGGGTTTTGGATGAAAACCATTTGATGGATGAGAAAAACCATCTCTTAAATGTCTTCAATAAGAATGGCTATAGAAAGTTGCAAGGTTTCAGAGCCTTTTTAAATGCTAGTCGGAGACGTAATTCTAGAAAAGAGGTTAGGCTGGACTCTAATGTACAACTTCCCTTTATCCAAGGGATGACTAACAAAATTTCTAGAATACTTAAGAAGCAAAACATTGGCTCCACCTTTAGACCATTTAAAACCATTCGTAGCTCTTTAAGATCTATCAAAGACCCTATTGATCCCAAATGCATGAAGGGTGTTTATTTAATCCCATGTTCATGTGGAACCCCTACATCGGTGAGACTGGTCGTTCCATTTCACAAAGGATTTAGGAGCACGTGATGAACCTTAAGCATTGTAGGACCCGCTCATCTGCTCTAGCCGAACATGCTGAATTAACGAAAAACCATATTGTCTTAGAGGATTCTAAGGTTCTCGTGAGGGTTGATTATTTCTATCACCGAAAATTAAGAGAAGCAATTGAAATTGAAAAGAGGAGAAATACTCTTAATAGGGACGATGGATGAAATTTAAACAACTCGTCAGTCCCTTCTCTTTGTTCTCTCCCCTGTTAGTTTTTTTTTTTTTAATCTATCATTCTATTGATTTATTCCTTTATATATTTGATATATATAAATATATTTTCTTATCTTGATTTTATTTATTTATTTTTAATCTATTTATTCCTTTATTTATTTTGGATATATAAAAATATATTTTTATATCTTGATATGATATATATATATATATATATATATATATATATATATATATATATTATTTTTTAAATTTTAATTAAAATTTGTTATTAACAAAAAAATAGAATCTCATTAAATTAATTAATTAATATTATATATATATATATATATATAATAAAATTTGTTAGAATCTACTTTTAAATTTAAAAATTAAAATAAAATAGAATAAAATAAAAATAAAGTTATATGTTTTGACTTTGATCCTATAACGTTCACTTGTTTTATTTAACCATCAGAATTTATCGTTTCATCTTTGAGATCTATAAATTTATGTTAGTTAATCTTTCCCCTCACCCTAGTCCTGATGATGAACCTAGATTTAGGTTCGAAATGCGTCGACCCTTTATTCTCAATGTGATTTTCCCAGAAGATCTGAACAAAAGGTCATAATAGATCATTTTTTGGAAATTTGTAAATATTTTGTAAATATATTAGCCTTGCAATGAGAAATATTAAATAATTGGGTTTGGACATTAGTAATGGAAGATATAGTGACTTCCAATGATGAAAGTAACGAAACCAATGAAAGGTGTGTGAGATATCTATTACTTTTAAAATATGATATTATGTTTCTCAATTACCTAAGGCCATTGCTAATTTTTCACATTTTCATTTGATGGTTGGGGATAGGGATGGGTCTTCTTCATTTGTTGTGGTGTATTTATGATTTTGATGTTTAGACTCCATGGTAATGTGATTTATATGCAATATTTGAAGAGGAAAAAAATAATTTATATTTCTTTTTATAATTTAAATATTTTTTTGAAACAAAGAAAAAAAAACTATGAGTAACTGAGTAAACTTACCTCAAATCAATACAAAAACTTGGAAACTATGAACAATGAGAATGTCCTTATTGAATCCAAAGCAGTAAATAACTCTTGAAATTGTGCATCCTAGAAACTTGAAAACTATGAACAATGGAAATGTCCTTATTGAATCCAAAGCAGTGAATCACTCTTGAAATTATGCATCCTTCGCCTAAAACAAAATGTGTGGTTTTAAATATAAAAAAATCACTATATTTTCTCTATTAATACATAAAATGGTATACATGTTGTTAGGAATGCTTGCACATTCTTAAATCCACATATATGTTCTTCAACATATGATTTGGAAGAATCGTTAGTAGGTTTCATTGTATGTTGTAGTGCCTCAGAGCTATAAGAAAAGGATCATCCAAACATTACTTCATAAGCACGTAATTGGTTATCTCATTGCCATTTTTCTATCACTAGCATCTTTCAAGTACCCCTAACAATAATTTCTATTAAAACATATACTACATGTCATTTATTTACCTATATGCAATGACATCCAAATGAGAATCAATTTTCTATTTATCATTTTTTAAATGAATGGATTGGACCAGTTTTCTCGATATCATTTCTTAAGTGTATGCATTAACTCAATTTGATTTCTATCATCATCGATATCAATGCATCTTATTATTTTGTATTATACTATCGTTAGAAACAATCCAACTTCCTAATTTCTCTTATGAATATACCGTGCATAGAATTTTTTTATTAACGATGAAATTAATGGACTGTATATTATCAGTAAGATTAATGCATTATATGAATTTCTTCCTTATAAAAAAGATATTTTAATTGGTTATTATATTGGCACAAAAATTAATGAATTATATTGTCACTAAAATCAAACATTTAAACATTTTACTCTTTCTTTATAAAAGGCGTATTCTAAAACTCAATTGCTAAATGATAATATATAACTTCTTCCAAATAGAAGTGTGATTACGAAAAACACATACTTATGCAAAACAATAGGTAAGTGGAAAGAAAGGGAAGTTGAAACTTCAAATATGGGGTTTTTATAGTTGTTGTTAAAGGGATTGTTTGAAGTTTGGGGGTGTATTTTATTGATCCATTAGAATCCTTAGAATACCATATGCCAAAAGAAGGTAGATGATCAAAATTGTGTTTTGCATGGGTTAAAAGTGTGTTCAATGTAAAGCTTAAATAAAAAAACAATTTTCAAACAACTTTGCATTTATTTTTTCTATTAATTTTGATAAATATAAATATATTTAAAAAAAAATTATATACAATGATTATTAAAATTGTAATGATATTTAATTAATATTTGAACAATATTAATTTTTTTTTTTTTTTATAAAACTAAATTGATTATAATCAAGATATTATTAAAGCTTCTTATAACTTACAACTTTATGGGTATAAATAATGTAACACGAGTCTAATTTTATAGGAGGAATTCAGATAAACCAAAGTATATTTTTTTTTTCATTTATGTTTATAGTAAGTTATTTTTGTTTGCATTTTTTTCTCTACACAAACTAATTATAAATTCCTCTAATTTAATAATATTCTTTTATTTCTAATATTTTTAACATAAAATTCATAGAAAATTAATTTATATTAACATAATTTGAAAGATTATAAAAAAAATGTTACAAATTTTCTCTAAGTTGCAAGGGTGAATGTCAAATATCAACCTTTTTCTTTATAAATAATTAATTTATATTAACATAATTTGAAAGATTATAAAAAAAATGTTACAAATTTTCTCTAAGGTGCAAGGGTGAATGTCAAATATCAACCTTTTTCTTTATAAATATTTCTTTCTTAAAGGCTTGGTTATCATAAAAATGTTTCTTTCTTAAAGGCCTGGTTATCATACAAATGTTAGAAATAATGGATTATAACATTATCAAAATCAATTCATTAAAAATATTTCCTTATAAAAAACAAAAATCCTTTTATAACTTGATTGCTATTTCTAATCAACAAGTACTTCTCGTACAAAGAGCTACAATTAACATAAAAAAAGGTTAGAATTCTCACCATCTATCTCTATAAATGGTATTGGTCAATCCATTATTAACAATCAATAATATGTTTAAGTTAGAAATTAAACTCAATATCTCATGTCTTGCAATTACATTTACAATAAGTCAAGCTATAATTCCTATCTTACAATTCCTTAATCTTGCAATTACATTTACAATGAGTCAAGCTATAATTCCTATCTCACAACTCCTTAATCTTGCAATTACATTTACAATGAGTCAAGCTATAATTCCTATCTTACAATTCCTTAACCCCATTTTAAATGAATCCATTGGGTGGTTTCCATGTAATAAAGACATTTGAGATACAAAATGATGAATATATAAATATGAATATATCTTTGTGACTATTTGTGAAAATGGTCTACATGAAACATATTATTTCCTTGGTCCACCCCCAAACTCTTCATAATTAAAATTAATGAGATTTGATTCTTTATTTTCACTAGATTTACAAGTACCTTTAATCTCTAGATATTTTCCATGTGTCTAGAAACAATGAGTATATCGTGCAATAATCAACTTCTTATGGATTCAAATGATTTCACTCATAGTTTTCTTTGTGAAAAAATTTACAAACTTGTGTAGGATTGATAATCAATATCAATATTTCAAACTTTTTGAGTTGATTCAAAGAATATATTCTAGTTCTTTGATCAAAAGTGTATAGGTCATCCTTAAACCCATTCTATCCCTTAACTCATGGCTTCTTCTCATCTCTATGCTCACAACATTTGATTGTCCTAAATTGAAAATCATCTCCACAATCCATCACTTGCACGAAAAAATTCTATGTGATGGATCTGAAAGATGTTTTTTAATTCAATGATACTCACATAGGTCTTAGTTTAGAAATTTTATTATCCTATCAAGTGAAATAACTCAAATTTTATATGGAAACCCATGTTTTGGAGGTTTTATGCATCTCGTTCCATGTGATGTTTGATCACATGGACTTTAGTCCTTCACCTAGAGGATGATCATTACATAGATGATCCAAAAAATAAATCAATCGTATTCTAACATTCACATATAACTACTAAACACGTGGATACATTAATTCATCAACTATAATTTGAAAAAATATGGCATCACTTCATATTTTGGAAACCTACAATGCTTCGATATGTTTGTCACTCATGTAAATTGTTTACTAATTTTGAAATTGATTAAATTTAGATTATTATACATACATATATACAACCAACATACAATTTGTTTTTTTAATTATTATTATTGAGCCAATGTGTGTTACATTAGCCATGTTACATGAAAACAACATCTAATTCACACTACACTATAAATCACCTCTCACCACAAACAATAGCTATGTTAATATGGTCACTTTAGAAGTATTAATGTTATTTGAATGTGGATGAATGTAAAAACATGTTAGTTACTTGAATGCCAATTTGGCATTTAACATCTTTATGTTTTTGGTATTTGTAAGTTTTTGTGGATGTTGAAAGTCTTTTAGGGATCATAAAATTAGATCATGAGAAAGATTGCGGGATTGTGTGAATTCACTCATATTTGTGTTGAAACATATTTTATTAAGCGTCTTTTAGCCAAAATGATTTTCCAATAATTTTTTTTAAATACATTTAGGTATTGGATTATGATAACACAACATTTTGATGTATTGGAAATAATTAAACGTATTTAAAATTTGTTTATGAGAACAAAACATTCTTATATATAAACTTCGATAATGAAAATGATTATAATAAAATCACTTAGCAACAACATGTACCAACGACGAGTCTAATCCTCCTAAAAAGAATAAATTAGAAAAAATGAATATTTACACCGAAGACGTTTTTTAGTGTGGGTTTGGGGTGAGCAAACACTGTTCACCCTAGCCAATCCCCTTACTTCATTTTCGTCGTCCTCTGGCCAGTTAAAATCTTACACATGGAAAAGTCATGAGTGAGGAAATAAAATTCGGTTCAATCCACTTCAGGGATCGACATACTTATAGGTTCAATCATCAGTCGAAGAAGGTGTTAACGCCACTAAGAGGGTCTACAACTTGACATAGTTTGGTGTAATTACTTGTAACTGCTGCCATTGCTCATCCTCATTATAGGAAGGATGCAGGCGTCGACTATTCATTGACTCCACTGGATTTTCTCAACACAAAACCCCCACTGAACTATGTGGCGGGGCTGGGCCGAGGGGACACGTGTTCACCACGGGGTCTGATATTGGGCGTGCGAGGCCCGCCCTAAACTAATCTGCTAGCACCATAGGTGGTGCGACAGTAGGCAAAGGGCGGGAGAAAGGTCGGTGCCAATGTCGTGGGTGCTAAAGAGGAGGAAGAAGTAGATGATGAGAAGGGATATGATGAGAACTAGAAGTTCGATGAATTTAAGGGAAACGATGTGGATTTTGTTTGGATTTGTCGAATATGATGAGGATGAAAAGGAAGTTGATGCGGTATGGGAGAGAACTGATTAAACAATGGACTCTTGCGACAAGGATTGGTGGGAGGCAAGGCTGAAACATAGGAGATTGGGAAGTACAGAGCCTAAAACCTGAAAATTACAAAGCAGTTTGTAGATCTTAAGAGGAAATTGTATATGCTCTCCACCGAGGAAGGGGAGATCGTACGAGAGATTAGGGATTATTCACTTCAATAAAAAAAGATGTTTGAGAGTTTGTTCCCATTCTGGATACATTGTTGGAGAATGCCAGGCAAGAGAAGGAGCACATCAGTGCATTAGATCCCAAAAATAGAGCTACAGGTGGCACAAAGATACCGTGGGTGCAGACGTTGGTGACTCATCTCATGACTGTTGGAGAGGGGAGATAGACTGTGTTGTCTTTGAAGCTCAATAAGCTCTCTCATTTAGATTCAAGATTGAGCGTCATAGATCTTAATGGGTATCTGATTAATCTCAAGAGTATGAAGATTACCAATGATGCAAAGATTTTGGAAGTTAAAAAGGCTAGATTGTTGCTCAAGTGGTTACTCATACTAACCCAAAGCATCCTCTTGGTTAGATTGTGACGATGAGGATAAAGGGGGTTGTAGGGAAGATACAAGATGCATGACATTTGATTAAAAAGTTTGTGAAGAATGCCCAAAGAATGAAGATGTATGGTTGGAGGTTTGCAAATTGGCAAGTCCAGATGAAGCCAAAGCTATCATTGTGCCTGGTGTAAAGGCGATCCCCAATTTGGTGAAGTTGTGGATGTAAGATTCAAAGATCGAACAAGATGGTGTGAATAATAGTCGAGTGTCGAGGAAGGGCTAGAGCATATTCCTAACTCTGTGAGGCTTTGGAAGGCTATGGTGGAGTTGGAAAATGAGGAGGATGCTCAGATTTTTCTTCACAGGGTAGTGAAGTGTTTCCCACTACATGTTTCCTATGAACTCATTAGCGTGCATAGAGATGACTTGTAAACTATGAAACGACCAAGAATGGGCAAAATAGAACTTTGGAGTTTATTCATATATAGTTAAAGCATCTCTAAACAAAACAAATTTCAGAATTGAGAGGGAATGTGACCATGAAAACTGTTATTGGCAAGGTCAACCATTCTATGGAATGATAAATTTTTGAGAAGAGGAGAGACTATACCTTGAAATTCGTTGGATGAAACATTGTGTGAAATGACTCTCTATCTGCGTTGACTACATATGACACCTCAACTCATAGAATGAAAAGTAGGTTTTCCACGAAGTGGTTAACGATTGAGATGGATCATAGGTTATTGCAGATAGAAGTCCAAGGAGATCCTCTCGATTAGAGGCATTTCCGAGATGAGGATGTCAATGTTTTGATAATTAAAGAGCGGAAGAAAATGGGGAGGGATTGAGACAGAGAATGGAAAAATAAATGAGTAAAAGTAATGTCCATAAATGTGATGGAAGGTTACATATCTTCATCTTCTACTATTCTCAACGGAATGCGAATGGTTTGAGCTTCTTTGTTTATTTATAGAAATTCACCTTCGAATTATGACTTTATTACGCGTTGATATTATATAGATTCAACGTTGAATTCTGAATTCATTACACACTAATAAAGAATAGAAATTCAAACCTGCTAGGCAAAAGAAATATTGTAAAATATTAACACATGCTCTTTTCAAAAGAAAACACCGTAACACAACGAAAACAATATTATAGAATCCTAAAGTCCCTCCAAATTTGAAAACAAAACAACACAACAATATACCACACTTTGATCAAATTAACTAAAAAGAAATGTTTTGCTTTTCATGGGACCACTTTTCATTGTTCCACTAGCGACCACGTGACACACACTGAACCCGCAGGATAAGCGATTTATTTGTGAACACATACATATTTTAATACTCTCCAAGCTATGGGAACATGTTACTTTTGTCGCTTCTAGTGACTCCAAGGAAAAGATTAATTAGTGAAGCCATGCATAAATATTAGCGTTGGTTAATTAGCAAAGCCATACATAAAATATTAGGGGAAATTAACTAGTATAGTCAATACAAGTGAGGCGTGGGAATCACATTTTAGTTTACAATTACCATTGCCCCATGAGCACGAAAAAAATTATATAATATTTTTTAATCTTCTATTCCTTCAATGTTCCTTTGCACCTCTCGGTGCAATTGCTAGTATTATTTTCAAATTTTAATTATATTTGAAGTGTATCTAGAATGGAAATAAGAGACCACATAATACTCACACCATTCCCTTAATCATGATCATTTTCCTTTTGACTTAGAGTAAGTTATTATAAATCTTAATGTGGAGAGATGACAAGAAATTAAAGAAAAGTGAGAAAATTGGAAGGATTAAAAAATGTTCGGTTAAATGACTATAAATAACATATATGTTATTTGTATAATTTTATAAGCGCACAATGCACATTTATATAAGTATTGTATAAAGGGGGTAGAGTATGTATACCTTCTTAAACATAGCAGTACAATGGCTGCCATCGCTATGCGGAGGTGGGTCCCTTGTCCCTTAAACAATAAGGTCTCATATACCAATCTGATGTCTAACCTAGTAGTGACCTTAAAATTAAATGATAATAATAATAATAATATAAATGAATTTAATTGAATTATAATACAAAGTTACTTTTCTTTCTAATATTTTGAAAATTATATATATAACTAAATTATAAATAAGTAGGCTATCTATACATCTCAATATTAATCATCTTAATAATTGTTAGTATTTTTACCATTTATATCTTCTAAAAGTAATTCAATTGTAATAAAAAATCACAACGAAATAAGTATACACCACGAATGAACTTGCGGCGAGGATGAGCGAAGTGAAAAGTGTACAATTGGTTGTTTGGCGATTCCACAAACCCTGAATTACACTTACAATTTCATACATCTGCTGCATATAAAGCAAATATGAACGACATGAGTTTTTCCTATCAAACAACATTTCCTCTTCTTCAACGATCTGAGGATGAGGTGATTTTGGGCTTTGATTTCTTCACGTTGGATTGGATATCAGCAGATTCACTTCATCGATCTTTAACAAATAAAAACAGGAAAGTCATACAAACTGTTAACTGGTGATAAGGCAGGTAAAGAGGAAAGTGATAATCACTATCCTCAAACATCTGAGCGACATGGACGAACTTTTGAGCACCCAATTCCAGTTCTACGAACTTTGCATTTATAGCAATTATGTACGACTTACACTCTTTCCTTATAAGCAACATTTCCTCTACCATGCTATGATTTTGTACTTCGCTTTCACTTTGAAATCAGTAGTTCAATCACGATTGGGGTTTGATCTTCACTTTCCTTCAATCTACTATTTATTATTATAGTTTAAAATTGAAGTTGTCATTGTTTGTATTTAGTTTATTAGTATGTTGAAAATTAAGTTCGAAGGATGTGGTTAAAGTGATAGGTGGGGAATTTTGGTCCAAGACACAGGTAGTCCAATCTTGGACAAGACTTTTCAAAATTGAAATTAAAATTATATTTTATTTTTCAATTAAATAATAAAGAAAATATCTATAATATATTATACTTTTCCTATTTTTTTTAATTAGTTATTTTTTCTCAAATCATGATAGTTTGAAAAAATAAATGTTATCATTTTATACAATAAAATCTTATTGTTATGGAGTTCATGTATGCATATAACATATATTTACTAAAATTGTATCTTAAGAGTAGGAATTGAAGATCAAAAGCTTTGGTTGTGGTGAATCCTTTTAAACTCACACAAGAAAAACAATTCTAATTATAATCTACTCTCCATCCTCTTGCTGCTAAGATTTACAAATGGTATCTATCAATCTTCCATGGCTCCACTTGTAGATCTTCTTACTACGTATTCTACATGCTTGTATGCACTGTGTACTCCACTTGCTTATTTATCTTAGGTTTGATTTAATGTGAATAAGTAGAATTCAATTTAAACATTCATTTTTCTTTACAAAAAAATACTGTTATTTCTGAATTTTTTTGCAAATCCTATTCTACATTATAATGCACATGTGCACCAATCATTAAGATTATAATTATTATGGAAAAAATTTCCAATAAGTCATATTTCTTTTATAGAAAATTGTGTTAGAAGTTTTAAATAATTGTTGTTTTTCTTTGTATTGCACATTGCAGTGATATCCATTAAATAATACTATATTTTGATTACCTTTGAAAAATTCATTTCAATTTTTTGAACAATTGAACCAATTTCTCTATAAAAACCTAGATGAAAAAGGAAAATGGTTTCATAAAACAATTTCATTGTATTTGAACAATGTTGTTCAAGAGATGAAAGAGTAAATGGTGCTATACAATCCCCTCCATATTATTTCGATTTAGAGTATAAGTAAATAGTCCTATTAAATTCTTTCCATATGATTCCTATATAAATTGTAATATTAGTGAAAAAATATTGAATTGTGTTATTTATCTATACTCATTAAATTGTACGTGAAGTTTTGATCTATTTTATAGACTTAAAATATTAATAATATCATGTGTGAAATACACCAAAAAAAATTATTTTTCATTTTCACATAAAAATAATAATTTTTTTTTAATTAATCAATATTAGAAGAAAAAAAAAATCAAATTAACACTTTAACTTGAAATTTAATTTTTTCTTCAAATTTGATCTCTACATATTTTCCCTTTTAACAGCAAGTACCCTTTTAAAGAATTATATTATATTTTCTTGCATGTCTGGAAGTGAGGGCGAGGCTACGTTGAGAACCCATGAGATGATCTAGACCGTTTGAGAGAGGAGTCGTTGTCCACAGATAATGCAATTTTTTGCATTGCAGAGACTCGTAGAAATATCGACATTGATGAGATGATAAAAACATGTACTGGAATGTCTGGAATTCAGATGGTGAAAAATCAAGAATTTCACTCTAGCCAACCTCACATGGACACTGATGGCCCTCCACACGATGGTCATTATCTTCGCTGACCATTAGTCTGGTTGCAACTGTAACAAGCTTTGGGCAGGCGTTGTCTACGATTTTTTGTTCAATCTCTCATTGGTAAATGCTTTTCTTAAGCTACTATTGTGCATAATTTATGTTCTTGAGTGGTAACTTTGAATTGCATTTGCTTATGAAATATGTATGACGCACTTGTAATCAAATTTTCTTTTCATAAGTCAGCTTAGATCTCAGATGTAGCATTTCTATCAAGCTATTGAATTAGTCTTTTCTTTCTATTGGCCTTTGGCTGGCAGCACTACAACATCTTGTTGCCCATTCTGGACGACCTTTTGTTGCAACTGCTGTCCTGTCATTGTCATTGTCATGGTAACCAATCTCAATGATGTCACTAAATTGGTGTCCATGCGTCTCCTACCTTTATAATAATATGTTTTTGTTTTTTTGTTGGTGTTCATGAGGCTTCCACCTTATAATAATAATATATTTTTGTTTTTTGTTTTGTTTTGTTTTTTTATTTTTAATAAAATATCGTAGATAATGTTATTATTATAATTTATTTATTAATAAAATAAAATATCAAGATAGTATTATATTTTCATAGTATTTTTGGTCTCTCGTTTTATAAATTAAAATTTATAAAATTAATCATATTATATATGCCTGTAAAAATTAATTATAATATAGAAAATTTTAGAATTCAATTATTTAAAAATAAGAATAAAGGAGAAAAGGAAAAGAGTTAATCAATAGACATGAACTAAAATGAGATTGAGATTTTTATTTATTTATTTATTTATTTTTATATTATATAAATAGTTTTCTTGTCTCCATTAATATAAACTAGTATACCCACATTAATAAAATAATTACCAAATTTGATAGAACTTTAAAAATTAAACATAATTAAAAAATAAAAATTTAAATAAAACATATATCTATAATAACTTCATAATTAAAATAGCTATATAAATTAATAAAAATTATTAAAATAACAACCTAAATTATAACTAAAATTAATTATAAATTAAAAACCACTAAAATTAATAAAAAAATAAAATAACTATTTAAAATAATAAAAATGTTTAATAATTTAAAAATAAAAAATAACTACACCACCCAAAAAAATCAATGTTTTATAACTTTAGCATATATGATTTAATATTAAAGTTTTTAGTGTTTTACTTATTAGAGTTTTTAATACCAGGTTTAGAGTATGAAGCTTAATAATAATAATAATAATAATAATAATAATAAAAATCTTATTAATACATTAATATAATTACTAATATTAATAGTACATTATTATTATTATTATTTTATTAGTACCATTTTAAACTTAATAATATTATTTAAACTTTAATAAATTTATAATAATATAATAATAACTATAGATTATTACATTGATTTATAAATTTACACATTAATAATATATTAATTTAAATACTAACACATCATAATCATGATCAATTTGGTCAAAGATAGTGAACATGAAGATCATGTTCAACCATGATAATTGATAGGCATTATGTTTAACATGCTTACAATTAAGCATAGACACATATCTAGCGTCATCATGATGGCATAGACAAAATATTTAACCTTTGTAGTCAAACTTTGTAGACAATATTTGCAGTCAATGTATAAGGGTTCATATTCCTAGGGTATGATATTAGTCATAGGGTTTATAATATTAATCCTAGGATTTAATATAAATCAATTGGGTTTATAATCATGGTCATCCATGGACCAACGTTGCATTGTGACAAAGATGATTTCAATATGAAAATCAACCATGCTCAACCATTGTCAACCATCATCAACCAGGGTCAATCATGGTTAACCATAGCCCAATGTCACATTGTGACAAATATTGTCTCAATATAAAAATCAACCATGGTTAAGCATGGTCAACAATGGTCCACTATCACATTTTGACAAAGATTTTCTCAATATGAAAATCAATCATGATCAACCATGGCCAATCATGGTCAACCATAGTTCAACGTCATATTGTGACAAAGATTGCCTCAATATCAAAATCAACCATGGTCCAACGTCAAATTGTGATAAATATTGTCTCAATATGAAAATCAAACATGGTCAAGCATGATCAAACATGGTGTTATCACATTGTCATAAGGATTGTCTCAATATGAAAATCAAACATGGTCAAGCATGATCAAACATGGTGTTATCGCATTGTAATAAGGATTGTTTCAATATGAAAATCAACTATGGTCAACCATGTTTATTTTAGGGTTTAAAATATTTATCTTAGTGTTTATATACCTTGGGTTTATAATATTAATCCCTTGGGTTTAATATTATTCCCTTGGGCTTATAATCCCTTAGGTTTATTATTCCTTTGGGTTTATAATATCATTCCCTTGGGTATATTATTCTAAGGGTTCATGTTCTTAGGGTATAATATTATTCATAGGGTTTACAATCATGGTCCACCATGGTCCAATGTCATATTGTGACAAAGATTGTCTCAATATGAAAATCAATCATGCTTAACCATTGTCAATCATCGCCAAACTTTAAAGCCACCTTCTCCCACCTTGAAAATAAAAATTTGATAATGAAGGGATTGGTGTGGATGGGTTCATAGGCACACATTACAAAGGAGTGAGCACAAAAAATACTTATTGTTCATTGAAGGTTGAAATATGAAGAAACACTACTACTCTGCAGTTCTCTAGAGAGGCTAGAATAGGGGTTTGATCATTCGGGGGTTAAATAATTATGGAGCATGGATTTATACTCGGACATAGGACCGGGCAGTTTCCCTTTTGGCAAACTGGGTAACCAGCAACAAGATTTCTTAATGGGACCTACTTCTCTGGAGGTTTATATGGTAGGATGCTATGGTGGCTCACCACTTATTCTGACAAAGATCATGTTGCTCGTCTCATGATGGAATCAAAAGAGGTGGGGGACTTTGGATGTTATTCCCAAGGATGAAGATGAGACAGAGAGAGCAAGGATTAAAACCATCGTTTTGAGTGGCCACCATTCACATTCACATCAGGTATGTTTTTGTGTTGGGGTTTTTGCACTTTACATAAGATGAACCTCCTTATGCTTAGATCGTGGGTCCGATTGGAAATTATAATTGTGAACACTTGTTCCCAGCCTCATCTCATTGATTACTATTGAACCATATCATGTCTGGAATATGTCGGCATTTCCTTTCTCTCGACATGTTTTCTATTTTTCGCTCATAATTTCACTTTGGTCATAGTTATCCATTTTTTTTGTTTTGGGGTTGCTTTTTGGGAGATTTTACAGGTTAAATTGGCTGGATTGTGTCGATCTAGGTTTATTGGGTTAGAAGCTAGTGTTTGAGGCACATTCTTCCTTTTGCTTGCGAAAGTCCTTTGTTCAAGGTGCTTGTGGTCTTACAATTTTGTGTTTCATTCAAGTGTTATAGCTTGTCTAGCGCTTTAGAGCCATTGGCTACTCATTGTTTGGTATTATTTCTAAAATTTTAGAAGCCTTTGATCTCTGAGGGCGATTGGTTCATGTAGTTTGATATTTATGCCTAAAAGTCATAGGGATATGGGTGTTCTAGTGAATTTCGGGTCTTTATAATTTGGTGTCATCCTAAAATTTGAAGAATTTTTGGTCTTATAGATCCTTGGGGTTTCAATATTTGGACCTTCCATGAAAACCACTCAAAAGGATGTTTTGGTGTTTTAGGCCACATGTGGTATTGAGATTTGTCGTTGTATTCAAAACAATCGAAGGGCCTTTCAGTAGCTTTGGATTTTGCTGACATTTTGATCATCTAAGTACTTTCACCCCCCTCATATTGGCCTTTTTGGTCTAATAAAATATCATCTTGATCGCCATAACACTTCGGTTATCGAGATTTGATGTGTTTACGTTGAAAATTTTTAGACACTATTATTTTTGACTCAATATTCTTTCAGACAATATTCTTTGAGAGCCTGACACAATGTACATTATCTCAACAACTATCACTACACAAATTGACATTATGGGAGGAACATTTCTTGGCTTCTCTGAAGTATTTGCTGGTATACCCAATTTTCTATCCTTTTTATCCCCACGGGGGCTTCACTCAATGAACATCTGACATATCACGTGCATTTGTGGCATATTAAACAATACCCTTAATTTGACTACATATTGGAAAATACCTCAAAAAATCACATTATTTAACCCCTTCCAATATAAACCCAATATACCTTCCCAATTTAAAAACCCCTACTTTCTCTAAATATTATCCTTGGTAACCCATCTCAATCAATTCACTAAATTGGTATCCATGCATCGCCACCTCTATTTAATCTCGCAATGTGTGTAGCTAACCTGTCCCATGAACAATCGGATCACCATCGTTTGCCGCCCACAGATTGCAGATTGATAATTTAAAATAACATAAAAATTATGATAAAATTTTGAAATCAAAACAGAAAATGTAGGTAAATCTTCAGATACTAAAACGTAGGTAAGTTATAATTATAGGCTTATCCATATAATGATCCTCAAGTTTTGAATGTACAGTGTTGAATATAAGTTTTGATTGTAACGCTTTGCGATACGTAAGTAAAAATTATAGACTTACTAATGTAATAATAGTCATATTTGATTGTACAGTGACGGATATAAGGTTTGATTGGAAGACTTTGTGATAGTTAAAATTATATCATTATTTTTAAATCATTAGAATAAATTTATATATATATAGAGAGAGAGGGGAACAGAGCAGAAATTATATATTATTTTTAAATTTTTTAAATAAATAAGTTGATATATAATTTTAATTTTATAAATATACAATTTTATTTTATGATTTTTTTAAAATATATTTTTGTAATAATATGTTTTTTTTAATGGAATATAGTAGATAAAGTTATTATTATAATTTATTTATCAATAAAATAAAATATTGTCATATTTTTAATTTTATATGATACTATTATATCTTCATAGTATTTTTTTTGCCTTAGTTTTAGAAAAATAAAAATATTTTCTAAATTAAAATTGATAAAATATATTTTTTTAATTTACATAAAAAAAAATTAATCATATCATATATGTCTGTAAAATTTAACTATACCATAGAAAATTTTAGAATTCAATTATTTAAAATAAAGATAAAGAGGAAAAGGAAAAAGAGTTAATCAATGTACAATGAGCATCAACTAAAATGAGATTGAGATTTGTTCATTTTCTTTGACTTAAATAGTTGCCTTCCCTCCATGAATATAAAGTAGCACAACCACATTAATAAATTAATTACCAAATTTGATAAAACTTTAAATAATTAAACATAATTAAAAAATTAAAATTCAAATAAAACATGTATCTATAATAACTTCATAATTAAAATAACTATATAAAATAACAAAAATTATTAAAATAACCATCTAAATTATAACTACTTAAATTAATTACAAATTAAAAAACCACTAAAATTAATAAAAAAATTAAAATAGATATCTAAAATAATAAAAATGTTTAATAATTTAAAAATTAAAAATAACTACACCACCCAAAAAAAATTAGTATTTCATAACTTTAATATATATGGTTTAATATTAAAGTTTTTAGTGTTTTACTTATTAGAGTTTTTAATACTAGGTTTTTAATAATAATAATAATAATAATATAATTACTAATATTAATGCTACATTATTAATATTATTTTATTAATATCATTTTAAACTTAATAATATTATTTAAATTTCAATAAATTTATAATAATATAACAATAACTATAGATTATTACATTAATCTATAAATTTACACATTAATAATATATTAATTTAAACACTAACACATCATAATCATGATCAATTTGGTCAAAGATAGTGAACATGAAGATCATATTGAACAATGATAATTGGCAGACATTATGTTTGACATGCTTACAATTAAGCATAAACACATATCTAGCGTCATCATGATGGCATAGACAAAATATTTAACCTTTGTAGTCAAATTTTGTAGACAACCTTTGCAGCCAATGTATAAATAGTCGACCATGGTCAACGTTAATCAACTATATGTTTATATGTATAATAATATTTATATTAATATGATTTAGAACACATTGGTTTACTAATGTGGTTAACTATGTTTAGCTATGTTAGACAATCAACACTCTTCAACATCAATCAAACATAGTTACATATTATTATTATTATTGATTAATAGTAATAGTCACACATAGTCAACTACATCCGTCAAACAAATTCCTCCTTTATAGTCATTGTTGAAATTGTTGGCAATAATCCCTTGGGGTTTTAATATTAATTCCTTGGGTTTAGTATTCCCTTGGGTTTATAATATCAATCCCTTGGGTTTATTAATATAAGGGTTCATATTCCTAGGGTATAATATTATTCATAGGGTTTATAATATTAATCCTAGGGTTTAATATAAATCAATTGGGTTTATAATCATGGTCATCTGTGGACCAATGTTGCATTGTGACAAAGATGATTTCAATATGAAAATCAACCATGCTCAACCGTTGTCAATTGATGCAGGAGCATCCGACTGAAAAAGGCGACAACTGGGAAATGGTTTTTTATTTTGCTGGAAAGAAAGAAAAACGTTTTGAATTTCTGTTTTATTTTGTTTTATTTAAATTAAGGCTGACTCAACCATTGTTCTTTAAAAATTAGGCAAGTAAGTCAATATAGGATTAGTTAAGAGCATGTTTAAAGAAACTGTTAGATAACTGAAAAGTATTTGAGGAATTGTTCCTCAACTGTAAAAAAACTACTAGTAATGCATTGAAAATAAAAACCAGAGCCTGGTTGAGGGGCCACCATCCAGAGAGAAGAGAGAACTCAGGTTTTGTAAATTACAATTGTCTTGAATATCTATAAAAGCAAATGAATCTAGAACCTGTCATTAAGGAAGCAAGACAATTTTTTATTTTCTTGTGCATAAATGTTTCGGACATTGTATTGAAAGCAGAACAATGAAATAACTCATTAAGAATTCGAATGGCATCGACAAGAATCTTGTGACAGAAGGCATCTCAGACCAGGAACCAGATCAAGGCAAAACCAGCATATACAATACATTTTTCTTTCCTCAACAAAAAAACCAGGTACTTTTATATTCAACATTCAAGCATTCCTGTACATTCATTTCATTTCCCATTTAACAATTCATTGTACAAAATATATAACCATAAAACCGTGGAGGGTTCTGAAACCCATGAAAATCGATAACTACAATTCACAGGCCCAAACTAGTCAAACAGCAAGGGCATGAAAACCCCTGAAACCACACACATACACGGAAGAATCGAAACCCCAAGGGTTATACCTAAATAAAGACAGAGCAAGCAACAAAGCAAACAAAAGAAAGATACAACCATGGAAAGACCCTACATAGGTTTTCCCTAAGCCTGTGAAAACTCCCAAGGAGGAGGCTGTGGAGTAGCATTCCCCTAGAATGACCAACACACCACCATAAAACAGGGCAACAGTTAAGTAGGGCCACGAGACCAAAATACAGTGAAACAAATAACTAAGAGAGGAGTGAGGATTTACCTGGAGGAGGTCTAACTTTGTGATAGAGGACGAGAGTCGAGACTCGCAGCAGAGGGTTTCTCCCAACATAAATGCCATGAGAGATTTTTTCTTGCTCACCAAGGAGCCAGAGGGTTAGAGACTTAAAAACGAAAGGAGGAAATGAAACTGGAACAAGAAAATTACTTGAGAACGAGTTCGTTGAGCCGTCCAGTGTAGTAGCAAGGCAAGAACCTGTGTTTGCATAGAGCCAAATCATCACCAGACCCAACATCAAGAAAACAATCATCGCAAAATAGAGCAGAGACAAAGTATGAGCCAGGTGACAGAGATAAATCGACTTGCAGGTGGGAAATCGACTTGAAAACCTCCAAGAGCCAACAAAGTAAACCACCACAGGGAGTAAGCAAAGGCACAACACTAACAAACCACCACAGGGAACAAGCAAGGCACAACACTAACAAACCACCATACGGGACAAGCAAGGCACAACGCTTACCAACCATCACAAGAACTAGGCAAAAGCACCGAGCACCCATAGAGCCGAACCATACCATGGCGATGTAAGAATGAATTCCAAATACCCTCGGCAGGTGTGACAGACTGTATTTGAAAACCCGAGGCTAGTATGAAGGGCAGACCGAAAAACATAATTCGCATTAAAACCTCACACCAAAACCCTACCATTGTTTAAATTTGAAAAACGATAAAAGCTAAACAATCGCTGCTACGTGTCCCTCCTCGGGATTGCCACCAATTTCTGGTATCATAGCAGATTGTTCCTTTCTCTCAGTAAAGATGGAGGTAGGAAGAAGGGGTCGAGGAGGATCCATCAGAAGAGTATCATTTGAAGGGTTACGAGAAGAAATTAGGACTTTAACTGCACGTTTAGCAGCAGTGGAAGCAGGAAGGCATAGAGATCCGGAAGGTGGGGATGACAATGAGGAGGAAAACACAGCCACAACAGATGGGTCAGATGAAGAAGGACTAGAGATTAAACTATTGAGGTCATTTTTGTTGTCTAGTAGCAAGCCAAGACTGGAGCTCTTTAATTATGATGGCAGTTTGTCCACATAAGCATTGTTAGACTGGATAAGTGAACTAGATAAATATTTTGAATGTGAAGAAATCAGCGAAGACAAGAGGATCAGATTTGTTGTCACTAAGTTGAAGGGACATGCAACACTGTGATGGGATGGTGTACAGGTAGAAAGAAGGAATTGAACAAACCATTGATTAAAAAATGGGACAAGATGATTGCTAGAATGAAGAGAAAATTTATGCCTAAAGATTATAAAATTGCCCTTTATAGACAAGTACAGAACATGAGGCAAAGAATGATGACTGTAAAGGAATATACTGAAGAATTTTATAAAGTAAACCTGAGAGTTGGTTATGTTGAAGACACCCCTGAGGAAACAACGAGGTTTTTAAATGGTCTACGGATGGAGCTCCTAGATGAAATTAGTATTCTTTCCCCTAAGACCATAGAGGAAGCCTATTAGAGTGCTTTGAAGGCGGAGGAAAATATAGCTAGGAAACATAATGCCAGAAGAGGATGTGGTTCTGGCAGAGGCCGGGGACAGTCCTTTGGCAGAGGTAGGATTGCCAACAGCAATTAAGAGGGCAATAATTTGAAGACTTCGGGATAGATTGAAAGGGAAGGTAACACCAGAGGAGGAAGGTCATACCAGCAAGGAAGACGTAATGGTAGACACAGAGGAAATGGCTATCAGTTTTACAAGTGTCACAAGTGGGGACACAGGTCCTTTAAATGTCTTGAAAATGAACAAATTGGGTAGAGGGGAGCATATGTCGCTCAGCCCGATGAAGCGGAGGCACCACCACAGGAGGTGGAAAATATGCCTGAAACCGGGGAAGCCTTGGTGTTGAACAAGGTATTATTGAAACCAACTAAGGAAGTAGCTGATCAGACATAGAGGAAAGCATTGTTCCAGACTGTGTGCAAGTCGCATGGGAAATGTTGTAAATTAATCATAGACATTGGAAGTATTGATAATATGGTAGCTACTGAAATGGTGGGGAAATTGGGTTTGAAGAAGTTGAAGCACCTAACTCCATATAGGGTGTCTTGGTTGTAGAAAGGTCACCAACTGCTGGTCGATGAACAGTGTGAAGTAGAGTTTCATATTGGCAAGTACAAGGACAATATGACTTGCGATATCATGCCAATGGATGTGTGCCATATTCTGCTGGGCAGATCATGGTAGTATGATAGGAAGGTCATCCATGACGGGGAAACAAATTGTTACAAGTTTGTTAAAGATGGGATAAAGCATATGCTAGTGCCCATGAAGGAAGAGGATGTTGCAGAAACCAGTGGGACAAAAGCATTATTGTTAGGTGGAAAAGAGTTTCTGTGACAAATGGAGGATGATGAGGTAAAATATGTAGTTGTGCGAAGGCCAAAACCAGTATTGATCCATACTGAAGTCACTGACTTACCTAAAGATATATAGGACATGCTGCAGGAATTTAGTGATATTGTGGTAGATGATCTACCGGACAAATTACCACCAAAGCGGAGCATTAGTCACCATATTGATTTTATTCCAGGAGCCAATTTGCGAAACAAGGCTGCTTACAGGATGAGTCTGAAGGACAATGAAGAAATCAAGAAGCAGGTGCAGGAGTTGTTGGATAAAGCACTGATTTGGGAAAGTTTAAGCCCTCGTGCAGTTCTGACTGTTTTAGCTCCCAAGAAAGGAGGTGAGTGGTGGATGTGCACTGATTCCTGGGAAATTAACAAGATCACTATCAGGTACAGGTTTCCTTTACCTCGGATGGATGATATGATGGATTTTTTGAGTGGAGCAGCGTACTTTTCAAATATAGACCTAAAAAGCGGCTACCACCAAATCAGGATTTGAGAAGGTGACAAGTGGAAGACAGCTTTCAAGACTAATGAAGGCTTATATGAATGGTTGGTTATGCCATTTGGATTGAGCAATGCCCACAGAACATTCATGCATTTGATGAACGAGATGTGGAAGGAATTCATTGGTAAATTTGTGACTGTATATCTGGATGATATGCTTATATTCAGCAAGACGAAGGAAGAGCATTTTCGACATGTTAGGTATGTATTGGAAAAATAGCAAGAAAATAGATTACTGATAAATTTGAAGAAATGTTCTTTTTTCAAGAAAGAGTTAATCTATTTTGGATTTGTGATTTCCGAGAATGAACTAAAAATGGATCCAAAAAAGGTTGTAGCCATAGTTAGTTGGTTGTCTCCCAAAAGTTGTTTGAGTTACAAAGTTTTCATGGATTGGCGAGTTTTTATCGAAATTTTATTAAAAAAATCAGTGGGATTTTTGCACCCATGGTGGATACCATTAAGAAGGAAAATCAGACTTTTCATTGGATAGAAACGACATAGAAGAGTTTTTAGCTGCTCAAAAGAAAGATTACTGAAAAACCAATTTTGGGATTACCGGACTTTAACAAACTTTTTCAAGTTCGTTGTGATGCCAGTGGAACAACCATTGGTGCAGTACTCAGCTAAGAAGACAAGCCAATAGCCTACTTCAGTGAGAAACTAAATGAAAGTAGGCAGAAGTACACGTCTTATGACAAGGAATTTTATCCAGTGGTTCAAGCGCTAAGGAATTCGAGACATTATCTATTGGCCAATGAATTTGTCTTATTTTCAGACAATTCTGCATTACAATATATTATGCAACAACATAAGTTGAACCATAAACATGCAAAGTGGGTGGAGTACCTGCAGAGTTTTACATTTGTGTTGAAACACATCAGTGGTCAAGCCAACAAAGTGGTATATGCATTAAGCAGGAGGAGTTTGATCCTATAGGAAAGTACGATACAAGTATTAGGATTCGAACATCTTAAAGACTTGTATGAAATAGATACAGATTTTAAGGAAGCCTATGAAGCTTGCCAAAATCCATTGTTGAGAGATAATAGTTCATGGCTGGACTATAATATGCAGGAAGGGTTACTGCTCAAAGGAGGGCAGTTGTGTATTCTGGAATGTTCTATGAGAGAGAACTTAATCCAGGAAAAGCATAATGGAGGTTTAGTCGAGAATTTTGGCCTATACAAGACGTTGGATCAGTTTAGCTGATTTTACTATTGGCCGAAGATGCATAGAGATGTATAGAGGTTTGTGACTAGATGCAAAGTGTGTCAGCTTGCAAAGGGACATAGCTAGAACATAGGGTTGTATATGACCTTACCTATTCTGAATAGACCATGGGACTCAGTCAGTTTAGACTTTGTCTTAGGTCTGTCGAAGACACAACGGGGATTCGATTCCATCATGTTGGTGGTGGATCGTTTCACAAAAATGGCACATTTCATTCAGTGCAAGAAAACCAGTGATGCTACACATGTAGCACATTTGTTCTTCAAAGAGACAGTCAGATTACAAGGCTTACCGAAATCTATTATTTCAGACTGAGATGTTAAGTTTACAGGACATTTTTGGTGGACCTTATGGAAAAAATTAGATACCAAACTGAACTTCAACTCAGCTTATCATCCGCAGACCGACAGCCAAACCGAAGTGGTGAACTGAAGTCTAGGAAATCTATTAAGGAGATTGGTTGGAGAAAATTATCGACAGTGGGATCGTGTGCTTGCACAAGCAGAATTTTCTTATAACGGTTCGCCCAACAGAAGCACGGGTAGTAGTCCTTTCCAGATCCTATATGGAATGCACCCACTTGGAGTACATGATTTGCGAGATTTGAGTCAGTTGAAGCGTTGGAGTGTTGATGGTGAATATTTCGCAAAGGCAATCAACGATCTTCATGAACAGGTGAAATTAAAATTACAAGACAACAGCCAAAGATACAAACAGAAAGCAGATTTGAAAAGGTGGGAGGTACAATTCAACATAGGAGACCTGGTATTAGCACACCTACGTAAGGAGTAGTTTCCTAAAGGCGAATACAACAAGTTAAAATGGAAGAAAATTGGGCCTTGCAGGATTCATTGGAAGTTTTTTGCGAAAGCTTATGTGTAACAACCCAAAGTAAATATAAAATTAATTTCCTAATTAAAATCAAAATCAACAAATAGGTACATACCTATTACCTGTGATCGATGTCTGCCAGATGACAACAAGGTTTTTGGGACGACTCTCCACCCAACCGTAGGCTTAATTACGCAAGGCTTTGCTACAACTGGCCACCCCCGAGCCCTCAATCAACGTACTACTGCCAGTGACTCCTAAGTCTTAGTAGACCATTCTCTCAAGAGAATGAAAGATAGACTCTCGGAATGATGGAATGCAAGAATGCCTCTCATCTTCCTCACCATCTATTAAATAGAACAACATTGGAAGAGGAACCACATGCACACACTCCATGTGTCTCATGCAACTTTCTTTTGATTTCTTTCTTTTTGATAGTTTCCTTTTCTTGTTTTATTTCCTTCTTTTTGATAGTTTCCTTATTCTTATCTAGAGCTTCAGTATGGTTATTACTATTTTATTTATTTTCTTTGTATATATTTTTAATCTTATTTATTATTCAATTATTTATGATTTATTATTTTTATTATTATTAAGTGATTTATTTATTATTATTTATAATTTATATTATTAATTATTATTTTTGTATTATTTATTATTTATTATTTTTATTTATTATTAAGGGGAGGGATATTACATACTCTCCCACTTTAAGGAACTTCGTCCCGAAGTTAAGTTGAATTATTTATTATTTATTATTTATTATTTAATTTACTTCATGTTGCCAACACCCTCTACTGAAATAGTATAACCAGCAGGCATCGAAAGTCCCCAACACCCCGGGAAATCTCAAGGAATCTTTGTCCTTTTTCCCACTTTCGGCACCAAGCTAAGCCTGACCCGGTCTGTATCCTAGTCCAAGGTTGGCCCCAAGGCTCGCGCCTGACTCAGACCTCATTTGCCCCAAGGCAGGCATCCGGTCCGGTACTCAATGACCCCGGTGTTGGCATTATGGCTAAAGTGTTGTCCTTGATGGCAACCCATTCAGGTGATAGATCACAGTACTTCAAGTCAGCAGCAGAGATTGATGATCAGCTATCAAATATTGAAGAAAATAAGGGGTACGCAGGTACACCTTACATAAGGTGCGTACACGCAGGTCGGTGTTACATAAAGTGCATACATACCCGCAGTTATCCCGTTCAGGAGGTGCGTACCCCCAGTGCACACATTTCAAGGCAGAGAAAAGCACACGTGGGGTTTCTTATGTTTAACCTTTGGTATTTAGCCGACGGTTTTGTGTTATTATGGTGTCAGCCCGTGGTATTGATCCATGATTTAAAGAAGAGCTTTCCTATATAAAGCAAAGGAGATCATTTGGCTTGAGCATGTTTTGAGTTGAATATCTTATGAGGGCTAGATCTGAAATATTATGATCTCTTGGGAGTAATGTCTAGATCTAAATAAGGTGAATCTACTGATGGATTAAGATCTCTTCGGTGCATGTTCAGATCTGTAGATCTGACTGTCTGGGTTATTTCTGAAGTCTTGAAATCATCTATGCCCGAAGGTACGCAGGTACAGTGAAAGAAAAGTGCGTACATACGCAGGAACGAAGCGTTTCAGGTGCGCCGGTACGCAGGTACAGAAGGGTTGCAGGTGCGGAGGTCCGCAGGCAGTTCAATGGATACAATGCGCATGTAAGCAGGCGAGCAGTTGAGCAGGGTGCGTACGTAAGCAGGCGAACAGTTGAGCAGGGTGCGTACGTAAGCAGGCGAGTAGTTGAGCAGGGTGCTTACTGTAAGCAGGCAGTACATGGGTGAAGCTGCTTACTTCTCTTAAAATATCTATTTATCATTGCTGTGTTCTGGGTTTGGTTCTATTATTGTTGATCTGGTTACTACAGTTGACTGGGTGATTCTCTTATACTTGATGATCATTTGATGCTTATGGATCCAGTTTGAAAATTTATGAAAAGTGGTCCTTGTAAGAAAAGAAGTAGGGGGTTGTAGCTCCCTTCCAGGAGAGACTGGAAAACGAGAGAGAGTTGTAGCTCTCTGCAGGTTGCAGCCTGCGTACTGGTAAAGGACTGCACCAGTACAAAACCATTGTAAAAGGAGTTTCTAATTTGAAAGAAGATAGAGACATATTGCAGCAGGTGGTTTTCACCCACATTGGGTTTCCACCTTACATCTTGTGTTCTTTGGTGTGACTATCTGTTTTCTTTGTTCATGCTCATTATTTTATGGTACTGACATGCAAAACTAATTCAAAGAACAAATAAGGAAGATTTATTAAAAGAATTAGATAATACTGATTCACCCCCCCTCTCAGTATTATTTCCAACAATTGGTATCAGAGCAGGTCCTTCAGAGAAGCTTGATCGCTTGAAGGTAGATCGTTCATCATGAGCAACTACGAGAGAGAAGCATCAATCAGGCCACCAGTTTTTGATGGGACAAACTTCAATTATTGGAAGGTAAGAGTTACTGCCTATCTTCAATCTCTTGGTACAGAAGTTTGGGACATCGTAGAGACAGGCTACGCTTTTCCTTCAGCTACTCCTACAGATGCAGCCGAGAAAAAGAAGTATGAAACAAATGCGAAAGCAGTCAGTACTCTATTAGGATGTATATCTCAATCAGAATTCATGAAGGTAATGCACTATAAATCCGCAAAAGAGATATGGGACAAAATTGTCACGAGCTATGAAGGAGATGAACAGGTAAAGCGTGCTAAACTTCAAACTCTCAGAATTCAGTATGAGACTCTCAAAATGTATAATGATGAAAGTGTGGCTAACTATTTTCTTCGGGTAGATGAGGTTGTTAATTGTATGAAAAATTTGGGTGAAGAAATAAAAGAGGCTATTGTGGTTGAAAAGGTTCTAAGATCATTGTCCCCCAAGTTTGAATCTAAAGTATCTGCAATAGAAGAAAAGGAAAATCTACGAATTCTTACTATGTCTCAGCTACATGGAATTCTAACTGCTTATGAAATGAGAAAGGGAGGTCCATCAGACAGAAGAGAAGCTGCTTTCAAGGCATCAGGCAAAGGAGATTATTATGAAGCAAGCCACGTCCCAGAAGAAGAGGAAGAAGAATCAAATTTTGTCAGAAATCTTCAAAGGGGTTCTTGAAGGTTCAGAGGTAAGTTACCTTTTAAATGCTTTGCTTGTGGAAGAGTAGGTCATTATGCTACAAAATGTCCTTATAAGGATAAAGGAAAGGAACCTGCTAGATGGAACAAGAAACAGAATGCAAATAAGAAAAGTTACTACACTCATGAAGATAGTGATGGTATATCAAACAGTGATGAAGATGAACAAGGTAATGAATATAAGTTGTTAATGGCATTTGAAGATGATGATTATATGGATGCTATAGATGTGGATAACCTTTATGATGAAATTACTAGACTCAAGAGATGTATAGAAGAAAAGAACATGATCATTGATACTCTACAATTTCAAATTGATGAAAAGGAAAAACATCTTGAAAAATTAGAAGGTGAAATTCTTGGTCTTAGAAAAGAGATTGAGAAAACAAAAGCTATTAATCTCAAGTTTGTCAAAGGATCTGAAACTTTGGATGAGATTATCAATGTGCAGCGGTCTCCACTAAACAAGACAGGTCTGGGCTATAATGGAGAAACTTCTCAAGCATCCACCTCAAAAAGTTATCTTGATGCAGCAAGAAGAAATGAGCAAAAGCACAATGAAGATCATCAGGTAAAGCAGGGACGAATTACAAACAGAAACTATCAGGGGCAATCCATCTTAAGGGTGAACAAAAGCTACAACCAGCCACAGGTAAAATCTTCTCAATTTGGTTCAAGAATAGATGACAATAGAAATTACAATCAATTGGCTGGTAGATTCGATAACCGCAGAAGTTTCTTCAATGGACAATGCTTTTCTTGCCATAACTTTGGTCACAAAGCAGCTCAATGTGTTGCATATAAAACAATCATGACTAGGGAAGCTCAAAAACAAAGAAGTATGACCGGGATTACAAAAAGGACCTATAACAACTTTTCGGTTCTTGAAAATGAAGTTGAATGTTCTATTTGCAATAACTTTGGTCATGAAGACTCTGAATGCAGGAGCAGGTTTCAGCAGAAAAAGGAACAAGCCTCAAGCACCAAAACATGGAGAATAAAGGAACCACAAACAGAAAGATGTGGGATAGCAGTTTATGCAGAGGGACAGGAAAATCTATGGTACATTGATAGTGGATGTTCGAAGCATATGACAGGTGATAAAGAAAAACTTGAGTCATATTCTGCTCTAGAAAAAGGAAAGAAAGTCTCTTTTGGAAATGATACTCCTGCAACTATAAAAGGAAAAGGCATTGCTCAGTTAAAAGAAAAGGTCAAGGCTGGAAATGTTTTGTATGTTGATGGATTGAAGCATAATCTTCTAAGTGTCAGCCAGATGTGTGATCAAAGAACCGAGGTTATATTCAGATCAAATGGATGTCTTGTTCGTGATCTTGATACAGGTAAAACAATGATCAAAGGCAAAAGAACTCCAAATAATCTGTACATATTTGAAGAAGGACAACAACAATGCTATCTGAGCAAGGATGATGAGCACTGGTTATGGCATCGGAGGTTGGGACATCTAAGCTTTTCACAAATAAGGAAAGAATGCAAATATCAGGCAGTCGCGATCTTCCAGATATCAAAATTCCTGACAACACCATATGCAAATCATGTCAGTTTGGAAAACAAACCAGAACTAACTTTCCAGAGAAAGAAGGTTCAGCTAGCATGCCTCTTGAGCTAGTACATACAGATACATGCGGTCCTTTCAGGAAAAGAACACCTCGAGGAGAAGAATACTTGATATTATTCATTGACGATTTCTCCAGGTTTGTTTGGTTAGGACTTATGAAGCACAAATATGAAGCATTCGAAAAATTCAAATCCTTCAAAGCCTTGGTTGAAAATGAATCAGGTCACAAAATTAAGTGCCTCAGATCCGACAGAGGTGGGGAATTTACTTCAAATGAATTTTTCGATTTCTGTGAAGAACATGGGATAAGAAGAGAATTCTCTACAGCAAGAACCCCTCAGCAAAATGGAGTTGTGGAAAGAATGAACAGAACAGTCCAACAAATGGCTCGTGCTATGCTTGATGAGTCAGGAACTCCCGCAACTTTCTGGGGTGAAGCTGCACATGCTGCGGTTGTTATTCTCAACAAAACAAATGTCCGGGTGAACAGCACTCAAACTCCTCATGAGCTCTGGAGTGGTAGGACTCCTTCGGTAAAGCACTTCAAAATATTTGGGAGCAAATGCTATATCAAGAATACTGATGAGCAGCTTGGCAAACTTGAACCTAGAGCAGATGAAGGCATTCTTCTTGGTTACTCTCCACATAGCAAAGCATACAAATGCTACAATAAAAGACTTGGCAGAATTGTTGACAGCATTGATGTAGTGGTTGATGAGAAGGGATACATTCCTAGGCAAGTACATCATGAAGACATCGAAGAAGATGAAGGCTACCCCCAACGACAGAATGATGAAGAAGAAGAACCTCAAGAAGAACCTCAAGAAGAACCAGAGGAGCAAACAAGAATAGAAGAAAAGACTCCATCCAGATATGTTCAGAAGAATCATCCAGAATCTCAGATTATGGGGCAGAAAGAAGCAGGTGTACAAACAAGAAGAACAGTTGCAGAAGCTTCAAGCTATTTGGCATTACTCTCCTCTACTGAACCACAAAATGTGAAAGAGGCATGCAAAGATGAATGTTGGGTGAAAGCAATGGATGAAGAACTTGAGCAGATCGAAAAGAACAACACTTGGGAGCTGGTTCCTAGACCAAAGGATAAGAATGTTATCGGAACAAAATGGGTCTTCAAAAATAAATTGAATGAAAATGGAGAAGTAATTAGAAACAAAGCCAGACTTGTTTGTAAAGGGTATGCGCAGCAAGAAGGAATAGACTTTGAAGAAACCTTTGCTCCTGTTGCAAGACTTGAGGCCATCCGAATGTTCCTTGCTCTCTCAAGTTTTCAAAACTTCAAAGTATTTCAAATGGACGTGAAATCAGCCTTTCTGAATGGAGACTTGGAAGAAGAAGTATACATTGAACAGCCAGATGGGTTCATTCTTGGAAATGATCCAAATCTTGTATGCAGATTGAAAAAGGCTCTCTATGGTCTCAAACAAGCTCCAAGGGCTTGGTACTACCGTTTGGACAAATATCTTCATCAACAAGGTTTTTCAAAAGGATCAGCAGATAGCAATCTTTATATAAAAGTTGAAAATGACAAATTGCTAATACTTGTTGTGTATGTAGATGACATTATTTTTGGGAGCAATGAAGAAGCTATGAGTCAAAGCTTTGCCTTGGTCATGCAGAAAGAATTTGAAATGTCCTTGCTAGGAGAACTGACATATTTCCTTGGTTTGCAAATCCAACAAAAAGAAGGAGGAATCTTTTTATCTCAAACCAAGTATCTCAAACAGATTTTGAAGAAATATGGTATGGAAGATGCAAAACCAGTATGTACACCCAAGGTCACAGGATGTAGCCTCAGTGCAAATGATGAATCTGCAGCAGTACATCAACCAACCTACAGATCTATGATTGGAATTTTACTTTATTTGACAGGTACCCGACCGGACATCATGCATGCAGTTGGAATAGTTGGAAGATTTCAGGCAAATCCGAAGGAGACTCATCTTCAGGCAGTGAAGAGAATTTTCAAATATCTTCAAGGGACTCAAAATTATGGCTTATGGTATCCTAGAGATACAGATCTTACACTTCATGCTTATACAGATGCAGATTGGGCTGGAAGCGTGGATGACAGGAAAAGCACAATATGTTGCTCCTGCATCTTGTTGCACCCAACTCCTTTGGATGATGCAGACTTTGCAGGATTTCCAAATCACTTGTACACCACCAATCCCCATCTTATGTGATAACACAAGTGCAATCAGCATTTCAAAGAATCCTGTTATGCATTCAAAAACCAAGCACATACCAATCAAGTACCATTTTCTCCGGGAACAAGTGCTTGAACAGAGGGTCAAGTTGGAGTATGTTCCTTCTAAGGAACAAGTTGCTGATATTCTCACCAAACCATTGCCCAGGGACACTTTTGAATACCTCAGGCAAAAGCTGGGGGTTGTTGATGCATCATCTTATTGCTGAACCTCTTCTGATTGATGGTACAGGTTCAGGGGGAGCATATAATGCATTGTTGGCATTATGGAGGATGTGCAAAAGGAGATCTTGGAAGTAGCTGCAATATGTCTCTATCTCTTTCATGGTGGATTATGGTTCTTCGTTGCAGATCTGGTTCATATTCAGGGGGAGCATGTTCTTAGGGGGAGCATAACCCTTTGCCCTTGATGTCAAAGGGGGAGAATGAAGCTGAAGTTTTGAGGTTGCCATCAAGTCCAAAGGGGGAGATTGTTGGCATTATGGCTAAAGTGTTGTCCTTGATGGCAACCCATTCAGGTGATAGATCACAGTACTTCAAGTCAGCAGCAGAGATTGATGATCAGCTATCAAATATTGAAGAAAATAAGGGGTACGCAGGTACACCTTACATAAGGTGCGTACACGCAGGTCGGTGTTACATAAAATGCGTACATACCCGCAGTTATCCCGTTCAGGAGGTGCGTACCCCCAGTGCACACATTTCAAGGCAGAGAAAAGCACACGTGGGGTTTCTTATGTTTAACCTTTGGTATTTAGCCGACGGTTTTGTGTTATTATGGTGTCGGCCTGTGGTATTGATCCATGATTTAAGGAAGAGCTTTCCTATATAAAGCAAAGGAGATCATTTGGCTTGAGCATGTTTTGAGTTGAATATCTTATGAGGGCTAGATCTGAAATATTATGATCTCTTGGGAGTAATGTCTAGATCTAAATAAGGCGAATCTACTGATGGATTGAGATCTCTTCGGCGCATGTTCAGATCTGTAGATCTGACTGCCTGGGTTATTTCTGAAGTCTTGAAATCATCTATGCCCGAAGGTACGCAGGTACAGTGAAAGAAAAGTGCGTACATACGCAGGAACGAAGCGTTTCAGGTGCGCCGGTACGCAGGCACAGAAGGGTTGCAGGTGCGGAGGTCCGCAGGCAGTTCAATGGATACAGTGCGTATGTAAGCAGGCGAGCAGTTGAGCAGGGTGCGTACGTAAGCAGGCAAACAGTTGAGCAGGGTGCGTACATAAGCAGGCGAGCAGTTGAGCAGGGTGCTTACTGTAAGCAGGCAGTACATGGGTGAAGCTGCTTACTTCTCTTAAAATCTCTGTTTATCATTGCTGTGTTCTGGGTTTGGTTCTATTATTGTTGATCTGGTTACTACAGTTGACTGGGTGATTCTCTTATACTTGATGATCATTTGATGCTTATGGATCCAGTTTGAAAATTTATGAAAAGTGGTCCTTGTAAGAAAAGAAGTAGGGGGTTGTAGCTCCCTTCCAGGAGAGACTGAAAAACGAGAGAGAGTTGTAGCTCTCTGCAGGTTGCAGCCTGCGTACTGGTAAAGGACTGCACCAGTACAAAACCATTGTAAAAGGAGTTTCTAATTTGAAAGAAGATAGAGACATATTGCAGCAGGTGGTTTTCACCCACATTGGGTTTCCACCTTACATCTTGTGTTCTTTGGTGTGACTATCTGTTTTCTTTGTTCATGCTCATTATTTTATGGTACTGACATGCAAAACTAATTCAAAGAAAAAATAAAGAAGATTTATTAAAAGAATTAGATAATACTGATTCACCCCCCTCTCAGTATTATTTCCAACAATTGGTATCAGAGCAGGTCCTTCAGAGAAGCTTGATCACTTGAAGGTAGATCGTTCATCATGAGCAACTACGAGAGAGAAGCATCAATCAGGCCACCAGTTTTTGATGGGACAAACTTCAATTATTGGAAGGTAAGAGTTACTGCCTATCTTCAATCTCTTGGTACAGAAGTTTGGGACATCGTAGAGATAGGCTATGCTTTTCCTTCAGCTACTCCTACAGATGCAGCCGAGAAAAAGAAGTATGAAACAAATGCGAAAGCAGTCAGTACTCTATTAGGATGTATATCTCAATCAGAATTCATGAAGGTAATGCACTATAAATCCGCAAAAGAGATATGGGACAAAATTGTCACGAGCTATGAAGGAGATGAACAGGTAAAGCGTGCTAAACTTCAAACTCTCAGAATTAAGTATGAGACTCTCAAAATGTATAATGATGAAAGTGTGGCTAACTATTTTCTTCGGGTAGATGAGGTTGTTAATTGTATGAAAAATTTGGGTGAAGAAATAAAAGAGGCTATTGTGGTTGAAAAGGTTCTAAGATCATTGTCCCCCAAGTTTGAATCTAAAGTATCTGCAATAGAAGAAAAGGAAAATCTACGAATTCTTACTATGTCTCAGCTACATGGAATTCTAACTGCTTATGAAATGAGAAAGGGAGGTCCATCAGACAGAAGAGAAGCTGCTTTCAAGGCATCAGGCAAAGGAGATTATCATGAAGCAAGCCACGTCCCAGAAGAAGAGGAAGAAGAATCAAATTTTGTCAGAAATGTTCAAAGGGGTTCTGGAAGGTTCAGAGGTAAGTTACCTTTTAAATGCTTTGCTTGTGGAAGAGTAGGTCATTATGCTGCAAAATGTCCTTATAAGGATAAAGGAAAGGAACCTGCTAGATGGAACAAGAAACAGAACGCAAATAAGAAAAGCTACTACACTCATGAAGATAGTGATGGTCTATCAAACAGTGATGAAGATGAACAAGGTAATGAATATAAGTTGTTAATGGCATTTGAAGATGATGATTATATGGATGCTATAGATGTGGATAACCTTTATGATGAAATTACTAGACTCAAGAGATGTATAGAAGAAAAGAACATGATCATTGATACTCTACAATTTCAAATTGATGAAAAGGAAAAACATCTTGAAAAATTAGAAGGTGAAATTGTTGGTCTTAGAAAAGAGATTGAGAAAACAAAAGCTATTAATCTCAAGTTTGTCAAAGGATCTGAAACTTTGGATGAGATTATCAATGTGCAGCGGTCTCCACTAAACAAGACAGGTCTGGGCTATAATGGAGAAACTTCTCAAGCATCCACCTCAAAAAGTTATCTTGATGCAGCAAGAAGAAATGAGCAAAAGCACAATGAATATCATCAGGTAAAGCAGGGACGAATTACAAACAGAAACTATCAGGGGCAATCCATCTTAAGGGTGAACAAAAGCTACAACCGGCCACAGGTAAAATCTTCTCAATTTGGTTCAAGAATAGATGACAATAGAAATTACAATCAATTGGCTGGTAGATTCGATAACCGCAGAAGTTTCTTCAATGGACAATGCTTTTCTTGCCATAACTTTGGTCACAAAGCAGCTCAATGTGTTGCATATAAAACAATCATGACTAGGGAAGCTCAAAAACAAAGAAGTATGACCGGGATTACAAAAAGGACCTATAACAACTTTTCGGTTCTTGAAAATGAAGTTGAATGTTATATTTGCAATAACTTTGGTCATGAAGATTCTGAATGCAGGAGCAGGTTTCAGCAGAAAAAGGAACAAGCCTCAAGCACCAAAACATGGAGAATAAAGGAACCACAAACAGAAAGATGTGGGATAGCATTTTATGCAGAGGGACAGGAAAATCTATGGTACATTGACAGTGGATGTTCGAAGCATATGACAGGTGATAAAGAAAAACTTGAGTCATATTCTGCTCTAGAAAAAGGAAAGAAAGTCTCTTTTGGAAATGACACTCCTGCAACTATAAAAGGAAAAGGCATTGCTCAGTTAAAAGAAAAGGTCAAGGTTGGAAATGTTTTGTATGTTGATGGATTGAAGCATAATCTTCTAAGTGTCAGCCAGATGTGTGATCAAAGAACCGAGGTTATGTTCAGATCAAATGGATGTCTTGTTCGTGATCTTGATACAGATAAAACAGTGATCAAAGGCAAAAGAACTCCAAATAATCTGTACATATTTGAAGAAGGACAACAACAATGCTATCTGAGCAAGGATGATGAGCATTGGTTATGGCATCAGAGGTTGGGACATCTAAGCTTTTCACAAATAAGGAAAGCATGCAAATATCAGGCAGTTCGCGATCTTCCAGATATCAAAATTCCTGACAACACCATATGCAAATCATGTCAGTTTGGAAAACAAACCAGAACTAACTTTTCAGAGAAGGAAGGTTCAGCTAGCATGCCTCTTGAGCTAGTACATACAGATACATGCGGTCCTTTCAGGAAAAGAACACCTCGAGGAGAAGAATACTTGATATTATTCATTGACGATTTCTCCAGGTTTGTTTGGTTAGGACTTATGAAGCACAAAGATGAAGCATTCGAAAAATTCAAATCCTTCAAAGCCTTGGTTGAAAATGAATCAGGTCACAAAATTAAGTGCCTCAGATCCGACAGAGGTGGGGAATTTACTTCAAATGAATTTTTCGATTTCTGTGAAGAACATGGGATAAGAAGAGAATTCTCTACAGCAAGAACCCCTCAGCAAAATGGAGTTGTGGAAAGAATGAACAGAACAGTCCAACAAATGGCTCGTGCTATGCTTGATGAGTCAGGAACTCCCGCAACTTTCTGGGGTGAAGCTGCACATGCTGCGGTTGTTATTCTCAACAAAACAAATGTCTGGGTGAACAGCACTCAAACTCCTCATGAGCTCTGGAGTGGTAGGACTCCTTCGGTAAAGCACTTCAAAATATTTGGGAGCAAATGCTATATCAAGAATACTGATGAGCAGCTTGGCAAACTTGAACCTAGAGCAGATGAAGGCATTCTTCTTGGTTACTCTCCACATAGCAAAGCATACAAATGCTACAATAAAAGACTTGGCAGAATTGTTGACAGCATTGATGTAGTGGTTGATGAGAAGGGATACATTCCTAGGCAAGTACATCATGAAGACATCGAAGAAGATGAAGGCTACCCCCAATGACAGAATGGTGAAGAAGAAGAACCTCAAGAAGATCCTCAAGAAGAACCAGAGGAGCAAACAAGAATAGAAGAAAAGACTCCATCCAGATATGTTCAGAAGAATCATCCAGAATCTCAGATTATGGGGCAGAAAGAAGCAGGTTTACAAACAAGAAGAACAGTTGCAGAAGCTTCAAGCTATTTGGCATTACTCTCCTCTACTGAACCACAAAATGTGAAAGAGGCATGCAAAGATGAATGTTGGGTGAAAGCAATGGATGAAGAACTTGAGCAGATCGAAAAGAACAACACTTGGGAGCTGGTTCCTAGACCAAAGGATAAGAATGTTATCGGAACAAAATGGGTCTTCAAAAATAAATTGAATGAAAATGGAGAAGTAATTAGAAACAAAGCCAGACTTGTTTGTAAAGGGTATGCGCAACAAGAAGGAATAGACTTTGAAGAAACCTTTGCTCCTGTTGCAAGACTTGAGGCCATCCGAATGTTCCTTGCTCTCTCAAGTTTTCAAAACTTCAAAGTATTTCAAATGGACGTGAAATCAGCCTTTCTGAATGGAGACTTGGAAGAAGAAGTATACATTGAACAGCCAGATGGGTTCATTCTTGGAAATGATCCAAATCTTGTATGCAGATTGAAAAAGGCTCTCTATGGTCTCAAACAAGCTCCAAGTGCTTGGTACTACCGTTTGGACAAATATCTTCATCAACAAGGTTTTTCAAAAGGATCAGCAGATAGCAATATTTATATAAAAGTTGAAAATGACAAATTGCTAATACTTGTTGTGTATGTAGATGACATTATTTTTGGGAGCAATGAAGAAGCTATGAGTCAAAGCTTTGCCTTGGTCATGCAGAAAGAATTTGAAATGTCCTTGCTAGGAGAACTGACATATTTCCTTGGTTTGCAAATCCAACAAAAAGAAGGAGGAATCTTTTTATCTCAAACCAAGTATCTCAAACAGATTTTGAAGAAATATGGTATGGAAGATGCAAAACCAGTATGTACACCCATGGTCACAAATGTAGCCTCAGTGCAAATGATGAATCTGCAGCAGTACATCAACCAACCTACAGATCTATGATTGGAATTTTACTTTATTTGACAGGTACCCGACCGGACATCATGCATGCAGTTGGAATAGTTGGAAGATTTCAGGCAAATCCGAAGGAGACTCATCTTCAGGCAGTGAAGAGAATTTTCAAATATCTTCAAGGGACTCAAAATTATGGCTTATGGTATCCTAGAGATACAGATCTTACACTTCATGCTTATACAGATGCAGATTGGGCCGGAAGCGTGGATGACAGGAAAAGCACAAGTGGTGGTGCGTTCTTTATGGGTTCCAGACTGGTATCTTGGTTCAGCAAGAAACAGAGTTCAATTGCCTTGTCTACAGCTGAAGCGGAATATGTTGCTGTTGCATCTTGTTGCACCCAACTCCTTTGGATGATGCAGACTTTGCAGGATTTTCAAATCACTTGTACACCACCAATCCCCATCTTATGTGATAACACAAGTGCAATCAGCATTTCAAAGAATCCTGTTATGCATTCGAAAACCAAGCACATACCAATCAAGTACCATTTTCTCCGGGAACAAGTGCTTGAACAGAAGGTCAAGTTGGAGTATGTTCCTTCTAAGGAACAAGTTGCTGATATTCTCACCAAACCATTGCCCAGGGACACTTTTGAATACCTCAGGCAAAAGCTGGGGGTTGTTGATGCATCATCTTATTGCTAAACCTCTTCTGATTGATGGTACAGGTTTAGGGGGAGCATATAATGCATTGTTGGCATTATGGAGGATGTGCAAAAGGAGATCTTGGAAGTAGCTGCAATATGTCTCTATCTCTTTCATGGTGGATTATGGTTCTTCGTTGCAGATCTGGTTCATATTCAGGGGGAGCATAACCCTTTTCCCTTGATGTCAAAGGGGGAGAATGAAGCTGAAGTTTTGAGGTTGACATCAAGTCCAAAGGGGGAGATTGTTGGCGTTATGGCTAAAGTGTTGTCCTTGATGGCAACCCATTCAGGTGATAGATCACAGTACTTCAAGTCAGCAGCAGAGATTGATGATCAGCTATCAAATATTGAAGAAAATAAGGGGTACGCAGGTACACCTTACATAAGGTGCGTACACGCAGGTCGGTGTTACATAAAGTGCGTACATACCCGCAGTTATCCCGTTCAGGAGGTGCGTACCCCCAGTGCACACATTTCAAGGCAGAGAAAAGCACACGTGGGGTTTCTTATGTTTAACCTTTGGTATTTAGCCGACGGTTTTGTGTTATTATGATGTCGGCCCGTGGTATTGATCCATGATTTAAGGAAGAGCTTTCCTATATAAAGCAAAGGAGATCATTTGGCTTGAGCATGTTTTGAGTTGAATATCTTATGAGGGCTAGATCTGAAATATTATGATCTCTTGGGAGTAATGTCTAGATCTAAATAAGGCGAATCTACTGATGGATTGAGATCTCTTCGGCGCATGTTCAGATCTGTAGATCTGACTGTCTGGGTTATTTCTGAAGTCTTGAAATCATCTATGCCCGAAGGTACGCAGGTACAGTGAAATAAAAGTGCGTACATACGCAGGAACGAAGCGTTTCAGGTGTGCCGGTACGCAGGCATAGAAGGGTTGCTGGTGCAGAAGTCCGCAGGCAGTTCAATGGATACAATGCGTATGTAAGCAGGCGAGCAGTTGAGCAGGGTGCGTACGTAAGCAGGCGAACAGTTGAGCAGGGTGCGTACGTAAGCAGGCGAGCAGTTGAGCAGGGTGCTTACTGTAAGCAGGCAGTACATGGGTGAAGCTGCTTACTTCTCTTAAAATCTCTGTTTATCATTGTTGTGTTCTGGGTTTGGTTCTATTATTGTTGATCTGGTTACTACAGTTGACTGGGTGATTCTCTTATACTTGATGATCATTTGATGCTTATGGATCCAGTTTGAAAATTTATGAAAAGTGGTCCTTGTAATAAAAGAAGTAGGGGGTTGTAGCTCCCTTCCAGGAGAGACTGGAAAACGAGAGAGAGTTGTAGCTCTCTGCAAGTTGCAGCCTGCGTACTGGTAAAGGGCTGCACCAGTACAAAACCATTGTAAAAGGAGTTTCTAATTTGAAAGAAGATAGAGACATATTGTAGCAGGTGGTTTTCACCCACATTGGGTTTCCACCTTACATCTTGTGTTCTTTGGTGTGACTATCTGTTTTCTTTGTTCATGCTCATTATTTTATGGTACTGACATGCAAAACTAATTCAAAGAACAAATAAGGAAGATTTATTAAAAGAATTAGATAATACTGATTCACCCCCCCTCTCAGTATTATTTCCAACACCCGGGCATCTCGCAAGGCTGGCCCACTCCCTCCACAACTACTAAGGCGCACAGCCCCAGGCATCAAAGTCCTTTACATCCCTTCCAGACTTCGGCATCCCAATCCAATAACAGGCACCTAACCTAGAACATCAGACACTTGGCCTCCTCAAGATGATCCCATAGCTCTTCAAGAGCTATCCATGAAGATCTATACACAAGACAAAGGAACCACTGGCATATGTAGTGTTGATTGAGTTTGTCCCCAGCCCATATGATGTTACATATTATTCCTCGTGCGTATGGGCTCGCACGAGATAATCAGTTAAACTGGCCCTCTCAGCCCATTTGTGTAGTCCTGTCAATCATCACACCTCAACATGCAAGCAATGCATTAGCTATAACATCATAGTATCATAGAAAATAATCCACATGCCAAGTCTTGCATGTCATCATGAGAACATTCATCATTATGAATAATAACGAACTGCATGCTTATGCATGTCATAAATTTGTATGAAACTATCACATGCTTCACCTCATGAAATACCATCATAAGTTATGACATCAACATATTTACATCAAATACATATCATGACTTCACATAATAAATGAACCACATGTCACTAAACCTCATATTATAGCATCATAATTCCTATGCCACGTTATGCATATCATATCCATCATGAGTATTCAACATTAAATACCTATCATCACGTAGTAAATGAATATGTCAATATACCTAGACATAACATCATAATGCCTATGCATATCATCATCATCATAAGTATACATCATCACTATTGTAACAACTATATAAATATGAACCACATGAGCATGATCACCCTCATACCATCATATCATGAAACATCGTTAATCTGAGATACATTTCAATACTTATCAAATATAGAATAATATTCTATAAGCATTCTTATCATGATTCATCAATTTCATTTACTTGTACAAACATTGAATACCAATTATGAACTAACATTATTCAACATCCATCTAGGATCTATGTTATCTCGTTAGTGTTATTAGTGTCATGTTTCCATCAAGATACCAATTACTTTTAGATAATCTTTTCATGTTATTTATATTAGGTATACTCATCTAAGTACATCGTTAAATTTCAAATTAGCCTCACCATCTTCAGTCTTAATCTCTCATCACTTATTCTTCCTTCCCCAATGAAATTCATTGCTAATATGTTACCATTTGTATAATCATTTAAATCATCAATATCAAGTTAAAATTCCATGATCACTATACATATTTTTCTTATCCAAATAGCACACATACAAGAGGTCATCCTTATTTAAGTCTTATTTTATGCTTAATCTACCTGCATGAGGGCTTGTTGCCCCCTCATGATTTATTCATTAGTTGCATAATTTTCATTGTTCATCCTAAAAAGATTTGCTTTTCTCATCAAGTTTCCACTTGATCTCTATTATCGTAGATTCACCCATGTTCATGTTGGAATAGGGATTCTTCCACTTTAATTTTCACTCATTAAATATTTAGTTTAAACATTGAATGATTGGAACCACTACCATCATTATCATCTATGAATGATTTGGTATGCCCATTGTATTTTGGCAATAACTTCTTTCAATACTAATGACGCGCACTAGTAAGTTGTTTTGCATGAGGTAACAATATATGATCAATCCACTCGTGAGTGAAATTTATTCAATTGCACCCTTTATTAGTTGAATCTCACTTCTTTTGCCAATTTATATGTAATCCTTATCAAATTCTCATTATAGAATTTCCAACTATATTTCCAACAATATTTCTTCCTACACTTCATGCTCAATGTTTTCTCATTAGTCTACATCATGTATTTCTTTTTCAAAAAGTTAAACAATTATTATCCTTGGAACATTTTCCTAGTTTATCATTTGTCATTTCTCACCGATTACAAGTGCTTAGAACTTCCTAAAATGACACTTCTATAGGCCATCACTTTGACCCTTACCAATCATGTTGACCAATCCACTCCGTGTCTACTAGCTTCAAAGATAGAAATATTATTAAATTGGCCTTGTTTTCTCACCTTTAGTCATACTAGTTTATTTTCCTCCTCTCTCTGAAATGTATAAAATTGTTACACTAGGAAATATTGTTACTATTTCTCCAATCACATAACTTATCTTCTCAAATTGATGAATTTTATTATGGATTCACTTCTTTAATTCAATGTTATCATACCCTTTTGAGGCGGGGTGTTGGAAGAATCACCGCACCTCTATGGAATCCGTAATTTCCACCCTGGGGATCCTAGTTACTGGTTTGGAATGTTTACCAACACCCTCTTCAGAATTGCCAGAGATTCTCTTATGCCACATAGGCACTGCCCCATAGACAAAGACCTTTTTTATTATTCAACTGCGTTAGTTGATCATTAATGTTGCTTCCACTTCTTAAGGTTGTTGTCTATATATTTTTCCATCACCTTATTCTAATAATAGGTTTTTTGTTCTCCCAAGGCTAGTATCTTGTTATCTTAGGTTTATATTTACTAGTTCCCTGAAATTACACCACTATTTTCTCACACCTTCGCCAAATAGCTAGTTTCTCTTTAATTTACATATTAACTAAACTAGTTTTGCATGTATGCCACTTCATATTTAATGGTCTCTTTTACAAATTCATTCCAAGCTTTTAACTTTACATTATCAAGTAGATAAGATGCATATTGATTTCTTTGTGGACTCATCAATACCACCATAATTTTATTATCATCTTTGTGAAAATAGGTGTGTTACAAGGAGCATATAAAGAGGTGTCATCCTCATATGAAATTTCTTAATGTTATGAATTGCTTGTTATATCTTCTTTACCTAACCACAAAATTTCCTTCAGGCTATAGCTTATGAAATATAAAAAGATATCAAAAGAATTGATTCCATTTTTGATTTATGCATGGAAAAGGAGATGCAACCATAACTATAAACATGCACAAAATTGGACAAGAAAAATAATCTTCACTAAGTGAAGATTCACATTAATTTCAAATGCCACCTAATAACCAACATAATTCTATGTTAAAACATGACTACAAGGAAAAAGGGGAAAAACATTCTAATAGAAATAAAATTAAAACAGGGTAAATATTTCAAAATAATTATACCATGAATATTTTCTTACAATTAATCACCAAAATAAAAGAGGAAAAGAGTAGACAGGCTATTACCCATTACTATTTCATGTTCTATAATTTTCCATTTTCATATCTAAATTCCCTTTTAATATAATGAAATGTCGCTTATATAAATTTATTAATAACTTCTATTACTTTAATAGATTATACAATTTACATACAAATACTAACATACAACTGTAACATTTCACCAATTTCATTTTTCCTAATCCATAATCATCCTTCATGATTAAATTGATTTTGAAAATATCCATGTAAAGTCTATCTCCATATAAAATTTATTTTGACTTCTATGATATTGACTATTTGTATATTGTATATTTTAATTTCAACACTGAAATATGTGGAATTTAAGAAAAACCAATGTCACTGTCATTGTAAATCATTATAAAAATGGATGTTTTCAAAAATGATATTTTGAATTTTAGTTATACTTCAAACTTTTTAATACAAACCTTTATACTATACATATATAAACGTATAAGGATAATTCTTAATATTTCTCCATTTTCACTTCAGAATGCTAAATGCAAATTTCATTTTCCAATTTATTTATTTCTCTTAAATTGTATTAAGTCTCATAATCGTTAGCTATTATAATTTAGTTGAGATTATGGATTTTCATTATATTGTATAAAGATAGAAAAGTTTTGCAATCCTGATGAGGAAAATATTTTTCCAGATTTTGAAGAACAGGCCAACTATGATCATGTTGCTGAAAATTCTTGCTGAAAATTCTACTTTAGTCTAGAAGAACTTTTTGGTACCCTATTTTTGAAGACAAAAGACTATGGTTTGATGTTTCTTTTAGGATGGATGGGAATAGAAAAGATGACATAGTTTTGAGCTCCTGTAATGAAGAAAAATAAAATCATTTCCAGCTCAGATTTAAACGATTAGTTGCCAGTTTTAGATTCAAGCTTTGAAGAGTATCCTTGTAGGCCTGGGTTTCAAGAGGAAACCAGAGGAGAGAATTTCCAGCCTTAGTCATGGAAATAACAACACATAATTAAAGAATTACACTTTTGGGTAATTCAGTCCAAACAAAACCGAATGGGAGGATAGCAGAAAACAGAGGCTGGTAGGTTGATTTGACAAAGAAACCCAGTCAGCTAGCGAGTCTGCCAACATAATCTTGACTTTTCTGAGAAATGTTTTCCTAATCCATTCTGTTTTGCTATTGATGAACCAGTTAAAAGTGTTTGCATTCCAAGAGATGACGTCAACAATGTGGTCAGAGTCTCATTCAAAATCAATGGATTGTTGTTTTAGAGGCACATTTTAATACCTTCTATGACTGGAATCAACTCAGCCTGGCTATTTACTTTCATGCCATTATTCTATAGAAACACTACCTTCATTAGGCCATTCTAACTGCTGATATGAAACAAAAGCTCTGCTATAAGGAACAATATTTGCATCTATTGAAAGTAATTTTAAATTTAAAAACACTGGCTGGAAATTATGTAATATGTAAAAAAAAAACTACCACTGACAAAACAAAAATTTCATCCGGTCCTCCTCAGAACGTTTTTGACAATCTTGAAAAAATTCTGGAATTTTTTCTCCTTGGCAATTGCTTTACTCATGATAGATTCACTGAATTTCATCATCTTGTCCCATAATTGGTTCACAAAAAGAAACCTCATACACAGTGATATATATATATATATATATATATATATATAGCTCAAACTTAATGTATTAGCCCTTGGCTATGATATAATTTTTTTTTTCCCATAACATCAAGGTAAATAAACTAGTTTTAATGATAAAATAGAAAATTAAAAGATTTTTTTGTTTGTTTATATATAAAGTGCACTAGTTATGGTCACTATTTCCCAATCTGAACTGGGTGGCCAAGTGAAATGTGCGGTGGAGTTAATCATGCTCAAAGCTGAAAGGAAATGCATCATGCACCAGGTAGATATATGTAACACTCAAATACAACTGAATGTAATAGATATATGTAGGGATTTTTTTTTATAGTGTAGACAACTCAGGTATATGTTCTGTTAAGAGTCATTTAACTGTACGTTTAAGAGTGAAAATAAGGTAGTTAGTCACTGTATAGGATGGAGTCTTACTTGCAGAAACCTTTAATAAATAACAAACAACCCAAGAACTCAAAAAGACCACCGTTACTACTACACTCACTACACGGCATGTTTAACTAACTACAAGAAAAACTTAAAATGACATGGGGTAAACGAGCAGTGACCACTTAGATCCAGTGCAAACTCCACTTTTAGGCAATTTTTTTTTTTACAGTTTTAAAGAGATCAGAAGCCTTGAGCTATGAAGCTCGAAGAGACAAATGTGAAAAATAATAGAAAAATTAAGAACCTTGGGGAAGCAAATGTGAAAAATGACAAAAATGATCCGAACGAAGGAAGGGCTATAACAGTAAGAGAAAATTTGATGATTTGTAAGTCGAACCTGATTTGCGTACGGTCTAACCTCCTCCTGTACAAACCTCTCCAAGCCTAATGAAGAATCAGATCAGGGCAATTTCGGTGGAAGTTTGGTCTTTGAATGTCGTGAGTTTGAAATAAAAATGTCTAGAGCAAACCTGGGGTGATTTTGGCATAAGTATACTCTTAACTGGCGTAAATTTTCAAGGGCTTGTATTGAATGAGAGCGTGTAAGGCTCTCATAGTTTTGTCAAACATCTACTTTTTTAATAGAATGAGTTTCAGTTTCAAAGAGATGACGCCATATGCAAATCTGATTTTACCAAAATGGAATGAGCTTCAAAGGGATGATTCTAGGTGCAAATCCGAGTGATGTTCGCTATAATTTTCGATTCGAATGGCATGAATTTTGAAAGGGCTGATGTCCAAGGCAAGTTTGGGGAAAGTTGGCACAAGTCTGCTATTTGAATAGAATCGTATCTTCTTGGATGCATGTTTCTTGACACACTTACAGAAGAAATAAATCCTCATTCTATACAAAACATTTTTATTTCAATAATCCTCTGTGGATAGAATCATTAGGATGTGACTATAATAAAAATAAAATAAAAAATCATTTAGATCGAAGTTTTGTACATTAAAATGTCTATAGGTCCTAAGAGTTGAACCTAGGCTCTGATACCATATGTAACAGCCCAAAGTAAATATAAAATTAATTTCCTAATTAAAATCAGAATCAACAAATAAGTACATACCTATTACCTGTGATCGATGTCTGCCAGATGACAACAAGGTTTTTGGGACGACTCTCCACCCAACCGTAGGCTTAATTGCGCAAGGATTTGCTACAACTGGCCACCCCCGAGCCCTCAATCAACGTACTACTGCCAATGACTCCTAAGTCTTAGTACACCATTCTCTCAAGAGAATGAAAGATAGACTCTCAGAATGATGGAATGCAAGAATGCCTCTTATCTTCCTCACCATCTATTAAATAGAACAACATTGGAAGAGGAACCACATGCACACACTCCATGTGTCTCATGCAACTTTCTTTTGATTTCTTTCTTTTTGATAGTTTCCTTTTCTTGTTTTATTTCCTTCTTTTTGATAGTTTCCTTATTCTTATCTAGAGCTTTAGTATGGTTATTACTATTTTATTTATTTTCTTTGTATATATTTTTAACCTTATTTATTATTTAATCATTTATGATTTATTATTTTTATTATTATTATTTATAATTTATATTATTAATTATTATTTTTGTATTATTTATTATTTATTATTATTTATTATTTTTATTTATTATTATTAGGGGAGGGATATTACATTATGAATTGCAGTTACCCCCAGGTGTAGGAATTTCACGCATTTTTAATGTGGCAGATCTGTACCCCTACATTACGGCAAATGAAGAAGACAGTTCGGAAAGACGAACATGGGACACCCAGAATGAGAATGACTCATGGGTTAAACAAATGCCCCTAGCAAAGCCTTTAGAGATCGAAGAGATCCTAGACACCCAGGTGGCTAGATGGACTCAAAGGAAAGAAATATTTGCGGTACCTAGTCAAGTGGAAGGGTCATCCTATTGAAGATGGTTCTTGGTTAGATGTTGGCCAGATTCAAAGCGTTGGGTACTCTATTGAAGAGCTCATGGACAGGAGCCATGATTTTAATTTACCCCAGGAGCCTGATACGGGAGCATTCGACTGAAAAAGGTGACAGCTGGGAAATTGTTTTTTATTTTGCTAGAAAGAAAGAAAAACATTTTGAGTTTATGTTTTATTTTGTTTTATTTAAATTAAGGCCGACTCAGCCATTGTTCTTTAAAAATTAGGCAAGCAAGTCAAGATAGGATTAGCTAAGAGCATGTTTAAAGAAACTGTTAGATAACTGAAAGGTAACTGAGGAATAGTTCCTCAACTATAAAGAAACTGCTAGTAATGCATTGAAAAGAAAAACCAGAGCCTGATTGAGGGGTTTCCATCCAGAGAGGAGAGAACTCAGGATTTGTAAATTACAATTTTCTTGAATATCTATAAAAGCAAATGAATCTAGAACCTGTCATTAAGTAAGACAATTTTTTATTTTCTTGTGCATAAATGTTTCAGACATTGTATTGAAAGAAAAACAGTGAAATAACTCATTAAGAAGCCGAATGGCATCGACAAGAATCTTGTGACAGAAGGCATCTCAGACCAGGAACCAAATAAAGGCAAAACCAACATATACAATACATTTTTCTTTCCTCGACAAAAAAACCAGGTACTTTTATATTCAACATTCAAGCATTCATGTACATTCATTTCATTTTCCATTTAATAGTTCATTGTACAAAATATATAACCCAAAAACCGTGGAGGGTTCTGAAACCCAAGAAAACTGAAAACTACAATTCATAGGCCCAGACTAGTTAAACAGCGAGGGCATGAAAACCCCTGAAACCACACACATACACAAAGGAATTGAAACCCAAAGGGTTATACCCAACTAAAGACAGAGCAAGCAACAGAGCAAGCAGAAGAAAGATACAGCCATGGAAAGATCACCCTACCCAGGTTTTCCCTAAGCCTATGAAAACTCCCAAGGACAGGGCCATGGAGCAGCGTTCCCCTGGAATGACCTACACACCACCATAAAACAAGGCAGCAATTAAGTAGGGCGACGCGACCAAAATACAATGAAATAGATAACCAAGAGAGGATTGAGGATTTACCTGGAGGAGGTCTAACTCCGCGACAGAGGATGAGAGCTGAGACTCGCAACAAAGGGTTTCTCCCAACAGAAATGCCATGAGAGATTTTTTGCCTGCTTACCAAGGAGCCAAAGGGTTAGAGAGTTAAAAAATAAAGGAGGAAATGAAACCGGAACAAGAAAACTACCTGAGAAGGATTTCACTCAGCTGTCCAGTGTAGTATCAAGGCGAGAACCTGTGTTTGCATAGAGCCAAATCATCACCAGACCCAACATCAAGAAAACAATCATTGCAAAACAGAGCAGAGGCAAAGTATGAGTCGGGTGATAGAGATAAATTGACTTGTAGGTGGGAAATCAACCTGAAAAAATCCAAGAACCAGCGAAGTAAACCACCACAGGGAGTAAGCAAAGGCACAATGCTAACAAACCACCACAGGGAATAAGCAAGGCACAACACTAACAAACCACCATACAGGACAAGCAAGGCACAACACTTACCAACCATCACAAGAACAAAGCGAAAGCACCGAGGACCCATAGAGCTGAACCATACCACGGCAACGCAAGAATGAATTCCAAATACCCTCGGCAGGTGTGATAGACCATGTTTGCAAACCTGAGGCCAGTACGAAGGGCAGGCCGAAAAACATAAATCACATTAAAACCTCACACCAAAACCCTGCCACTATTTAATTTTGAAAAATGATAAGAGTTAAATGGTCGGTGCTATGTGTCCCTCCTTGGGATCGCCACCATCAAACATCGTCAACCAGGGTCAATCATGGTTAACCATGGCCCAATGTCACATTGTGACAAATATTGCCTCAATATAAAAATCAACCATGGTTAAGCATGGTCAACAATGGTCCACTTTCACACTGTGACAAAGATTTTCTCAATATGAAAATCAATCATGAACAACCATGGCCAATCATGGTCAACCATAGTTCAATGTCGCATTGTGACAAAGATTGCCTCAATATCAAAAGCAACCATGGTCCAACGTCAAATTGTGATAAAGATTGTCTCAATATGAAAATCAAACATGGTCAAGCATGGTGTTATCACATTATGATAAGGATTGTCTCAATATGAAAATCAGCCATGGTCAACCATGTTTATTTTAGGGTTTAAAATATTTATCTTTGTGTTTATATACCTTGGATTTATAATATTAATCCCTTGGGTTTAATATTATTCCATTGGGCTTATAATCCCCTAGGTTTATTATTCCTTTCGGTTTATAATATCATTCCCTTGGGTTTATTATTCTAAGGGTTCATGTTCCTAGGGTATAATATTATTCATAGGGTTTATAATCATAGTCCACCATGGTCCAATGTGATATTGTGACAAATACTGTTTCAATATGAAAATCAATCATGCTCAACCATTGTCAACCATCGCCAACCTTTAAACCCACCTTCTCCCACCTTGAAAGTAACAATTTGATAATGAAGGGATTGGTATGGTTGGGTTCATAGGAACACATTACAAAGGAGTGAGAAAAAAAAAATACTTATTGTTCGTTGAAGGTTGAAAGACGAATAAACCCTGCTACTCTACAATTCTCTAGAGAGGCTAGAACAAGGGTCTGATCATTCAGGGGTTAAGGAGTTATGGAGCATGGATTTCTACTCAGACATAGTGTTATAGGAAAATTTGGGCACATCAACCTCGACTTCCAGATCCGTATTATTAGGTTCCATCAACCCCTAATTTGTTTTCATTCCCTAATGAAGTTAACCTACATCATGCTTGCCTCCCAAAAGTTTCATGACACCATTCATCCAAAAAATGTCCCTAAGGAGATCATCGCAGGTGGCCTTCTATCTGGCTGCAATGAATGGTAGGCACTACATTGTCTGGGTGCTATGCAGAGCACCTGACCTTTGTATCACCTGCGATGAGCGAGATCCATTGAATTTTTCAAATGAATCCATTGGATTCCTCATTCAATGGATGCTTCTAGAGGTTTCTAGAAGGATTGGGCTCGCTTTTGGATGAGGAAGGAGATGAATGAACCTTAATCCATTATCCCTTCCTCCATGGAACCACTTCCCAAATATGGCAAAGAATTCATGAGGGACATTAATGGTCAAACCTCCTCTTTTTAGCTATAAAAGGACCAAGCTCTCATTGGCTGGTCTAGGTTGAAACTTCTTGAGCTAAGGAAATGTTGTTTGGATGAGATTAGTGGAGAGAGTAATGTTATCATGTCAAATTGTTGTTTACATGAGGAGAGAAGGGTTTGAAGCTAGGAGGATGACGCTGAATCGAACATGCATCTACATGGGTTGTAATATTCCTTTCTATGAATAAAGAGTTCTATACTTTTTCCATTCATGTGTTATGTGATGTATATTGTACTTTTGATTCTATAATATGTTTAGTTAATAGATTGATACATATGCTTTGATGGTTTTCTATCTCGGCTTGTGTGCAAGTACCTTTCAAGTGAGTTAAGTACGGAAGGGAGCGGCGAAAGCGGTCAAAGGGAAGAGGGATCGAGCGAGAGATACAGGTTGGTACTTTTGCTCCTCTTTCTTTTATCTCTTAGCTATAGGGAAAGCAATAGAATTACTTTAATTGTTGTTCTAGACTTGCTACTAGGTCTAGGGGTTAGTCATTCGAAAAGACACTAAATTTGCCCGCAACACATAGGACCAAGTGTTTTCCCTTTTGTAAAACTAGGTAACCAACAACAAGATTTCTCAATGGGAGCTACTTCTTTGGAGGTTTATGTGGTAGGATGTTGTGGTGGCTCGCCACTTATTCTGACAAAGATCATGTTGCTCGTCTCGTAATGGAATCAGCAGAGGTGGGGGACTTTGGATGTTATTCCCAAGGATGAAGATGAGATAGAGAAAGCAAGGATTAAGACCATCGTTTTGAGTGGCCACCATTCACATTCACATCAGGTATGTTTTCATGTTGGGGTTTTTGCACTTTACATAATATTGTTGGAAATAATACTGAGAGGGGGGTGAATCAGTATTATCAAATTCTTTTCAATATACCTTCCAGATTTATACTTTAATTTATTCTTCAGATATTGATCATTAATTTGTATTTCAGTGCCATATAATAATGAACAAGAACAAGAAAAATAGATAGGCACACCAAAGAACACCAGATATAAGGTGGAAACCCAATGTGGGTGAAAGCCACCTGTTGCAATATGTCTCTATCTTCTTTCAATTAGAAACTTCTTCTACAAGGATTTTGTATTGGTGCAGTCCTTTACCAATACGCAGGTTGCAACCTGCAGAGAGCTACAACTCTCTCTCGTTTTCCAGTCTCTCCTGGAAGGGAGCTACAACCCCCTTTGCTATTTTACTTCTTTAAGGACCACGTTTCATTAATTTTCAAACTGGATCCAAGAAGATCAAATAATCATCAAGTACATGCAAATCACCCAATCTCCTTATACAATCAACCAATGAATCACCCAACTTCTCAGAATGCTGTAAACATAAAAGTAATACCAGAAATCTAAACCCATCACTCTGCAGCAATAGCTAAAAGACATCCAACAAAAGTTTCAAGATAGGTCCGCAACTTCACCAATAGTGGCATGCGAATACCCGCAGCTCTTCTGTGTCTAAACTACGCAGATCCGCATCCGGTCGGTCTACTGCTCTGCATATCTCCGCACCACTCGTTCTGCTTCCCTGCGTACCTCTGCTCAGATCCGCACCTGCACTATCCGCCTGACAGCGTACCTCCGCAACTTGTTCTTCTGTTTCCCTGCGTACCTCCGCACTGTGCCTTCTTCTGCACTGCGTACCTCACACTGCGCCTTCTGCTGCGCTGCGTAGCCCTACACTTCGCCTTCTCCTACGCTGCGTGCCCCTGCACTCACGCTGTGGATCGCCTGCGAACCTCTAATTAGGGCCAAATTAACAGTCTTCCAATGTACCACAGATAGTCAGATCCACAGATCTGATCATGCGCCCGAGAGATCACGACTTATCAATAGATTCGCCTTAAGCTTTCTCCTTGATTTAGATCTAGCTTTTAAAACCAATCACCCAAAATTTCAGATCTTAAGATATTCAAATTTCACAAGTGACTAGCCAAGTGATCTCTTTTCCTTTTTATAGGCAAGCCTTTATTCAAACCATGGGGCAAAACCATCGAAAACCAATACAAGGGATCCAAACAAGGGTTCAAATAATTTAGATCCTATACCACAGGCCAAAACCATAGGATCATGAACGATGAGCTGAATACCAAGGGCCAAACATAAGAAACCCCACGTGAGCATGCTTCTCTACATTGGAGTGAGTGAACTGGGGGACCGCACCTTATGAATGGATAACCTGCGGGTATGTCCGCACTTCTTGGATGGCGAACATGCGGGTCCGCACCTTTTGAACGATGCACCTACGAACCTCTTATTTTCCATCATTTTGAGAGCCTGAAACAGAGTTTTGCCACTTGAGTGAGTTGCCATCAAGTACAACACCTGTACCAGAGAGCCAAACCAGAATCATAATGCCAACAAATATGAACCTCCTTATGCTTAGATCGCAGGTTTGATTGGAAATTATAATTGTGAACACTTGTTCCCAGCCTCATCTCCTATTGATTACTATTGAACCATATCATGTCTAGAATATGTCGGCATTTTCTTTCTCCAGACATGTTTTCTATTTTTCACTCATAATTGCACTTTGGTCATAGTTATCCATTTTTTCTATTTTTGGGTTGTTTTTTGGGAGATTTTACAGGTTAAATTGGTTGGATTGTGTCGATCTAGGTTTATTGGGTTAGAAGCTAGTGTTTGAGGCACATTCTTCCTTATGCTTGCAAAAGTCCTTTGTTCAGGGTGCTTGTGGTCTTACAATTTTGTGTTTCATTCAAGTGTTATAGATTGTCTAGCACTTTAGATCCACTGGCTACTCATTGTTTGGTATTATTTTTCCAAATTTTAGAAGCCTTTGATCTCTCAGGGCAATTGGCTCATGCAGTTTGAGATTTATGCCTAAAATTCATAGGGATATGGTTGTTCTAGAGAATTTGGGGTCTTCATACTTTGGTGTCATCCTAAAATTTGAAGGATTTTTGGTGCTATAGAACCTTGGGGTTTCAATATTTGGACCTTCCATGGAAACCACTCAAAAGGACGTTTTGGTATTTTAGGGCACATGTGGTATTGATATTTGTTGTTGTATTCAAAATAATCAAAGGGCCTTTCAGTAGCTTTGGAGTTTGCTGACGTTTTGATCATCTAAGTACTTTCATCCCCCTCATATTTGGCCTTTTTGGTCTAATAAAATATCATCTTGATCACCATAACACTTGGGTTATCAAGATTTGATGTGTTTATGTTGAAAACTTTTAGACACTATTCTTTCTGACTCAATATTCTTTCAGACACTATTCTTTGAGAGCCTGACACAATGCACATTATCTCAACAACTATCACTACACAAACTGGCATTATGGGAGGAACGTTTCTTGGCTTCTTTGAAGTATTTGCTGGTATACCCAATTTTCTATCCTTTCTATCCCTCCAATACAAATAAAATAAATGCAGACAGTCCATGCCTAAAGCAATACCAATGGCTACAATTATGAGTGCAACTCTAGGTATAGAGGGTGGCATGGGATGTCTATCATACCATTTACCATGGTTTCCTTCAGATGCAATAAACACGGCCCAAAAAATAGAGCAAAGCAGGTTGACAATACCTGCTATAAATGACAAGGTTGTGATGCCTAGAAGACAACCTCGAAAGGTTAGCACTTGGCAAATATGGGTGTCATTTTCAGTAGAGTTGATATCATCATGATCAGACTTGGTATTCTTAGACTTCACCAGGGCTATCCTTAGAAATGCATTGGCAGCAAATCCACTTTCTTTACTGCCCACAACATAAACTTTGACTGCCTTTCTTGCCACCATAGAAGTAGAGAAACCATCTACCCTGAACCATCCAACTAGAAGAAGGTTGATTAATATTTCTGTTAACCTTGGCAATATTAGGGAGGGAGTGCTAAATCTTACTATTAATCCTTTTCTTAGCTCCTCCCATCCTTTATTCTAAGCCACACAGGTGTCCTTGACTTCCTAATCCATGTAATTTTCCATGGCATCTGAAGCCCTGACGCTGACTCTTCTTTCTTCATTATCTTTAGTCCTGAAAGATTTGGTCAGCAACTTTGTCCACTCATCTTTCTCTAGTAGACACACTGGAATGCAAATGCAAGAACGCTCTTTCTGGGTATCGTAATGTTCAAGTATTTCATAGACTGGAGGAGGCAATCATACCTTGGGGTTACCCTCTTTCAATGTAAGGATTTCAAAGTCATCATTCTACTCAGGTTCACCCCTCTTGATCGCTCCACATACAACTTACCCTCGTTGCATCCATGGTATCCATTTCTTAGGAAATCCACAGAGGGCAGTAGGCACTTGGAATCAGGAAGTGGTTTTAGTGTTCCAAGCATCCAACGAGCAAGAAGAGTCTTGACCTCTTCCATTGTGAAAATTACAATGCATTTGCATCCATCATTACAGTGACATATCTCAGGAATGGATGTAGCATATTTCAAAGGTAAGCATTGAAAATGGATGGGCTGCACGTTATTTGCATTGGACACATACTTCATGAACTTTCATCGAAGAATTGGGCTTGTCAAATGACAACATTAAAACATAAGTATCTTTGTTATTATTCTTACACGTGGTGAGTCCAATACTATGAAATCTCTCAACTTCTCAGCCTATTAGGGTGGAAAAAACATCCCTGGCACTCATTTCTAGATCTAGACTCCATTTGGAGATACTTGTAATAAACACTGCTAAATTGCCGATGCAAGATATTCCCACCTCTGGAAAATTAACGAAACCAGTCACAACTTCACTCACCTCAAGCTGCCCCATAACAACATAGGATAGCCATCCCAACCACACAACCAACTTCATAATCAACACCTTCATCACGTATAGTCTTCCCTCTGAATTCAAAATAATACCCATCTCATAAAATAAAATGGAGATGTGTGTTTCCCTCACAAGTAATTCAACACCCAAGAAAAACCACCTTCGTCTTGCTGCATACATATTGTGGCAACAAATTTTTATTCTGCAAATCTGGATATGGCATCTTTCCATCCTCTCCATAGTGCCCACACTAAATTTTAGTTTAGGGCACATAAGTTGATAAAGTTTAATACAGGGTATATGATTAAAAATCTAATGGTTAGTTTCCAATTTTTTTTTAAATGTACCAATGTGTTTTCTATTTTTCAGATAAAGAAGTTTGATGATGTTGATGGTATATATATATATATATATATATATATATATATATATATATATATATATATATATATATATATATATATATATATATGTATATATATATATCTATTCTTTTAAAGGTACAAAAATTTTATTCTAGCATTTTATCCCTTTGCTAAATAAAGTAAATTTGTTTTCAATGTTATATTTTTTTCTCAAAGTGTAGAGACTCGCAAACACTATTCTTTTTTTCCTATTCCTAAAGTACGAAAGCGTGGGACTGTGTTTGTTACTCATTCGTAAGAAATGTGGCAGATAACAAGCAGGGATTGTGTTTTCATGGTGTTTATTTTATGTTCTTATGATATAACAATGATGGTTAACGAAGTAGTCTCCAATATGCCTACATTTTTAGTTGTTCAAGATTGTCCTTCAACTCAATTTATTACAATTGAAGAGTTATAGTCATTTGAATAGTACAGTGGTATCAAACATCTCTTGCTTCCTATCAATTGAAGAGTTATAGTCATTTTAATAGTACAATGGTATCAAACCTCTTTCTTCCTATCAACCATTGGTGTTGGATAGATTTGAAGGTTTATTATGTTTGAAGCAAATTTAAATGGCTTGCATTATGGAGGTTATGTTGTGTCCTATCATAGATATTTCTATGTGAAATAATTTTTCATATGTACGTGAAGTGTCATTGAAATCTTCTTCAATGAATTTAGGTCCCTGAATAACATGGACTTGGCTTATGCAGCAACAACCCGTGTTATTGCACGAGCTCGTGCAATGAATAGTAGTGAAATTCTAGCCACATGACTAGTAATGCCATGCTTAATCACTACATAGTCTCTGCGATTTTCCCCGATTTACCGTTGTGGAATGTTGCAATTTTTTGTTTGCTAGATTGTATGTCAAAGTTAAATTAGTTTTTATCATTTTTTGTTATAGTAAATTATATTAGTTTGATGTTAGTTTTATATAGATAAAAATGAAAAAAAGAACTTATTTTGTATTTTTTAATGCTTGTCATGGTTTGCCAATTTTTTACATGATGTTTTTGAGGTATCGAAGTCAAGACTCTTAATGTTTTTTTTTTTTTTTTTTACATGATGTTTTCGAGGCCTCAAAGTCAAGACCTTAGTTTTTTGTTTTTTGTTTTTTGTTTTTTGTTTTTTGTTTTTATTTTTTGTTTTTTGTTTTTGTTCTTGTTTTTGTTTTGTTTTTTTTTTTTTTTTTTTTGATTTTTGCAACACTAGGAAAACATCAAGTTTAGTGTAAGAAGGAATATCAATCATTTGTGGAGCTTAACACTAAGGTTTTTTTTTTTCTTTTTATGGTCTCAAAGTCAAGATCCTCTTTCTTTTTTTTTTTTTTCACATTTCCTATTTCCTTTACAAGTTTTTAATTTTTTTCTCTCTTATATAACATGTATAAAGTTGATTTTGAACTAATTTTTTATGATATATATATATATATATATATATATATATATATATATATATATATATATATATATATATATATTTATTTATTTATTTATTTATTTCAAATGTTGCATGTCAATCTCATGTTAACCATTGATAGACTTGCACATAATTCTCATATACGAATGTAAAAAGCAACTATTTGTGAAATAAGATTTTTTTTAGACTTTCAAATACTATATATATATATATATATATATATAAAGTGGATAATGAAATATCTTTTTATTATTTTTTTTTTTTTAAATTGTGTCAACTTCATATTGGGTACAAAAAGAATTATACATCTCTTATAAAAAGTCTCTTTGGCTTAATAAATTTGAATTGCACCTATTATAAATTTAATTATAACATTCTTCTAAGATATATGGGTGAGATAAGTTCTTAAATGGATAAATTCAACTTTCCATTCATAAATTTTCTCCAAATTATTGAAACCTTGTTGAAAGTTTCTTCATTCCGTTTTAGTGAGAACTTTGATCATAGAAATTATCTACAAAATTTTTAAATCAATGAAATTTCAAAAAAAACCAATAACTCAAGGTAAAACTTTTGGGGATTTTTTTAAAATCAAGATGTTATGTCATCTTGATAATAAAGATTTGAGTTTGTTGTGTAATATTATGTGTTAGAGTTGTTTGGAACATAATTTTATTAGAGAAAATGTTGTAGTGTTGACTAGGTAGAGTCATGTTGAAGGATATCATCTATGACATTGCTTTCCAGATCAACTAAAATCCTTGGCTACAATGGACAAGCCTTTAAAATGTTTTAACTAGGGTTGTATGAATATTTTTTTCTTGTTGGTATCTATCAATGATGGTCATAGCTTTACATTTAGAGTCAAGGTTTATTGTGATAACTTTCCTACTGGTTTCCCCACTAGGATCTCATCTATTCTTGTTAAATTTCTCAAAATTATCACCTAGACAAGCTTTTAAAATGTTTCCACTAGGTTTGTATAACTCTTTTTGCCTTGTTCATCTTTGTCAATGCTGGCCATAACTTTGTAGTTACATTCAAGGTTAAATGTGATAACTTTCCTGCTGGGTTCCCCACCAGGATTTCACATGTTACTGGTAATTTATCAAAATTATCACCTATTTTTTTAGTTGTTTTCATCTGCATCCCTGTAGTTGCTTATTTGAAGTTCTGGAAGACTATATTTTTCACTGAAGAATATATATGGTATTGATATTTTGTGGAGAGTACTCTTTTTCCGTGAATAGATTTATTTATTTCTTTGATGCATATAATTCTATTTTCTGGTGCGCTTACAAAAGATTTAGTTTGGAAACCTTTTATTGGGAAATCTAGCACAACAATGCACCATAAACCATAATGGCATAAAGGGAGCACAACACAACAATTTGATATTTAATCATTTTAGTCAGAACTATAACAAAATTGTCTTTTAGTAGCTAAACTAAACAAACTTCATATTAGATATTTGTTTATTCCTAACAATATGTAGCATGTACTTTGTAGGTGCCATGGTTGTTGTTGAGTGCAAGGATCATGATAGAAAATTTTATTCTATGATGAAGGACCCACCGAAAACAATAGGATTTTCAAAATGTTTGTAGAGGGTGAACACAAACATGAAGGCTGTGAGGCATATAGAATGGTAAGTCCCACATCATGCAAATTTCCATTAGATAGCAATCACGATACAGTCTCTTTAACCCAAAACACTGGCATTGATTCCAACGAAAGAACAATTGTGCCTTTTGCCTTAAGATCTAGTAAGAGTTGTCCTGCTTGTTAGGTTGTGATGGCAGAATATAATATGTATTCTGAGTAGGTTTTTAACCATTTTGATTGCATGGTGCCATATCTCATAGATTCTCATGATATATAATCTCTGTTATATATAGGTATAAAGGTTGTATTATTTAGTTTAATGATTCGTGCATTATGATGGTATTCATTAACTTCACTAATTTGTGATTAAGACTGTAGAAGTTTGGATTAATCACCATCTCTATCACTCCTTTTTCCCTCTCTTTCTATGCTTTTTACTATTAAAGGCCCTAAAGTGGTTAGGCTTAGGGCTACATGGTTGATCCAACACAACGTATTCTAACTATTATCTGATCCAATCCATTATGAATCAGACCTCCCCTGTTTGGAGGTGTTTTGTCCCCAAAAGTTAAATAATTCTAGGACTTCAGTGCCTGCTCAATGTTTGGCTTTGGTGCTAGTTTTAATTGGGTCTCTTGGCTCTAACATGTGACTAGGGTCTTTCTCAACCTCCTTTCCTGGCTCTTCTTAGGGTCTTTTTTTGTCTCTCCATTCAAGTTGTATGCTCTTGCTCAACATCTCATTAACCTTTTGCTTTAGTTCTTATTACGGTTGATAGGTCTGTAATTTTTTCCTTCAAACTATGCTGGTCACAATTAGTTAGTTCCTTGGTGTAAATGACAAAAAAATTTGACACTTTGTGAGATAATGTCCAAAATCTCAAGTGTGAGATTCACTGCACCTCAGAGGGGGACATTGTCACCTCACCAACCTTCTTCTCACTTTTGGCCATCTTTCCTCTGGATCAAGGGGAATTCTCCTTGTAGATCATAGAAATCTAATGTCCCAGTCAAGCCAAGTCAAGAGCTCTCCAAGGCATCTACTTCACACTCCACGGATCAAAGGATCTGATCAATTTGGGTTTAGGTGGTAGATAGGATTGCTAGGCTTCTGTTGTAGTGGCTACAACCACCCTCCAAAATTTTCCATTTGCTTCGTTTTGGAGCCTCCCTCTTGGAAATCATCAGAACTATCCTACATTGATCAGGTACTTGTGCTTATTTCATTTCATTTGTCGTTTAGAAACTTGTGTTCAAATCACTTGTTCTGTCAGTCAACCACAAGCACACCCAACACTTGGTTCATACCCGGTCAACTCGTTGTTGGGCAAAACTATGCAAACTTGGAGCATAACTTGTCTCCCCATCAGGAATTGCACAGAGCAACCCAATAGATACTCTGCACTCAGAAATTGTGCAGAGCAGGCCAACCGACACTGCTCTCCAGAAATGTGCAGTTTCAAAGAACTAGCACTACTCTCCAGAATTGCACAGGGTAGGCCAGACCAGCTATACTACCATCTAGAAATGCATAGAACTTGCGCAGTTGCACTCCTCCCCATAAATGCACGGAGGAGCCCATGCTAGTTGCATTGTTCTCCACAATTGTGCAGAACTAGTTGACTGCACTGCTCTATATGAATTCATAGAGAATCCCAACATCACTACTCTAGAAAATTGTGTAGATCTGGCTAGCTAGCCAAGGCCACTCAACCTAGAAACAACGCAGAAGTTGTCCCTCAGTTGTTGTCTGTCGCATGTTTTGGTAGGTTGCTCGGTTCCTTTCGGAATTGCACAATCCTTATTTGCATGATGGGCATCTTTTCTCGAAAAAAAAAAGCAAAAGTGAAAAAGCATCCCTAGATTTTAGGGATCTATTTTTAGCAGTAGGAATTACATGCAAAACCGTTTTTAGAGACTCCCTGCCAAGTGTCACTTTTTCCTAGATTTGTGGCATGCACGTCATAAACCCTATTTTTTCCAAATCTATTTAAATGATGCCTCATAGCTCATTCTTCACATTCGATCTTGGATCTCTGGCATTCCTAAGGCATCTAGGAACCTTTAGCATAGTCAATGCAAATTTTCTGGGTAAGTTTTGTTTTTCATGCCTTTTTCTGCTTTTTCTGTCGCTTTTTAGTTTTCGGCTTGTATGAGTGTTGTTTCCTTGATTTTATTGAATGAGCACTAACTTTTCAATTTATTTTATCTTATAGAAGTGTTGTTTCAAGTTTTTCATTGCCTTTCCTTAGTGTCACATACATAACACTGTTTCTGCACTCACAGTCATCGCTTCAGAGACTCACTTCATGAGCTTCTTGGTTTTGTCGTTTGACTTATTTCTGCACTTACATGAATCAAATGCATGTTTATTTCACTCAGATCTGCACCATCTTCACACACACATTCACTCCTTTGTGTTTTCAAGTTTCCATTGGGAAGATCCGAGCTGGCGTGGTCTGAACCTTGTCTCTCCAACATGCTTTCCACATTCCTGGCACTCAAGGCTCTGCCTTGCCTCCATAAATTGCATAGAGGCTACCCACACTGTCTCCCAACTATGCTACATGAAATCCTGGAAGGTAGTGCCTAGACCTGCCCACTGGAATTGCGAAATGCACAATTATAGCTAGCAACCTGACCTGATTGTTCTGTTCATTATTCAGTTTTAGTTTGTAGTAAGCCTCACTAGACTGCAAATTGCACAGATCTAGCAAGCAGTCAACCTCACTGGAAGCTGGGACTGTGCAATGAGTAGTTCCAACTAAAATTCTCCCAACTTCCTGAAGTCAACGCTACACAATCTTGCCCAGCAGTCACCAGTTTGTTGCTTGAATGTTTCTCGAATTTGTTTGATGTTTTAGTTGATAATGTCTCGTCATGAGTGTCTTCTCTGTCTCTAGGTACCACACATTTTTTGAACAACTTCTCATAAGTACAGGTGTCATGGCCTCCAAGAGAGTTGGATCAAAAGACACAGTTGAAAGTAGTACCCGAGATGTGGTTGAACATAGGTCTATGAGCTTGCCCGTGTCCACAGACACACACATGTTCATCAAGAAGGACATTAAGATCATATGGCAAGACATCAACACCAATTGATCAGGCATCTTTGAGGAGAATCTAGAGGATCTATAGGTCTATGTGAACATCCATAAGTCAGGATTATACAAGGTTGCATGAAAGTTTCCCGTGTTCCCTTGCACAAATGTGATCCACTGGATTGTCTCACACACTGATCTCGAGGTAATGATATTGAGCAGTGCCAATGGAGCAAGGCCTTCTTCCTTTAGGAAATATGATTACCAAGAGATATATCATTTTCCATTTCCAATGAGCAATATAGATGCATCGTTCTACACTCCCAACAATAGCACGAACACAAGAGACATCTTGAAGAGTTGGGTAAAGGAGGCGACAAAGTTCAGGACGACACCCAACAAGATATACAAGACGAAGACACTCAGGAAGGCATACCAGTTCTTGATCATCTTTGCATGCCACTTGTATGGCCAAGGGAGTACAGAGACCTTCCTACAAAGTTGGGTTTCTATGTTGGATTAGTTGGCAAGTGAAGGAAAATCGTTCAACTGGTTTGACATGTTGGCTCTCAAGTTGAAAGTGCATCTATCCAATGCTCAGAGTTGCTGAAGGATCAACAAGAAAAATTCTTCATGTCTACCTACATACTAGATGAAATCTATGCCCGTCAAGAGTTTCTTGACATGGGTTGGGCATGAACACCTTCAGAGAGTACTGTGAACGTATATTGCAAGTTGATCTCAAATTACAAGTACCGAGGAGTCATGGCTAGAATATCTTACCATTTCATCACCACTCTATATGTGATGATCTTTGAACAAGATCCACCTTACATGTCTCATGTAGCAATGGAGGCATTGCTAAACATTGCAGATTGGTATGCCTCACCTAAGGGCACCTTCATCAAGATGTACAACACAGAGAAAGCTTCGCATGTGTTGTCGAGGTTTTCCACAGACAAGTTGGTCATGTAGGAAGTTACATACCACATCTTGACAGGGTTATCAGCTAGATTGCATAGGAAGAAGAAGGCACCATGACCCACACTTCCTATGCGAATTGGTTTGTACGTGATCGGGAGTTTGAAAGAAGTGGATGTCGAGGTGGTAGACTTGAAGAAGTTTAAGCTTGTCACCAACAATTTCAACCCGTACGACCCAAGTGGTTTATGTAGGGACCACTGTACGAGAGTGTACTATCCTTGGATCCACGGGGCCTATCATTGGCCAGAGGAAGACCCATGGAGATATTGTTACAACTCCTCAAGTCTCAATGATCTGATCATCTTTGCAGTGGAGTGGCTATCAACACTCAAGGCAGCAACACCATAGGGAGTAGCAACAATAGCAACAACAAGTAGAAAACCTATGCAAGACAAAGGCAAGAGGAATATTGTCAAAAGCATAGAGATAGAGCAAAGCTACAAGTTTAAGGAAGACCCACTTGTGGAAAATATAGCTTTGGAGATAGATGCAAAGAGGTGACATCGCAACAGGAGAATAGCGCAAAGAAAGAGAGAGAAGAAAAGGTTGGAAGATGCAGAGAGGATGTTGCAGGAAGTACAATAGAAGCTCAAGAAAGAAAAAGAGTTGCTCATAAGAGAGAAGGAAGTGCAACATGAGAATGAACAGGAACATGAATAAGAATATGAGGAAGTGCAAGGCACACAGACAACGCAAACTGTACTAATATAGGTCAAAGACTTTTAACCAGGAGCAGATGAGGAACGGGGTGAGCAGCCGCAAGAACAGGGACTTACTCTGTAGGAGGAACAGATAGTAGAACATATGGACATGGAGATGGAGCAGTCATAACAGGATTAGGATATTGACCTCATGCCAAAAGCAACCGAGGTCACTTCGTAGGCTTCACCAGCTCCAATAGCAGAGTAAGTCCTGAGTGAACAAGAGGATACCATTCTCCTTGAGGACCATCTAGGAATAGAGGTGTACAACATAGCCTTTGATGAGTCACAACAAAGAGTTGTACAAGCACGTAGAGTGCACACTCGGGATGAGCATTCATCACTTGCGCACTTGGAAGAATGGGGGATTGTGTCAGATGTATGGAGACATCTAGTTTCCTTGGCGGATGCTACAAAGGGTTATACAGAAGCCATGAGCTCGAGTGTTAAATTATTGATAGTAGAAAATGAGCGCATGACTAAGGAGTTGCAAGAAGCGAGGTAGAGAGAGGAACAATCAACAAGATCTGCTAGGCCAGAGATGAAGATGGCCATATTTGCTGAAGTATCAGCTCTTGAGACATTCACATGGAGACTATATGACAGGTTCATCACTGTGCACAAGGTAATTGTCCACCTACATGGTCATCAATAGTGTTGCACCAAGATAGTGTGAACACTCACAAACATACATGCTGCAGTTGATCATGTACAAACATGGACAATGAGGTACAAGGGAGCCCCATTTCACTTGCACAAGGCGATGAAGCCGTAGGTGGTTTTGGACAAATCATGCATCCAGAGTAAGATCTAGAACTATGAGGAACTCTCACCGTTCATCACTAGTGTGGAGGCTTCATATACATGGTTGTACTGGAGTTTGGATGTTGTGGTGAGAAAGTATGGAATCCTGTCAATTGGTATGCTTAGCGAGGCCAAAGAGAAGAGAAAAGTCAGAATGGAGCTCGATGTGTATTTTGATAAGTTGATGCTCACGGCCACCAGCACATATTTGCAAGTCAACGTAGATAACATGTGGATGTACATCACCGATCTAGCCTTGCTCAGGACTAAGCTACACATGTTACAGGATGAGTTGGACCGAGGTTCCAAATTAGTATACCTGGAAGCAATGGAGGCAAGAGTTCGTTTCCAGAAGGACATCATCAAAGAGGATATAGACACCATTGCGCATTATCAAGCATGGCATTAGTTCATCACCGAGGATCATGGAGCGGAGGTTGATGAGATGGTCTTTCCATAGTCATCTGAGCCTTAACATCGTCTTGTTTGGATGACTCAAGCCAATTTTGTCCCACATGGGTATATGTGGAAAATGTATAATTTTTGTAAACATTATGTAAAGTGAAATTCCAAGTGTCATTAGTGGAATACAAGCAGTCATATGTAATGTAAAGAGTCACAGGTATAGTCCAAGAGTCACAAAGGGGAATTTCAAGGGGCACCCCACCCTTTGTTATAAACAGAACCTCATAACTCATAGAACAAGATTTTGGGAGCCAAGATTTTGCTAGGCATTGCTTAGAGAGGGCTTGGATAGTATTGTGACGAGCCTTGGCTTCTCCATAATGCAGTGCAAGAACATCTCTTTGGAGGACTAGGTGGTGTTGACTGTAACGTTCCACTATTGGGGCTAGTGGCTTCCATGGTTTTATGTATGGATGGAACTTTTACTTTATATAATATAACAGATCCAACACGTTTTATGCATATGTTGTTATTGTAGTTCGACTATTCTGGTTACTTTAGCAATGTATGTAGTTTTACTTACATATTTATGTATGGACTATTCCATATGTGATTGTATGAATCTTATTGAAGTGTGTTGTTGCTTTAACTCATCACTTTGGATTGTTGATTATTCTGCTTTCCAGCGTGTGATTTCTTTCAGCTTGTGTGTTCCTTTTAGGCTGCGTATTATCAAAATATTCTAAGGGACACACTTCTTTTCCCCTTCATATGTTAGAACCTCTACATGCATCTCTCTTGAATTGCTGCAAGGTCACACACTTTCTTCCGACAAGGATATCTTGCTTACCTCTACATGCTATCGCAGTCAAGGCATAGCTTTACTACCCACTGTTGGGACTCCTACTCCAAACGGTCTGAGGTCTAGTTGGGACTTCTTACTAGGGAGATCCCATGACATGTTGGCAGGTCCAACACCGTCAACATTTCTGGTGCTAGAAGGAGGGCCAGATGACAAGGTGAGTCCTTAAAGTCTGTTTTGAATATTCACACGTCTATCATGTCTTATGTTACACTTCGTCCTCTGAGATGTATGTCTTGTGGAGATGACTTTGAAATCTCAGAGGAGTTCTGGAATCTTTTTCATAGAACACATATGAAGGTGAAGGAAAAATAACTTGGGAGAGGCATAGTCTTGCCTTTTTCAATCTATGTGAAAGCCTCGAATCCCATGAGGAGTATGTGATCTGCACGATGTTCTCATTCACGCTTCATGGGCATCCATTGCAATGGCTTGTCACACTACCCGAAAAATATATTCTCTCATTTGGTCACTTTTTTTTAGAGTTATTTGATGCTTTCCATATGTTTGACCATCAAGCACTTAATAAAAAAATTCTCGGATTATGGAAAACCCCTGATGAATTTGTGGCACAATTCTAGTATCTCTTTCGTGAGAAATTGGTTGGAAATTTCTTAATGAAATATTTCAGTATATTCTTCACATATCTAAGAATCCACATATCTTAGAATCATTCAAACTGACCCCAACATACCTCGGTGTTAGAACTGCTAAATCCAAGGTGGACACAGTTACTGTTACAAGTGGCTACCCATCCTCATCTCACTAAAAATCTTTGACCCTGTAGTGTGAGGCGGGAGAAGGTGCACATCTATCTATTGAATTTTCACATCCTCCCACCCCACTTTCTCTTGATCTCTGTGTAGATTTGGTTGACAAGATTGTTGGTTGTCACATGGAATTGTTTCCTCAGCCTACCTCCCCACATTTTGTTGATCCTCCAAATCACACTGTGTTGTTTCTCCTGTTTCGGACTCCACACTTGTTGTTCACAAGGATAAAGTTGTCGACAAAGTTGGTGCTGAGAAGATAACTTGTGCTATCATTTATGATGATTATGTGTGGGAATTTGAAGAAAAACCTGCGGTGAAGGATGACCTCCTTCTGTTTGCACCTCATCCAATTTTCCCTGTCATCTCTGGTGATTCTTCCATTGTTGATTTTCCGTGGTGGAAATACATTCTCAAGTGCATCTACTTCTGATCATTCCCAAAGCACACCAGATGTCAGTCTGTCATTGCATAGCAGAGAGGACATATCTGTGTTTGCAAATCCACTCAATATTTCATTTGTCATTTCTGAAAATGTGGAGGGTGGACATTCTTTCTTCTCATCAACCCCTCTGTACGATTCATCAGATCATGAGGATGTCGATGAACATATCAAATTTTCTGATCGTGGTTGTCGTGATCTCTTTTCTCCTTTATTTGATTACAATTTTGATTCATTTGTTGTCGATCTTTCTAAGCCACTCATCTTTGATGATCTACCTTTGGATGAAGTGGAAACCCCACAAGTTGTTGAGGCACTTTAGCCCGAGTTGATGGTTATGTAAGGTCCTCATTGTCTTGAGGTTGATTCCACTCTAGATCACAAATCTATTGAAATACCCAAGGCTCCTCATCACTCTTATTTTTACATTGAAGATGAATCTAGTTCACATAATTCACACCCCCCACCTAAATCACATGATCCCATTGCTCCTGCATTGGAGGAATCATACACAATGAGTACTCTTGCTAAGCATAAGTTGTCTTTCTTTCTCATGTTTTCTTGTTTGTCATGATCAAAAGAGTGTGCATTTTTGTCGTCTGTGCACAATTTGAAGCATGACCATGATACATCAACATAATTCTTGTCTTGTGCTTTTATTCTTTTCTTTTCTGTGGATATTTTAAAACTCAGAGCGTGTAGATCTTCACTGTTATATATTTCTTGTTTGCTGGTTTACACACTTATCTTTCTCATAGACCAGGCCTTCACCAACATGGGTCAACCTGTGTGCCGATGGCTACATTGGAAATATCACTTCACATGAAAAGGCCCATGCACTGTTTAGCTTAGGAGTAGGAAGTAGTGTTTGATTTCTTTTTTTTTCTTTGTTTGCATGCTTTCTTTGTCTAATTTGTTTGTGTTTCCTTTTTTCTTTCTTTTCTTTCTTTCTTTGTTTTCATTTACTTCCATCCTTTGCTTTCTATTTGTTTTCTTGTTTTTAACCCATAGGTTTAGTTTCACATGAAACTGTGTGTATCTCTCAAGAGAAGCAAGGTAAATTACAAGAGGACTTGTACAACTATCAACACTTGGTTATCCATTGTCCTCTCTCTTTATGAAAGAACTTGTTGTCTTCAGTTGATGATACCCTGATGGAAAATATGCTATGTTCAGAGTGATTCTTGGTGAAAACATAAAACTTGCACTTTAACTAGTACCACCTACTCTAATTGGTTCTTTTTGGTTAACCCTTGTTAGCTTAGTCAATTAGAGTAAGGTTAGGGGGAAAACCTTAACAAGTAGTGTCAGAGGTATATATAAAAAATACTTCTCAGAAGGGACAACCTCTCTTTTTCTCAATAAGTTGATATCCCTCTTCCGCCTCTAAAATAAATAAGTGCATATGCACAGTTCTTTAAAATATGGAAAAAATGAAAAACGAAAAAATAAATAAGGTGAAAGAAGAGAAAGGCTTCTTATGCAGAGAGGTGATGCAAGTAACTTCGTCAGGGTACTAACTAGGTTTGCTAGCAGTAGAATGATGCTTGTGTTCCTGCGTGACTTTGTTGGGAAACTATCTAGGCCTGCTGGCAGTGGAGCAACACCAGAGATGAAACAAATAATCTGACATCTTTATTACATGTGTACCAATATACCCCTCATCCCCAATTGAAACAACTGACTTGACTTGCTTGGAATGTGTGATGACCGATCAAGAGAATGGTAAGGGTATTTATCTTTAACTCAATCTTAGTGTTGAATCCATGATTATTAAATAATCAAACAATACTTCCATAGGAGTTAGACTCGCTTTTCACAAACAAGGTCCATACAGAGAGCTAGATTTCTACTAGTGTGTTGCCAATGTTGTAGTGGCTACAACCACCCTCCAAAATTTTGCCTTTGCTTCGTTTTGGAGTCTCCCTCCTCAAAATCATCGCAGTTAACCTGCACTAATTAGGTACTTGTGCTCATTTGATTTCATATTTCATTTAGCAGTTTGTGTTTAACTCACTTGTTTTGTTAGTCAACTAGAAGCACACCCAACACTTGGTTCACATCTGGTCAATCGTTGTTGGGAAAAACTATGTAAACCTAGTGGAAAGCTTATATTCCCCTCACGAATTGCACAGAGCAACCAAGAATTTGCCATGCACTCAGAAATGGCACAGAGTAGAAAAATCGACACTGCTCTCTAGAAATATGTAGTTTCATCCAACTGGCACTGCTCTCCAGAATTGTGCAGAGCAATCCAGGCCAGCTGCACTGACATCCAGAAATGCACAAAACTGATCTAGTTGCACTGCTCTCCAAAAATGTGCAAAGAATCCTAGGCCCACTGCATTTTTCTCTGGAATTGTGTAGAACTAGACGACTGCACTACTCTCTAGAAATGCGTAGAGAAGCAAAGCATCAATGCTCTGGAAATTTTTGCAGAGTTGGCCATCCAAGTAAGGCCACTCAGCTCAGAAACAACACATAATTTGTCCCTCTGTTTGTTTCCGTCCTATGTGCCAGTAGGTTGCCTGATTCCCTTCGGAATTTCACAATCCTTATTTTCATGCTAGGAAACTTTTCTCAAAAAAGAAAAAGAAAAAAAGCATACCTAGATTTTAAGGATCTATTTTTTACAATAGGAGTTACATGCAAAACCATTTTTAGAAACTCCCTACCATGTGTTGCTTTTTCCTAGATTTGTGGCATGCAAGTCATAAATCCTAATTTCACCAAAACTATTTAAACAACACCTTAGAGCTCGTTCTTCACATTTGATCTTGGAGTTTTGAAACTCCTGAGGCATCTAGAAACCTTCAGCGCAGTCGACACAACTTTTTCGGGTAATTTTTGTTTTTCATGCTTTTGTCGCTTTTTAGTTTTTAGCTTGTATGAGTAATGTTTCCTTGGTTTTATTGAATGACGATTTATGTTTCAATGTATTTTAGCTTGTAGAAGTTTTGTTCAAGTTTTTCATTACCTTTCCTTAGTGTTGCATGCATAACACTATTTCTGCACTCACAGTCGTCGTTTCAATGAGTCGCTTCATGAGCTTCTTGGTTTTTTCATTTGACTAATTTATGCACTTGCTTGAATAAAATATATGTTTATTTCACTCAAATCTACACTAGCTTCACACACAAATGCACTCCTTTGTGTTTTCAAGTTGCCATTGGGGTGAGCTGGGCTGGCTTAGTGTGGATCTTGTCTCTCGATCATGCTCTGTGCATTCCTGGCAGTCAAGGCTCTACCTTGCCTCCGGGAATTGCACAGAGGCTTCCCACACTATCTCCTAGCTATGCTCTCCACAATCCTAGGAAGTAGTGTCGAGTCCTTCCCACTGGAACTACGCAATGCAGTTCCAGCCAGCAACTCGACCTGATTGTTCTGCATATTGCGCAGTTTCAGTTAACAGTCAGCCTCACTGGACTAAACATTACATAGATCTAGCTAGCAGTCATGCTCACTACCAGCTGGGACTGTGAAATGCGTATTTCCGGCTAATAGTCTTCCAAGTTCCCGAAGTCAACGCTACACAATCTTTCCCAATAGTCACCAGTTTGTTGTCTGAATGTTTCTCAAAGTTGTTTGATGTTTTAGCTAACATTATCTTGCCATGATTGTCTTATCTATCTCCAGGTGTTATAGACATATTTGGGCACTGCAACCCCAATATTATATGTCTATAAACCAAGGGCTCTTTAACCCCTAAAAGTGTTGTTTCATACGCTAAAGGATCATGGTCAACTGATTACATCATTCCCCAAAAGTTCCACCTAAAAAACCACTCAGAATTCGCCAAAACTGGACCATACTGATTGCTCCACTGTCAGGGTGTGATGCATACTGACTTCTACACTAGCCAGGTGCGATGCATATTGAAGAGACCTTCTGTAGGGTGCAATGAGCTAGAATGGAAAAATGTTCGAGACAGTTTGCTAAGTGGATGCTCATGGAATCTTCTAGAAACTTCTCCTATGACAGTTGCCTCTCTGAATTCGCCCAAGGATGAGTGAGAGATCCAAGAAATCTCCAAGTGGAACAAAGAACAACAAGTGGAATGACACTAATAAAAAAACCAGAGATGACTCACACCCTTGCATACATCTATAAATGGATCCCTCATTTGAGAGATCTATAGGTTGGAATTCTGTAATTCATAAGGAAGTGTTGATAGTTTGTCTTTCAGAAAGAGCATTGCATTGTCGGGTGATTTTATTTTTCATGAGGTGGAGAGGGCTTTGATGTTGGGAGGATGATGCTGGATCAGACAGCTGGGTTGTAATTCTCCCTTCTATTTTTAATAAAGTTCTTTGAGTTTTCCTCCATACAATCATGTATTTGTGAATCTTGTTATTTGTGAATGCTATTGTATGTTCAATGTATTTCTAATTCTGTATTATTTATGATATAATAGATCGAGATGCTTTGATGGTGTTTTGCTACTTTGTTTCTATAGGTATTCTCTAAGCAGGACAAGTAGGAGAGGAGTTGCAAGCTCTATCAAAGGGGGAGAGAAATCAAGCAAGGAGTCAAGCGGAAGATCCAGGTTGGTCCCTTGGCTTCTCTCTTATCTATCATACATAGAGGAAATCACAAATTGCTTTGATTGTTTGTTTCTAGGATAGCTGTCAATCCTAGTGGGACTAGCAGATCGAAAAGACACTATTTTTCCCAGAAACAAAATGGTGACTCCATTGGGGATCGAATAGTTTGTTTGTTTGTTGTTGATTGTTTGTTTCATAAACTATAGACGGAGCCTGAAGTTAGCCATATAGCCTTCGAACTGCTCTTGCTCTGCAATTGCAAAGTAGATGAATGCTGCTTCAGTCAATCTCTGGTTTAGTTTTTGATTTGAACATCTGACTTACAAGCATTCTATATGCCCTGTTGGTAGCTCAATAACCTCCCAAGATCATACCCCTGTACTTTTTTCTTTACTGTCCATAATAGCTCAGCTTAACTCATTGAAATTAGCTGCAAATTTGAGCCAAAACCCATCTCAGTTGCGCTCCATGGCCCATCACACTGTCTTTCATTGGAAGCTAGTATGATTTGCACTTCCTAAGTGTAGCTGGTGAGATGCATCCCTATTTCTGTGAAGCATAGGTGCGATGACTAAGTAATCCTATTTCTTTCCTTGAAATTTGGGTTTTTTGTCTTTGTTTTCAACTCTCTTTAGTTGTTTTGTTTCTTATGAACAGTATCTCATTGTTGAAGCCTTCTTGCATTACATATACCCGCCTCCATTGATTAGGATTAGTAAATGTTTTTTATGTATTTCTCCATCATTTGCAATCCTTTGTCGAAAATTTGTTTAAATCGATCTATCGTCTTGGTGAAAAAACTGTTGTAATTGTCATTTTGTGTCAAAAAGAGGAGTGTCATAAAGTCTTCCTTCTTTAGATAGTCAATTGAACTTTTAACATGTATTTGATTTGATTTGTTGATATTTGAAGTTTCGAAAGCATCTTCTATTCAAAATTGAAAAGTGTCATTTAAATCTTCCTTTCATTTTGAAAAAGAAATTGTTGAAATGTCGCTTTGAAGAAAATATTTCAAATCTATACTTAGTTTTCATTTTTTGCATTTCTCACATTAAGGGAATGAAAAACAAATACATGCATTTGCATTTGCATTTAGATTGTGTGTGAAAAATGATTTAGGAAAAGTGCATTTGGTGTGTGCTCTTTCCTCTTTTTTTGAAAGAATCGTAATCTTCTTTCCTTAGCTAGGATTTTCATTGCAAAATAAACAACGATTGTTTATCATTGTAGATTGCATTTTTAGGAATTTTACATATACATCACATGGTGAAACATTGAAAGGCAAACTTCTAAGCAAGATCAAATCTAAAATAAATTTTAATGAACTTAACAATGCTTTGGAACCTAACACAACACATCTAGAGGTCTGAGCTAGAGACGTGTTCCGGCATCGTAAAATTTAGTAATTATCGTTTTCATCGAAGGTTGGGTGATTCCTCCTCTTTGATACGACAAGTGATAGCATGGACTTGTGCTCCCCGTACCGTCGAGTATATATTGGGAGACCACCATAGGCTTATATCCTTTATCCATAGGAAGCCATGTCTGGCGCCCTATCGATCGCAATGCACTGAACACAACATTCGGGAAGATTGACTGCCATACATCTCTTTAATTTATCACCATGGTGTATTTTGCAGTTTTGCGATTGGTTTGGTAATCCCTCTATCTAGATTTCTAGAGTAGTTACTTTTGTTCCTTTTCGACTTCTTAAAAGAAAAGGTCCATCTAAGCAATTGTCACTTCAGGCTCATTAAAAATCAAAGGGGACTAGAGTCATCTTTAGCTTTTTCTCGACTCTTAAAAATTGAAAAAGCAAAGTTGTGTCAAAGCATCATTAAAATTTATTAAATTCAAAATAACATCCCTGTTCTTTCATTGATCTTAGGTTGAGATAATGGAGTCCACCAATCATGGAATCCCTCTTGAGGGGAATCCTAATCCATTTTCTTCTTGGGGAAATATTGGTGCTCCTCATATGGCTACATTGTCCCTTCTGGGAATTACAATTGGCCTGCCAGTATGGCTATTCTCAACCTCTGTTGTTCAAAATACCATGATTCCTCCGCAATCAAATCAACCTCCAGTTGATCCTAAATTTGACCCTTTGCCTTCTTCCTCGTTTGTTTCTCCCTCCCCATTTTCCTCTTCTCTTGGTGAAAGTATTGGTACTAGTAACCAGGTGGCTAAGAAGAAGAAAAGGAAGAAGAAGAAGAAGAAGAAGAAGAAGAAGCCAACTTAGCAAGGGGGCAACCAAGCAACCATTACTTTGAATGCAACATCTAATGAAAATCCATCCGTTAAGCCACACAAAGTCAAATATCCATGCATAATCTATGCGGAAGACCATTTTCATCGAAATTGTCCTTATTTTCCTCGGATCTTGAAAGAGTGGTCTTCTCGTTCGCACCATCCAATGTCATCAACCTCTGGTGATCATGTTGGTAACACTCCATCAACCAGTGATAGTGAATTTCATGGATAGAAAAGAAAAGTCAAGCTTCCATGTAGGTTATGTGAAGGTACACACCCCTTTCACCTTTGTCCCTATTTGGGTGAAGCCAAAAGAGTGTTGGATAACCGTCCTGCTTTGCTAAGTGATGGAACGACTGAGTTAAATCAACTACTGGTCGAAACCACTCTCTCTGAAAGTGAATCCCATGAGTCTATGCCCAACCAAAATCAACAGGTCGAGGTAACAGTTGACCTCATTTCACCTTCAGCTGAACGGACCTTTCCTGAAGAGAGTAAAAACGATACTACTCAAGTTCTTTTTTTTACCTCAGATTCAAATGAGCTTGGGGGCAGTCCACATGTTCTAGCAAGATAGGAGGAAAATCTTCCAGTTCTCGTAACTCAAGGGGTTAATTCTTCCGTTTCTACGGTACCCCCTCTAAGTAGTCTAGTTACTTCCTTTGATTGGAATCAACTGACAGGAGCCCACCTTCCTTCTTATGTGCCTTTCCAGATCATAGTACAAGTATGTAATATGATTGTATCTGACACTATTATAGATGAAGGTGCATCAGTGAGCATCCTTTCCTCAACTCCTTGGCAAGCGCTCGGTTCGCTGCTGCTTATGCTTGTTACACAAAATCTGTTGGGCTTTAACAAAGGAACTAGTCAATCATTAGGGTTCCTTCCTCAGTTACCTATCACTTTGGGAGAAAAAATGGTTTATTTGAATGTTATGGTAGTCCCAGGACCTTTAGATTACAATTTACTTCTTGGGCGTGACTATGTTTATCGCATGGGAGCTATTGTTTCAACACTCTTTCAACTGATTTGTTTCCCGCATGAAGGCAGAGTTGTCACCATTGACCAGCTTTCATTTTCTGGTCCAAATATAACTCCGAGTCAACCATCATTCCTAAATGGTACATTTATACCAATGGTATCATCCCCGCCATGGATTAATTATGTGGCAACCTCTTCCATACCTACATCAACTGACGATCAATTCAGTGATGTTGTACATTATGTACTAGGGGCATTGGAACCAGATCTTTCCTTCATTACCCCTTATGAGTTGTGATCAAAGGACGTGGAGCAGAGTTCCTTGTCTTGTGTCAAACTCGCTAAAAAATGAAACAAGGCTGAGAAAATTTCCAAGTCGAGTCTTTCACTTGATCTCATAAAGGAACCTTCATTCCATCCACCTAATTACCGCAAGTAGTCTGGTGAATGTAACGAATCTTAGGGGGCATGCACCCTTGTCCATTTGGTAGACAAACCCAGCTGAAAAGATAGGTTTCCCCGTAGGTTATGTGATTGGTCTGAAACACGATTCACTTTTGTCTGCGCTATGGATGAAGCCAAGGAAGTGTTTTGTCTACTCTGTGGATGAAACCATCCTGCATGACCACAGTAAGTTTCCATATGGTTACTGGAGACTCTCCCTTTCATCATGCTGGGGGCATGCAAACCTTTTTATGCAAGCTGAAAATGACCATTTTCATTTCCTAGTTTTGTTAGCTTTTTAGCTTTTTAACTGCTTAGGTTAGGTGATTGGTCTGACACACCATTCACCTTCATCTATTTTGCTAAAGAAGCAAAGGAAGGGTTTTGTCTAAACTGTTGATGGAACCATCCTACCTAAACTCAGTAGTAAGTGTTTTTTTTAGCTTTATAGTTTGGTCGTATCTAGCCTACATAAAAAGGCAATGAGTAATGTTTCTGCAAGGTTCAAGCTCGTTAAAAAACGAACCTGCCAACTGAGCATATGTTCCCCCAGAGTTCAAGCTTGTTAAAAAAAGAACCCACCTTCGGTAAATAACCTTTGTGATTGCCATTATATCAGCCTTTTGAACCTTGGTTGTGTTCCTTCCATCACCTCCATCCTTTTGGCCAATCATACTCTTTCACTTGATTGTTTACCATTTTGAGGAACAGCTACAACGAGTGGTCCTTTTAGCCACCCTCTTCACATCACCATGTTTTTAGAAGTTCCAAGATTACCAGGAACCAGTTGCTACCCTAAACGCCACTCATTCCTAAAAAATGAGTCTCCTTTAAACTCCTTTCAGACTCGCTAAACATGAAAATATTGTTGAGCTATTGGCCTCTCTAGCTCACTAAAGTGATTGGAAGCACCATCCTTCCTGTATATTTTAATCTTTTTCAGACCTGAGGGATTATCTCACGAAAAAGATTGAGCGCTTGTCTTTTCCGGCTGGCTAAAGTGATCAGAAAATTCATCCCTTTTGTATTATTTTAATCTTTTTCGGACTTAAGGGATTATACTATGAAAAGGAACTGCTAGAGTTTCTTTTTCGTCCATTTTCAAACTCTCTAAACATGAAAAGGACCCAGTTATCTTTGTCATTAAACTCGTTAAAACAATAGGGACAAACTTGTCCACCCAGACAAGAACGAGTTTCACTGTTGTTAGGCTCGCTAAAACATAGCGACAGGTTTGCCTGAAGGGAAAATTATAGAACAAGCATATGTTATCCTCCTCAAGATTGACAAAAATAAGAGGTACTGGTCAGCAATGACTAGGGAAAAAGGGAAGAAAACTTGAAGAATTTTATTGGTAGTAGATCGCTCTTGAACATGACACTTTCACTCCATCACCATGATTGAGTTGAGTTAGGTTATTTAGTTCACCGGTCATATCACCATTGGTTCTCCTTTTGGGGTTAATGCTACCAATCCATCTTAGTGTCGCTGATATGTTCAAGATAATTCATTCAGAGAATTCATCATCCAGTTAATGCCTCATCCACTGCAATACCTTCACCCTCCATTTTTCATGACTGCCATTCCTGAACCTTGTATCATCAGATTGTTTTCACCTCCAGAAAATCATTTTCTTCGTTTCGTGCCGTAGATGTGGGATACATTAAGGCCCTCCTACAACGGGTCACTTCTTGTTGACATTAGCTCATTATCCAAGAAGTTAACTTAGAAACAACCCTTTTAGTACTTTGAAGCTTGCATGCCTCAATGGTAGGTTTCTCACTTCCGGCGATAGGTTTACATCAATGGCCTTCGACTGAAAGATTTTGCGTGGTGTTCGACATCGGATCATATATGCACACCACGTGAATTGTACTATAGTACATTTAGGGTCATTATCATTATCGGTGATTCCTCTCATGCCTGTTATCAACTTACGTTATTGGTTGGTAATTAGACGAAGTCTTTCCATGTTCGACTTCAGGACATCTTTTCACATGGATCGACTTGCACATCAGGCAAAGATTGAATGAGTTTGAAGACCCCAGATCTAGTTTCATTCATTCGGGCTGCGATATATTCAGGAATATAAAGACATCAAATGTACATAGAAGCTGCACAGATGGTCATCTAATCCAGGGAGGATGACCCTTCATATGAAGAATCACCTGTCTGCAACTGCAAACGATTATCTATCCTATGTACATGAAAATGAATTTATAAAGATGACCATGGGAATGCTTGCCTCAGCTAGATCATGAAAATAATATGATGATGATGTATTGCATTGTATCTTATATAGGTCACCTTCCAGTTCGAATACCTCGGATCCTCATGATAAAGCATTTCACCCGACATCAAAAGATTTACGACTTCATGCTCTAGAGGGCAACTGTTATAGACATATTTGGGCACTGTAACCCCAATCTTATATGTCTATAAACCAAGGGCTCTTTAACCCCTAAAAGTGTTGTTTCATACCCTAAAGGATCATGGTCAACTAATTACATCATTCCCCAAAAGTTCCACCTGAAAAACCACTCAGAACTGGCCAAAACTGGACCATACTGATTGCTCCACTACCAGGGTGCGATGCATACTGACTTCTACGCTAGCCAGGTGCGATGCATGTTGAAGAGGCCTTTTGTAGGGTGCGATGAGCGATGATGGAAAAATTTCCGAGACAGTTTGCTAAGTGGATGGTCATGGAATCTACCAGAAACTTCTCCTATGATAGTTGCCTCTCTGAATTCGCCCAGGGATGAGTGAGAGATCCAAGAAATCTCCAAGTGGAACAAAGAACAACAAGTGGAATGACACTAATAAAAAATTCTAGAGATGACTCACACCCTTGCAGAATTTATAAATGGATCCCTCATCTAAGAGATCTTGAGGCTGGAATTTTGTAATTTGTAAGGAAGTGTTGATAGTTTGTCTTTGAGAAAGAGCATTGCATTGTTGGGTGATTTTACTTTTCATGAGTTGAAGAGGGCTTTGATGTTGGGAGGATGATGCTAGATCAGACAGCTGGGTTGTAATTCTCCCTTCTATTTTTAATAAAGTTCTTTGAGTTTTCCTCCATACAATCGTGTATTAGTGAATCTTGTTATTTGTGAATGCTATCATATGTTCAATGTATTTCTGATTCTGCATTGTTTATGATATAATAGATCGAGATGCTTTGATGGTGTTTTGTTACTTTGCTTCTACAGGCATTCTCTAAGCAGGACAAGTAGGAGAGGTGTTGCAAGCTCTATCAAAGGGGGAGAGAAATCAAGCGAGTCAAGCAGAAGATCCAGGTTGTTCACTTTGCTTCTCTCTTATCTATCATACATAGAGGAAATCGCAAGTTTCTTTGATTGTTTGTTTCTAGGATAGCTGCCAATCCTAGTGGGACTAGCAGATTGAAAAGACACTAGTTTTCCCAAAAACACCAGGTACCACATATTTTTTGAGCAACTTCTTAGTAGTACAAGTATCACGTCCTCCAAGAGAGATGGATCAAAATACACAATTGAAAGTAGTACCAGGGATGTGGTTAAACATGGGTATATGAGCTTGCTCGTGTACACAAACACACACTTATTCATCGAGAAAGACATCAATATCACATGGCAAGACTTCAAAACCATTTTCTCAAGCAGCTTTGAGGAGAATCTGAAGGATCAATAGGTCTATGTGAACATCCATAAGTCATGATTATACAAGGTTGCATGCAGGTTTCCCGTGTTCCCTTGCGCAGATGTGATCCACTGGATTTTCTTAGACATTGATCCTCAGACAATGATATTGAGCAGTGCTAGTGGAGCAAGGCTTGCTTCCTTTAGGACAGAGAATTACCAGGATATATATCATTTTCCATTGCCAGTGAGCAAGATGGATGCATCGTTCTACACTCCCAACAACAGCACGAACACAAGAGATATCTTGAAGAGTTGAGTAAAGGAGCCAAAAAATTTCATGACAGCACCCAACATACAGGATTAAGACACTCTGGGAGGCATACCAGTTCTTGGTGATTTTCACATGCCGCTTGTATGGCCAAGGAAGTACAGAGACCTTCCCATAGAGTTCGGTTGCTATGTTGGATCAACTGGTAAGTGAAGGAAAACCGTTCAACTGGTCTGACATGTTGGATCTCCAGTTGAAATTGCATCTATCTAAAGCTTGGATTCCTCCCAAGGGTCAAAAAGAAAAATTCCTTATGTTTGCCTACTTTCTCAATGCAATCTGTGCCCGTCAAGAGTTTCCTAGCATGGGTTGGGCATGGACACCTTCAGAGAGTACTATGAACGTATATTGCAAGTTGCTCTTAGATTGCAGCCACCAAGGAGTCATGGCTAGAATATCTAACCATTTCATCACCCCTCTGTATGCGATGATCTTTGAACAAGATCATCCTACATGTCCCGGGAAGCAATGGAGGTGTTGTTGAACATTGTAGATTGGTATGCCTCACCCCAGGGCACCTTCATCAAGATGTATAGCACAGAGAAAGCTCCGCATGCATTTTTGAGGTTTTCCACAAATAGGTTGGTCATGCAGGAGGTTGCATACCACATTTCGACAGGGTTATCAACTGGATTGCATAGAAAGAGGAAGGCACCATGGCCCATGCTTCCTATGTGAATTGGGTCGTACACGATCAAGAGTTTGAAAGAAGTGGATGTCGAGGTGGTTATAGACTTTAAGAAGTTTAAGTTCGGCACCAGGAGTTTTAACTTGTATGACCCACATGGTTTATGCATGGACCACTGTGCGAGAGTGTACTATCCTTGGATCCACAGGGCGCGTCATTAGCCAAAGGAAGACCCATGGAGATATTGTTACAACTCCTCAAGGCTAAATGAAGCAATCAACATTGCAGTGGAATGGCTAGCAACATTCAAGGCAGTAGCACCACAAGGAGAAGAAAAGATAGAAGCAGCAAGAAGCAAACCTATGCAAGACATGTGTAAGAGGAAGATTTCTAAAAGTACAAAGACGGAGCAAAGCTACAAGTTTAAGGAAGACCCACTTGTGGAAAAGGTAGCTTTGGAGATAGATGCAAATAGGCGATAACACAACAGGAGGATAGCGCAAGAAAGAGATAGAAGAAAAGGTTGGAAGATGTAGAGAGGATGTTGTAGGAAGTCAAACAGAATCTTAAGGAAGAACAAGAGTTGTGTAGAAGAGAGAAGGAAGTGCAACACGAGCATGAACAAGAATAGGAACAAGAACAGGAGGAAGTGCAAGGCACATTGAAAACGCAAATTGCACTGATACAGGTTGAAGACTCTTAACCAAAAGCAGATGAGGAATAGGGTGAGCAGTCGTAGGAATAGGAACTTTCTCCGTAGGAGGAACAGATAGTAGAACAAATGGAAATGGAGATGGAGCAACCAGAACAGGATCAAGATATCGACCTCATGCTAAAAGCAACCTAGGTCACTCTGCAGGCTTCACCAGCTCCAACAATAGAGCAAATATTGAGTGAACAAGGGGATACCATTCTCCTTGAGGACCATCCAGGAACAGAGGTGTACAACATAGCCTTTGTTGAGTCACAACACATAGTTGTAGAAGCACATAGATCACGCACCCCAGATGAGCATGCATCACCTGTGCACTTGGGAGAATGGGTGATTGTGTTAGATGTACAGATACATCCAGTTGCCTTGGCTGATGCTACAAAGGATTATGCCTACTCCACCATCTCGAGTGTTAAGTTCTTGATAGCAGAAAATGAGCGCGTGGATAAGGAGTTGCAAGCAGCTAGGCAGAGAGAGGAATAATCAACAGGATCCACCAGAGCAAAGATGAATATGGCCATACTTGTTGAAGTATCGACTCTTGAGACAGTCATGTGGAGACTGTATGACAGGTTCGTCACCATGCACAAGGCAGTTGTCCACCTACATGGTCATCAGCAGCGCTGCACCAAGATAGCATGAACACTCGCAGATATACATGCCACAGTTGATCATCTAAAGACATGGACAATGAGGTACAAGGGAGCCCCGCTTCACTTGCACAAGATGATGAAATCGCATATGGAGTTGGACAAAGCACACATCTAGATTTAGATCCAAAACTTTGAGGAACTCTCGCTGCTCATCATTAGTGTGGAGGCTTCATATGCAAGATTGTAAAAGAGTTTGGATGTCATGGTGAGAAAGTATGGCACCCCATCGATTGGTACACTCACCGAGGCCAAAGAGAAGAACCAAGTCAGACTAGAGCTTGATGCATATTTTGATTAGTTGATGCTCATGACCACTAGCGCAGATTTGCAAGTCAATGCAGATTTGAAATTCAGCATAGATAACATGTGGATTTACATCGTTGGTCGGACCTTGCTCAAGACTAAGCTGCGCATGTTATCGGATGAGTTGGACCGAGGTTCCAAATTAGTATACCCAGAAGAAATGGAGGCAAGAGTTTGTTTCCAGAAGGACATCATCAAATAGTACATGGACACCATTGCGCACTATCAAGCATGGCATCAGTTCGTCATTGAGGATCACGTAGAGGAGGATGATGAGTTGGTCTTTCCATAACCATCCGAGTCTTAGTGTTGTCTTGTCTGGCTGAATCAAGCCAATTTTTTCCCACATGGGTGTTGTGGAAAATGTATAATTTTTGTAAACATGATGTAAAGTGAAATTCCAACTATTATTAGTGGAATACAAGCAATCATGACTCATATGTAATGTAAAGAGTCATGAGTGTTAGTGCCTAGATTTACCTCAGGCTGAAAAGGTAGGATCTAGGGCCAACATCAAACCACGCTTAGCCTGGTAGCTAGCCCTACCAGGTCAGGAGAGGCCTCTCTTCGGGTCAATCTCAACAAATTATGATCGATGAGGGCTTGAGATGACTGAAATATCTTCTAATCTTAGGCTAGGTATATGTGCAAGAGAGTTTGATTTGATAAAATGATGATTTTTTTGGCTCAGACGGAAAGATGGCTTTTGGGTGTGGGGATTGAGGCTTAGTCTTGCAGAGATCTCAATGGGGCAAGGTAGGAAATTGTTTTTGGCACTTAAAATTGAATGAGATGGAAGGAATAGATAGGTGAGGTGTTGAAGAGGGCAAGAGAAATCATGGATCCTCCCCAAACAACTGAAAACATCAAATAACTAAAGCAAACTTCAAGTAGAGCACTGCAATTTCAATGGATTCTACTTACACTCTTGTTTGTTTAGTTCAGAAGAAACAAGATAGAGAATGTCATACACAACACATAAGAAAATTCATAATTACAAAAGAAATCACAGTACCAAGAAAAATTGCCACATGGATCCCAAAGAGTGTTGCAAACCCTGATCTCAATTCCTTAGCCAAAATGCTGATATGAGTGTACAATGAAGCTCAAGGCTTTCTCAAGAGTCCAACCATGCTAATGACTGAAAAACAACATAATATAGAAAAACATAGCTCATCCTTGCCTCTAGGGGTCGAGCACACATGTTTAGGAGCTGTTTCAACTAATTCTAAACTGAGAACTAGAAACTAGGCAACATAACAGCATGCCTCTAGAAACAAGGGAACTGATTCATTCAGCTTCAAACAACCTTTAAACTGATGAATATACATCTAAAAGTGAAAATATAACATATTTACATCATGATCCATCAATGTCATCAAATTACATCACAAATTTTCCATTAGGAAAGTGAAAAAGTCAAACTAGACAAAGTTGGGCGAAAAACAGAGCAAAACTTGGTCAAACTGGCAATTTTTCCTCTATGCACTGCGCCTGATTCTTCATGCATCTTTCCTATTTGGACCCACTTTTGGAGGCCTTCTTGATGTCCAAATGAGCTCCAAGTGTGCTTGCTGGAAAGGTCTGCCTGTCTACTTTCCAACCCAAGTGGAATTTTTCAATTTGGCCTCCATTTTCCCCTCCAAAAGTCCATTCTCCCAACACTTCTTCCTGTGTGTCAAAATAGGGGCAGTGAGGTCATTTTTTGAGTGTTTTTGACCTTTTTGAGGGTTCAAAACCTGCCCAAATTTCTTGGCCATAGGTCGAAAATTATAATTTTCCATGACAAATCCAAAAAAGCTGAGTTTTTGTGATTTGGAGGTCCCTAGCAAAAGCGAGCGCCACGTGGCGCAGCGCATAGGGCAGAAAAACCTATTTTTTGTGCCAAAAATTTCCAAAATGCAAAAATTGCTCCAAATTTCTTGAAATTTGGGTTGATTCTTCTCTATCAAGCATGATGTTGGTCCAAGGAAGCCTCAGCCAATATCTGAAGTCCTTCATCCTCTTTTTGCCTCCTTGATGCTCTCTTCAACTTTGCTTTCAAACTCTTGATTCTCGCTTGGCACACCAAGTTCCGTGACAAGTAATGATATGACAGGTTTCTAAGAATATTTTTTTCATTGATGGCCTTCTCCAGCTTCCTCTCCAAGTGGATATTGACTCTTTCAAGCCATGACTCCCTATCGGCATTGATCTCTTGCTCCAATGAAGTGAACTCCACCCTCCTCCTTTGGGCAGCTTGGCGATTCTCCCGAATGTTTTTCAAATCCATAATCACCTGCTGGTCCTCAAGCTTCTTATTCCTCTGCTCCAGGTACTGTATAGTCCATTGAGCTCTATCCAAGTTGGTAGATAAGGCATCAATGTCCGCATGCTGCTCCTTAATGATTTCTCTAAGATTTGTGCTTTGCGGGCCCATATCGGTATCATCACCCTCAATGAGGATGAAATCAGTCTCCCGCCCACTTGATGGTCCTTCCTCCTATAGTGGCCTCTTGCCTCAGTCCTGAACCTGCTGTGTTGATGATGGAAGCAAGGCCCCTTCCACCCCGAGTGGAGATAACACTCGCTTTGCTGCTGCAAACAACCGCCTAGTGCCCTTTTGATAGGTGATGAACACTATCACACTAGCGGTCTGTGTCTCATGGCCCTCATGCTGATAGGAAGGTCCACCTGTCTCATGCCCAACCTATGAAGGTCCCTATGAAGCTCTGAAAAACTCACGAGAGATGAAGTCATCCCAAGTGATTCCCTGTAAACCAAGCTGATGAACGACCACAATTTTGATGAGAGCAAAATGATAAATATTATTGAACTGCTGCTGAGGAGTCTTGTGCTGCACAAGGGTGGTCATCTTCTCTATGTTTCGGCACATGAAGTAAGGGATGTTCATCATCTGTACCCGGGTAAAATGCATCAGCAACTTGATATGATAAGCATATAAGCGGGAGAACCGGTCCTCACAGCTGAAATACTTCATGATGAGTTTCATTAAAGGAGCATATTCATCTTTGAGGTACCGAAAAGGAAACACTCTCTTGAGCTGTCTCAAAAAGTCGGGCTTGATGTATGGTTCAAAATGTTGCTGGTCAATTTTCTGCCTCTTGTTCCATGGCTCTCCAATGTTAGGTATGTCGGTTTCTAATGAAATGGATTCTGGTGTTAATTTGAAAGTGACACCGGCTAGAGTGGCTTGATCACCATTAAATGCAGTACAAACAAGCGGGCCAACTCATGATGAAACTGAATATTAGCAACCTTCTCACAAATTTCATAACATGATTGATGTTGGAAACAAAATATGGCAAGAGGGCAGGCCTGTAATTCAACAAGAGTGGTTGGTTCTTCTCTGATATGTTTGCCACCTCTATGAGGCCTCCTGGGTGCATGTCCCTCTGTGGGTGAGTCACTTTGGGTATCCTCTTCATAATCATATGAAGGATCAGATACCGTGGCTGCTGGTAGATAAACTTCCTTGGAAAAGTAGGTGTTGATATCTCAAACTGTCTTGAACTGTTTTTGGTGAGGTGTTTGACCTCTGCCACTAAGGGAAAACAATGAAATGAGGGATTGTAAGGGGAGGGAAAAATAGTGGAATTAGGGACTGTTGAGGTAGGTTTATTTAAGGAAACAAGAATGAGACTGTAGTTTGGGGAGTTTTAAGTATGAGTCTAGGGTTTGGGAATTTACAATTGGGATTTTGGGAAAGGGAACTTGGGATAGGGGATTAGTGAATTTAGGGGGTAGGGGAACTTAGGGAATAATGAAATCAATAGAAAAATGGGATAAGGGAGTGAACTTGGTGGCAAAACAGTCAATCAAAACCCTAGCACTATTTCTTTGGAAATTTTGAAGAAGTAGGGTTTGGTTTGTTTAAACAAACACCATGAAACAAGCACCATGAAACAAGCATCAAACTTGGATAGCAAACAGTATTTGGAGGCTCTACCTACTTGTTTCAAGACAAATCCGTGCATTTTTGGCGATTGGAGGATGTTTTGGCAGTTTTTGGGCTATCTGGCTGTGTGCACCGCGCATCAAACCCAATGCGCCACGCCCAGCGTATGCACCGCGCCCTTGCAAAATAACACAGGAGTCTGAGGGCCAGTGCGCCGCGCCTGGTGAGTGCGCTGCGCCTGGTGAGTGCGTTGTGCCTGGTGAGTGCGCCGTGCCTGGTGAGTGCGTTGCACCTCCTGCCTAGTGCGCGGCACCAAGCAACTTGGAGCGATTTTCACCCAAACTTGTCAGCTACTTACTAAAATCGCTTCGCCTTGCTTCTTTTTGCTCTTGGAGTGCAAATGAGCTTTAAACATTTGGAGAAATGATTTATACATGGAGCTTTTAAATTTTAATTTTGCCAAACCCAGTTTCATAATGTTTTGGAAATGACTTTATTTTCAAACTCTGTTTTTTGGACTTTTTCACTTCATTTGAGTTTTGTGATGACTAAATGACCCGAGCTTTGCTTGTTTTGCAGGTGTTGGAGCTTCTGGGGCTAAGGAAAGAAACCAAGATTACAGATGGAGTGATATACAATGAAGAAAACAAAATTTCATGATTTTTTGTACAATAAAAGAAAAATACTTTGTTTTTTCCTCAAAACAGAGTTTTGAGGAAAAACACATTTTCGAACACTTGGCGATGAAATTTATTGATATTGAAACCTCCTCATGGCCTGCTGGTAATTATTGGACACTTTGAAACATTTTTTGACGAAACCCTAATGAAACCCTAGACCTAATTGACAATGAAACCCTAAAGACAACCTTTGCAATATTAAGATAAAAAGAAGACTGTATATGCTTTTTTAATGAACAAACATGAGCCAGTAGGTAGGTAACATGAGGGAAACTGTAGAAATGCCACTACCATCAGATGATCCATGCACCTAATGGAATGCAAATGACTAGGCGCGACACCTAATATGAAATGCAACAAGAGGATTTGATCTCTAATAGAGGGATGAAGATACCGACACTAACATTGGCTCCAATGGAGATGGGAGCTCCTTGGAGGTGCCAAGAACTATAGATCTCTGGGAAAGAGGGCAGTGCCTTCGTCCATTGGGCTATGGAGTCAATAACTTCGATAAACCAAAAACCAATTATTATGAAACTTTGACTCAAGACTGATAGTTGAAACTGAAACAAGACTCTCAAAAGCTAAAACTAGACATTCAGCAACTGAAAGTAGACACTCAAAACTGACAAAAACAAAATATGACTCAAGACTTACTTAACTGAAACAAGTACTTACAAAGCTTTCAAAGGGCAGCAGTCCATCGAGATTTGAGGGCTTCAAATCATGACGAGGACTACCTGCTTACTGATGAAATATGTACAATCATGTGAAGTGGGCCTTCCAATGTAACCAATCCAACAAATGTCTACTCAATGAAATTTTTCTCTCTCTTTCCTCAAGCAGGCAGAATGATGTACATGTAGGCAACTCACAATAACTACTGAAACCAAGGCTTATGATAACGAACCAGGCAACACTGATCTTCTCTAATGCTTGCAAAAGAATGCCAAAGGGATCTTGATAATCCTAAAGCATTAGCTTGTCTTGAGATCCAGCAGCAAAAATACAAGTACTCCCTTTATTCTGATCTGAAAGAACATTTGGTTGTTGATTGATAGTAACTGACTTGAATTCTGGCATACTGTGTCTCTTAGATTCACATTCCTCGATTTCATGGTCTAGGTCATTCTTAAACAGAAAACAATCTTCAATATTATCAAACATGACAGCCTTATCATCTTCATGAAAGAAAATATTATCTGTTTGCTGATCTGTAAAGCTAATTACAAGACTGTCATCATTTTGAAAAGAGGAATAAGTTTCACCAACACTTTCTTGACCAATTGCACACTGCAAATCTGCTTTAGCTTGGGTTGTAACATAACCTTTCAGAAGTTGATCTATCTCATCTTCAGACAAAGGAGATAATACTTTTTGTTTTCTTTTGCTCAAACAGTGATTGTCTTCATGAAATAACATGAAAAACATGAAAAACCTGAATAACAATCCTCAATTCCCTGATCTTCTGAAATTTGAAAACATTGTTGATCATATTCATATGACATGGCAATCAAATTATCATTTATCACTGAGTTATTGAAAGAAGATTTTTCACTTACTTGAACAAAGATCTCATCTTGTTTTTCATGAAATGACTAGATTACCTCCTCATGAAGGCTTTGGTCAATAACTCTGTCTTCTTCATTCCAGATGATCTCAACAGCAGAGCTCTCCTTCATGGGATTTAGAACAAGGTTGTCTTCATCATCACGATCTAAATCTAGATCTGAAATAGCCGACTTGACTTTATCACATTCTGAAATTGAAACTTGACTTTCCTGCATACTGTCTTCTTCTATGGACAGATCTGAAATAAAACCTTCTCTTTCATCATTTTCCATTGTGTGAAGATCTTGATCTTGCTACAAAGTTTCTTGAGCATCTTGATGAGTATCTTCTAAGTTCTCTTTATGCTACTGAAATGGATTTTCATACAAAGCTTCCATGATCTCATCGTCCATGAAGTTATCATCTTCATAAACTTTCTCAAGACTTTCAATAAAACTATAAGCATGTTTGCAACAGTTCTGAACTAAATTTAATGATGGATAAGATTCTTTATACCTTTCAAAGAACATGGTATGAAAATCCTTTAAACAGTAAATACAAGCAGGCGGCAAACTTTCATACCAAGATCAGGCTTCACCTTCCAGAGTGGCCATGAATATCTTCATCAAGCAATCTTCAGGAAAATCAACCTTCAACTTGCGAATATGTATGTGAAATCTAACCAGATGTAAAGCAGCATCCTTCCTATCATCATCTTTAAACATAGGCAAATTCCTATGCCAATCTACGTTAGGAATTTTATTTGGAAAACCTGGATTGTGATTTCTGCTCATGGGAGCATACCTTTGATCCAGCGAAACCATTTTGATAACAATGAATTCACCAAGAGATTCTTCAGGCTACTGGTTCTTGAAGAGTAGAGTCGCCATAAAAATTCTGAACCTTGGGATTCTTCGACACTGGAGTCGCCAGGTGAATGATTTCAGCCTTCATATGTGTCTGACTGTTGTCCACCATCAAAAATCAGATCTAACTTGATTCATGTACTAGGGCAATTTGTAGGCCAGATGTTTCGTTTATAAGACTAGATCGGAGATTGACTGAAGTAGCTTTTATCTACTTGTGCTAATGCAAAGCAAAAGCGTTTCGAAGGCTACCTAGCCAATCTTCAGACTCCGTCTGTAGTCTACAAAGAAAAACAATGATAATAAACTTTCTTCCCCAGTATGGTCGCCACTATGTTAGTGCCTAGATTTACCTTAGGCTGAAAAGGTAGGATCCAGGGCCAACATCAAACCACGCTCAGCCTAGTAGCTAGCCCTACTAGGTCAGGAGAGGGCTCTCTCTGGGTCAATCTCAGCAAATTATGATCGATGAGGGCTTGATATGACTGAAATATCTTTTGATATTAGGCTAGGTATATGTGCAAGAGAGTTTGATTTGATAAAATGATGATTTTGTTGGCTCAGATGGAAAGATGGCTTTTGGGTGCGGGGATTGAGGCTCAGTCCTGCAGAGATCTCAATGGGGCAAGGTAGGCAATTATTTTTGGCACTTAAAATTGAATGATATGGAAGGAATAGAAAGGTGAGGTGTTGAAGAGGGCAAGAGAAATCATGGATCCTCCCCAAACAGCTAAAAATATCAAATAACTAAAGCAAACTTCAAGTAGAGCACTACAATTTCAATGGATTCTACTTACACTCTTGTTTGTTTAGTTCAGAAGAAACAAGATAGAGAATGTTATACACAACACATAAGAAAATTCATAATTATGAAAGAAAGCACTGTACCAAGACAAATTTCCACCAGGATCCCAAAGAGTGCTGCAAACCCTGATCTCAATTCCTTAGCCAAAATGTTGATATGAGTGTACAATGAAGCTCAACGCTTTCTCAAGAGTCCAACCATGCTAATGACTAAAAAACAACATAATATACACAAACATATATCATCCTTGCCTCTAGGGATCGAGCACACATGTTTAGGAGCTGTTTCAACTAATTCTAAACTGAGAACTAGAAACTAGGCAACATAACATCATGCCTCTAAAAACAAGGGAATTGATTCATTCAGTTTCAAACAACCTTTAAACTGATGAATCTACCTCTACAAGTGAAAATTTAACACATTTACATCATGATCCATCAATGTTCATCAAATTACATCACAAATTTTCCATTAGGAAAGTGAAAAATTCAAACTAGACAAAGCTGGCGAAAAACAGAGCAAAACTTGGTCAAACTGGCAATTTTTCCTCTATGCATCGCGCCTGATTCTCTATGCATGGCACCTGTTTGGACCCACTTTTGGAGGCCTTCCCGATGTCAAAATGAACTCCAGGTGTGCTTGCTAGAAATTTATTCCTGTCTACTTTCCAACCCAAGTGGAAATTTTCAATTTGGCCTCCATTTGCCCCTCCAAAAGGCCATTCTCCCAACACTGCTTCTTGTGTGTCAAAATAAGGGCAGTGAGGTCATTTTTTGAGTGTTTTTGACCTTTTTGAGGGCTCAAAACCTGCCCAAATTTCTTGGCCATAGGTAGAAAAGCATAATCTCCCATGAAAAATCCAAAAATGCTGAGTTTTTGTGATTTGGAGGCCCCTAGCAAAAGCGAGCGACACGTGGCGTGGCACATAGGGCAGAAAACCCTGTTTTTTGTGCCAAAAATTTCCAAAATGCAAAAATTGCTCCAAATTTCTTGAAATTTGGGTTGAGTCTTCTCTATCAAGCATGATGTTGGGCCAAGGAGGCCTCAGCCAATATCTAAAGTCCTTCATCCTCTTTTTGCCTCCTTGATGCTCTCTTCAACTTTGCTTTCAAACACTTGATTCTCGCTTGGCACACCAAGTTCCGTGACAAGTAATGATATGACAGGTTTCTAAGCATATTTTTTTCATTGATAGCCTTCTCCAGCTTCCTCTCCAAGTGGATATTGACTCTTTCAAGCCATGACTCCCTATCGGCATTGATCTCTTGCTCCAATGAAGTGAACTCCACCCTCCTCCTTTGGGCAGCTTGGCGATTCTCCCAAATGTTTTGCAACTCCATAATCACCTTCTGGTCCTCAAGCTGCTTATTCCTCTGCTCCAGGTACTATATATTCCATTGAGCTCTATCCAAGTTGGTAGACAAGGCATCAATGTCCGCCTGCTACTCCTTAATGATTTCTCTAAGATTTGTGCTTTGTGGGCCCATATCGGTATCATCACCCTCAATGAAGATGAAATCAGTCTCCCGCTCACCTGATGGTCCTTCCTCCTGTAGTGGCCTCATGCCTCGGTCCTGAACTTTTTGTGCTAATGATGGAAGCGATGCCCCTTCCACCCCGGGTGGAGATAACACTCGCTTTGCTACTACAAACAACCATCTAGTGGCCTTCTGATAGGTGATGAACACTGGCACACTAGCGGTCTGTGTCTCATGGCCCTCATGCTGATAGGAAGGTCCACCTATCTCATGCCCAACCTCTGAAGGTCCCTGTGAAGCTTTGAAAAAAATCACAAGAGATGAAGTCATCCCAAGTGATGCCCAGTAAACCAAGCTGATGAATTACCACAATTTTGATGAGAGGAAAATGATAAATACTATTGAACTGCTGCTGAGGAGTCTTGTGCTGCACAAGGGTGGTCATCTTCTCTATGTTTCGGCACATGAAGTAAGGGATGTTCATCATCCATACCTAGGTAAAATGCATCAGCAGCCTGATATGATAAGCATATAAGCGGGAGAATCGGCCCTCACAGCTGAAATACTTCATGATGAGTTTCATTAAAGGAGCATATTCATCTTTGAGGTACCGAAAAGGAAACAATATCTTGAGTTGTCTCAAAAAGATGGGCTTGATGTACAGTTCATAATGCTACCGGTCAATTTTCTGCCTCTTGTTCCATGGCTCTCCAATGTTAGGTATGCTGGTTGCTAATGAAATGGATTCTGGTGTTAATGTGAAAGTGACACCAGCTAGAGTGGCTTGATCACCATGTAAATGCAGTACAAACAAGTGGGCCAACTCATGATGAAACTGAATATTAGCAACCTTCTCACAAAATTCATAACATGACTGATGTTGGAAAAAAAAGATGGCAAGAGGGCAGGCCTATAATTCAGCAAGAGTGGTTGGTTCTTCTTTGATATGTTTGCCACCTCTATGAGGCCTCCTGGGTGCATGTCCCTCTGTGGGTGAGTCACTTTGGGTCTCCTCTTCATAATCATATGAAGGATCAGATGCCATGGTTGCTGGTAGATAAAATGCCTTGGAAAAGTAGGTGCTGATATGTCAAACTGTCTTGAACTGTTTTTGGTGATGTGTTTGACCTCTGCCACCAAGGGAAAACAGTTAAATGAGGGACTGTAAGGGAGGAAAAAATAGTGGAATTAGGGACTGTTGAGGTAGGGTTATTTAAGGGAACAGGGAATGAGACTGTAGTTTGGGGAGTTTTAAGTATGAGTCTAGGGTTTGGGAATTTACAATTGGAATTTTGGGAAAGGGAACTTGGGATAGGGGATTAATGAATTTAGGGGGTAGGGGAACTTAGGGAATAATGAAATCAATGGAAAAATGGGATAAGGGAGTGAACTTGGTGGCAAAACAGTCAATCAAAACCCTAGAACTGTTGCTTTGGAAATTTTGAAGAAGTAGGGTTTGGTTTCTTTAAACAAACACCATGAAACAAGCACCACGAAACAAGCATAAAACTTGGATAGCAAACAGTATTTGGAGGCTATACCTACTTGTTTCAAGACAAATCCGTGCGTTTTTGGCGATTGGAGGACGTTCTGGCAGTTTTCGGGCTATCTGGCTGTGTGTGTCGCGCATTCAACCCAAAGCGCCGCACCCAGCGTATACGCCACGCCCTTGCAAAATAACATAGGAGTTTGAGGCCCAGTGCACCATGCTTGGTGAGTGCGCCGCGCCTCCTGCCCAGTGCACCGCGTCGAGCAACTTGGAGCGATTTTCACCCAAACTTGTCACCTGCTCACCAAAATTGCTTTGCCTTGCTTCTCTTTGCTCTTGGAGTGCAAATGAGCTTTAAACCTTTGGAGAAATTATTTATACATGGAGATTTTAAATTTTAATTTTGCCAAACCCACTTTCATAATATTTTGCAAATGACTTTATTTTCAAACTCTGTTTTTTGGACTTTTTCACTTCATTTGAGTTTTGTGATGACTAAATGACCCGAGCTTTGCTTGTTTTGCAGGTGTTGGAGCTTCTGGGGCTAAGGAAAGAAACCAGGATTACAGATGGAGTGATATACAATGAAGAAAACAAAATTTCATGATTTTTTGTACAATAAAAGAAAAATACTCTGTTTTTTCCTCAAAACTCTGATTTTTTGTACAATAAAAGAAAAATACTCTGTTTTTTCCTCAAAACAGAGTTTTGAGGAAAAACACATTTTCGAACACTTGGCGATGAAATTTATTGATATTGAAACCTCCTCATGGCCTGCTGGTAATTATTGGACACTTTGAAACATTTTTTGACAAAACCCTAACGAAACCCTAGACCTAATTGACAATGAAACCCTAAAGACAACCTTTGCAATCTTAAGATAAAAAGAAGACTGTATATGCTTTTTTAATGAACAAACATGAGCTAGAAAGTAGGTAACATGAGGGAAACTATAGAAATGCCACTACCGTCAGATGATCCATGCGCCTAATGGAATGCAAATGACTAGGCGGGACACCTAATATGAAATGCAACAAGAGGATTTGATCTCTGATGGAGGGATGAAGATACCGACACTAACATTGGTTCCAATGGGGATGGTAGCTCCTTGGAGGTGCCAAGAATTACAGATCTCTGGGAAGGCAGTCAGTGCCTTCGTCCATTGGGCTATGGAGTCAATAACTTCGACAAACCAAAAACCAATTACTATGAAACTTTGACTGAAGACTCATAGTTGAAACTGAAACAAGACTCTCAAAAGCTAAAAATAGACATTCAGCAGCTGAAACTAGACACTCAAAACTGATGAAAACAAAATATGACTCAAGACTTACTTAACTGAAACAAGTACTTACAAAGCTTTCAAAGGGCAACAGTCCATCGAGATTTGAGGGCTTCAAATCATGACGACGACTACCTGCATACTGATGAAATATGTACAATCATGTGAAGTGGGCCTTCCAATGTAACCAATCCAACAAATGTCTACTCAATGAAATTCTACTCTCCGTTTCCTCGAGCAGGCAGAATGATGTACATGTAGGCAACTCACAATAACCACTGAAACCAAGGCTTATGATAACGAACCAGGCAACATTGATCTTCTCTAATGCTTGCAAAAGAATGCCAAAGGGATCTTGATAATCCTGAAGCATTAGATTGTCTTGAGATCCAGCAACAAAAATACAAGTACTCCCTTTATTCTGATCTGAAAGAACAGTTGGTTGCTGATTGATAGTAACTAACTTGAATTCTGGCATACTGTGTCTCTTAGATTCACATTCCTCGATTTCTTGGTTTAGGTCATTCTTAAATAGAAAACGATCTTCAAGATTATCAAACATGACAGCCTTATCATCTTCATGAAAGAAAATATTATCTGTTTTCTGATCTATAAAGCTAATTACAAGACTGTCATCATTTTGAAAAGAGGAATAAGTTTCACCAACACTTTCTTGACCAATTGCGCACTGCAAATCTGCTTTAGCTTGGGTTGTAACATAACCTTTCAGAAGTTGATCTATCTCATCTTCAGACAAAGGAGATAATACTTTTTGTTTTCTTTTGCTCAAACAGTGATTGTCTTCATGAAATAACATTTTAAAACATGAAAAACTTGAATGACAGTCCTGAATTCCTTGATCTTCTGAAATTTGAAAACATTATTGATCATCTTCATATGACATGGAAATCAAATTATCATTTATCACTGAGTTATTGAAAGAATATTTTTCACTTACTTGAATAAAGATCTCATCTTGTTTTTCATGAAATGATTGGATTACCTCCTCATGAAGGCTTTGGTCAATAACTCTATCTTCTTCATTCCAGATGATCTCAACAGTAGAGCTCTCCTTCATGGGATTCAGAACAAGGTTGTCTTCATCATCACGATCTAAGTCTAGATCTGAAATAGCCGACTTGACTTTATCACATTCTGAAATTGAAACTTGATGTTCCTGCATACTGTCTTCTTCTATGGACAGATTTGAAATAAAACCTTCTCTTTCATCATTTTCCATTGTGTGAAGATCTTGATCTTGCTACAAAGTTTCTTGAGCATCTTGATGAGTATCTTCTAAGTTCTCTTTATGCCGCTGAAATGGATTTTCATACAGAGCTTCCATGATCTCATCGTCCATGAAGTTATCATCTTCATAAACTTTCTCAAGACTTTCAATAAAACTATAAGCATGTTTTCAATAGTTCTGAACTAAATTTAATGATGGATAAGATTCTTTATACCTTTCAAAGAACATGGTATGAAAATACTTTAAACATTAAATACAAGTAGGCGGCAAACTTTCATACCAAGATCGGGCTTCACCTTCCAGAGTGGCCATGAATATCTTCATCAAGCAATCTTCAGGAAAACCAACCTTCAACTTGCGAATATGTATGTGAAATCTAACCAGATGTAAAGCAACATTCTTCCTATCATCATCTTTAAACATAGGCAAATTCCTTTGCCAATCTACCTTAGGAATTTTATTTGGAAAACCTGGAATGTGATCTCTGCTCATGGGAGCATACCTTTGATCCAGCGAAACCATCTTGATAACAATGAATTCACCAAGAGATTCTTTAGGGTACTGGTTCTTGAAGAGTAGAGTCGCCACAACAATTCTGAACCTTGGCATTCTTCGACACTAGAGTCGCCAGGTGAATGATTTCAGCCTTCATATGTGTCTGATTGTTGTCCACCATCAACAATTAGATCTAACTTGTTACTTTAGTAATGTATGTAGTTTTACTTAGGCATTGATGTATGGACTATTCTGTATGAGATTTTATCAATCTTATTAAAGCGTGTTTTTGGTTTAACTCATTACTTTGGATTGTCGACTATTCTTCTTTCTAGCTTGTGATGTCTTTCAACTTGTGTGTTCCTTTCAGGCTGCATACTATTATAGGCTTATAAGGTACACATTTATTTTCCCCTTCGTATGTTAGAACCTCCCCATGCTTCTCTCCTGACTTGCTACAAGGTCACACACTTTCTTTCGACAAGGATATATTGCTTACCTCTGCGGTGTTGTTGTTGATTTGGATGGGTTTGTTTGATATGTTACATAGGTTCCATTTCCTTAAGGTCACCAAGGAAGTTGAATCCCTTATATTAGCCTCTCTTGTCGCATGTTTACCCCGCCTAGACTGTTGCTTGGGTGGACCTGGGAGGAGGGGGTGTTATATAGTGGTATCAGAGAAGGTTGTGCTCTCTTTGGGTCATATCTAATACTACAGAGTGGTATCAGAGCATGGTTGCACTCTCCTTGTGTGAATGTTTTGGTTATGCATGCATGTTAGTTTCATGTGTTTCTCTTACGCTTGCATTCCATGTGCTTGTTGAATTGCATCATGTTGATCATCGTTGTAGTAAGGTTATCACGAGGATCTTGATGTTGATTTTGTGGAATGCATCGTCAAAAGTATATGACTGGTTACATATTTTTATATGTCGCTTACATGTTGTTATATGTTGCTTGATTACATCCTTGTATGGTAGGTTGCATTCTTGTATGTTTGATTACATGTATCAGTCTTGTAGGTTGGTTACAAGTATTGATCACTTATGCTTGATTACACATGTTCATGCATATGTGTAGTTGATTATTCATTTCTTATGCATGTTGATGGTTTCATGTGGCAATGTATACAATGGCGTAATGTTGTTGTTGTCATGCATGAGGCATGCGATGTTGACATGGCCTTGCGTTGAGGACTGGAGCCTAGCTAGAATGATGTGTATATGGCTTTGGTACTCATGTGTTATATGTCTATAAGTAGTTGTCATGCATGTATGGTCTTGGTTATAACTATTCATGAATAGTAGGTCAAACATGCCTTGTGAAGTCATGGTATGCAATTTAGGTCATCGTGATGATATTGGTATGTTATGATGATAATGTGTTGGCCGAGATAGAGTAGGAGATGTATATCATCATAATGAGGTTGCAACATTGGACTTTGGGGTAAGAGAAGATCATCATACAGGTATTGTATGTTTGGCATGCATGTATGTAATTCAAGGATTGTTATATTAATTTGGTTTATATACATTAGGTTTATGTACATGTCTTTTGATGTTATGGTTACATTCATGATAGATGTTAGTTGATTAGTGTAGTTATATGCACATGTGTCAGATAATCAAGAATGATAGATAATTGTATGCATTGCTATTGTTGTTTTATATTAGATAACCTGATGATTATGTTATATGTTGTTGATGAGCATGATAGGTTAACTTGTTGTTGTTATATGCTAGTAACTTGATGATTAGGGTTATTACATTAATATCTTGATGTTATATGTATCATGCTAAATTAGATTGGCCTATGCAGATGGTTAGGGTTACGACATTCAGGTATGAGATGACGTATTTTTTATATGGTGTTGTACTAATTTAGTTTGACTTTACATATGTGTGAATATTAATTGTTTATGAGTTATGATGTAAACATGCTAGCTACTAACTATTTGGATATCATGATCTTATTTATGTTTGGGTTAATATAGCATGAAGTTATATCATGCTAAATAGATTGATTGTGCAGATAAGATTGCCTCCCCTAAGATACATTAAGGTATGAACTTCTTATGTCATCTACCTTGTTCTTTATTGTTTATGAAATCTTTGGTGTTTGAGTGTTTGGTGTCTATTTGATTTATTTAACATGGTATGTTTGCAAGTTGGTTGAATGTTTTATGAATTTCATAATATGATTATGTGTTCCAATGATCTTGTTTTAAGATGATTGTATTAATACATATGTGTTGAGACAGTTGATATGTACTTGAATGTAGTTGACAATTGTAGCATTATGTCTAATGACTATGAGTTGACTATGGATTATGACATAATTGTTTGTAGAAGTTGATTTCAAATTGATAGGTATGATTGTCTTGATATTTGGAAAATGTGGTTGACATGTGTGAGAAGTTGTAGGAAACATGCTTGGTATTAGCGTGACAAGGTAATAGTTTATTTGTTTATATAACTAATAGTTGGGTGATATGATAGTACATAATAAGCCTCGATTAAAGCAAGGTAAAAAGGTAAAGGAAAGGAACTGGGAAAGAATTTCTTTGGCTATGTTTGGAAACCTTAATTCAAAAATAATGTATACTTTGCACACAGGAAGTCTTCTTAACCTTGATTTGTTTGAAATTATGTGGATATGTGCTATATTCATGGACATGTAATTGACATGTATATTAGCTAGTCTCTAGTTACAGGTGGATTTGTCAAGGGAATTGGAGTCTCTTGAGAGTTGGCATTGATGTGTTCAACTACAAGGTAGCATAATTGGCACAACAAGATAAGGTATTTGGTGTATGGTTATATTTATTTATGCACTAACAGTTATGTGTTTATGGCAGTATGATGTAGGGAGTTGCATGGCAAGAGAGATTTCCATGAATATTGAAGAAGGCTCAGGTTGAGCTTTCCTTGGGAACCATGGGGATTGAGTCATGGTGTCTATTGTTAATCTTGTGCTTTGGTCTTTTGTGATTGTTGTGCTTGATTTTTTATTTTGAGTCTGTCTGGTGCATAGCTATGCCACTTTGTTTGTGGTGTTGTATCGTTATTGGTTTTCATGGTTTTCTTCTTGTTTGATTCTTGGCTTGCCTTTTATGTTTTGAGTCTTGGGAATTTTTTGGGAAAGAGGAAAGTTTATGGAGCTCAGGGAGAGTTGTGTGGTACCCAATAGGTAATGTAAGACTTAGATGAATCTTTGTGCATGATTAAGCACAACAGAAGGTAAGACTATGACAGTCGGTTGGATTGGTTGGTCCATAGTGGTAAATGGACAGTGACAGTACAAACATGTGAAGGGTAACCAAAAAAATTAAAGTAAATGGACCTAAAGTTTTAGATGGTTTGAATAAGTTGGGAATGGTGGTTCTCAATGTTGTGCATGAATAAGGAAGTTTTCTAATTTAGACCTTATAATATCTGGCAATTTTGTTTTGATCATGATTATGCTAATGTTTATATGTATACATGTATGCATGTATGTCGTTGTTTGACATGCTGGTGATTTTCTTATGCTAATTATTATATATGTATTTATGTATATATCTATGTCGTAGTCTGACAGGGTTGTCAGGGATTGTTCTTGTGGAGGAATGAATTATTATGCAAGTGAATGGCATGAAGATGTTCCTGGTCTTACAAGGAATCGATTGAGAAGAGTGGTCATGGCAAATATACAAGGTAAATATCATATGGTTGTGAGTTTATATTATGTGATTATATTATGTGTATGTTATGGACAGGTTATACCAAGGGATATAATAGCGAAATGAAAGTAGTGTGGTATGCGACATGTTGTGACAAGCATGGGTAAGACACTGGAAGCAAGGTTGCTTGGTAAAGACAATGTGGTTTTGGATGTGTTGTACTATTGTTGTGCATATGTTGCATATGTGGTGTTATGTGCATGCAGTGATTTGCGTATATTGCATATGTGGTGTTGTGTATAGATGATGCTATGTAGATGCTGGATATGAAATGCTATGTACATGTGGTGTTGTGTGCATGTTGTACATGTGGCGCTATGAACGTATGGTGTTGCATGTATGATTGTACAATAGGTGTTGTGTGCATGTGGTGTTGTGTACATGTTGTACAAGTGGCACTATGTGTAGGTGGTGTTGTGTAAATGTCGTGCATGTAGCATTGTGTACATGTAGTGTCACATACATGTCGTGCGTGTGGTACTGTGTACATGTTGTATAATGGTGCAATGTACATATGGCATTATGTAAATTTTACAGGTGGTTCCATGTACATGTGATGTTGTGGACACATTGCACAGGTGGTGCCTTGTACATATGTTACTAGTGTACATGTGGTATTTTGTGCATCTCATACATGATGTATTGAAGGCACACGGTACTAGTTGCATGTATTGCATGGTTTTGCATGCCGTGTGTGGTTGTATGCGTGTGAAGCAAACAATGTGTATGTGCACATGGTTGAGGAGAAGGCACTAGGTGTTTGTCGAGTGTGACAATTGATTTGGAGTGCGTATGGAATAAAGACAAAGTTAGAAGCTAAGGATTGATGAAAGGATAAGTATCAACATTTTATTTCATATTTATTATACATGTGATTTATGAATATGGTATATGATGATTATATGAGATCTATGATTCTGGTTTATGATGGTTACATGTGATTTATGTTGTTGATCTATGTGTTATCACAAAATCTAACCTTGATAGGCTGCTGATCAAGTAGACTCTAAGTAACTCTTTCAAACCAATCTTTTGGTTGAGGCTTAGCCTCCTCAACCTGAGAGGGCTCTCTCAATAGGGTTAAGATTTTTGATTAATGATTATATGGCTAAATCTAGGAAAAAAATGGACAAATGTATAACTACTTGAATGGTTGAATCAAAGATTAGCAAACATCTATTGGGCTATGGAATCAAGATAGTCTTCAACAAAACAACATGATCAACAAAACATGGAAGTCAAGGCACTTAGAGTTTAGGTTTATAAATAAAACAGTAACACAATGAATCAACACAGTTTACAAGCATGTGAAGGAAGTTAGAGCATTTCCAATGAATTCTAAGTATCACAAGCTCATACCACTACAAATAAGTAATTGAACAAGGCCATAAGAACATCAAACACATAAACTCCTTGTGAATCTTGAGTAGTCAAACTGATCTCTGTATTAAGTATGAAAAACCACAGTTTCTTACAATAACACAACTTTATTTTACTAATGAAATTACCAACCCTGTGGAATTCGGTTCTCAAGCTTTATATATAGTTTTACAACCTTGGATACTATGATCCATCTTTAGGGGAATTCAAATTCCTAACATTGACACCTATCTATTCATAAAATAAACTACTCAATTACAAGTTGACAGCTAACTATCTTTAAGAGTCCTAATACAAATAGGAGTGGAACTCCTAAAACATTCTTTCAACAAACTTATATATGATTTCAATACATTCTTTAATGAGCTACCATCCATTTCTTCGAGCTTGATGATGTCCCCAGTGTTGTTGCAAACCCTGCTGAGTCATGACCTAACTGTCCTGAAAACAAGGAGACAAAGTTCCTCCTTTTAAGGCCCTTAATCCTTTATGCTTATCTTCGAGCAGTTTTGTTGGTGTACATGTGGCATGTATTAATAATCCATTAAAACTTCATTTTCCACCTGTGCAGAAAGGGAAGCTCGAACATATGGAGGAAAGGATGAAACATGACTGTGCTACGAAAATACTCTGTTTTCGTAGCACAGCTTTTATATCACTTATGAAATACTTCTTGGAACTTTGCTTTCTACACCACTGCCATCTGAAACTTCATATATGATCCCATGTCTACCAGCAACCTCAAAACTTGGAATTAATTAGACCTTACCTCCGAAATGCATCTATAAAGTGCCAAATGGTCACCTTCAGCAGTTTCGTAGCGCGTTACGAAACTGCTATGTATGCTTCTTTTCAACGTGGCCTTCAAAAACCTCTAGTTTGGGAGTTCCTTAAAAATTCCATGAAGACTGATATGATCAACCAAAAATCAAAACCACTTACCTTTATAACATGTTCTTCTTCACAACTGTCCTTCTTTTTATATGCTAAAAATTGTTGTAAGATATATCCTTCACTGCCATTTTTCATCACCTTGTTTCATTATTGTTGTATCCTTTTTTCCAGATTTTGCTAACTATATTTCTAGGTCTTCAATCTGTCTCTTCAATCTCCTGTTGGTAGCTCTCAGCTGAGCATTAATCCTCCTTACAAATTTGGCTTCTTTGATTGCAGGAACAGTCTAGGTAAAGTATTGGGTTTCACTGTTGACTATTTTAGGTTTGGAAACTTTTTCAACTTCCCAGAGAGCCTTAATTATTTTGAAATCTATCCTTTTAGCAGCATGCCTTCTTGCTTTCACTCTTTGTCTATAAATTTCATTATTACCAGCTTTTAACCTTTCTTCCGTTTCTTCGTAACTATCTTTTTCTGTTTGAGTGGAAAGAACTCTGTTTTTTTCACCTTCAGGTCTTAGAGATGGAAAGTCTATCAACTCTTCTTGAACAGTGGAGGCTTCTTTTGTTCTTCCCAACTCAATATTGGACTCTTGCATCTTTTTGGATTGCCTAGTTAAGGGATTTCTGGGTTTGAAAAAAAATGTTGTAACATCATCCTTAAACTCCAGTTTCTTGGAGGGTTCCATTTTCTTCAACTTTCCTTGATCAAATTTTATGACATCTGCCTGCACCAAAGGGGATTTTACAATATCAATGACTTTTAAAATATCATTTAAATCACCCTTCAAGCTTGAACCTCCTCCCAAGATCACTGGTTTTCCTTTCTCCTTTGCAATTTGACTTCTAGTCAATCTCCTTTGAACTGGTTTGTTAGTTGACTGTTCTTGTGTCATTCCCTTAACCTCAGATATCTTTACCTTTGTAGATTTAGGAGTTTCAAGAATAACTACTAGTGTTTTTCTTACTTGCTCTTTCACCTGCTTCTTATGTTTCAACTTAACAAATCCTTTTGCCCTGGACATTACAGACTTGCTGGTTTCTACTGATGGAGTTCCTTTAACCTTAGGGCTAATGTCTACACCTTGATTTTCTGCTCCAAAGTCACATAAAAACAAAAACAAAGACCATTCTTTGTTGATCCTTTTGAGTTCATGTAGAACTATTAGTTCAATTAGTCCATGATGAAACAGGAAGTTTCACATCCTTGAGATTTCAACTTTACTTTATCTACCATCTTAGCTACACTTCGATATAAGAAGTAAGGAAAATCTAAAGAAATCATACCAGTAAAATGTGACAGGAATTTAAAATGATATGAATAAACCTTTTGATATCTGCCTTCACAGGTAAAATAACGTTGAATGTTAAAGAGAAAGTTGGCATAGTTGTCCTTGATGTAGTTTTTGGGAACTGCCTTGGTTAAGTTTGTTTCTATAAATTATGGCTTTAGAAACACCTTACATGGCTCCATGTCGAATCTGAAGTTTTTGACCCATATATCGTGCCCCCAGGAATCTCTTTCACCAAAGCTATGACCTCTAGAGAAATTTGCAAGTTCAGGATTCCAACCTTTGTGCTTGAGCCAGTGAAATGTAGTGAAAACTCCTTTGTCACCTGAGTATGTCCTCCCTGCAATTTTTTTACAAAACTTCCAGCATCCTGCTTTCTTGAAGACTTCTACAACTAATTTATCTCTGACTAAGACCTCGATGCTTTCAGGCTCTATTCTTAAACAATGACCAGACCTGTGACTTTTCTTCTCGTCAGTCATCTTTCCTTTTGAAATCCTATAAAAAACCAGCCTCGCTTAAAATTTTGTTGATCAGCCTCACTTGCCTATGGTGGTCAGCCTTGCTTGAATTATGGATGAGAAAAACCTTGGTGAAAAATTACCAAAGCTTATCGTTCAAAAAACAATTATGTTTGAGGGTTTGCATGCAAACTACAATGAGAGACTAGCCAGTGCTTTCGAATTTGAAATTACCTTTCATGATGAGCCCTAAATTCGAAATGATGAGTTTGGATTGCAGCATGCTTAAGGATTGACTCCTAGCTGACACCTAATATGAAAATATTAATGGAATATTAACGGATTGATGTTTGACAAGATTGTTCTACGAATCCGCGCTTTTGTAGCATGCAGGGAAAAGCGCTACGAAAAGAGCAGCGTTTTCGTAGCACAAAACAGACATTTTACACTATTTACACTACGAAAACGTAGTTTCAGGGCTAATTACAAAAAATTTCAAAATGGCTTAAGCTATGAGTTTCTATAAAGAATGTAAGACTCATGAAACATGGAATAAGGATGCTAGACTTTTATTTGGATATGAAAAATGAAACCTTTGAGACTCCTAATCGATCACCTACCCATTAAAACATAGGATGACTTGACACCTATCTAAGACCATGACTAGGAACAATGTAAACCCCTATTTTGGTGATAACAGTGGCTCCACTTGGGATAGTGTACCCCTGTAGCACACTAAGAACTTGTAGATCCAGTGCTATCCTTTTTTCCTTTTTTTAGTAAAACATAAATACTTTTATTTGATTTGACAAGAATCTTCTTCAAACTGTTGGGCCTACAACCCAGGCTTAAGCTCTCTGTTTCAGCTTATCATTATTAACAATAAAAACTGACAAAGATGGAATATATACAATGTCATGAGTGGTTGATGAAACTTCAGCAAGTATAATGCTTTAGGAACTTGCCATTGATAGACCCTACAGCATATGTTCCTCCATCAATTTCTTGCAATATATAAGTGTTGTTCCTGTTAGCGCTTGAAATTTCACCTCAGGCTGAGAAAGGTAAACCTCAAGGCTACATCAAACCATTTAGCCTCGTAGCTAGCCCTACGGGGCAGGAGAAGGCTCTCTCCGGTCAATCTCGGAAGATCTTCAATGGGATGAGATGACCAACAAGGTAACACTGATATTAGGCTAGTAAACTGATTAAAAAGGTTGATTTGGGGTTTTTTGGGTTTTTGGTGGCAAATTGAGGAATTGCAATTTTGGGTGCGGGGATTTGACACAGTTTCTGCAGGGGGTTCTTTGGGGTGAGGTAGGAGACCGTATTGATGCCTTTGATTGAGGTGAGTGGATGGAAAAGACCGGTGAGGAGCTAAGGAGAGCAAATAATACTTTGAATTCTCCTTAAACAGTAGAAAACATAGAAATTAAGCAAATTTAAAAGCGGAGCATGGCAAGCATGAATTCTTACTTTAACACTTCATTTGTTTAATGTGCAGCAGTAAAGGAAAGGAAATTATTCACATAAACACACTTACAAGAACATTGAGAAACACACCATCAACACATGAGTCCACAAGAATCCCAAAGAGGACTGCAAAACCCTGGTCTTCCTTAGCCAAAAATTGCAGAGATACAGTGAAATAATACAATGATGGCTTCTCCCTCAAGAGTCCAACCCTGAAAATGAGCAAGAAAGTACATAATATAGATGATCTAACCTCTTTCCCTGCCTCCATGGGTCGAGCTCACTATCCTAGGAGCTGTTTCAACCACTTCTAAACTAAGCACTACAATCTAGGCAGTCTAAACAACTTGCCTCTATAAGCTAGGAAACCAATCCATTCATTAAATATTTACCCTTTACATGAATGAATCTTCTAGAAGTGTTAAACAAGAGTAAAAGTGTCTTAGAGTTACAATAATTACATCAAAGATAATCATCTTCCACCCCAAAAAGTCAAACTGGGTCAAAACTGCGTTTTCTGGGCTGTACAATGCAATCTGGCAAAAACTGCCTGACGGGTCGCGCGCCTGTCTTGAGCTCGAACCTTGACCAATTTTCGCCCAATGCTCTTGATGTTTGCTCACTCTCTCTCAACCATGCTTTGGATGCACAATGAGACTAATAGGAGGGAAATTGAACTTTTATAAACTCCATTTGAAAAAATTTAATGCTCAAACCCACTTTCTAAAGTTTATCTTTGACACTTTATAAAACTGACTTTTTGGCTTCCTTTTGCCCTGAAATCGACTCTTTTAGTGCTTTTCCTTGATTCTTTTTGCAGGTAGATCATCTGAGGGATCTCGGCAAGGGGACCATGGTTTTCATGATGTCCGCTGCAGTCTTTTGAAATTTCATCACTTTTTACAAAAATTTTAAAAAAATGACCTTGGCTTTAAAAACAGAGTTTTTAAATCCAAGGTGAAAATTCACTGTACAAGATAAAAATATCGAAGAAACATGTTTACAATTCCTCCCTCTGGCTTGCTGAGCACTCATGGACTTTCAGAGACATGACCTTGCAGAGATAAATGACCAAAACCCTAGACCTAGGACTTTGACCTCAAGACAAAACAAAACAAGCTTGAAAGAGCTTAATGACTGATATGACCTGATCCAACAAAGCCAAGAGGGGTATAAATAGACCAGCTCCTCCATCAGGGTTATGGCATGCCTAATGGGATGCAAAACTTGACACTGATGAGACACCTACCTATGCAAATGCAAAGAGCTTTGATCGCTGATGGAGGGCTTAAAGACCGACACTAATAATTCCCATGAAAACCAACAATCTTAAAAGGACCCTTCCATAAATTCTCAAGCTTACCATGCTTTCCCTTTTCCTCAATTTTTGCCTCCCATTTCAGCACTTTGTCTTGTATTTGGAAACTATATTCTTTAATCTTCTTGTCAATTGTATTTTTAATTCAGTTTTGAGCATGTTGATGGTTGTCATAGACTTCATTCCTTTTTTCCTGCAAAGCTATCAGCTGGTTTATCCTCCTCTGTATGGCATTTGGTTATTCTTCAAGTCCTTGAATTAGTTTCATGTCCGGTACCCCCAGTGATGTCAGAAAGACAACTTCAGCACCATAAAAAATTCATATGGTGAAGTCCCAATTGATCTCTTTGTGCATATCCTATCAACCCATAAGGCGTACTTCAGCTTTAAGTGCCAAGCTTTCTTATTCTCCTGCAATACCTTTTTGATGATTCTTATGATACTCTTATTTGATGATTCAACAAGACCATTTCCTTGCGGATAGTATGCTATAGAGTGTCCAAGAGTGATGTGATATTGATGATAGAAATTAATCATTTTCTTAGAATTGAAAGCTTGAGCATTATTTGTTATAATCTTCATGGGGCAGCCAAATCAAGACAATATATTATTCTCTAGAAAAGAAATAATTACAGAATCATTAGCTTGCCTTGTTGGGATCACCTCTATCCATTTGGTGAAGTAGTCTGTTGCTGTGAGAATCCAGTGATGTTGTCCTGATGATGATGGATGTATTTCTCTAATAAAGCCTAACCCCCACTGCTGGAAAGGTGCTTCCACATAGATAGGTATGAATGGCAGAGGTACAAGTTTTCTTTTTCCTCCAAAAATTTGGCATTCATGACATGCAACAACCCTTTTGTAAATGTCTTTAAACATTGTTGGCCAAAAATATCCCGCTCTTAGAATATTATTTGCTATAGCTTTCCAATAACGGTGTTCTCTACAATCACCTTTATGGAATTCTTCAATGACTTTTTCAGCTTCCTCTTCAAGTAAACAATTCAACAAAATTCCTCCTGTATCTTTCCAAAATAGAATTCTGTCAAATATAAAATATCTCATAGATTTCAACTTCACAAACCTTGCTTTGTATTTTGTTAGATCAGCAGGAGCTTTGTGATGTTGTAAAAAAATACCACATCTTTATACCAATATGAAAGAAGGTATTTCTCATCAATTGGAACCAATTCTTCCTCATCATCGGAAATTTCTGATATTTCTGCATTCAGATTTATGTCAAGACAATCCAAGTTTGACTGGGTCATTATTTTCGCCAACCCTTATCCCTTCACTACTTTGGTTGTTTTGATATCTATATCATATTCCAGCAATTTTTCGATCCATTTTCCCCTTTTACCATTAGGATCTGCTTGAGTTAGAGTGTCTTTCACCATAGTACTTGGAACATATGCCACAATGTGAGAATGCAGAATGTAAATTCTGAAATCTTTAATAGCTTTCACCAAATCATAGGCATGTTTTTCTAGAATATTATACTTCAGTTCAGCATTAGCTAATGTTCCACTAAAGAAAGAGATAGGTTGTTCAGTACCTTGCTTTCCTTTTTGAAGCAAAACTCCAACAATTGTATTTTCGGAAGAAAATGTAAAAACCAGAAATTCGTTTGAGAAATATGGACTGATGAGTACTGGTGCTTATGTGAGTGCCTTCTTAATTTGCTCAAAATAATTCTTTGCCTCAGCTGTCCATTTAATATCAACTTCTTTCTTTAACATCCTTGTTATATCTTTGACAATCTCAACAAAATTAGGAATGAAGCGCCTAACAAAATTCACTTTCCCAAGAAATGATTGAATTTCTTTCCTACTTCTTGGAAAATCTACCTTTTGAATGGAATTAACTATGTTAGGATCAATCCTAATTCCATCTTCAGAAATAATATGACCAAGTAATTTGCCTATAGTTAAAGCAAAGATGCTTTTAGTAGGATTAAGAGAGATACCAAACCTTCTACATTTCAGCAGAATTTTTTCTAGGTGTTTCAAATGATCTTCTTATTTCTTTGAAAAAATTGTTATGTCATCAGGATAAACAACCACCATCTTGTCCTTTTCTTCAGAAAAAAACAATGTCCATTGCTCTTTGAAAAGTAGCTCCGCATTCATGAGACCAAAAGGAATCTTGGTGTACATGCATGTGCCCCATGGTGTTGTGAAGCTTGTTTTCTCTTGATCATTCGGATGCACAAGAATCTGATTGTAACCTGAGAAGCCATCAAGCATAGACATTCTTTGTGAACCAACTATATTTTGCAAAATTGAATCCATCATGGGAAGAGGATAGTTTTCCTTTAGTGAAGCCTTGTTCAAAGTCTTGAAATCAATACAAATTCTGATTTCTCTACTCTTCTTTCTAACCGGAACCAAATTTGCAAGCCAATTTGAGAATCTGATTGGGACAATGATTTTAGCATCAAAAAGCTTCTTATTCTCCTTTTCAATCAATGGAATGAGAAGGGGATTAATTCTTCTCAACTTCTGTTTGAATGATTTCTCATTTTCTTTAATAGGAATAGTATGTTGAATAATTGAAGGATCATATTGTTTTAAGTCAGCATAACTCTAAGAAAAAACATCAACAAACCTCTTCATAATCTCAATATATTTGAATTTCATATCAACTAAAAGAAACTTTGAAATTTTGATCATTTTAGGCAAAGCTAATGTACCCAGATTGCAACTTTCTACTTCCTCTTCATCAGCTTGATTCTTTGGTGATTTGAAGACATCATTTTAATAAAAAATCTTCTCAAGAGGAATAAGACCCTTTGGTATTGAATTATTCTTTAATTGCAGGACTTTATAATTTTCTTTAGACTCAACAAGCATGTTTTGTTGATCTACTTGAGTACTTTCAAATTCTTCTTTCAGCTCAATAAAATTCTTTACCTATTGATCATCTTCAAAAACTTGCCAATTGGTGATATTGTCTAGTATAGTTGGTCTATGACGAACTTCAATCTCATATTTCTCAGAAGAATGAATAGGAATGAAAAAAAGACTCGTCGAAACAGCAAGAGAATCAGCAATGGAATTTTGGTCTCTAGTTTTGACAATGAAAGAATAGGCTTGAAAATTCTCCAACATGTCTAAAACTAGATTTTTGTAGGCTCTCATTCTTACATCCTTTTTTTGATAAACACCTTCAACTTATCTAATAGCCAATTCAAAATCTCCAAAAACAGAAATATTCTGAGCCTTCATTCTTATCAAAACATCTAGACCCAAAATCAAAGGTTCATATTCAGCCATGTTATTTGTGCAATCAAAATTCAGTTTGTAAGAGTAAAACTTATTCTCATCACTTGGATTTGTAATCCAAATTCCTGCTCCTGCCCCTTCTTTTCCTACTGATCCATCGAAGTACAATCAACACCATCCCTCCATCTCTTTGTTATTTACTTTCTGATTTTTTGAGTGCTAATTTTCTACTCTCATTTCTTCCAGACCACTATCAACTGACTCATTGAAAAGAATGTTAGATCCAAGTTCAGATCAAATGCATAAATAGGAAAATTCTAAGGTTTATCTTTGCTGCTTACCATATAAGCTATTCTAGTCTCCCGATACAATCTCCTTTGTTCACCAAAAATAGGAATTGTGGCATAAGTAAGGTCCATCTGCATTGTGCCTTTAATTTTTCCTGCCCATGATCTTGATAGCAACATCCCAAACTTTGGTAGAATATCAACCACAACAATGTCCATAACAATTGTCTTTGCTGGGATTTGTGTTAGACCAACAACAACATCTTTGATTAAACCAATACGTTGAACTCTTTTTGAATCAAAAGAGAATAAATCCTTATATGGTCTTGTTACCTGTAACCCTAACCTTTCCATAATTACTTTGGTCATGAGATTATGAGAAGCCCCTGAATCCAACATAGCATTATGTAAAGTCATGTCATGAATTCTAATGCTTACATAGAAAGGAGGAAACTCCTCATTTTGATCATCTTCTAACCTTGGACCCAAATATATAGTAGGATTATCTTATTGGACATTTAAAATATCAGCAGCTCCTAGTTGTGAATTCAACATCTCAACAATCTTGCTTCTATATTTATTTACCTTGAGAATCTCACTAAAAGGGACAGATATTTTAATTTTTGAAATTTCATTCTCACGGTTGAAAATAGAAACAGATTTTTTAGCTTCTTTGATAGGAGGAGGAAGTTGAGTGTCCCTTTTACCAAGTGGAGTGTCTTTCTTACCTTCAACAATCTTTGGGGTATCATTCTTGGCTTCAACCACCTTTGGAACATATTTCTTAGGTTGTGCTTTATTTGCAATAATCGACACATTTCTGTTTCTAAGATTATATTGTTTTTTCATTTCAAAGATGGCATGCTAATACCCTTTAAAATAATCTGAAGGCTCTTCCCCTTGAGTGGCCAAATTTGACTCATCATGCTCTTCTTTAGTCAAGAGAATTCCTAACATCTCTTCATTAAGAAAAATGGATAGATTCTTCAGGAATTTCAGAATCATCTTCTTCATCAACCAAATTTTGCTGAAAAGGAGGTCTCACTAGAGGATCAGGTCGCTGATTTCTACTTTCTCTTGGTCTTTGTTGGTTTTGAGGTCTCCTGAATTGAGGATTTCTGAATTGAGGTTCATGTTGCACAAGAGGAGCAGAAGTGTTTCCAAGAGCTAACCTATCCATCAACTTCTCCATGGTTTTCATCATTGAGTCTAACTTATCTTCAGAAGTTGATGAGGAAGGTTTTTCTTCTTCTTTCAATTTAGTTTTTCCCATTTTTGACTTTTTAGCAGCTATCATGTTTACCTCTACCTTTTTTGCATCATTCTGCATTTCAGAAAGTGTAGGAGATTCTCTTTCTCTCAACAAGAGAGAAAAGTCATAATCAAATGCTTCAACATATCTCATTTGTGCTAGGGCTTCTGGAGGTTTCAAATGAGCTGGAATTGAGTTAAACACTTTATTGAATCTTTTTGAAAAATTTTGAATAGTTTCATCAGATGCTCTTCTAAGGTTTTTATATTCAGTAAATGCTTGAACTACATTAGTTTTGTTTCCCCATTTTCTTGGAAAATTATCTTCAAACTCTACCCAATTTTGAATGCTTCTAGGTGTAAGAGCATTAAACCATTTTCTAACTTCACCAATGAAGCTCTGTGCAAAAAGTCTTAACTTCACATCCACATCATCAACTTCTTCTCTATCAACAAAATCATTAAATCTATCTACATGTTCTTCTGCTGTAATTTCTTCATCACTACTCCAGGTATGGATCCTAGCAGCATATTTACTAGGCAGGTCATGCAAAACAGTAGGGAGCACAAGTGGAGCATACCTAGCAGGTGCAGCCATGATTAAAGGAGGAACAATAGTTATAGGAATAAAAAGAACAGAAGATGAAGAACTAATATGAGGAGGATTTCTTGGCTTCTGTAAACCATTAACAAATGAACTCCAATTTGGAAGAGGTAAACCAAGTTTAGATTTCAACAGGACTTTGAAAGGGTCAAGTTCTTTCAATTTATTTAGAGACTCTTTTTCTAACAATAGCTCAGAGGTAACAATTTCCCAAAACTCTTCTTTTTCTTCTTGGGTTATTAAGGCTGAAGTGTCAATTCCTCTCTTTTGTAGGTCTAAGATAATATCAACAAGTTCTTTTTCATTTTCTGATCTAAACAACACTTCATCAATTTTATCATCAACTTTTTTGTCCTCAGGACTTCTTGAGAATTCAGAGAGCAAAGATTTCGAATAAGATGGAGTACCTGATATTTATGAAAATATTTGATTGACTCTTGAAACAATGTTTGGATTATTGCAAATGGTAGGTGGATTAGGATTGGGATTTCTCCGTGCGTATCTCCTTCTCGAAGCCACCTTTAAATCTTTGAAAGTATATGGAGTCACCAAGGTAGATTGCAACCTCGAAAAGTTTTCTGAGCTCCTACTACCTTCAGAAGTTCAGCTTCTTAATTTTGGGAATGAGTAATCTTCAAACTCTTGTCAGACTCACCAAAATGTTATCACAAAATCTGACCTTGATAGGCTGCTGATCAAGTAGACTTTGAGTAACTCTTTCAAACCAATCTTTTGGTTGAGGCTTAGCCTCCTCAACCTGAGAGGGCTCTCTCAATAGGTTTAAGATTTTTGATTAATGATTAGATGGCTAACTCTAGGAACAAAATGGACAAATGTATAACTGGTTGACTGGTTGAATCAAAGATTAGAAAACATCTATTGGGCTATGGAGTCAAGATAGTCTTCAACAAAAAAACATGATCAACAAAACATGGAAGTCAAGGCACTTAGAGTTTAGGTTTATAAATAAAATAGTAACACAATGAATCAACACAGTTTAAAAGCATGTGAAGGAAGTTAGAGCATTTCCAATGAATTCTAAGTATCACAAGCTCATACCATTGCAAATAAATAATTGAACAAAGCCATAAGAACATTAAACACATAAAATCCTTGTGAATCTTGAGTAGTCAAAATGATCTCTGTATTAAGTATGAAAAGCCACAGTTTCTTACACTAACACAACTTTATTTTGCTAATGAAATTACCAACCTTGTGGAATTCAGTTCTCAAGCTTTATATAGAGTTTTACAACCTTGGATACTATGATCCATCTTTAGGGGAATTCGAATTCCTAACATTGACACCTATCTATTCATAAAACAAACTACTTAATTACAACTTGATAGCTAACTGTCTTTAATAGTCCTAATACAAATAGGAGTGAAACTCCTGAAACATGCTCTCAAAAGCCTTATCTATGACTTCAATACATTCTTTAATCAGATTCCAATCCATGTCTTCGAGCTTGATGATGTCCCCAGTGTTGTTGCAAACCCTGCTGAGTCATGACCTAACTGTCCTGAAAACAAGGAGACAACGTTCCTACTTTTAAGGCCCTTAGTCATTTATGTTTATCTTCGAGCAGTTTTGCTAGTGTACATGTGGCATGTATTAATAATCCATTAAAAAATTCATTTTCCACCTGTGCAGAAAGGGAAGCTTGAACATATGGAGGAAAGAATGAAACATGACTATGCTATGAAAATACTCTATTTTCATAGCACAGATTTTATATCACTTACGAAATACTTCTTGGAACTTTGCTTTCTACACCACTACCATCTAAAACTTCATATATGATCCCATGTCTACCAGCAACCTCAAAACTTGAAATTAATTGGACCTTACCTCCGAAATGAATCTATAAAGTGCCAAATGGTCACCTTCAACAGTTTTTGTAGCGCGCTATGAAACTGCTGTGCATGCTTCTTTACAACATGGCCTTCAAAAATTTGTAGTTTGGGAGTTTTTTTCAAAATTCCATGAAGACTGATATGATCAACCAAAAATCAAAACCACTTACCTTTATAAGATTTTCTTCTTCACATCTGTCCTTCTTTTTATATGCCAAAAACTGTTTTAAGATATATCCTTCATTGCCCTTTTTCATCACCCTGTTTCATTATTGTTGTAGCCTTTTTTCCAGATTTTGTTAACTGTATTTCTAGGTCTTCAATTTGTCTCTTCAATTTCCTGTTAGTAGCTCTCAGCTGAGCATTAATCCTCCTTACAAATCTGGCTTCTTTGATTGCAGGAACAGTCCAGGTAAAGTACTAAGTTTCACTGTTGACTATTTCTGGTTTGGAAACTTTTTCAACTTCCCAGAGAGCCTTTATCCTTTTGAAATCTGTCCTTTCAATAGCATGCCTTCTTGCTCTCACTCTTAGTCTAGAAATTTCATTATTAGCAGCTTTTAACCTTTCTTCCATTTCTTCGTAACTGGCTTTTTCTGTTTGAGTGGAAAGAACTTTGTTTTTGTCACCTTCAGGTCTTGGAGATGGAAAGTCTATCAACTCTTCTTGAATAGCGGAGGCTTCTTTTGTTCTTCCCAACTCAATATTGTACTCTTGGATCTTTTTGGATTTCTTGGTTAAGGGCTTTCTGGGTTTGAAAACAAATGTTGTAACATCATCCTAAAATTCCAATTTCTTGGAGGGTTTCATTTTCTTCGACTTTCCTTGATCAAATTTTATGACATCTTCCTACACCAAAGGGGATTCTGCAATATCAATGGCTTTTAAAATATCATTTAAATCACCCTTCAAGCTTGAACCTTCTCCCGAGATCACTGATTTTCCTTTCTTCTTTGCAATTTGACTTCTAGTCAATCTCCTTTGATCTGGTTTGTTAGTTGATTGTTCTTGTGTCATTGCCTTAACCTCAGATATCTTTACCTTTCTAGATTTAGGAGTTTCAAGAATAACTACTGGTGTTTTTCTTACTTGCTCTTTCACCTACTTCCTAGCTTTCAACTTAACAAATATTTTTTCCCTAGACATTACAGAATTGCTGGTTTCTGCTGATGGAGTTCCTTTAACCTTAGGGCTAATGTCTACACCTTGATTTTCTGCTCCAAAGTCACATAAAAACAAAAACGAAGACCATTCTTTGTTGATCCTTTTGAGTTCATGTAGAACTATCAGTTTAATAAGGCCATGATGAAACAGGGAAGTTTCACATCCTTGAGAGATCAACTGTACTTTATCTGCCATCTTAGATACACTTCGATATAAGAAGTAAGGCAAATCTAAAGAAATCGTACCAGTAAAATGTAATAGGAGTTTAAAATTATATGAATAAACCTTTTGATATCTGCCTTCATAGGTAAAATAACGTTAAATGTTAAAGAGCAAGTTGGCATAGTTGTCCTTAATGTAGTTTTTAGGAACTGCCTTGGTTAAGTCTGTTTCTATAAATTTTGGCTTTAGAAACACCTTGCATGGTTCCATGTTGAATTTGATGTTTTTGAACCATATATCTTGCCCCCTAGGAATCTTTGTCACCAAAGCTATGACCTCTGGAGAAATTTGCAAGTTCAGGATTCCAACCTTTGTGCTTGAGCCAGTGAAATGTAGTGCAAACTCCTTTGTCACCTAATTATGTCCTCCCTATAATTTTTTACAAAACTTCCAGCATCCTGCTTTCTTGAAGGCTTCTACAACTGATTTATCTCTGACTAAGACCTCGGTGCTTTCAGGCTCTATTCTTAAATAATGACCAGACCTATGACTTTTCTTCTCGTCAGTCATCTTTCCTTGTGAAATCCTGTAACAAACCAGCCTCGCTTGAAATTCTATTTATCAGCCTCACTTGCCTATGGTGGTCAGCCTCGCCTGAATTATGGATGAGAAAAACCTTGGTGAAAAATTACCAAAGCTTATCATTCAAAAAACAATTCCGTTTGAGGGTTTGAATGAAAACTACAATGAGAGACTAGCGAGCCCTTTCAAATTTGAAATTACCTTTCATGATGAGCCCTAAATTTGAAATGATGAGTTTGGATGGCGGCATGATTAAGGACTGTCTCCTAGTTGACACCTAATAATGAAAATTTTAACGGAATATTAACGGATCGATGTTTGACAAGACTGTTATACGAATCTGCGCTTTCGTAGTGCACTGGGAAAAGCACTACAAAAAAAGTAGCATTTTTGTAGCGCAAAACAGACATTTTACACTGTCTGCGCTACGAAAACATGGTTTCGGGGCTAATTCCAAAAATTTTCAAAATGGCTTAAGCTATGAGTTTCTAAAAAGAATATAAGACTCATGAAACATGGAATAAGGATGTTAGACTTTTATTTGGATATGAAAAATGAAACCTTTGAGACTCCTAACCTCACCTACCCATTAAAACATAGGTGGACTTGACACTTATCTAAGACCATGACTAGGAACAATGTAAACCCCTATTTTGGTGATAACACTATGATGGTTGTGCTTTGAGCTAACCTAATGTGATATGTTTATACATGATGATTTGGTCAAAGATGCTAGTTTGAATTGTTGTGACGGGAAGTAAAAATGATTGAAAATATACCTCATTGACGAACTACCAATGAGGTCTAATTTGAGGTTTTTTCGATTTATTTGAATCTAATGGAAATTATGTTCTTGGAATAAGAATGCATGAACATGCCCAATTGGGTGGTTGAAATCGACTGCAAGAATTAGCGACAACAAAATAAATTGGAACATGCAACAGTATGTTGGTAAAGCACTTTAGGACTAGGGCCATTGGTACCCAATAGTGTCCATTGATTTCCATGAGCATGATATGATTAGTATTATGGTTTTGAGGCGGGTATATGCCTTGGTTATTTAATATTCCGATGCGAAGAATCCTTTCCAAGGGATGGATTTTCCGTGATAGGGGATGCCAGGGAACTTGGAAGGTGAGTGACTACACGAAGGGGTTGACCAGATTACCCATGGGATTGTGTAGCAGAGAAGGGAAGGTCGCAAATATATTAGTTTTGGTCATTAGCATTTCCATATGGAATCAAATGCAAATTGGGAGTGTGCCTTAGAGAAATGAGCAAGAAATTGTTCACTGAGGGGGACATGTAGCATAGGATTGTAGCATTGGACATTAGATGCAGCTTTGAGTGTGACAGTGGATTCTGAACTTCCAGGGAAGGAGGTGAATCCTGGTATTACTTTGAGGGGGAGGTGTGATCCTATGGATTCCCTTGTTGATTGATACAAGCATCATATCCTTTATTTGTTGGTTTAGAAAATGTGCATATGTGTATATGTGGTCATTTAAAATACCATAATGAGTTGTGTTATCAATCTCCAGTATGTGGTATAGTTAATATATTGTCATGCTGTCATCATGTTTTACTTTTGTGCATGTCATTCATTGTAAATACTGCAACAAGCTAAGTTATAAATCTCCACGGGTAGTATGTTTTATTTTCAGTGGTCTTGCTGAGGTCTGTGTGTGTTTTAAGACCAAGCGAGGTGTTCCCCAAGGGGGAGGGTTCTGTAATAGTCTTGGTGAAAAGTTCATGTAATAAGGTAAATAAATGAAAAATAAGACCACGAGTAAAGGAACGTATTCCAAGCTGAATGTTGGGCAAAAATATTCTAGTGGGCATCACTAGATGTGTGTGCTTAGCCAAGGAAATTGGCAAAGGCTAAGGCAAAGGCATTTTTGGCACATTTATTTATGAAAATAAAGGAAATTAGAAGAAAAGGAAGGTAGAAGGTCACAAGTTGCATGTGATGAGGAAAATGAAGAAAATAGAGGCCTCATTAATAGAAAGGCTTTTGGGGATCAGTTGGCAAGCTCTTGGCTCAAGCTTGGTCAGTGTGAAGCTCTTGGTCAGTTCAAGTTTGGAGCTCTCTCATTACTCTCTCTCTCTCACTCTTGGTCACTTAGAGTTTTCTTGGAGCACTCTAGATTTGGATCAAGGAAGGAAAATAAAGCAAAGGGAAAGGAAGGAAAGAAAGGATCAAGGAACGAAAAGCAGGATCAAGCAGCTTCAACAGGAATACTTGCATGTAACCTTTTGCATGTGTGATTTCCTAGCTGGTTTGGATATGCATGGCTTTACATGCTGGTGTATGGTTTTCTTATTGTCGGCGGCATGGTTTTTTCAGGTTATGATGGCGGTTTTTAGCCTAGCCTTGCCTTTTTTGGATGCCATGGTATGTTGGGATTTTTATCTCATTTTTGAGCTTTGGTTTGTCGGATGGATTTCAGAATCCAGGGTAGAGGTGGTCTCAAGGTTCATTCCCAAAGGCCTAGGAATACCTTGAATAATTTCGATGGGATACACGATAAAACCTAAGGGAGAAGTCTCGGTTTAGTGCTTAGTGATTCAGGTTTGGATTGCAGTAAATCCTGAGAGACTGGTCTTAGTTTAGGGCCTAGTGATCTGGGAATAGATTGTGGTAAAGCCCGAGATACAAGGAGATGAAAAATTACTTAAGGATAGTGATGGATTCCAGATGGCATTCTATGTTCGGTTCAGTTGTGACCGGAGCACTGGTTTTGGTGTGATCACTGTTTGGTGAGGGTGGAGGTGGTTTAACCTCTGGATTCCCTTGGTTGTTCTTAGATTGGTTGTTCTATGAGATTCCATATTCATGCTTGGAATATGGCACAGGGGTGACTGGCTAAAAGAGAGATTTGGTTCAACCATGTCTATGGTCAGGTGGTACATGGAAGTCTCGAACCTAGTCAAATTTTCTTATGATTAATAAAAGCTAAGTTCTCTTACTTTTGCACTAATTTATACGTGGATTTAATGGTTGTCATACCTTTGATATTTATATGGTTTTATGTTGGTTATATGACTGGTTCATGTCATGGTTATTTCATGTATTTACTTGTAATTTTTAAAAGGATGGATGCAAGACCTAATTGATGTCATAATTTTTCAATGGAGAAGGGGGTGATCCATCTGGTTACGTTTCATAAGTTCTTTCAGTCATCTATGCTTTGTCTTGTATCCTGGACCTGTAGGTTGCATTGTTGCCAAGTGTTTGACAAAATGTGAGTCCTGGGGTTTATTTTTTATTTATTACCATTTTTATCATGTCTTTGATGGATTCTGAAGGTTGTAGCAAGTTTTGGGTAGAGGTTATTATTTTGGGCTAGAATAGTGGCTCAAATCTCAGGGTCGCTGGCATGAGTCTGCTGAGAAAAGTCCACAGCTCCTGGCACATAGGCCTATGAGAGAAACTTTGGATTGTTGGACGTTGTCATGCCTATAGCATGAGATAGAATAGGGGTTAAAAGGATTAAATCATCAGTGGGACTTAGGGACAGGATGTCTGAGTGATTGACATGTCTCTTGACGGTGTTGTTGCTGATATGGATGGGTTTGTTTGATATTTTCCATTGGTTCCATTTCCTTAATGTCACCAAGGAAGTTGAATCCCTTATAGTAGCCTCTCTCGTTGCATGTTTACCCTGCTTAGCTGGTTGCTTGGGTGGACCTAGGAGGAGGGGGTGTTACAATAAGTTTTTGATTTTAAGCATCACAACTATGGAATTCCATCTTGCTCCACAAAAAATAATCATATTCCTAATGAGATAAATACCCCAAATCACATAATAGGACAATTCTATACATAGTTTTACCAAAGGGGCTTCTATCCAATATTAGAAACATTGGAGTAGAGTTTCATGTATCCACTACCCCAAACAATTTAATAATCATAGAAAATGTTTATGCACATGAACAAAAAAAGAGCATGAGATAAAGAGATGATTCATGAATTCCTCTTGACATTTACATAATATTCATCTATTAGGGTCTTGTCATCAATGATTCTTCCCATTGTCTCAGTTCAATATCTTGTTTGAGAGTTCTAACTAGGAAAATATAATTTTTTAAGAGAGCATGTAAACTTCCAAATTCTAGGCCACCACCATTATCTTTCCACTAACATTCCAAATTAAATAAATCCTTATATCCTATCTTAGCATTAAAACTCGTGAGGCCTTATTCCAAGTCCACTTCATCTCATCATCCTCATCCTAAAAGAAAATATGGGTTAAGAGATAGAAAATACATGTATTCAATCCATTCCTTGGCTAATTCCCCCTATGTATCCATATCTTCAGTAGTTAACCAATTTGTAACCATATTCTAGGAATCTCTTCAGTTCCAATATCTTCCAATTTTTTCAACCCTTTATAATGAAGGAAATTTTTTAGCTCCTCCAAGAGTTTGTATTTGTGGAACACAAAGCTAATGATCTTCACTTAGTCACACATTTCCCCTCATACCTACTTTCTAGTCCACTTATCTACCTAATAATGGAAATGCATGGACTAACCTCTTTCACACATTAAAGGATATCTTATGAGATTTATTCCTAATTCTCAACCATGTTTCTATCAAAATGTCATTGAAACACCCAATTCTCATTATATTTCTAAAATATTGAAGAGAAACCTCCATAAAGGTTTTGTATACCACAAGTACCCAAGGCCTTTTGTTTTACTAAATTAGACCACTTAATAAAATGGACTTATCTCTTTTAATTTCTTTCTAGCCCAAATAAAAATGAAGCAATTTTTCCTTATCCTATATAGGATATCTTTTGGAACATATTATAATGATAACCAATATACAAGAATACTTTGTAAGAATGATTTCCCAACAAATAGTCTACCTAGGGAGAAACTCATCTAAAATACCAACAAGAAGCCTAATCTTATATCTTATTATATAACCACTGCCAATCAACAATTCAATAATCATTTCATTTGTGGAAGCATCCTAAATATTTTAGGCCTTTGTCTAAGTTCTTTGAAGGATAAGGAAAGTGTGGACTCAAATCTACCTACAATTTAGGAATTAATTCACAACATAGGATCTTTGACTTGCATTGATTTATCTTATGTGATGTAGGAAAACGAAATATATCCAAAATCTCGTAATGTTCCTCCATTATTTCATTGATTCTTCAGTGAATATTAACTATCATCCACAAACAAGAGATGGATTAAGGAGACAACGTCAGCCACCTAGTTTCTCTAATTATACTAGATCCCTTATCAACTAGCATCATCATGCTTAGTTATCAAACTATCATAAGAAAAACAAATGAGAGAACATGCAATCTTGTCTTAAACCTATAGAGGTCTTGAAATATTTTGAAGGAGATCCATTAGTGAGCATTGCATAAATTTCAAAATGCATGTAGCCTAGAATCCAAATAATAGTAGAAAGCCTCATACCCATGGTGGACGCGTTTATTCACAACAACCCTGAAAATATAATAAAAGAGATACCTATGACATTGGAAGAGAAATCTACTAATATATCTCATAATACAACCATCTTCATGACAGTTTTAGCAATAAATATCAAACCATTTGGGGTGGATAGAGGATCTAACTTAGATATTATATTAAAGGGGAAAATTGGAGATTATGAAGACCTAGCAAAACGAGTTGAGGAAATAATCTAAGAAAGAGAAACCAAGTTCTAGTATTGTTGTAAAATGTGACTATGTTCGGTCTTCATTAATGTACTTGAGTCATCATGTAATGTACTTGTCAAAAGAATAAAGAAAATAATTTTTATTATTGTAACAATGACTTATTAAAGCATGGGTTTCATGCTTGGGTCATCATTATATTAGTCAAAGTCCCCATTGTGGGATCCTAAGATTAATATTGAGTTTATAGAGTAATTGTACATTCAAAGAGACCCTTCTTGGGCTTTTGAATCATGTAAAAAGGTCTAGTATCGAGTCAAATATTATTTAAGTATCCTCCACATCAAGTCGACCTAAGGACCCTAATTCTACCCATAAGAATCATATAAAGATAAGCTATTCAAATTCATTTGGTGCATCATCTCTGAAGCTAGTTCGATATCTCTAGAGTAGCGGGAGAAGTGCGAAGTTTTTTGCTGGGAAGCCAAAATAAGTGTGAGTTTGTGGAAGTATAAGGAGTGGAAGAAAAATGAGCTTTTGATGTGTGTCTCTCTCTATTTCATGATCTTGATTGGGAGATCAAAGTCTCCTAAGTTTCATTGTTGGCAAAAGTTGCTTGTTGATGGAAGTTGCTTCCTATTCGAAGTTGCTAGAAGGGGTTGAAGATTTGGAAGGCCGACTTGGTGTGGAGGGAAGGTCTCGTCTTTGTCTAGGGTGAAGAGTCTTAAAGAATACTATTGAAAGGAAGAATTATCTTGACTGGGTTTTCCCCTCGAGGGGGTTTTTCCCTGGCATAGTGCCTATATCTTATGTTTCTTGTTTTGTGATCTTCATACACACATAATATGGTAATTTATTGATTAAAGATAAGATAATAAAGAAGTAAAAGAATCCAACACACTCACAAGTAATTATCACGAAAGGAGAATCAAACCCTATTATATCTACTTTGATTTTCCAACATGGTATTAGAGCTAAGGTCAGGAAGATTCAAAGATCACTTTGCTGGCATGGATTCTCCCTCTATGATGAACTACATAAGGATGGGTTTAAACACTGCTGGAAGATAGATCAAGAAGTTAATCTACTACTTGTTTAACAAGTTCAAGAGTTAAGGATTGTTGGCTACCCTTACAGGTTCTCTTACAGATGACAATGCATGGATCATTGATAGTGGAGAATCGAGACAAATGACAAGTGAAAGTAAGCAACTTCATACACCACCAAAGGAGCCATATTCTCATGGAGTGGAATTGGGTGACAACAAAAGCTATGTTGTTAGAGGTCCGGGATCAACATCGTTGAAGTTGGATAATGGATTGAAGTTGCATCCCAACAACATTATATATGTTCCAGGTTTGAAAAAGAATTTTCTTTCTATTTCTTGTTTAGAATATAAAGTGGAAAGAGTTTATTTTGTTGATGGAGAAGTATTGGTTTGGAAAAAATACTCTAGCATTGATAAATCTAGGGTTATTGGAGTTCGTGAAGGAAGTATTTATAGGGTCATTACACCACCTCCTCAAGATTTGGTTCATATGGAAATAAGTACCATTGAGATATGGAATAGGAGGTATGGTAATATAAATTATAAGGTCATCCATACTCTTAGTCAACTGGTTCATGGTATTCCCAATATGAAGTTAGATCATGAAGGTGTGTGCAAGGGATGCTCTTTGGGAAAACAGACTAGAAGTCCATTTCATAATAGTGAAACTAGGTCTATAGAGATATTAGACCTCATCCATTCTAATATGTTTGGGCCCATGTCTGACAAATCACTTGGAGGTCATCTCTATTATGTGACATTCATTGATGACCATCCTAGAAAGACATGGATCTACCTCCTCAAAACTAAAGATGAAGTATTTGATAAGTTCAAGGAGTTTGAGGCTGAAGTGGAAACACTAACTAAAATAAAGATAAAAACTGTGAGGTCTGACAATGGTGGGGAATACACTTCTAAGGAATTGATTGCATATTGTAAGGAAGAAAGTATTAAGAGGGAGCTCATCGTTCCCTATTATCCCGAAGAAAATGGATTGGAAGAAAGGAAGAATAGGTCAATTGAAGAAGGCAATCGAACTATGCTCCTTTATCAAGATCTACCAAAGCTCCTATGGGGAGAAGCAGTGATGGCTGTCGTATACATTTAAAATAGAAGTCCTCATAAGAGTCTTGATAATACAACACCTAAATAAGTATTCATAGGAAACAAGCCGAGTGTGGATCACCTCTGAATCTTTGGAAGTCCAACATATATCCATGTTCCAAAAGAAAAGTGAAAGAAGTTGGACTCTACAAGTATCAAGGGAATATTTGTTGGTTATAGTCTTTCCTCAAAAGAATATAGAATCAATATAAAGGAAGGAAGACACATTCAAGTAAGCAGGGATGTCATATTCAATGAAAATCAAGCATACAAGAAATCAAAGGATATTCCTATTGATTCTAATGACGAAGATGTTCCCATATTTGAAGAAGAATAAGTTCATCATGAAAACTGTACTATAAATCTTGAAGAAGAAGGACCAAGTTAGCCTATTCAACCAGTGGCTATCCCAACCACAAGGAAGAGGCCAAATTGGTTGAAATCTACATTAGAAGATGTTGAAGGACATGAAGTTGCGAAAGGTTCCTTCAAGGAAAGTAAGAAACCAAAGAGATATTTTGGCTATGTTGCATATATGACAAAGTTAATTGAAGTTGAACCATCTACATTCAAGGAAGTTGCGTATGAAGATGTTTGGAAGAAAGAAATGTAGGAAGAATATCAATCCATCATGAAGAATGGGGTTTGGGAGATTGTTCCTAAACCTAGTGATAAATCGGTTTTCACATCTAAGTGGATCTATAAGATCAAACATGTTGTTGATGGATGTATAGGCAAGTACAAATCAAGATTCGTTGCAAGGGGTTTCTCTCAAAAGGAAGGCATTGATTATGAAGAAACCTTTGCACCTACATCAAGGTACACTACCATTCGTTGGTTTCATTGGTTGCTATAATGGGGTGGAATATCCATAAAATGGATGTTAAGACCGTGTTTTTGAATGAGACCATAATTGAGGAAGTGTACATCGAACATGCTGAGGTATTTGAAGTGAATAGTAGGGACTCTCATGTTTGCAGATTTAAGAAGGCACTATATGGTTTGAAGAAAGCACCTAGGGCATGGTATGCAATGATGGATGCATATGTGCTTAGAATTGGGTTCGTGAAGAGTTCTACTGATCCAAAACTCTACATCAAGTTTATGAATAGTGAGCCTGTAATTATTCTACTATATGTGGATGATCTATTCATCATAGGTGTAGAGTGAAGAATTCAAGAATTCAAGAATATGTTGGCAACTTAATTTGAAATGAAGGATCTAGGACTGATGCACTATTATCTAGGTCTAGAAGTATGGCAGAGACCTGGGGAGATATATTTGGGGCAAAGGAAAGCACACCATCAAGTTATTACAGAAATTCAAGATGATGGATTACAAGGTGGTGACTACTCCTATGATCACCAACCTTAAGAAGTGGAGGGGCTCTAACTGTAGTCTCATGGATCCTACCTCATATCCATAGTTGGTGGGTTCCCTAATGTATCTAGTAAAAACTAGGCCAAATATATGTTTTGTAGTGAACATTCTTAGTCAATTTTAGTTGGAGCCTTGTCATGATCATTGGATAGATGCCAAACATATATTGAGGTATCTTCATGAAACTATACATCACTGCCTAGAGTATGATAGTAAGGAAGTCAAGCTAATTGGCTTCACAAACTCTAATTGGGGTGGCAGTGAGACCGATGGAAGGAGCACTACTGGAGGATGCTTTAGTCTAGGAGCTGCTATGATCTCATGGATGAATAGGAAGCAATATGTCATTGCATTGAGTAGTTCCGAGGCAGAATATGTGGCTGCATGTGAAGTAGGAAAAGAGGATGTTTGGTTAAGGGAGCTTCTGATAGATTTTTTTGAGATCTGGGTCCTATTGTGATTAATTGTGACAATCAAAGTTGTATCAAGATATTTGGACATCCCATGTTTCATTCGAGGTTTAAACATATCAACAATAAGTTCTGCTTTATTAGGAACTTAGTGCAGGATGGGATTGTGAAGTTGGAGTATCTCTTGACAAATGAACAGGTAGTAGACATACTAATAAATGTTCTTCATAATAAGAAGTTTGAATATTTGAGGAACCTTCTTGTTTTGGTAGATATTGTTGATTATATTGATGATAAGAGTGTGGAAGGGATTTGTTGAGACTTTGTGAGTGAAGAATTTCCTGGGAAGACATATGGCTAACACTTTGTGTTGATGTTTGGGTCCCGAAGTTGGAAAGGTGGTGTTGGTTATTGAGCTCTGTTTTGGATACACACTTGGATATTTGGGTTGGTGGTTAGAAAGTAAGCCCGATGGTACCTAGAGGGGATGAAATCTTGAGACCAACTTATTGCTACTTGGATAGATTTCCCTCGTCAGGAATCTAGTCCATGGCATTGCAGTGCCTAAATTATTAAGAGACCAATGGATAGATTGCCTTGGTCAAGAATCTAGTCCATAGCATTATGATGCCTAAAGTTCTTCATGGTTCATATCTTTTGACATCTTGCATTTTATTTTTACATTATGAATACCTCCCTAGTTAAGAGGGAGTGTTGGAAAATGTAACTATGTTCAGTATTCATTAATGTACTTGAGTCATTATGTAATGTACTTGTCAAAAGAATAAAGAAAATAATTTTATTATTGTAACAATGACTTATTAAAGTATGGGTTTCATGCTTGGGTCATCATTATATTAGTCAAATTCCCCATTGTGGACTTCTAGGATTAATGTTGAGTTTATAGAGTCATTGCAAATTCAAAGAGACTCTTCTTTGGATTTCGAATCATGTAAAAAGGCTTAGTATCAAGTCAAATATGATTTAAGTATCATCATGTTCAGTCAATTTAGTGTGTCCTAAATTGCTACATAAGTTACCAATCCGGGAGTCGTAAACTGATGAAGTGTAGTGCACTGTATGTGCTAGACAACACTTTTCTTACCTCACTGTTTTTAGTTTTATCTTGTTTTGGGGTTTTGTTCTTGTTGGTCTCCTAAAGTGTTCTAATGCAATGGAAATCATAATCTGTTGTTAAAGCAAAAGTTTTAAGATTACTTTTAAATATCAAGTGTGGATGTAGAGTTGAAGACAAGGTTTATGCTTCTTATAATAATTTTCAAACTTTGAACTTAAGAGATCATAAAACATGTTGTCTACAAAATCAGAACTTGAATAAGAGTGTAAACATGTAGCTACATAACCAAACTAAAAATGAAGTACTGAAAATGAGGTTACTATCTTTGTTGTCCATCTTAATTTGCAGAATTGAAATCTAATAAATTGCTGCACTCAAAACCAAAAAGTAAAGAAATTGGAAACTAGTCAATGATTTCACCCATAATCACAACATTTCACCAATTAACTTCTAAAATGGGGTTAAGATAAAGGCTTCAGAAATATCATCATATGGCATGAAAAGAATGACATTTAAATTATCTAATTTGCACACTAATGAAAGCAAAGCCAATTACTCCATGGTCAATTAACTTCTAAAACGGGGTTAAGCTAAAGACTCCGGAAATATCATCATATAGCATGAAAGAACTGACATATAAACTATCTACTTGCATACTAATGAAATAAAAATCAATTACTTAACCTATAATCACAATAGCTCGCCAATTAACTTCTAAAACGGGGTTAAGCTAAAGGCTTCGGAGATATCATCATATAGCATGGAGAACTGATATCTAAACTATCTTGAATAGTAAACAAATCTCACTAAATAAAACCATAAACAACTGAAATTGAAAACTAAAGTTTAGCAGAGGAAGCAAGTCTCAAATCACCACTTGATGCAAAAACTACACTAAGAAGCTCGAGCATAACCAGACTTAAAGACTATTATGAAGTGCACTGTTAGTAAGAAATGTGACAAGCTACAAAGACATGTACAAAGTCAGAACAATTATGATCATAAGAAAAACATGAGAAATGTACAATTCGATTGAGAGAATAATGTACATGAAAACTATACAAAAACAAAGAAGAACCTCAACTATGCAGGGGCCCTCTGCACAACTTTGGATTAACACGTTGTTACTTCAAAACATGTTCAAACAACCATGTGAAAAATAGAGTTTTATATTATGAAACAGAGTAATATGTCTCTCGGTTACACAACAACAAAATAACGCGATAACAACAGTATCAAGAACTAACTATCTGCATTGCAAATGTTTATATTTATAGAGAAAATGGATAATTGTATCTCAGAGGAATTTCTTCAGCAATAGACACGTGAACAGGTCAAAATCCTAGGATTCAGCCTCTCGGTTGCCATGAGCAGTAAATCTATGTGAGGTGGATATTGGATTGTGTTATGGAGATGGCTTGCAGGTGGGAAAAATGGATCCTCAAGTTTAGGAACTACTTTGGGCTTCTTTTATGTGCAGGAACATAGTCCTAGTTGACGTAGAACTCTCTGTTGACCACCCTTTGACTGGGACCTTTCCTTCCGAATTTGGCTAAGTAAATAGGACCTCATCCATGTGTGGATCATTCCTGAGCTGCCCATGTGTCTCATTCCTCCTACTGACACCTGTAACTTATAGAACAATGAAGATGGTTGCAGAATTGTAAGTTAGGTGTGGAAAGTGGTTACATTCCATATCTGATAAATAAAACCTAGATCAAATAGCACACACAATGATATAATTTGAAAATCATTCAAATACACTCTTTAAATCAACATGTAACATCTTTTGATAGCTTAGGAGGTACTGACATGGAAAAATAGAAGAGAAAGGGTTTGAGAAAATGCTTGGAAGAGAGGTAGTTTTGGGGCTCAACATACCCCCACTGTGAAGATGTTGCATGTCCTCATGCAACCAAAATTGCAACTATCCTCCTTTCAATTCATCTGCTCTGAAACTTCTGCTAAGACATCCAACCTTTTCTTCTTCTTTCTTGTTGTCACTGTCATCCTGGGATTCATCATAAGACATCTATACTTGAGATTGATGAGGGCTCTACTCAGCCTCCTATTCTTCTTCTTTAGTTTTCTTTTTTTCTTATGTCATAATCCTAAGTGCAGCATGGTGTTGTCATGGATAACTTTGTCCAATTTGTTTTGCTCTTTTAATGTCTCATTCTCCCTTTGGATATGTCTATTCAAGGCTTCCAGCTCATAAATTTCTTGTTTTAATGACTGGATCAAAGTTTCCTGAGTTGTACCTGGCTAATTAGATGAAATTCCGTGTTCTGTTGTAGTTGTCTACTATTCCAATGATTCAATGAAATTATACATCTGTTGTTGGGTTTGATCAATTTCTGGAGTTGTTTTCCTTGGACTAGTTTCAAAATCTAACTAAGGAGAGGGAGAATACTGTGGACTTTGATTAGCTGGAGTGTTTTCTGGTGACTGATCTGGAGTTTCACCTCCCAGGTCTATGAATTGAGCTCCTTTGATTTGCATTTTCTTCAATTTGCCCTTTAATCTAGAGCTTCTTCTTAGACCTTGTGAGCTTATGTCTCCCTTTCCTATGCTCTATTTCTCCTTTCCTTTTTGTTTTGCCTTAGTTGACTGTTCTTTAAGATGAATTAATCTCTCAGAAAGCACTTTCTCTTCCTTTGAAGAAAGCTCAGGAGTCTGGAAAATATCTTCAATTTTACTCCTTCCTTTTTGTTTTACTTGTTTCCTAATCTCAGTCAATGTTTCAGAAGGCAGTTCTTCTTCACTGTTTTTCTTGGTCACACTAGTAGGAGTATCTTGGATTGTTAAAGTTGTTCTTTTCCTCCTACTTTTCTTTTTTGAACTCCCCTCAGGCACTTTAGGAGCGTCTTGGAAGGAGTTCCTAACTAGGAATTTTTCCCATGTATCTTCCCTCTCTTTCAAATGATTCTCAACCAGGATATTAATAAGGCCATGATGGTAGGGATGAGGTTCCACATCATCTATATTCTTTTGCACAGTAGTAGACATTTTTCTCAAACTATTCAACAAGAAATAAAGGAGGTTGATAGTTTCATTCTCCAAGAAATTCATTAATAATATGATATGATACATGTACATAGAGCCAAACCTGCCCTGGCATGTAATGAATTTCTGAATGATTAACAACAGACTAGTCCATTTATCTTTTAAGGCTGAAACAGAAATTCCTCATTTAAAGATTGATATGTCCATACTTGGATTACGAAGAATGACCCTCTAGACCTTTTCATCGAAGTCATTTTTCTTAAACCATCTCTCCCCTTCTTGTGGAAGCTCTGTGGCTACTGCAATTGATGACTCTGTCACTGGAAATTTGGTGTCCCCAATTTCAACTTCTACAACATTGAAAGATCTTGCAAACATTATTGTAACCTCCTTATTATGACCCTTGAACTTCTTAATGAATTGCAACCATCTTGTCTTCTTCAATGTGCTCTTAAGCTGTGGGTATCCTTCCATGAATTTAACTACTTCAAGTTTTGTTCTCACTATAAGACCCATTCTTCCTTCTTAATGTGAAGACACCTCTATAAATGACAGTTTTACAGGAGAAAAACAGTTATGTGAGCAGAAAATAGAAGAGGGTCGTGGAGAAAATCGGTGATTACAAAATGGGAAGAATACTCAACATGAAATGAGAGAGGTTTTACGGAGCAGAAGTCTGTGTAAACAAGTAATGAATCGAGGATTGTAAAACCTGGTGTGAAAGTGTGGAGGTAGAGTGTCACTCGTGAAATTCGCAAGACTGAACGGAGTTTGAGTTTGTAAAAGGCTGTGGAGTGAAACGTTAGTGGAAGAGAGTCGTATTCAATCAGCTCACGTCTGCATGATTAGCCATTTTAACAGGTGTAATGAGGATGTACGACTAAGTACGAGTTAAACTCGAAAATGGATTATGAGACCGTTAGGATTGATGCGGAGGATATGGTGGAGTTAAGGCAGCCATCAAGTAAAATAATTACACGTTATGGAGCTATGATTTACAAACTATACAAATTATGTGTTTGAAATGCTATTTGAAAATGGTTTTGTCCATACCTTGGAATCATACCTCTTTCATTTTGCTACCTTTTAATTGGTTGCCTCTGTAGGTGCTTTTCAAGTGCTGATGTCTTCAAAGATCTTTCCTTCCATACCTGCATCTTGCTTTTATTATTATTTGGTTAATCACTTGACTGTCACTGCAGAGTAACAGAGGATTAGCCGCGGAATCAACAATCAACTGCGGAATCAAAATTCAGCTTGGGAATCTGACATAGTGAATAACAGATGACTTTAATAGATGACTTGGTGAATGAATGGAAATGAAAAATGACTGTATGGATGATACATGGAAAGGTGAATATGAAGAGAAACTGAAAGAAATTTTATTGATGGAATGTGGTGGAGAGATGGAGCAAAATGAAATGGAATGGAATGAAACAAACTATGAGTGAAATGAGAGATTTTTTTTTTTTGGAAAATATAGGGCGTCAGAATCTTCTGATTTTCGCCCTGTATTTTCTGTATAAGACTACCAATCAGTGATTGGTTTTTAGGCTTATACATTTTTTTTTTAATGATGATGACAAGAACAAAGACTAGGCTGGTGGAGAAGAATGATTCTTCTTCACCAGCCTCGTTGCAGAATTATCTTGAAAGATTTTGAGAAATTCCTCCTTTGAGAGTGGCTTATGATAGATCTTCAATATATGACCATTCACAATGAGAGGAGTTTGATGCTCATCAATTGTTTTGATTCTTACCGCTCCATTACTAAAAAAAATTTCAATCTCATATGGCCCAAGCCAATGAGTCTGAAATTTACCTTGAAAATCTTTGAACTTTGAATCAAATAGTAATGCCCAATCTCCTTCTTGAAACTTTTTGTCCTTGATGTATTTGTCATGCCACTTAGCTCTCTGCTATTGAACTAGACATTTCTTTGAATTGTTTCTTGTCTGATCTCATCTAGTTCATTCAACTGCTCCAGTCTATGCTTTTGAGCTTCTGATAGATCCATTCCCAACTGAACTGCCATCTTGAAGGTTTTAACTTAGAACTCAATGGGGAGAAGAACTTCCTTCCCATAAACAAGTTCATAGGGAGTGTGTCCCGTTGTGTTCCTCCATGTAGTTCTGTAGGCCCATAAGGCTTCAGGAAGCCTTTCTACCCAATCTCTTCTATGTAGATGCACAATCTTGGTAATGATTCCTTCAATTAATTTATTTGTGGACTCCACTTGACCATTTGCTTGTGGATGATAAGGAGTGGATTTCCTATGCTTGACCTTGTACTCTTCCATAAGCTTCTCCATCATTCTGGATGTGAATTGACTTCCCTGATCTGTCACAATTTCCATTGGAACACCAAAGCAAGTAAAAATATCCTCATAAAAAAAAATTAATTACTGTATTTTCAGTAGCAGAAAATAATTCTTTGGCTTCTACCCATTTAGTGACATAACCAGTACATACCAATATATACTTTTTTTGTTTGGATGGATGATTAATAGGTCCAATAAAATCTAAAGCCCATTTTTCAAAGGGTTCGATGAGTACTTGAGGTTGTAATGGCATCTCATTTGAGGGCATAGGTTTCCTTACCCTTTGGCAGCTGTCACACCTTTTGACATATTGCTTTGCATCTTTGAAGAGGGACGCCCAATAATATCCTAAAGAAAGGATTTTATAAGTTGTCTTCTTGTCATAAAAGTGTCCACCGCATGGTTCATCATGACATGCTTTGAGAATATCAGGCATTTCATCTTCCCTGACACATCTTCTGATCACAAAGTCTGGCCCTGTTTTATACAATTCATTAGAAATCCATGAATATCTTGAACTATCCTGAATAATCTTTCTTCTTTCACTAGGAAATAAATGTGGAGGTAGTTTCCCTGTAACCAAATAGTTAGCCATATCTGCAAACCAAGGAGTTTTAGTAGTTACTGCAAATAAGTATTCATCAGGAAACTTATCCTCTACAAGAGAATCTTCTTTGATATTTTGAATCCTAGACAAGAAATCAACAACTGTGTTTTGTTTCCTAGGTCTATCTAACACAGTAATATTGAATTCTTGTAAAAGTAGGAGCCATCTTGTAACTTTGCCATTAGTAATAGATTTTTTCATCAAATATCTAATTGCAGAATGATCAGTATGAATAAAAGTTTCATAGCCTGTTATATAATGTCTGAACTTATTAATTGCATGAACAACTAAGAACTCTTTTTCAGTCACGGTATAATTTAACTCAGTGGGAGTCAAATTTTTACTGGTATAGTAAATGGCATAAGGAACCAAGTCTTTTTGTCCCAGTACAACTCCTAGAGCTGTATCTGAAGCATCTGTAGAAATATGGAAAGGAAGTTTCCAATTTGGTCCTCTTAAGATAGGTGCTTCAGATATTCTTGTTTTCAAGACTTCAAATGTTGATTGGCAATCATGACTCCACTTAAATTCACAATCTTTTGTAAGCAGTTTGAAGAGTGGAGATGCTATTTTGGTAAAGTTTTCTATAAATCTTCTATAATATCCAGTAAATCCTAGAAAACTTCTAACATCTTTTTGACAATTTGGAATAGGTAAATTGGAGATGAATTCAACTTTGGATTTGTCTACTTTAATCCCATCCCCTGAAATATGATGTCCCAAAACAATACCTTCAATAAACATCACAAAGCATTTTTCATGGCTTAATGAAAGGTTTGTTTCTTTACATCTTATAAGGACTTTTTCCAAATTTTCCAAGGCTTCTTCAAATGTATCACCATAGACTATAAAATCATCCATATATACATCTACATAATCATGGATTAGATGAGAAAAAATTCCTAGTACTGCTCTTTGGAATGTTGTAGGTGCATTACATAATTCGAAAGGAAGCACTCGGTAGGCAAAAGTTCCCCATGGACAAGTAAATGTGGTTTTATCTTGATCTTCAGGTGCTACCTGAATTTGATTATAACCATTAAAACCATCCAAAAATGAAAAGTACTTTTTGCCTGCTAATGTATCTAATACTTGATCTATAAATGGCAAAGGAAAGTGATCCTTCAAGGTTTCTTTATTCAATTCCCTATAATCAATGCACACCCTCCATTTACCATTCTTTTTGGGCACTATCACCAAGGGAGAAACCCATCGGCTATCTGAGACTGGGTAAATGAAGTTCAGATTGAGTAATATTTGGAGCTCTTCTTTCAAAATCTCCCTAAGATTTGGATTCATCCTTTTCTGAGGTTGTCTGATTGGTCTACTGTTTTCCTCAATATAGATATGATGGATGAAAGTCTTAGGGTCAATACCTTTCATATCAATATACTCCCATGAAAATGCAACAGAATGTTTTTGTAAGATTTTGGTTAGCTCTTCTTGTTGTAACTTTTTCAAGTTTTTGTTGATATTCAATGTTTTACCTGGAAAAATTTCAACGACAGAACTTCCAAACTCTTCCATAGAGTAGAGAGACATTTGCCTTGATGACAAGTATTCAATATTAGAATCTAACTAAAATTGTGTGTGATCATATTCTGAAGATGTTTCAAAGTTTTCTAATGTGTTCAGTATTTGACTATCTTCACTAACTTCAGAGAGAGTAAAGACACGTTGTATAACATCTTCATCATCGACCCATTCATTGTCTCCTACTTCTGTAATTGCTTTTGCTGGAGGATACAAAGTAAATTTCTTTGTTGAACTACCATACGAAATGTACATATCACTAGATCTACAACTAATAAAAGCATCAGCTATGGCTAGCCAAGGTTTTCCTAAGATGAGTGGGTGTCCTCCTAGATTATTCTTGGGAGTCAAAATCATGAAATCCACTGGATATTCCCAAGAATCCAAGGAGACCGAAATATCTTCTAGTACACCATCTGGTTTGATTACTGATCTATCTGCAAGTTGCAATAAGGTAGGTGTGAAAAGAAGATTAGGAAGTTTAAGTTGTTCCATAGTCTGTCTACTCATAATGTTTATAGCAGCCCCTAAGTCAATCAATGTATTTGGAATTTCTATTCCATTTATGTATGTCTTGACAATTGGACTACCTGGATCCACATATTTCTGCATGGTAATCTTTCCCATCATGATATCTGTTATTTTTCCTACAAGGTGGATTCTTTTTTGTGTCTCTTGGTTTCCTACCTGGTCTTTTGATACTCAACTCCTTTATTGTTTTTGCTAGAATAGGAATCTCTCTAATGGCTTGTATCAAGGGAATCTTGATACAGACATTCTTTAATTCATCTAGGAAATCATAGTCAGGCAACAAGATTTGTTTTTCCACCCCCCTATCAATTTGTAATCTCTTAGGAAAAGGAGGTGTGGATGTAGATACAAGTTGCTCAACTATAGGAGTTGTGGGGGTTGACTCTTTTTGTTTTTATTTTTGAATGGTTGGGTTTTGAAGGGATGCTTCTTCAAAACTTTTATTGACTTTCAGAGAATCCTCCTCAGAATCATCTTGCTCTTGAATATCTATAGAAGGTTTTTCTTTTTCTAGAATCCTACCATATCTAAGTTGAACATCATTAAGATCTAGAGGAACAATCATGTAGGTAGGAAATGGTTGTCCTTCTACCATGTAAGAATTCAGAGGGTTTTTGTTGTTGGGATTTGGTAATGGTTGGGTTGGTAGTTGACTTGGCTTCTGTTGAAATGGAAGCAAGAGTTGAGGACTTTGATTTTGTTGAGGAGGTTGTTGTTGTGAAAATGGCAATGAAAGTTGAGGGCTTTGATTTGGAAGTTGTGGATTTTGTTGTTGGTTTTGTGGGGGAGGATAGCCCTGATAAGATGGAGGATATGTTGATAATATTGGGCAAATCTCCCGTAAGGATTTTGTACCCCCTGTGGCCATGATTGAGATTGATACTGATTTTGAGGTTGAGGCCAAGGTTGTTGCCAAGAATTCCAATTTGATGGGGGTTGAAAATTCATTGGATTGTTAAATCCTTGATTTTATTGCCCTTGCCAAGGTCTTCTTGAAACAAAGCAAAGAGATTCTACAGAATTTGGGTCCTCCTGAAAGACATCTTTGAGCCCTGGGATTGAAGGACAATCCTTGGTCTCATGACTTTCCGAGCAAATCATACTTGTTTCTACAACTTTTGCATGTAAGCGATACTCTTAGAGCATGTTTCTTTCTACATTTTGGGCAAAAGATGGCTAAGGCATCAACTTCTGATTTTTACTTGTTTTTAATTTTGAGGGTGTCTAGCTGTTCACTAAGGCTCCCTAGAATGTCAGTTTTGAACTCATCAAGCATATTGCCAATTTCTGCCCTACTTACTATCCCAATTGCAGATTTGTTTGCTCTAATAAGAGAAGGATCTTTAGGCCCTTTTTCAGTTTTAGATTTTCCCCTTGAGAGATGGACACATATTTCTACTATGTCACTTAGTGGAAGTTGAGAGATGTCTCCCTTCCCCATCATGTTTAAAATATCTATCCATTCATCTCTAATGGCTTTCAATAAAAGGGCTTTCAAGGTTCCCTCATCTAAATTGTTCATTTTTTTCTCTCTTTAAGTTGTATTGAAATATCTCAAGCAAATCCTCTAAGTTCTCATCTTCTTTTTACATCATTTTGAATACCTCATCCTTATGATTGGTAGGCATACAATAATCCAGGTATCTATCCAAAAATGCCTGCCTCATATCATTCCAAGTCCTAATAGATTGAGTGACTAATCCCATAAACCATTTTAGAGTAGCCCCTTTCAATGTTGAAGGGAACAATTTGAGTTTTTTAGAGTCTTCTAGATAGTCATAGGTTTGGCATAAGACTTCGAACTCAAATAGAAATGTTTCAGGATCCTCACTTCGCAATCCATAAAATTTTGGGAGGACAGATGGTGAAATGTTTTTCAATGTTGTATGGGTTTTCTCATCTACTATGGGGAATCCAAATGAGTTATCTCCTTCCCTATTTCCTCCATTGTTACCTCTACCTCCTCCATTGTTACCTCTACCACCTCCATTATTTCCTCTACCTCTACCTCTACCCCTTCCTCCAAATAGTGAAAATTCTCCATCTTGCTCTTCTTCTACCATGATAGTTTCCTCATAATCTTCTAGCTCTTGTATTAATGGCTGATGAGAGAGAGTTTCTGCCTCCTCTTCTCTAGGTAATTCTACTTCTTCCACTGTAATAGGATCCCCTATGGAGGTGAAGAAGGGTTCTTCTCCTAGGTCAGATTTAGTAGATGGAGTGGGAGAATATTCTAATTCAGTTGTTGCTCCTTGAATTCTAGGAATCCTAAGGTTGGGAGTATGAGTCTGGGATCGAGGTGTATCTTGTCTATTCCTTGAAGTAGTTGGAGTTGTAAAAATTGAACTTTTGCCTCTAGCTATAAACCTTCCCCCAGAATCTCTTTCTCTATGGATGTCATTTTTTATTTTATTTTTTTGATGATTTTAATTGGGCTAATAATCCTTTTTTTGATCTTCCAGATCTCACTAGGTGCAAGAAGAGAGCATACTCAAGAAATTATTGAATTCATAATTCTTTTTTCTAATCCTCCAGATCACACTAGGTGCAAGAGGAAAGAATACTATAAGAAATTATTAATCCCCCCCATTTTTTTTGAATGTAAGAGATAGGCTGCCTAGTTACACTTCCCCCGCAATGGCTCCAAAATGTTCAGTCAATTTAGTGTGTCCTAAATTGCTACATAAGTTATCAATCCGGGAGTCGTAAAATGATGAAGTGTAGTGCATTGTATGAGCTAGACAACCCTTTTCTTACCTCACTGTTTTCAGTTTTATCTTGTTTTGGGTTTTTTTTCTTGTTGGTCTCATAAAGTGTTCTAATGCAATGGAAATCCTAATCAGCTTTTAAAGCAAAAGTTTTAAGAAAACCTTTAAAGATCAAGTGTGGATGTAGAGTTGAAGACAAGGTTTATGCTTCTATGATAATTTCCAAACTTTGATCTTAAGAGATCTTAAAACATGTTCTCTACAAAATCAAAACTTGAATAAGAGTGTAAACATGCAGCTACATAACCAAACTAAAAATGAAGTACTAAAAATGAGGTCACTATCTCTGTTGTCCATCCTAATTTGTAGAATTGAAATCTAATAAACTGCTGCACTCAAAACCAAAAAATAAAGAAACTGGAAACTAGTCAATGATTTCATCCATAATCACAACATTTCGCCAATTAACTTCTAAAATGGGGTTAAGCTAAAGGCTCCAGAAATATCATCATATGGCATGAAAAGAATGACATCTAAATTATCTAATTTTCACACTAATGAAAGCAAAGCCAATTACTCCATCTATAATCACAATATTTCGTCAATTAACTTATAAAATGGGGTTAAGCTAAAGACTCTGGAAATATCATCATATAGCATGAAAGAAGTGACATCTAAACTATCTACTTGCATACTAATGAAAGCAAAATCAATTACTTCACCTATAATCACAATAGCTCGCTAATTAACTTCTAAAACGGGGTTAAGCTAAAGGTTCTGGAGATATCATCATATAGCATGAAGAACCGATATCTAAACTATCTTGAACAGTAAACAAATCTCACTAAATAAAAGCATAAACAACTGAAATTGAAAACTAAAGTTCAGCAGAGGAAGCAAGTCTCAAATCACCACTTGATGCAAAAACTACACTAAGAAGCTCGAGCATAACCAGACTTAAAGACTATTCTGAAGTGCACTATTAGTAAGAAATGTGACAAGCTGCAAAGACATGTACAAAGTCAGAACGATTATGATCATAAGCAAAACATGAGAAATGTACAATTTGAATGAGAGAGAAATGTACATGAAAACTATACAAAAACAAAGAAGAACCTCAGCTATGCAGAGGCCCTCTGCACAACTTTGGATTAAAACGTTGTTACTTCAAAACATGTTGAAACAACCATGTGAAAAATAGAGTTTTATATTATGAAACATAGTAATATGTCTCTCGGTTACACAAAAGAAAAATAACACTATAACAAAAGTATCAAGAACTAACTATCTGCGTTGCAAACGCTTATATTTATAGAGAAAATGGATAATTGTATCTCAAAGGAATTTCTTCAGTAATAAACATGTGAACAGGTCAAAATCCGAGGATTCAGCTTCTCGGTTGCCATGAGTAGTAAATCTATGCGAGGTGGATGTTGGATTGCATTATGGAGATGGCCTGTAGGTGGCAAAAACGGATTCTCGAGTTCAAGAACGAACTTCGGGCTTCTTTTACGTGCAGGAACAGAGTCCTAGTTGACGTAGAACTCTCTGTTGACCACCCTTTGACTAGGACCTTTCCTTTCTGAATTTGGCTAAGTAAATAGGACCTCATCCATGTGTCAATCATTCTTGAGCTGCCCATGTGTCTCATTCCTCCTACTGACACCTGTAACCTACAGAACAATGAAGACGACTGTGGAATTGCAAGTTAGCTGCGGAAGGTGGCTACATTCCATAGCTGATAAACAAAACCTAGATCAAATAGCACACACAATGATATAATTTGAAAATCACTCAAATACACTCCTGAAATCAACATGTAACAAATCTTGATAGCTTAGGACGTACTGACATGGAAAAAAATAGAAGAGAAAGGATTTAAGAAAATGCTTGGAAGAGAGGTAGTTTTGGGGCTCAACACATCCACATCAAGTTAGCCTAAGGACCCTAATTCAACCCACAAGAATCCTATAAATACAAGCTAGTTGAAGTCATCTAGAGAATCATCTCTCAAGCTAGCTAGATATCTCAAGAGTACTTGGAGAAGTGTGAATTCTATTGCCGAGAAGCAGAAAGAAGTGCACGTTTGGGGAATTCTAAGGAGGGGAAGAAAATTGAGCTTTTGGTGTCTCTCTCTCTGTTTCATGATCTAGATTGGGAGATTAAAGTCTCCTAAGTTTCGTCGTTTTCAGAAGATGTTGCCTAGTCGAAGTTTCTGGAAGGGGTAAAAAATATTTAAAGATGACTTGGTGTGGAGGGAAGGTCTGGTCTTGGTCTAGGGTGAAGATTCTCAAAGAATACTATTGAAAGGAAGAATTATCTTGACTGGGTTATCCCCTCGAGGGATTTTTTTTTCCCTGGAATGGTACCTAAATCTTGTGTCTCTTGTTTTGTGATCTTCATACACATAATATGGTAATTGCTTGATGAAAGATAAGACAATAAAGAAGTAAAAGAAGCCAACACACTCACAAGTAATTAGCAAGAAAGGAGAATCAAACCCTATTATATCTACTTTGGTTTTCCAACAAGTGCCACCACCCCTTCACAGTGATTATTTAAAATGGAAGTGAAAGTGGATATCAAGCCATAATAAGGTGAGATAAACATAGCAATGTTGAAAAATGTAGCAAAAAAGTCTCAATTTGATTTTGCCTTGGTAAAATTGACAAAAATTCAAATTTCCACATCAACAGATAACTTTGATGTAGTTAACTTGTGTGACACAACTTGTGACACTCAGTTAACTCAATAAATTCGAGTTAGAGGGCTTGGAGTTCAGTTAATCATGTGTGCTTGCTAATTTGTAGCAATTAAGGTCAATTATCTCAAGTTTTTTTCATTTAAACTAGTTCTAATTGTTGGAGGAACTAGTGGAAGGTCAGTTGTGTAGTGGGACTTCATTCTAGCTCAATGATCATCTAGTTAACTGATCAATCAATCCAAAATAGCTAGTGCATGCAGAGAATTTGAGTTCCTCAGTTGTGGTGGAGATTCCAAGGCAGTGTAACATCAATTGTATACTAGTATTGAGTGTACATGTGTTGCATGCAGTCAAATGATCAACCTTGGGAATTGTGCAATCATTTGGGAGGAAATTCCTAAATAATAGGGGCCTAATTTCCTCAAGAAATACACAAGGAAATAGGGGCTCAAGAAGAGGCATAAATTGACTAAGTCTAGTTCAAATATTCTTAGTGAGCAAAGAGATAGGTTATTCACTTACAGGTTGTGCTCAGTTGAGCAAAGCAATAGTAATACATCTCTATTCACCAGATTAATGCAACCAGGAAAAGGTGTTTTTTTTAAATTTCTTTCCTGTGGAAAAATATTGTGTGCATGTGTGTTGTTTCTAATTGAAGTTTGTGATTGATGTTATAAGTTGTGAATTGAATTCCACAGAGCAGTAGAGTAGGTTTGTGTCTTGTGATTTTGATTAAAACTTCATGATACGTTGCAAATATACACCATAATTTCTACATGGTATTAGAGCAAGATTCACATTAGAACATGAATTTCGGAGTTGTTTCTCAAGAGGTTCAAATTTTCAGTTCAATGAAGTAGGATCTCTTTAGACTAGGGTAGGCACTGGAAGGAAACTCTAATTTGATTGCATTGATGGATCACATGGAGCCGGTATTGGATGAAATATCTTGCTAGAATACATCAAGACAGATGTTGCAAAACCATAGGCATATGTTGTACAAAACCTAGCCCAATGGAAGAAAGATGTAGCCAATGCGAGGAGAATAATATTGGAGGGAGTGCGGGACCACATTGTCTCAAATATCCATGGGAAAGAAAATCCTTATGAAATGCGGTATACACTGACAGATCTGTTCTAGAATAGTAGCGACCATAGGAAATTGGTGCTCAAGGATAAACTTTGAAATATCAAGATGCAGAAGAATGACACTATTCAGTAGTATCTGAGTAGGTTCATGCAAGTTAGTGATGATATTGTAGGAGTTGGTGTTGTTATTTTAGATGATAACTTGGTAAGCCTAGCCCTTCTAGGCCTTCCTAAGAGTTGGCATAGCTACCAAGATTCAGTGAATGAGAGGGAGAAACTATTGAATTGGGAACACTTATGGTATAATTTGGTACTGGAGGAAATAAGGTGGAATACCGGAGATGTAACTTCATCCAAGGGAAAGGATGAAGAAAAAATTTCATTGTTTGGAAAGGGAAAGAATCGAAAAGGGAAGAAACCTCAAACCAACCTAGAATCCAACCAAGGGGGCAAGAAGAAAGATTTGTCAAAAAATTAAATGCTTCAATTTTCATGAATTCAAGCACTATGCCACAAAGTGTCCACACAAAAAGGCAAGAAAGAAGACATCAGGAGGAGAAGCAGGTGAATCTTTGTCTCCACAGTTCAAGCCTGACTTCACCCTTATCGTATACATGGCCAACACAGTAATGGGGAGCATGTTTTACTTGGAATCAGGTGCCTCGTTCCACATGACAGGGTCTAGAGACTTTTTCAATGACCTGGAGGAGAAAGTTCCCCCAATGCACATCGAGTTGGGAGATGATGGAAGGTACGACATGACCAGGATTGGTACAATCACCTTTTAAAGGGAGTCAATATCCCCTCTCATACTCAAGGATGTCGTGTTTGTTCCAGGCCTAAAGAAGAATCCCATCTCTGTTAGAGTTTTGGAAGATCATGTTTATGATGTGATCTTCAGCAAAGGGATAACATTCTTGAGACACATAGCCATGGGACAGGTGAAGTAGATCGAGGTTCATGTGAATAACCTATATAAGCTAGATGTGGGAGATTGTGTTGGATTAAGCACTAAGGTGGAGAAATTGCAAATCTGTGATGTCGATGAACTTTTTGCATGGAATACTTGACCATTGGCATCATGGAACTTTGAAGATTATGCAACAAATAACCACTGCCCTCCCCAAAGGAGCAATTGAGCAGTAGGATGTATGTAAAGGATGTACTTTGGGGAAGTACACAAAATCCCCATTCCATGATCGAGACAACAAAGCACATGCAGTCTTGGAAAGGATCCACTTTGATGTTTATGGACCTTTCTTGACATCCTCCACTGCCAGACAGAAATATTCTTTTATTTTTATTGATGACTTCTCAAGGAAGTGTTGGATCTTCTTCATGCGAAAGAAAGACAAGACATTCTCCAAGTTCGTATAATTCAAGGCACTGGTTGAGAAAGAAACTGACAAGAAGGTGAAGGTTCTCTGGAGCTATAATGGAGGTGAGTATGTATCAAACAAATTTAAAAATTTATGTGTGAAAGAAGGCATTCGACGAGAACACCCCCAACCCACAATAGAATGGGGTAGTTGAGATAAAGAACCGTAGCATTGTGGGATATGTGAGAGATATGTTACATGACTAAGGCCTACCTCTACATTTGTGGGTTGAGGCATGCAACACAATAATATACTTGAAAAACTGGAGTCCTCATCAGATTCTTGATATGATTACATCGGAGGAGTATTTCTTAGGGAGGAAGTTGGATGTGTCACACTTCAGCATTTTTGGAGCCTCTGTTTACTACCATGTCTCCAAAGAATCAAGGAAGAAGCTTGAGCCAACAACAAAGTTGGGGGTATTTGTGGGTTACACAGAAACTCCTCACAACTATTGTGTGTACTTTCCATCCCTTGGAATGAGAGTTGTGTTAAGGGATGTAAATTTTAATGAGGAGAAAGTGATGCGATGCTCTCTTGAGAGGGGGCTTCAGGTCCCACCAGAAGAGGATATTTTAGCTCCAAAGGAGGAGCCTTGGGAAGTTGTGGAGTAGAAACACTTGAGGAGCAGAGAGTTATGACATCCACTCAAGAAAAACCATCCAGAGAAGTCAGAGAAAAAGAACCAAGGAAGCTAATAGACTTGTTCAAGATGCGAGGGAGAATGTGGGAGCTCCTTCAAATTTGCATAGATAGAGGATGTCACCTGATTGATACACTAGAAACATGGCTCTAATGAATGACATTGTAGAGAATGAGCCATCCTCTTTCAAGTAAGTTGTAGAGAAACTTGTTTTTTTGATATAATGGTGGAGGAATATGAATCCATTGTAAAGAACATTGTTTGGGAAGTGGTCCCAAGACCAACATATAAATTAATTGTGGGTTTGAGATGGATATTCAACATTAAGCATGCAATAGAAGGAAGCATAGAGAATTATAAGGCCAGATTTGTGGCCAAAGAATTCTCTCAAGTTGAGGGAATTGACTATGAGGATACCGTTGATCCTATAGAAAGGTATTCATCCATTAGAGTAATTCTTGCTCTAGTTGTGCAGATGGGGTGGAAGATTCACCAGATGGATGTAAAGACAACATTTCTCAATGGGGTTATTGAAGAGGAGGTTCACATCAAGAAACTAAAATGTTTTGAGACATTTGATCAAGAGTCTCATGTTTTCATACTCAATCGAGCATTGTAGGGTCTCAAAAAAGCACCTCGTTCTTGGTACACAAGGATCGGCAATTATTACACTAGTTTGGGCTTCACCAAAAGTGAAGTGGATGTAAACCTCTATCAAATCTTGGTAGAAGGTAAATTTCTTATTATTGTCTTATATGTTGATGATTTGATTTTAATTGGTGATGAGTAGTTGATTAGATCTTGCAAGGAGGACCTTGCAAGGGAATTTGAAACGAAGGACATGGGTCTCATGCACTACTTCCTTGGGTCGGAAGTATGACAAAGCGATGGGGAACTATTTGTGTCTCAAGAAAAGTATGAAAATGAGATACTACAAAGCTTTTTCATGGATATTTGTAAGCCCATGGAGACACCTATAATTACCAACTCGAGGAAGGAAGATGCCACTTCAGGTGAGGAAGTGGATGCTACCATTTATCGGTAGCTATTGTGTTCACTAATGTATCATGTGACACATAAACAGATATGTGTTATGCAGTTAACCAATTGAGCCAAGCTATGGTTAGGCTAACCAAATTATTTTGGAAGGCAACTAAGAATGTTTTACAGTACCTTAGAGGCATTACCTAGTTTGGACTATGGTACAAATAGATAGAGGGAGTGAAGTTGTGTTGCTTCACAAATTCAAATCAAGCAAGGATTCCATTTGACCAAAATAGTACAGTAGGTGGAATTTTAAGTGTTGGGTCCACAACAATTTCCTAGTACAACAGGAAGCAAAGATCTATGGCATTCAGCTTGGCAGAAGCAGAATACATGGCTGCAAGTCAAGTAACATGTGAGGTGATCTAGATGAGAAAGATACTTGTAGGACTATTTCATCAGATGATGGATCCAACTATGATCTATTGTGATAATCAAAGTTACATCAAGATCTTTGAGAATCATGTATTTCATGATGGATCCAAGCATATAGATATTTGACATCACCATTTATGAGACAGTGCGTAGAGGTGGATGATGTTGCTACAATACATTCTGACAGGGGAACAAGATGCTAACATTTTGACAAATTCCTTGTCAATAGGGAAGTTTAGTTCCATAGGTGCAGGATAGGGGTGGTTAATAATCCCTTTCTTGATGAGAGGGAGTGTTGAAAAATGCAACAAGAAAGTCTCAATTTGATTTTGCCTTGGTCAAATTGAGAAAAAATCGAATTTCCACATAAACAAACAAATTAGATGCAGTTAACTTGTGTGACATGGCTTGTGTCACTCAATTTACTTAGTAAATTCAAGTTATAGGGCTTGGATTTCAGTTACGCATGTGTGATCACCAATTTGTAGAAATCAAGGTCAGTTATTTCAAGTTGTTTTTAATTAAACTAGTTCTAACTATTGGAGGAACTAGTGGAATGCCATTTGTGCAATGGGACTTTAGTCTAACTCAGTGATCATTCAGTTAACTGACCAGTCAACCCAAAATAGATAGTTCATGTAGATAATTCGATTTCCCCAACTAAGGCAGAGATTCCGAGGCAGTGTAACATTAGTTGTAGACTAGTCTTGAGTGTACAGGTGTTGCATGCAGTCAAATGATCAACCTTGGGAATTATGCTGTCATTTTGGAGGAAATTCCTAAATAAAGAGGGCCTAATTTCCTCAAGATTTGTGCAAGGAAATAAGGGCTCAAGCATGTTGGGTTGTGTTATATTCTTTCCATGACTAGCCCACGTAGTTAACCGAGGGGGTTAGAGGGGGTGTGGAGCCCCCCCTTCGTTGCGCTGATTGCGTAGCGAGGGGTTCATAGGGGGTTTCAGGGGTGTAGGTAACCCCACTCTATGGGGTCCGGGGCAGCGCCCCGAAAAATTTTGGTTTTGGAACCTATGTTAGGTTGGGCGGACCCACCTATGGTTTTGTGCATGATTTTCACACATGTTTTTGGACGTGAGGCCTTTCGGTCCATGGTATTGGATGCTTCAGCATGTATAAATATATATTATAACATTGAAAGGAACATAATGAAAAATCAACCTAGTACTCCCAGTTTTGGGATCTAGGGGAAAATCTTTGTGTATATGTGTTTTATGTGTTATGCTCTCGCATTGTTTATTTTATGTGTTTTAGAATTCATATGTAGGTAATTTCTGTACGAGGTTAAAATCTACAGCTGGTATCAGAGCTGTTTTGTCTTCAAGGGGACGCCTTTGTTGTTGAGGGGTTTTTCTCGGTCCCGTGGTACACCCTGTTTAGTGGGAGATATGTGAGATCGATTCTGGTGGTGAAAGAAAATGGCGAGCAATGGAAAGATAGCGATCAAGAAATTTAATGGACAGAGTTTTGAGTTGTGGAAACTCAAGATGGAGGATCTGTTGGTGGATAAATATCAGTGGATCGTGGTAGATCCAGGTACTAAACCAACAAGAGTGTCCGATGAAGAATGGAAGAAGTTGGATCAGAAGGCAAAGAGCATAATACGATTGTGTATCTCATATTCAATATTGTTGAATGTATCAGGGGAAGGTATGGTGAAGGCTTTGTGGGACAAGTTAGGGACTTTGTACCAATCTAAGTCTCTGGTGAATAAACTGTTCCTACGGAAAAAGCCGTATAAGTTGAGGATGAAAGATGGAGACTCGGTCACTGAGCATCTAAACGCATTTAATACTGTGGTAAGTCAGTTAGCATCTGTTGATATTAAAATTTCATATGAAGATAAGTGCATCAGTTTTTTGTGTTCTTTACTAGATTCGTGGGATAGTCTCGTTATTGCAATAAGTAGCAATGCAACTGCCTTGCAGTTTGATGACATAGTCTCATCCTTGATGACGGAGGAGATGAGACGAAAAAATATGGAGAGCCAGAATGGTGATGCCTTGTCTGTACGAGGATGGTCCTAGAACATAAACAATAATAAGTCATCGAGTGGGAGATCTAAATCTAGAGGGAGATATAAATCTCTAGGAAAACCTGTAAAGTTGGTGTGCTGGAAATGCAGAAAGGAAGGGCACTACAAAAGGGGCTGTAAATCTAAAGCTCTTGATAAAGGAAAGGGATCTGATGATGCTCCTTCTGCAGAGGCGAAAATCACCATAGATGAAGGTGGGGATGTGTACTTGGCTTCTTCAAGTACACATGTAGATCATGAGGCATGGTTGATTGCCTCAGGTGCATCCTTTCACTTCACACCCCATAGAGAGTGGTTCTGCGAGTATGAGAAATACGATGGTGGTGATGTCTTCTTAGGGATGATAGGAAGGTTAGAATTGTTGGTCGTAGAAAAGTAAAGTTGAAGTTGCAAGGTGGAAGGGTTAGAACACTTCCGGGTGTTCTGCATATTCCTGCATTAGCCATAAATTTGATTTCTGTAAGAAAGTTGGATGATGCAGGTGTAAAAATAGTGTTCGAGAAGGATACCTGCAAGATGGTTTAGGGAGCACTGGTATTGATGCGAGGAGTTCAGATTGGAACTCTGTACAAGCTGTAAGGTGGCACGGTTGTTGATGGGTGCAACATTTATGTGGTTCTTGAAAGTGGAGCAGAAAATATAGTGGTCTCTAGAGAGAAGATCATGTTGTGGCATCAAAGGCTTGGACATATTGGAGAGAAGGGCCTTCGAATACTTCATGGTAAGGGTATGGTAGAAGGTATGAGTAATAGCTCTCTGGATTTTGATTTCTATGAAAATTGTGTATATGGGAAGCAGAATTGGGTGAGTTTCCCCTCTGGTGGTAAGAGGGTGAAACATATATTAGAGCTTGTGCATTGTGATGTGTTTGGACCTATGAAGGTTCCATCACTGGGTAATTCTGTGTATTATGTATCATTTATAGATGACTTCTCAAGGAATACATAGATATATTTCCTTAAGAAGAAATCTGAAGTCTTTAATAGGTTTAAAGAATTCAAGGCTCTGGTGGAAAACTAGACAGAGAAGAAGATAAAGGTGTTGAGGAAAGATAACGGTGGAGAGTTTTGTAGTAAGGAATTTGAAGAATTCTATAAGAAGTGTGGTATAGCATGGCAGAAGACTACTCCATATACACCTCAAAAAAATGGAGTTGCAGAAAGAATGAATAAGATGTTAATGGAAAGGGAAAGAATCATGCTCAGTGGTGCCGGGTTAGGATAGGAATTCTGGGCAGAGGCACTGGAGACAGCATGTTACCTAGTTAACAGATCACCTTCATCAGCGTTGGAGGATAAAACTCCACAAGAGGTATGGAATGGTAAGAAACCCTCTCTTTCACATTTGAGGGTATTTGGATGTGATGCATATGTACATGTTCCAAAGGAGAAATGAACCAAGTTGGATAGTAAATCTGAAAAGTGTGTCTTTATTGGGTATAAGGATGGTTTAAAGGGTTATAAGCTTTGGAACCTAGTAACAAGGAAGGTTGTGTACATCCGAGATGTGGTGTTTAGAGAGGTGAAAGATGTTATTAAACATGAAGTCCAACCAAAGGAACCCGAGAAGATAGAGTTTGAGCTAAAGGAGGAAGAATCAGAATCTACAGTAGAGGAGGAATCAGAAGATGAAGAGCCACAAACTCCAGGCGTAAGAAGATCAGTTCGAGAAAGAAGGTAGCCAGAAAGGTATAGTCCATTTGCTTTCTGTTCAAATTTTTCTTTATCTATTATTGATGATGATCGCAAAACCGTGAAGGAAGTAGTAGATTCAGAGGATGGAAAACTCTAGAAAGAGGCCATGGTTGATGAAATGGCATATTTTCACAAAAATGAGGCTTGGGATCTAGTGGAGTTGTTGGCTTCAAGGAAACCCATTGGCAGCAAATGGGGAAAATGATAAGTGTAGAAGGAAAGGTGGAGAAATACAAAGCTCGGTTGGTAGAAAAAGGTTATTCCCAGGTGCCGGGAATTGATTTTGGTGATATTTTTTCTCCTATTGCCAAGGTAACTTCTACTAGATTACTTTTATTTGTTGCTGATGCTTTTGATTTTGAGGTAGAACAGATGGATGTGAAGACAACATTTCTTCATGGGGATCTGGAGGAGGAAATCTACATGAAGCAACCTGAAGGCTTTGTGGTGAAGGGTAAGAAAGGACTGGTATTCAAGTTTAAGAAGTCTCTGTATGGGTTAAAACAGTCACCAAGGATGTGGTATCGGAAATTTGATTCATTTATACGGGGACTTGGCTTCACCAGAAGCAAAGCAAATCACTGTGTGTATTTTAAATTAATTGGTGACCGTGTTATTTATTTGGTCTTGTATGTGGATGATATGTTGCTCATTGGAAATGACAAAGAAATTATCCAAGATTTGAAGACCCAATTGTCCTCCAAATTTGACATGAAAGATCTTGGTGCTGCAAACTATATTTTGGGCATGGAAATTAAAAGAGATCAGGCAAAGAGGAAGCTCTGGTTAAACCAGAGGAAGTATGTCGAGACAATATTGCAGATATTTAATATGCAGGATAGTAAACTAATGAAGGTTCCTATTCCTGTAGGTGTAAAGTTATCTGTTGAACAGTGTCCCAAGACACAAGAAGAGGAAGAGGACATGTCTCATGTTCCATCTGCAAGTGCAATCGGTAGTCTGATGTATGCAATGGTTTGTACTAGACTAGAAATTGCACATGTAGTGGGAGTATTGAGCAGGTTTATGTCAAAACCAGGAAAGGAGAATTGGACAACAATGAAGCGGGTTTTCAGGTATTTGTGTGGCACTAGTGATTATGGTTTGTGCTACCAAGGAAGACCAGGATTAGACAGAGTGCTGGATGTTCATGGCTTTGTTGATGCAGATTGGGCTGGAGATCTCAATAAAAGAAGATCTACAAGTGGGTATGTGTTTAACCTATTTGGAGGTGCAGTCAGTTGGATGAGTAAGAAATAATCTGTAGTGGCACTATCAACTACAGAGGCAGAATACATGGCAACAATTCATGTATGCAAGGAAGAAGTTTGGTTGCAGAGATTGTGTTCAAGTATGGGGTTGGTACATGGAGCTATAAGAATAGACTGTGATAGCCAAAGTGCAATTTTCTTGGCAAAGAACCCTGCATATCATTCAATGACAAAGCATATTGATGTTCAGTATCATTTTATGAGGGATATGATAGAAGACAAAAAGGTGTTGCTGGTAAAGGTGGACAATTTCAAGAATACTGCAAATTCATTGACAAAATTTGTGAGCTCTGAGAAGTTCTCTTGGTGTAGAGAAACAATGGGTGTTTCAAGGCTGAATAAATGACTAAGCTCTCTTGTGGCCCCCTATGGAAAGAAAACAACAAGTGGGGGAATGTTGGGTTGTGTTATATTCTTTCCACAACTAGCCCACATAGTTAACCAGGGGGGTTAGAGGGGGCCCCCCCTTTGTTGCGCCGATTGCGTAGCGGGGGGGTCATAGGGGTTTGAGGGGTGCAAGTAACCCCACTCTATGGGGTCTGGGGTAGCGCCCCAGAAAATTTTGGTTTTGGGACCTATGTTAGGTTGGGCGGACCCACCTATGGTTTTGTGCATGATTTTTGCACATGGATTTGGACGTGATGGTTTTTGGTCCATAGTTTTGGATGCAATGTTTTTTGGTCTATGGTATTGGATGCTTCGGCATGTATAAATATGTATTATAACATTGGAAGGAACATAATGAAAAATCAAGCTGGTAGTCTCGGTTTTGGGATCCAGGGGAAAATCTTTGTGTATATGTGTTTTATGTGTTATGCTCTCGCATTGTTTATTTTATGTGTTTTAGAATTTGTATGCAGGTAATTTATGTATGGGGTTAAAACCTACAAAGCAGAGGCATAAATTGACTAGGTCTGGATCAGATATTTTTAATAAGCAAAGAGATATGTTATTCACTTGTAGGTTGTGCTCAGTTGAGAAAAGCAATTGTAATACATCCTTATTCAACAAATTAATGCAAGTATGAAAATGGGTTTGTAGCAGATTTCTTTCCCCTCGAAAAAAATTGTATGCATGTGTGTTATTTCTCATTACATGTTTGTGATTGGTGTTCTAAATTGTGAATTGAATTCTGCGGAGAAGTAGAGTATGTTTGTGTCTTGTGATTTTGATTAAAACTCATGAGAAGTTGCAAAGCTACAACATAATTTCTACAAGAAAATTTCAATCAATGGTTGCAACAATTAGAGTTCTATTTCATTGTCCACTATATAAAATAAGAGCAAAATATTTCACTTGTCATGTTGAAATTGGAGGATCATGCATTAACTTAGTGGCAAAGTCACACAAAGACACTTAGGATGGAGAGTGATCTCCTAGTAACTTAGTGGAAGGATTTCAAAACTCTCATTAAGTCTTAGTTTGACCTTATTTGGTATTTAGAGGAGCAATGGATCCATTAGCATTACTTTAAGCAAAGGCAGGGGAAAAGTGTGAACAAGTACACCAACAAAATTAAGAATATGGATATCATGTTGGGTCTCTTTCCCATGAGCCTAGAGGTACTCCTTAAGTATTTTGGGGGTCTACATATTCATTTGTAGAAAAAAAATGATGTTATTCAATCCTAGGAAAATTGACAAGGCCTATATGCAAGCATAATATCTAGAAATTATAGTTCGCAAAAAAGGATAACCAAGTGGTTCCAAAAATCAGGAGAACCAAGATACTTCTAATGAGGTAAATAAGAATTGTAAATTTAAATACATGCAAATTATAACCACTACACATTAGTGCAAGGATCTAGGTAACCATTGTAACCATTACAATATCAATGGTCACATTGAAGAAAAGTGTTTGAAACTACATATAGAGAAAAACCCTCAAGACAATAAGAAGGATTCCAAGAATAAGAACCTTCAAGCCATGGATCAAGAAATTAAAGAAATAGTAGCTTATATGTGGATGAAAATATTGCAAATGCTTTAGTGCATTCAGGGGTGAACCTGAGTATTCTTTATCACAAGGAAGAGGAGATAACAAAACTCTCCCATATAAATATTTGTGTTAAGGAGACTAAGGTAGATCAATCTAATTACATATGATCTAGTTAATAAGCTTGGGTTGGAGATTCATGATCATTCAAGCCCATATACATTGTGGTGGGTGAATAAGGATGCAAAAATTAAGGTTAAAAAATAATGTAAGCTCAAATTTGTTGTTAGTGGAAATTTTTTTTTTGAAGTGGAGTTAGACATAATACACCTTAGCATGTGTAGTGTAGTGTTTGGAAGCCTCTACACATATATGAAGGATGGGATCTTCATGTATAGAGAAAACCATTACCACCTAGTAAGGATAGTAAGTCCTATATCATCAATGCGCATAAAGGTAAATCAAAGATCTCACTAGTACATGTGACAAAACTAAAAATTTGATTAGTTCTTGTAAGAAATATGTGTTTTTTAATGGAAAATAAACCCAAATATGAATCATAAATAGAGAAGGCATCCTTGGAGGGATGTACTAAATAGAAAAATAATAATTGGAGGAGTTATTATAAGCATATAGAGGAGTGTTCTAATAGCCTACAAGGATACCACCTGAGAGGGAAATGCGTTAGAAACCTTGAGAACTATTGGGGGGGAGGGGGGTCAACCAATGTTGTGACTTACGAATTTTTTTTACCTTTTCTTAAACTTTAATTGAATCACACATTTAATGAGTAGCACATCATAATGTATTAGTAGAAAATAACATGTGCATAACCATCAAAGAAAATAACCATGATCAGCTAAACATCAAACAACCATAAGAGAAGAAATGCAAATAACCATGAGAAGCAACAATCATAACACATAAAGACACCAGATGTAAGGTGGAAACCATAAGGGTAAAAACCATTTTCAATCGTCTTTTTCGTTGTCTCTTTTTATTATGTAAAAACGTTTTACATCTGATTCACTAACCACCAATAGTGTGCAAGCCGCCACTTGCTATTCATGTGATCCACTACTCACTCTAGACAACAACCATGAATATATTTGTAGACCATAACCTGCTGGAAGCCACCACTCCCTCAACTTTGTAGGCCACCACCTGTTGGAAGCCACTACTCCCAATAAGCCTCACCTAGATACCAATGGATGGAATCCACCACTCCAACGTTCTCAGGACACCACTTGAAGGATGTCGCTACACCTTGAATATGCAAGCCACCACTTTCTCACTAAAGGACCCAACCCTCAACACATCTCATGGACCTCATTTCATCTATTTTCAGATTATGTCCCATATACACATATCAACAAAACAATGATCCTCTTTTCATCTGATTTTCACACTAGACTCACACATGACATAAGCACATTAAATGAATACCATCTCTCAATAAACAATCTTCTCATGCTACACCAACAACATATACATCACTCAACAACTCAACTAGCATCATACATAAGCAGCAAAGTACAATCACTACATAACAATAATATATGATCTACAAAGACATGCAACAATCCTCCAATGCAATATTTGTTCAAAATCTAATCATAGAGTAACCAACACCCACAAAACTCTTGAAAAATGATCATACACCCAATATCCTGCATACACACACTCTAAAACATCTCCATCAATAGCATAATTACTTTGAATGCACAAGTTTAGATAAGAAACAATGGAGAAACTATACAATGCAATGGAACAAGCATACAAATAAAATCTATATAATATAATCATTATCTCCTCAACTATGATCTCCTGCAAACGTAATGGTAGCATTACAATAGTTCCATAGAAAACAGCTAACATCTAGTCTCCACAGTAACAAGAATCTCCTACATGATTGTCTTCATGACCTAGATAAACATTTGTTGAAGTAAATGCATAAATATCTGCTCTAAACTACGATCCAAGGGTTTTTGCTACTCACTGATCTCCACTACAAGGATTGCATACTCTATCTCCACTATACAAATCAAATTTTGCCTCTCTATGCTCCTTCCTGATCACTACATACTTATCTCTTAATCTCTGTATATTCATTTTTTGTAGGAGATTGGCCTGTAACCTCTACATCAACCTATTTAAATCATTAGGCGCAATCTCTAACCCCAAATTGGTAGATCTAATCATTTATCTAACCTACTTGGTCCACTATCTCCACTATTCACTTGATTAATGCATTTACACTTCAAACACTTATTCCAGTTATGGATTAAGTCAATAGAAACTTCCACACAAAACCATTAACAATTACACTTGTCTCTACCACTGGAAAACACTGGAGTGCACAAGAAATGCGGAACATATCACTTACATGAGGTAACTTTGATTGTCTTATTGGGAAAGGAGTTACTAACACAGGTCTTATTTTATAAACTTGAGCTACACACAAATTATCCCTCTGTAACATGCATTACCCTGTATAAGTGTCTCTTCAAGCCCAAAACTTGAATTGCAAGAGTCTATGAGGCTTGTAAACCATCCTACAACATCTCCACACTCTAGAAAACCTTCTCCAATGCCTTTACATCATCAAAAACATCATCATAAGGAAACAAAATGTCAAATACTTCTGCATCATGTCAGGATCATGGAGGCCTATTTGATCAAACCTCCTCAACATGGATCAACATCTCAACATCAAGTTAACACCTATACATAAGAATAATGGTATCTAAACTTTAGCTTACCAAAAATCAAGAGGACTACAATCATTAGGTTAAATTTAATGATGACAACTAGTGCTAAGTTCCTATTGACATTAATGGAAACACTACAATGTCAACATGCCCCCCCTTTGGCCATGAAAATATAAACCTGATCTCCAAACTCTGAGGTTGATCGCCAAACACTCCAAATTCTCTCCTTGTTTGACATCAATGGCAGAGGGAAATTCAAACATTGAAGAACAATGAAAATACATTTGAGGGACTAAGAGAAGTATTCCCCCTGAAATACTCAACATCATGCTGACTATAGGGTTGATACAAACCAGTCCTTAGATATGAAAAACAAACAAGTGAAATAAAATAATAGCTGATGACATGTCTCTATGCCAATGTTGCTAAAGAAATGTGCCACTACACCAACACCTTTCACTTCCTTCTGTTGCTAGACTGATGAAAAAGACTATAAAATTTTAACATACTCCCCTTGAACAAGTAATTGGGTTGCAAAGCATCTCTCCATGTTGTTGTACATGTTGTCTGTTGGTGTCAATGTCTCCTTGTCACATACAAGAGGATTCTCTACATGGACCAAGGACTATGACCAAATGATATGCACTGATAGTATAGGGCTTTATAAGCATGATACTTGGCTACAAGAATGATAAATCATGGCTTTAAAATGCCTCCAAACAACCAATACATGGCTGAAACATGACTCCTCTCTCATGCATTATCATCATTCACATTACTCAACCAATGACCCATAAGAAAGACATGATAATACATGGTTGAAATACATGACATCCACTAGCATAAACATGGTTGTAACATGACTCTAAAAATCCATACTTTGCTGCAACAATACTCAAGACTCTTTGTTTTACACATGGCTAAACCAAACCTCATAAATCTCCTCATGCATAACTAAGACCATGAATATGCATCCATGACTCAATGACAACAATTATACAAGTCTAATATTGCACACATGAGTGCTTACATGGTTGAATCAATAGGCACATTATAATGCATGCTAACTCATAATATCTCTCTATATTCATAGTTGTTACATCAATGCACTCAAAGGTGTTTGTAATGGCTAAAATAATGTCTCCTCCTGATGCATGCCAACATCAAATGTTGCTAAACCAATGTGTCAAATAAAATGCATGTACATGGGCCATTTCAACCATAATATCAAAAGGACATATAAAAACATATGGCCAAAAATATCTCCTTCCTCTACACATGATTTAATCAATAACATCATTCTAAGCATGGCTGGTACATATATTTTTCAACAAAATTGTCAAAGTAAACACGTACATATATATGGTTGAAAAAGTTCCCTTTCACTCATGAGAACATATGTAAAGTTTCTACAAGTAAATGAGTGAAATAAATGGAGATAATGAAAAATAATCCTTACAAACCTCCATACCATACATATTTCCCCTTGAGCTCACAATACCTCCAATAGGTAGGTTGATCCTGTGGACTTGAATGTGCATGAGGCTTATGAACTCATCATATGCTAATGCTGCAACTTGTGCACATACCATGTTGCTGCTACCAACTAATCATGTTGCCAAATGTTTCTACCATAGACTCCCCCTGAGGTTATTCTTGCCTCTCACATACTTCTACAATATTTTTAGAATATGCATGATGTATCAAAATATTGCATTGGGGCTAGCTCCTCTACTTTGAATTTGATGTAGGTTTACTCCCCCTGAGCATATTGTCTACTCATGAACCACCAGGTAAAATATCATATTGTCCTCCTTTGTAATTCTTTGGAGATCCACTAGAGTTAGATCCTTTTGGCTCATATTTTCTCTTCCAAACTTAAGTAGGCTAAGATCTAATATGACTCTCTTTTCTTCTCCACACCTTCTATGTCTTCAATGGTTGAGTTGCACATTTTGTAGGCTTTGATATACTAGATATACAAGAATGCCTTGTGGCCAAGGTTACCGCACTTGAAAAATTAAACATTAGAATAAAATCTATCTTGGCTTGCATTCCACTTCATTAATATTTTTTTCTTTCAAATTACTTGCATTCCATTGCTCTATGTCCAAAACCATTGCAAGAAAAATAGAAACCATAAAACAAACTTAGATACCTTTTATTTCATATCCTTGGACCATGAGTAGAATATGATCTTGACCACTTATTTCCTCTTCTTGAGTCTTGCTGCTTTCTACCATAGTATTTTCCTTGTTCTTCATTTTGTTTATGGGTGCTTCTCTCCCTTGACTTTCCTTGTTGTTGTTTCTTTTCATGAATTTCTTTGGTTGCTCTTCTAGTATGCACATGGTTGTCCACTCCTCCTTCTTTTCCTTTCATGGAGCATGCTTCTTCTTGAAAGCCCAAACTGGTATTAATGAGAGGGGACCATTGACGATTCAGTATCTCAACCAAGATTCTAGTACTCATCTCTAACTTCTGATATCGAGATAGTTTATTATTTTCCCTTTCAAGATCATGTCTCGAAGAGGCTATTTATGATTCCATTTTTTCACGATATATTTCTTGCTCCTTCAACCTTGCCAACACTTCATTTTTGTTATTGATCTTTTCTCGTGTGCCTCTACATTAGTGTTTGATCCATCATTTTTATCATTTGTGCTTGCATCTTCTTCTTGTGAGGATAATTGATTTTCCATTGCTATAAGTGTAGAATCCTTTGCATTATTTTCTTGATCAACATGTGAGTGGCGGGGTTTGTAAACCTTCTTTGAGATATGAAAATCTTCTTGATAATACATACTTTAAAACATGTCCAACAACTCTTTTGTAGTCTCATAGTGTCTCACATAAATATTTTTAGATCGTGAAATACCATGAAAAATAATATATTTATCCATACCATTAAATTTATCTTTCATTCCATATGATACTAACAACAAAATATTTTCATCAAGGGTGTTATACGGAATCTATGACTGCAGACATAAGTGTCTTCGCTAGGCCTGGTGGACTGACCTAGAACAATAGAAAGCAAAGGGAACAATGTATTCCTTAAAGTAATTGAATGCTGAGATTAGGCCTACTTGGAATCTGTCACAAGCTTCACTCCTTCCTCAGATTATACACTCCAATCCTAGCTCTTATTGTTATAATTAGAACCTACACAATCAAACAACAAAAGCCAAAGAACTACAACATCTATGTAGCATAATATTAACATGGTATTGAAATACATGAAATATAGGAAAATCTTCTACTCTTTGTATTAATAGAAATGGATAGAGTTACAACCAAAATAGGAGTTGAACTTGTAGAAGAGCTCCCCAAGTTGACCTATCCTATTCTTGCCACAAAGTATGCCTATATGTTACCCTAATGCATGGAATAATGACTCTCAAAATAACAACACGAGGATAGAATCAATCTCCAAAATCCAACCTCTTTCCCATGGATGGCTATAAATATATAGATGAGGGAGGTAGTTCATGAATTCTTATCCATTTACCAATCTAGGCTTGAGATCCACTTGGGGTAGGAGGTTGATATCAAGGGATAAGAGGTGAAAAATCCAAGGTAGGATTTGAAATTCTTATCCAAGGTAAATGGTTGAAACAACCCCAAGAATCTTTTGGAAGAGAAAGCTTCAGGATTCTTTTTATTTTTCCCGAATTTCTAGAATCACCGCGCCCCCAAGACTGAGCAACCTGCTAGTGATCAGCGAAAGTGCAAAGAGGGTCAACTTGGTGGTCAATGTTTTTCCCTAAAGGGCCAGGGTGCTTTGGGCCTTAAAATCTTGGAAACTCAGCTGTCAAGAGCAGAAACTCAGGGATTCAATAGAGTCATGCTTAGGGCTTTGTGTAGGGATGATGACAATATGTGAAAGGATGTGAATTGGTCCCATTTGAAGGCCTATTGACTAGATGCAACAAAATGGCCTATAACCAAGGGAAATAAAGTACACATCTAACTTCTTCGATATTAAAAATTTACCTCCATGAAGAACTTTAACTCCTTGTTGATAAATTCCAAAAAAATTGCAAAATTTTCACCTAATATATCCGTATCTACTCTTCAGCGATTAATCTACAACCAATATCCCCACTCTGATACCACTTGTTATAAACCTTGAGCACTACTAATATGGGGGGGTGGGAATCAGTAGTGTGACTTATGAACAAATTTTACCTTTTCTTAAACTTTAACTGAATCACACATTTAATGAGAAACACATCCTAATGTATTAATAGAAAAATAACATTTACATAACGATAAGAGAAAATAACCATGAGAATTTAAACATCAAACGACCATAAGAGCACTAGAAGTAAGGTGGAAACCACAAGGGTAAAAATCATCGTTGACAGATAGTCTCCATTGTCATCTCTTGTATTATGTAAAAATGTTTTACATCTGATTCACTAGCCACCACTAGTGTGAAATCCACCACTTTCTAATCATGTGAGACACTATTAGCTCAAGAAAACAATTGTGAAGAAATTTGTAGGTAACCACTTGTTGGAAGCCACCATTCCCTTGACTTTGTAGATGACCACCTATTGGAAGCCACTATTCCCAATAAGCCTCGCCGAACCACCACTGGATGGAATCCACCACTCTCACGTTCTCAAGCCACCACCTGAAGGATGTTTCTACACCCTTAATATGAAAGCCACCATTGCTCACTAAAGGCCCCAACCTTGAGCACATCTCATGGGTCTCAATTCATCTATTTTCAAACTATGACCCGTATACACAAATCAACAACACAATGAGCCTCTTTTCATCTGATTTTCACACTAGACTCACACATTCAATAAGAACATCAACTGACTACCATCTATTAACAATCAATCTTCTCATGCTACACCAAAAACATACACATCACTCAACAACTCAACTCGCAACATACATAAACCGAACAAAGACAAACATTACACAACAAAAATATATGATTTGCAAAGACATGCAATTATCCTCCAACGAATTCTTTATTCCAACTTTTCTCATAGAGTAACAACACCCACAAAACTCCTAAAAGAAAACCATACACCCAATATCCTGTATACACACACTCTAAAACACCTCCATCAGCAACATAACAACTATGAATGCACAAGTTCAAACAAGAAACAATGGAGAAACTATAAAACACAATGCTACAACTATACAAATCAAATATTTGCAATATAATCACACAAACGCAATGTTAGCATTACAATAGTTCCATAGAGAGCATGCTAACATCTAGTCTCCACAATAGCAACAATCTTCTCCTTGATTGTCTTCATGATCTACATAAACATCTGTTGAGGCACATGCATAAATCTCTACTTTAAACTCTGATCCTAGGGTTTTTGCTACACATCGATCTTTGCTATAGCTACTGCATACTATGTTAGGTCCCTATACTACCAGTGTAACCCTTTATTGTTATTAGTGCAAAGCCCTTATTATATTGTTGTGCCCATGTAGTCCCCATATTGTTATTATTGTGCCCCATAGAAACCCACTATTGTTATTGTTGTTCCCTTACATTATTATTGTTATGTCGGCTTTGATTACATTATGACCCCTTAGACTCCTATATATAGAAATGAGGTCTTGTCATTTGTATCATCCAAGAATTGTTCATTTGTGCAATATTTTACTCGTAATAACGGTTGGCATTTTAATTTTGTAAGTATTACAATTTTATGCAATATTTTACACACAATAAACGTTGACTTGTGTTTAATCAATGAAGGCAAACAACCTTCTATGATTTTTTACATTACATAAAAAACCTAATCTAATATTTTCTATGTAATGCCCAGTGAGAGATCAAAGCAAAGCAGAATGAAGAACACAACAAAATAAGGAATGAGGTGTTGGTAAGTTTTATAGCCAGGTGAGTTTGTTGTCCCAATGTTAATTGAACAAACATATTCAATATTATCTTTTATTTTTCATTAATTAGCTGATATACATACATACATACATACATACATACACATACATACATACATACATACATATATATATACATACATATATATATATATATATACATATATATATATATATATATATACATATATATACATATATATATATATGTATATATATGTATATATACATATATATACATATATATATATATACATATGTATATGTATATGTATACATATATATATGTATGTATATATATATATATATGTATATGTATATGTATATGTATATGTATATCAGCTAATTAATGAAAAATAAAAGATAATATTGAATATGTTTGTTCAATTAACATTACTCACCTGGCTATAAAACTTACCAACACCTCATTCCTTATTTTGTTGTGTTCTTCATTCTGCTTTGCTTTGATCTCTCACTGGGCATTACATAGAAAATATTAGATTAGGTTTTTTATGTAATGTAGAAAATCATAGAAGGTTGTTTATACATATATATATATATATATATATACATATATATATATATATATATATATATATATGTATATATATGTATATATACATATATATACATATATATGTATACATATGTATATGTATATATATATATATATATATATATATATATATATATATATATATATATATATATATATATATAATGTGATGTTACAAGACAACATCTCCCTCATATATTGGGTTGATGAGCACCTCTTGGCGCAATGCAATTATGTTACTTCACATGGATATTAAAATATTTTATTTATGGTTGAAAGTGAGATTGAAATATTTTTAGCACATCTCCTTCAAACTGGCTTATAATATTCACAATGAAGTAAGAAATCACAATCATAATGGGATTATTCATATTTTATAGTGTTTCTTTTTACAATTATTCGAACATGTATAATCGTTTTTTTTCTTTTATTATAGGTCACACAATTTTCTTAAGTTAGGGAATATTTTATTTTTATTTTAAAATGAACACATGCCAATTTGAGGTTGATCATAGAAGGAATTACAAATGTCCCTCGTACCAGACTATAGAATGTGCCTCTCAACATAATCATATGCATCCAAAGACATGGGATGAAAATTTGATCTATATTCAACAGTCTTATAATTGAGTACCCTACGCTTCTATTTGTAAGTCCCATTTGAAACTTGCTTTGGGTATCCTCTTACTTCACCATTGGATGTTATAAATAGACAACAAGAACGAGTGGTAGAAGACATCACAAGAAAAGCATTGAAAGAAGAGAAGTTTGTTGAAAAGATTAGGTAGATCCATTTGCAAGTACAAGAGGCATTCAATAAGTCACAGAAAAGACACAAGGCTCAACATGACCATCATAGAATAGAAAAACCATATTTTTGGGAGATAAAGTTTCGTTACAACTTAATAAAGAAACATTATAGAGTCCTGGTAAGAAGAAACATCTTTTATTCAAGATATTATTTCGACAAGGATACAATATTCTACATGCTAAGACCTTTCCAATGGTGCAAGAATCACCTCAGTTATAGATCATATGTGAAATTTATGCCTCCCACAAGGTGAGTCACCTACCTTGTTGACCTCTATGGTAAAAGTGGATGCCACGTCATTCCCCAATACTCATATATATGGGGCTAGCCACATGTGGACTTTCAAGAATATTCTAGAAAGTCCAAAACCTTATCACTAATTGAAGCTTAAGGATGTCAAAACTCTAATCTGAGATGGCCATCAGGCTAGATACCAAGTCACTAGAAGGAGACGAGGTTCCATTCTTTAGTATTGTACTTGTTCCATAGCTAAGCAAAAACATATAGGAGTGATAGTTTGAGAGTATAATAGAGGAGGAGAAGGAATATATAGCAATCATTTAAGATATAGTGTTAAAAAGTAACTCCATAGTGTTTCCCATTCCTTTATATGTGCATTTTGATAACTAAAACAATGAGAGAACAACATAAATATCACCTTCTAGTTACCTTTTAACTAATTTTATGATAATTTTCTCTCATATCAAATTTCCTAAAATAAATAGTGTTTATTTTTGTAAATAATATATATTTTATACCTATTCTTTTATTTTTATAATTCATTTATTTCTTAAATTTAAACCATAAAATAAAAATAATAAATTTAAAATCTAAAAAACTAATACAATATAATGTAAAATTTCAAAATATTTTAAATCAATAAATATTTACATATGATAACAACCAAATTCGAATACCATCTGCTTTTATAAATATAGTTTTCCTTTTTCACAGGTAAGATCCCATATATAAACATGTGCAACTCAACTACAAGAAGTCTTCTTGAAATGTTACAAGGAAGTATAAACAAGGAAGTATAAACATAATGGAATTATTAGTACTCAAAGTTGTTAGAAAGTTTGGTATGAGTTGAGGGGCGTTTAGAATTTGATTCTTGGCCAAAGCAAGTGGAACGTGGTGTTTTCAACACTACTAAAAGTACATGCCATGATTGCTTATAAATATTAATAGAAAATTGTGATAAGGACAAGCGAGTAGTTAGGATAGTACGTCGTTATGTTCAAAGTCCTTGTTGAGTAACTACGGATTTGATTTTAGAATATTACGATGAAATTGATCAATGAGGTTGGGCATGTAGAACTATAAAGTTAAAAAAAAATATTATTTAAGTTAATTTATTAAGTTGGGAATGATAAAATAATTGATTTAATAAGTTGGAAATGATAATTTAATAGTTAAAAGTTTTAATGTTGTGAGATAATAATTAGGTGGGGAGGTTTGGTGTTTATCAGTTTTGTGTTCCAATTTTAAACAAGATTATATATTTTTAAGAACTGCACATGATCACTCTTTATATTTGTATTATATTATAATTGTTAATAAAAATATAAAGAAAATTAAAAGAGATAAAGGCTTGTTTATATAATCAAGATTTATTTATATTTGTATTATATTATAATTGTTAATAAAAATATAAAGAAAATTAAAAGAGATAAAGACTTGTTTATATAATCAAGATTTATTTAAAAAGAATAGAATATTATGTGCACTTTATATTTGTATTATATTATAATTGTTAATAAAAATATAAAGAAAATTAAAGGAGATAAAGGCTTGTTTATATAATCAAGATTTATTTAAAAAAATAAAATATTTAATATAGTATAGGTTAATTTTCTTTTACTCATAGTAATGATCCATTGACTAAGAAAGAATTGATATATTTTTTACTAAGAAAGAGTTGAGATATTTTTAATTTATGTTTTATAAAATATAGTGTATATATAAAAAGTAATTTGGTTAAAAATAAGTTCACTTTGTTTTTAATAATAATTAAGATTTATATTAAACAAAATATGCATTTTTTTTTTCTTGAGAGTAATGATCTAGTGATTAAAAAGGAGTTGAGATGTCCCATATTGATTATATACAAACTGAAATTTTTTGGGGTTGCCTACTCCTTGAGTCTAATCAATACATGTTAAGCATGTCATTTCAAGAAATCGAATATAGGTGGTAAGGGAGTTAACAACCCATCTCAACCACTCGGTCTACCCTTACTTGACATAGTATAGGCTAACATTAAGTTTAGAGTACATAATTAATTTAAGTTTTTCCCAAAAGGGTTTATACTCCAAAGAAACCTTATCCTCACTATGTAGGAATATTGCCTCACATATTGTTGAAGTAAAAAAATTATTCAATAATACATATTAAAAATTAAAAGGAAAAATTAGTTTTTGTGCTTCTTCTAAACCACTACAAACCAATACTTTTTGGCAACATTTTCTTAATATGGGTTCTTATAATATTGCTACTTATCATCCAAGTTTGAAAAAAATTGTGTTGTTCTAGTTCCAGCTTGACGACTTGCAAGGAGGTCATGGATCCCCATGAGGACTCTATGCAGGAGAAGTTTCTAAATGAGAGGAAGAGTTCATGACAATTTTCAAGATACCAAAGTAATATATAATGTGTTACTTAAGCCACTTGAAAAAATCGATTTGACTTTAGACTTCTAGATTTATACTATTTTGGACATCCATAAATGCATCCACCTAACACATAACCTTGAAATTGTGGCATTAATGTCAAGGGTGTGCAAGGTTAGGAGGAAGCGTCGACAATTGCCAATAGGAAAGATCAAGAGGAAGAACCAATGGTCGATAAGTGGTGGTCTCCTCACTAGATGGAAGTACCCTCACCGAATCAAGAGACACTACCAAAGGGAATGCTCATGAGGAAGTGTTGATGGCCAGAAAGTGGCAGGTCACTCACCAGATCAGAGTATCCTCACTAGATCGAGAGTCACCACCAAAAAGAAAGCTCAAGACAAAGAGCTAATGACTAGCACGCCATGTGCCCTATTGTCTCTTTGAAGACAGTTCTAGGCTCGGAAAATGTGTTAATGCATCTAAATAAGGGATTTATTCTTGATGGTTGATCAATGATTCAAGCCATTTACCTGTACACAATCCAGAGACTTCAAATATTTCTCAAAGTATTGATTTTCAATATTAACAACATATAATCCTTCAAATTCGTGTGATATATGAAAATAGAAAACATTCGATAACTAAATATCCTTCCTTAATATTTGAATTATCCAATACAACATAAGCATATAGAAAGATTTCTATAACCAACACATATATATATTTAAGAGATGACAGAAGGAAACAATTTATTGATGCAGATGTACTAATTTAAACAAATTTTTCAATTAGCTATTCTCTAGGAAAAATTCAGGGGCTAATACTTATAGGTGGGTTAAGTTTCCATGTTAAAAAAGAAAAAAGGATTCACCAATTCCATTTTTTCTAAAAATGATTTACCCACATTTTATAATATACAATTATTTCTCGGATGAGGGTGTTCAATCGGCGTGAGGGTACGAAGGTGGCGTTTCACATGGGTAGGTGTCAGCCATGCACGCCACGAGGTACCTTGCAGATCAAGTGAGCTGGTCTCACGCAGGGTTTTTCATGTGGTTCTTTTACTCCTCCATCTACCTCCTGGTAAATTGTGCAATGGGGCTTCAAAATGTTTGTGCTCCCGTGGTCTCCTCGCATCCCTCTGCAGTTTCTTCGCACTCCTCGGCGGCCTCTTCGCATCCCTCTGCAGTTTCTTCGCACTCCTCGGCGGCCTCTTCGCATCCCTCTGCTGCCACTTCACACTCCTCTGCGGTGCTGTTGGTAGCTCAGGGGCATTCACTCTCTGTGCCCAAGTCTGTCTCCGTCTCAGGCTTGAGAGTGTTTCACAGGAATTTCGTTCCAGTTCAACGGGCTCACGTTCGGGTTAGTTGCTCTCCTTCGTGTATTTGTGCGCTGGTCAATCCACTGTATATTGCAATGCCGAGAGAGCATCCAAGAATGGGTAGCAGACGCGGTAGCTCCTGTGGACGTGCCACCTCACAGAGGTCTGCCCACATCTCCCCCTCCTCCTCGGTTGAGTTGGCATCTGAGCAAAATCGCCCTCAAGTTTCCAGAACTGGAAGAGGCAGAGGTCACGGGCATGGAAGGTTGGTTGAACGTGAGCATGCGGCGCATCCAACAGTCCGCTATCGTATCCCCTGCACTCTTGCCAATTCCACTTTCTTAGTCTCTGTTACTATAGAAAATTGTGCAAATCTCAGCGGCCAGGCAGCTGCACATTAGGCAATTCCGCCAGAACAAGGGACAACGCCTCCAATTGATACTCAATGCTCGGTCATGGGAAGCTCCTCCTTGGCGACTCAAGCTGCCCCTGCTGGTCCAAGTGAGCCTGCTCAGGGAGTCCCAACCGGCTCGGTGGTCCTTCGCTCAGACTCGGAAGACTCTTTGCAATTTGGGTGCAGGGTAGTGGAGGAACCCTACACTACAGATGACGACTGATCTTGTATGGCACTCTGCTCTCGGCAGCCTAAGAAGTAGGCGCATTACTCTGTTTTTGAAACTCGCAATTCTGCCTGTGTCAGGTCATAGTATGTGTCTATATGTCTCTATGTCGACTGTTTGGATCTATGTCTATTTGTCCTTGTTCAGCGCTGTACAATAGTGCAATGGTTGTTTGTCTCAGCTTGTTCTTGTTTCGCAATATTTAGAGTCTTAGGAGAAGATGTAACAGATGGAAGTCCACCATTTTTGGAAGGTGTTCAGTTGTGCTAATTGTCAATCTCATGGCAATATTTTCAAGGCTACGACCTTGCTGTAACATTTTGAATCTTTTTGTATAATAATAGAAGTAGACAGATTGAGAAAAAATAATACAATTATTTTACCTTAAAAATCGACAAAATTTTATATAGACTAATAAAAATAGTTAGAAATATAAATATTTTTACAAAAATATTGCCAAACATTTTACAATTTGCACATTAGGGACTATTAATATTTGCCAAGGTTTCTAAACTTTACAATAAACTTCCATCCTTCAAATTTTCCTTGCCTATTCTCAGTATTGATATTAACCTTTTGGTGGGATTTCAGGAAGGTTAACACTTAACCTAGCCTTACCAATTACTTCTATGTTATCTCAAATATATGAAGAATAACATAAATGATTATACACGAAAACTCACATGAGCACAAATGTTGCTAAAAGCTGAAGCTAGAAGTCTTTGATTATCTTCAAAATTTCCATAAATACAACAATGTCTCTTGGTTCTATCAAAGTATCAACCTTTCTTATTTAAAATTACAAAGTATATATATAGTCTTTGAAAAATATCTAATTAATTACAACTTTTACAATTAAAATAAAAATTTATCCAAATTCATTTGGATAATCCTACTTAAAATGATTCAAAATAAAATCTTCAAATTGATATAGTGGAATTGAACACTATTCGAGGATGTTGTTTTCAACTGCTAGCTTGAAATTTGTATTCTTCTTATTGCATTCCTGAAATTTTTGTTTCTTGTTGCAAAAGTCCTTGAAAACTTGTTTGTTGTTCAATTGATAAGTTCAATGAACTTATCCCACTGATCATCATCTAGACATGAAAATTTTATTACCTTCCTATAAGCCTCATCTTCCTTAGTATAATTTCAAAAGTTGGTTTACTATAAAGAGGTGATGAATCTCATGTGAAATAAAAAAAAATCATCTGCTATGCCTTGAACAAAAGTTTGACCACTGATAATTCCTCTAATTTTAGCAAAATTTGATTTGTCTTTTGCTATATCATGTGACGTTGTTTGATAGTATTCCTGTTGAACCAATTCATTATGAGAATTCCTAAATGACGGAAGTCCTTTCTGCTAAAGTGTAGAGAAATTATTGTGAAATTTCCTGATTTGAACTTCTAAATTCTCACACTTGTTTTCCAACTACAACATCATAATTTTCTTAGTTAATACTTTTCTAACTTCAAGGACTGCATCTATCCTATCTTCAATCCCCATTTCTTCTAACTCGTCTTTGGTTTTTGAATTTAGAACCTTAATGATTCTAGTTGCTTCTCGAGGTTTATTGCCCAACTCTTCCTTGATTTCCTCAATTTTTGTCTTTGATTTTTCTAATAGTTGTTCCTGCTAAAAAATTATTTGTAGTGAAGGACAGAAATCTAACATAGCAAAATTCATCTCTAGCCAAATTTGTTTCTTTGCTTCTAATAGATTATGTGCACTAACTGACTCACGTATCTCTCAAGTTTCTTTGTAAGATTGAAATATTTCTACACTTCTGAAATGTATGCATTGTCTGCCTTGAACTTATTTTCTTAAGCCTTCTACAATGATTATTTTAAATTTTAAATTTCTACATTTATTACTGATATATTAGTTGTGGATTTTGATAGCTGTTTTTTTGAATCCTGACCTATTAATCCTATTTCTTATTGCTAGAACCCTTGCATTGACATTCTGCTCCTCTTTTACTATCTTTTCCATTTCTTCTTCCATCTTTTGTATTTGTAGACTCTGTTTTACACTCATATGTAACATATATTCCTTTTATTTTTCAATCTCTCCCACTTCTTGTGCTTGAGGATGCTCTATTGTTGGGAGTTTTAGTTTCCTTCTCAAGATTTGGATATCGACATTTTTGTTTTTAATAATCTCCCGTGTTGTGTCAACATCTTTAGGATCTATGGCTAATTTAATAACCATATGTTCTAAATAATTTACTCTTAATCCTTGGCCAATGATGACATCCTTTCCAATTTTAATGAAGCATGCATGTTATTCAAATAAGCTTGTAATTTTGAAATAACCATGGCATAATTTGTTAAAGAAGTAAAGATGGAATTTTTGGCTCAAGAAATGCCAATTGAAATTGTCCTTTATCAAGATCCAATGCAGATATCCATTTGTTTTGAGTATAGGTTGTTTGCTTCCAAAATTGAGAATATGTAGCATATTTTATAAGTTCATTAATTTTCTTCATCTCTATGAATTTGGAAAAAATGATTTGATCTCTAGAAGAAGTAGAAGAATATTCTACAACTGATGTTTCTTCCATCCAGGGTAGAGTAAAACCAAGCTTGCTTGATTGCATCACTGATCAGGTGTTCATGTCCTAAGTGTCGGAAAATGCTCAAAATTTAAAGTGCTTAGAATTGTTTTAAAGTTGAATGACTGGAAAGTGCTCATCTTTCCAATTCTGGCACCGCAAACGGTTCGAAAAACGGTCGCTGTATGAGGAAGTTATGGCAAAAAGAAGAATTTGTCCATAATATTAGAAATTTTAATTTTTCAAAAAAAAATTAAAAAAGGAATATTCCGCTGGGCACAAAATCCGAGGCAACCACCAAACATTAAATGTAACTGCAGTTAAGTTGGCGGAATTTTGGCAAGAGCGCCAAATTTGGCGGACCCGCCATAATTGGCGGAGCTATCTGGAGTTAACTAAAGTTAGCTGGAGTTTTTCTAGGGAAAAACTGGAGAAACTTTAAATGGCCATAACTTTGGCTAGGAAAGTCGGTTTTGGACGATTTTTTATTTTTTATTTTATTTTGGGTATTTTCGACCTTATGAAGCCATTGGTGCAGGTCTTACAGCCATCTGAGGTCATTTGCAGAGGTTTTGGAGCCGTGAAAGTTCTAGGAGCCACCAGGGCCCAGTTTTGTGAAGACTGTATAGGGTTGCAAGTATCCATTGGAGGTGATCCAATAGTCAATCTTGAAGGATTCAAGTGTTCTAAATCCATTTTTACCATCTATTTCTCCTGTAGATGCTTCTATTCAGCTATATTTTCAATTTGAGCATTTAATAAAAACAAGGACAAGCCCGGGTGGGAGCTTTGGACCCAGCAGACGTAGCCCTGGAGGGGGTGAACTGCTTTATCAACTTCTTTTGCATTTGTGGTTGATTTATTTTGCAGATAAAATTCGTTTTAATGTGTTAAACAGTAAAAGGAAATAACTCTGCTATGCTTAAATGGGTCATGAACAGCTGAAAATTTCATGTGTTTTCTTTCTGCAAGATATGGAAATCTTTTAAACATGTTTAATTCTAAATTGAATACCTTGCAAACAAATTTCAAGTAGTTTCAAATTCAGATCAAGTTTGGTATCAGAGCCAGGTTTTGTGCAAAGATCTTCTAACTGTCTTGCAAAGTATTGATGCTTACTAGGTTGAAACTTAAAAGAGGGGAAGGACAGTTGACTAGAGAACGAGAGAATCCTCAGTCAAGGAAGGCCAGAGAGCCATCACCTCCACCTTCAATTTCACCCTCAAGAGTCTCAGTAGAAGCTTCAAGGATGTCTGAACATGAAGGAGAAATTCCTACAGAGACAGATCCAAGAGAAGAAGAAAGAGTCTTCAGAAAGGTTTTCTTGGACCTGACTGAAATGGTGAGGATATTGTACCAAGAAAGAAATGAGAAATTGGCTGGAGAAGGGTCCAAACATCCACATGAAGGAGAGGGCTCTTCAGGAGGTAAGAAGGATGATGATCATTACAAGAAAGGACATGGAGGAAATGGTGATCCACCACCCCCATATTCACCTTCTTCCTCTTCATCTTCGTCTTCTTCTGTTCATAAGTATAGATCCTCTAGAAAAAGTCCTTTTTTTGAAGCTTGATGTAAAATTCGAATTACCTATGTTTAATGGTGAAGTGAATGCAGAAAAGCTTGACAACTGGATTAGGCAGTTGGAAGTTTACTTGAGGATCCAAAATATGCATGATGATGCCACAAAGATTCAGTTGGCTTCTTTGAGAATGGATGGAGCAGCATTGGTCTGGTGGGAGGCCAAGACTAAAGAGGAGATCAAGAAATTTGGTAAGGTTACCTTAACATGGCCTGAATTTCTGTTAGCCATTAAAAGTTTTATCCTCTTGCTCACATGTAGAAAGCCATTATGAATTGGAAAAATTTCAGACAACTTAAGGGTCAGAGTGTCCAAGACTACACCCAAGAATTCAGGAGAAGAGCTCTCTTGTTAGGAGTAGATTTACAGACCCAAGAAACCTTGCTGAAATACATTGGTGGCTTGCATAGCTACCTTAGACACACCATCTTGATGTTTAACCCTACTAGCCTGGACGAGGTTTGTGTCCAAGCTACCCATTTAGAGGCAAGGGGAAAAAACACATTTGAAGAGGGTAGAAACAAGCCCCCCAAGGGGAAAACAAAGAGAAAACCTCCAAGGGAAAGAGAAAAAAGAATGCATCTGTCAAACAAGAGAGTGAGAAAGTGATCTATAAACACTGTTCTAAACCATGCCATGAGGAGAAAAACTGTTGGAAATTACATCCTGAAAAAAAGACCTCAATTTAACAAATCTAAAGGGAAACAGAAAACTGCTGCTACTACATCTACACCACAAGATTTAGGGGAAGATTCAGGTGATGAAACCAAAATTGCAGCCATGGGTTTGAAAAACTTGAAGGGAAAAGAAATTGAAACTCAAGCCAGCACTAGTACCTCAAACTGCCATGTACAAGCTCCTAATGAGGAAGAAAGAATTGAACTGTTTCAAGTGAGGGTGATTTCAAAACATACTAAAATTGACACACTTTTTGATAGTGGGTCACAAGCAAACCTTATATCAGAGGACTTGGTCAAGCAGCTTAAACTTGAGACCGTTCCACATCCGAAGCCATATCCACTTGGATGGATTTGCAAGGATGCAAATTTACAAGTTTCAAGAAAGTGCACATTGCGCTTTGCAATTACTACACATTTTATTGACACAGTTGAACTTGATGCGGTACCTTTTGATATAGCGGGAATTGTTTTGGGAAGTCCTTACTTGTTTGACAGGAAAGCTATCTTTCATCGCCATGAAAACAAATATCATCTTTTCAAAGATGGCAAGGAGTTCATTGTTAGAGCTCATCGCAAGAAGACAAATATAGCGATGGTGAATGCAGGACAGGTAAAAAGGCTGGTCAATTGAAGTAAGAATTTTGTTCTTCTTATAATTAAGCCCAAGGTTGATGTGAATCATGAGTCATTTGACAATTGTGATCCAAAACTTAAATCAGATCTGTATGATGTAGTTGATGCATATCATGAGATGTTTCAGGATCCTACAGGTTTGCCTCCTAAGAGGGAGATTCAGCATGAAATCCATTTGCATCCAGATTGTCCTCTTCCAAACATAGGCATGTACCACATGTCTATTATGGAGAATGCTGAAATAAAGAAGCAAATCAAGGACTTGTTGGACAAGGGTTTCATAAGGCCAAGTACTTCGCCATGTGGGTCACCGATTGTATTGATTCCAAAGAAAGATGGCATTTGGCGTATGTGTGTTGATTTCAGGGCCTTGAACAAGATAACGGTAAAGAATCGTTACCCACTCCCAAGGATAGATGATTTGCTAGACCAGCTGCAAGATGCTCGATATTTCACTAAGCTAGACTTGCGCAATGGATATCATCAAATAAGAATTGAAGAAAGTGACATTTGGAAGACAACCTTTAAAACCAAACAAGGACTCTTTGAGTGGCTTGTGATGCCGTTTGGTTTGTGCAATGCACCTGCAACTTTCATGCAGGTAATGGATGATGTCTTGCGTCCTTTTCTTGATGATTTCGTTATTGTCTACTTAGATGACATCTTAATTTTCAGCAAGTCTAGAGAAGATCATGTCATGCATGTTAGAAACGTACTTGATGTTTTGAAGAAGAATTAGTTGTTTCTTAAAATGTCAGTGTGAATTTGGAAAGACTTCTTTGGTTTATTTGGGACACATAGTAGGAGGAAGTGCTTTGAGAATTGATCCTGCTAAGATTGAGGCTATTGTGAAGTGGCCTACTCCCAAATCCATAACAGAGGTAAGAAGTTTTTTGGGTGCAGCTCAATATTGGAGGAAGTTTATCTCTAACTTCTCTTCTATAGCAGCTCCTATGCATGCAGTGACAAGTGTGAAGCATGCTTTCCAATGGGGAGGCAAGCAGCAAAAGCTTTTGAATCTTTGAAAGAGAAGATTAGTTCAGCTCCAATCCTTGCATTGCCAGATTTGAGACAGCCATTTGAGATACAAACTGATGCTAGTGATTATGCTATGGGTGCAGTTCTTCTACAACATGGTAAGCCTATTGCTTTTCATTCTGAAACTTTTAATGGTGCTGTTGTAAATTATCCTACATATGATAAGGAGTTGTATGCGTTGGTACAAAGCGTCAAAAAGTGGAAACACTACTTGATGGGCAAAGAAATTGTAAAACATACCGACCATCAGCCCTTACAGTACTTGCAATCACAAAGCAAGTTACAACAGTCACGACACTTCAGATGGATGGGCTTCTTGCAACAGTTCCATTTGGTAATAAGGTATAAGAAAGGTACTTTGAATAAGGTTGTTGATATGCTTTCAAGGCCTATTATTGGTGTTGTTACTTTACTTAAGAATGATTCCATTGTACATGATAGTTACATAGAACAATATGCATCTGATGATGACTTTAAAGATGTGTATGCTAACTTGAGTAAAGGAAATCATGTAGAGGAAAATGACTATCACATGCATAACAATTTGCTGTTTCATTTGGGCAAGTTGTGTATACCACAGGGGGAGAGGATAAATGTCATAAGAGAAGCTCATTCTTCTCTTATTTCTAGCCATTTTGTTGTGAGCAAAACAGTTGCACATCTACAGAGGTATTTCTATTGGCCTCGCATGGTAGATTCTGTTTCAAGGTTCATAAGAGGTTGTTCATTATGTGCTACAAGCAAGCCTAGCAACAAGAAGCTTGGTTTGTATACTCCTTTGCCGGTACCTTCTAGACCATGGGAGAGCATCTCTATGGATTTTGTAGGAGGTTTGCCAAAATCTCGAAAGCAGCATGATTATTTATATGTAGTAGTTGATCGTTTCAACAAAATGTGTATACTTATGCCTTGTAAGAAAACTATAACTGCTGAACAAACTGCTGAATTATTTTTTCATCATGTATGGATTCACTTTGGTTTGCCTACTTCCATTATTAGTGACAGGGATTCCAGATTTGTGGGGAATTTTTGGTCTAACCTATGGGAGATGATGGACACAAAGTTGAAGAAAAGTACTGCTTTCCATCTGCAAACAGATGGACAAACTGAAGTTGTGAACATAACCATTGTGCACCTCTTGAGAGGTTATTGCAGCAAGCATCCCAAGCTTTGGGATGAACATTTGCACTACATACATCATGCTTACAATCGTGCCAAGCACTCTTCCACAAACACGTCACCGTTTGAAGCTTGTTTTGGTTATTTTCCAAAATCACCTCTTGATTTCATTCTTGAGAAAGATGTTGCCATTGAGGGACATAGTGACATTGACAAAGCTCGTTCATTCATTGAAAGAATTCAGCAAATACATCAGCAAATTCAAGAACAACTTGAGAAGAGTCAAGGCAAGTACAAGGAAAGACACGACAAGCATAGAGTCGATCACAAGTTTCAAGAAGGAGATGAGGTATGGCTGTACATTAGTAAGGAAAGGATGCAAGGAGAAGGTAAAAAGCTGAAGCCTATTCGTTATGGTCCATTCAAAATCCTCAAGAAGGTTGGAAATAATGCTTTTCAATTAGATTTGCCTTCCTACATGCAAATGTATTCTGTTGTCAATGTGGAGAACTTACGTTTGTATGAACCTCCTCTGATTGTTGATCATGAAAATGTTGTTCAGCTGCCATCTATAGAAGATTTCTCACCAGAATTCTTAGATGAGCTGAAAGAAGATACAATCCTTGACAGAAGGACATGCACTTCAAGGAGGGGCAGTGTAGATTATGTTCGGGTTGGTTTCAAAGGCAGCAAACCGAACAAGGCGAAGTGGATGGAGGTGGATAGAGTGAGGGAGCTGTACCCTCACCTCTTTAACAGGTAGTTGAAGGCTTTTGGGGTCCAAAAGCTTCCCAATGGGGAGGCGTGATTAGGTGCTCATGTCCTAAGTGTCAGAAAATGCTCAAAATTTAAAGTACTTAGAACTAGTTCAAAGTTGAATGACTGGAAAGTGCTCATCTTCCCAATTCCGGCGCCGTAAATGGTTCGAAAAACGGTCGCCGTATGAGGAAGTTATGGCAAAAAGAAGAATTTGTCCATAACATTAGAAATTTTGATTTTTCAAAAAAAAATTAAAAAAGGAATATTCCGCTGGGCACGAAATCCGAGGCAACCACCAAACATTAAATGTAACTGCAGTTAAGTTGGCGGAATTTTGGCAAGAGCGCCAAATTTGGCGGACCCGCCATAATTGGCGGAGCTATCTGGAGTTAACTAAAGTTAGCTGGAGTTTTTCTAGGGAAAAACTGGAGAAACTTTAAATGGCCATAACTTTGGCTAGGAAAGTCGGTTTTGGACGAATTGTTTTTTGATTTTGGGTATTTTTGACCTTCTGAGGCCATTGGTGCAGGTCTTACATCCATCTGAGGTCATTTGCAGAGGTTTTGGAGCCGTGAAAGTTCTAGGAGCCACTAGGGCCCAGTTTTGTGAAGACTGTATAGGGTTGAAGGTATCCATTGGAGGTGATCCAATAGTCAATCCTAAAGGATTCAAGTGTTCTAAATCCATTTTTACCATCTATTTCTCTTGTAGATTCTTCTGTTCAGCTATATTTTCAATTTAAGCATTTAATAAAATCAAGGACAAGCCCGGTTGGGAGCTTTGGACCCAGCAGACGTAGCCCTGGAGGGGGTGAACTGCTTTATCAACTTCTTTTGCATTTGTGGTTGTTATTTTTCAGATCAAATTCATTTTAATGTGTTAAACAGTAAAAGGAAATAACTCTGCTATGCTTAAATGGGTCATGAACAGCTGAAAATTTCATGTGTTTTCTTTCTGCAAGACATGGAAATCTTTTAAACATGTTTAATTCTGAATTGAATACCTTGCAAACAAATTTCAAGTAGTTTCAAATTCATATCAATCACTGTAGTTGACACCTTCGTATTTCTAACTTCTAATAATTCCTCTTCTGTTTCTATGGTTTTCCTTCTTTTAAAAACTATGAATTCTATTGATTTAGAGCATGAGATTAAAAGATAAATACTTTCACGTGTTATTTTCAATTTTTTTTCTTTTGGATGAGGAGTTTCCAATGTTGTTTGGCTTGAGACATGTTCTTCAATTTCTTGTAGGGTGTTTTCTTCCCAAGTTTCCTGATTAGCATATTGCTCGATTTATGGCTTTGAAAAATGAATGTAAGCATCATACTTATGCTCAATCCTGATAGCTGAAATATTCCCCAAAGGATCATAAGGCCAACTAAAACTCATTTTAAACTTCACTTACATTAACAAATTCTCTACCTCTTTATCAGTTGCCCTAGTATTTTCTATGAATGGACCAACCTGAGATTTTAGCTTTAAGTGGGCCTTTTGTTTTCTTGATACGAAATGAATTTCATCTACATTCATGCTCTATCTTATGAATTCCAAAGCAAAAATCCTCATTGGAACAAAAACACGTAGTTTGTAGGGTGGCACTTCACAACCATAAACCCTAATCTTTTTAAAGTTTTGATATAAGTACAGGTCTCCTACCTTTTCCTGCTCAGTTAAGTGTAAAATTTTCTTAATTTTAGATGAAATTCTTGGGACCACATCACTACTAAGAAGACAAAGTGATAAATATAGGAATTGATATACAAAATCATAATCTTCTAAATTCTTTCTGACTGGTGAAGTGTAATGAATAATAGATTGTAGTCTTCCCTGTGAATTCAATTTCTGTAGTGTCATCTTAAATCTCTCAGACTGGTGATATAAGAAAAAATACATTATTACAAGATTGATGTTTAAAGGCCCTTTCTACATTGAACTTCAAGAATTTCTCTTGAATGATATTTGAAATGAAATAGCCCAAATTGAAAATGACAGAAGGCTTTTTCCTAGATGAAAATACAGATAGAAACCATAGGATGACCTCATCAACCCATTCATCACTTTGATACCCTAGAAGAAAGAAACCATATAAATTATTTATTTTGACATTTTTGGAAATGTTGCTAAGGAATCAGGTGGATTATGACAAGGCAATTCAGAACCTTCTGGAAAAAATGATTCAAAAATGTTGGCTCTCTGTTGAAAGATAAGTTTCTAATAGATTTCCATTAATGAAACAACTAAAAAAAATATGAATAAAGCTTGGAGGATTAATCTCTAGATCTTGGAAAATTGACTTTGGAGTTATATAGAATAGGGTTTCACCATTTCTGGCTACTATTGCTATCTAAATTTGTAAATATCGTCTTTCACACTAGGAAACAAACTTGGGAAAATGATGGGTCTAAAGAAAAAAAACTGAGGCAATAAGGACTCCCAAAAACTAAACTCATCACTGATGTCTTCAAATTTATGGAAAGCCCAATTTTGTAATTCGTATAATTCAAATTCACATTTGGTCTTTGCAATTTTGAAATCAACATCTACATATGGAAATTCATCTAAATTTGGGATTGGAGGAAGCATAAGGTTTTCAATTTGCAACTTACTTTTTCCTTTAGAAGAACTCATTTCAAATTTAAACAGAAAATGAGAATATTTGGATACCCGAGAATCGTGAAGTCAATGAAAAAGCAACTACATGAATATGAAAACTTTACGTGTGCCCTGCAACAATGTAATCTTAAGTGAACAGGCCTAGCAAATGAAAGTAAAAATTGGTTTTAGAAAGGGATGAGATATCTGTTGGAAATTAATGATTAGAATGTTTAATTGATTTTTTAAACATTGGCGGGAGCTAATTAAGTGAGTTGGCAAATATGTGATGACAGATAGCAGAGGAAATAGTCATAACTACTTTGGCAGTTAGTTAGCAGAAAGGATAGGAGAGGGATAAGTTGAAGTGAGTAACGACTACGTGAGAGAATGGTTTGTGGGAGGGGGCTGGGGGGGCCTCTCGGTGGTAAGTGGTTTATGGAGAGGGGAGGTGTACAATGGATAAGTGCCTGACCCATAGCTTTCGATGGTTTTAGAAACCAAGGATTGCATACCCCCTCCCCCCCTTCATTAAATATCGAGAGTGCAGGGGGGTCCCACGATCCATTGTTGACTATTGATTGCAGTGGAGAAAATTGGCTCCATTGAAACATGTGTGAAGAATAAAGAATGATGACGATAGTCAAATATTTTATTTGTGAAAAATAAAACCAACAAAATATTATTTACTCGTAATTTAAATGAAAACTGACATTTATAAGATATGATAACTTTATTACAAAGTGATATATATATATATATATATATATATATATATATATATATATATATATATATATATATATATATATATATATATATATATATATAATTTTAGAAGAAAATTACATAGGTAAAGAAAAATCCCAACAAGCCCCTCACCAAATCAAAGCACCCTCATCGAATTAGGAGTCACCACCATAAAGGCCACGCTACCATATTTGTTAGCAAGGAATATCTATGAGAGGACCGAACCCAAGTTTGTTTGAAATTTAACAGGGATGTCTCCCATGGTGGAAATGATCATGGTTTACTGTCGATTAGGTGGCATCTTGTGATTTGTTGCAAGACTAGCCTATTTTCCATACTAATACTAGGAAGGTTTCCCCCAATGATACTAGTGGTTTCCTAAACGGGTAGTGGGGCAACATAGGTGGACCCTAGATGTTATGGATTCCAAGTGGTGTGGATGATGTGGAAACCATGTAGAAATTTGATGAAATGGTGGGATGAGGAGGTGACACATGGTAGGTGAATTTGACACTTTTGGGTGGCTAAAAGTACAGTTGGCGAGTGACACATGGTAGGAACATGTGTATAAGAGGACATGTGGAAAATTCTTATTGGGAATAGAAATTGATGTGTCAGGTGATGTGGCATATGGGTCCCTCAATAGGTTACTAGGGCACTAGGCCATTAAAACTTCAAAACAATAGTGAATGAACTCGGTCGACGTGTGGTGGCCAGGAGACAAAATGGCATTAGGTGTAGCAAATGGAAATGACATCATCAAATGATTTTTCCATATGATGAACCTCCAAATTATAGGAATTTGCACGCCAAAATGAGTTTAGCTGACAAGCGACAGGCCAACAAATAAATACTCATCTACAACAGGTGAAAGAACATTAAGTGGCACATTCGTCTATTAGACCACCTAGTTGGGGGTGTTGTAAGTCGTAACCATTAAGCGAATTGTGGGATGACAAGCGGTGAGCACTGTTTAAGCTCATGGTTATAGCTCATGGTGACATGGATTTTGACAGATAAGTGCCTAAGGGCTTATTGGCCACTGGAACCTCAACTTTGAACCCTATAGCTCAAGCATTAAAATTGGTTGACTTGTTGATGAGAACTTCTAGAATCCTGAGTGTATTATTCGAAGAGCCCAATGTTTCAAGGAGACACTTCACCCATCTTCAGGGGCAAGAATCATAATGATGATAGGAAGAGTGCATGACTAGAATATATAAATAATGGGGGGATGAATTAGCCGTTAGAGATAGTAAGATTAAAGGACTATTACATAAATGATAATTTTGATTAAAACTATAGAGAGAGAAATTAACAATGTAAACTTTGAAATGAGAATTGTACCGAGTACTTGTTTTTTTGAGGTAGAAAAAAATCATCCGATTTTGAAAAATGTTGATTCAGAATACACTTTTTTTCTAATCATATTTTTGACAATTTAAAACTTCTTATGTATCAAGTATGAACATTTTTTTTTAAATGTTAGTTATTTTCATGCTGATTTTGAAAAGTGTTGATGCAACACCAACCCCTTTTTTTAGAGGGCTTATGTTTGACACTTTAAACTTTCTAATGTATTCAGTGTGGATATTTTTTATAAATGTTGGTGAATTTCATGTGGATTTTAAAAAGCATCAATGTTTGTTTTAAAGACATTTTTGACACTCTAAATTTTCTTATGTCCTAAGCATGCACAATTTTTTTTAAATGTTGATTATTTAACAATTTTTCAAGTTGTCTTATTTCTCTTCTTGTTTTTCGTCCTAGGATGTTAGTTTTTTAATGGTTTCCCAAACATGTGTTTTTTTATTTTTCTTTGCAATGATTTTTTATAATGGAAATTTTATTCTTTTTTGCAAAAAAAAGTAATAATAACATTAAGATATATATATATATAGATATATATATATATATATATATATATATATATATATATATATATATATATATATATATATATATATATATATATATATATATATATATATATATATATATATATATATATATATATATATATGAATATGAGAGAGACACAAAAAAATTTAAACATTTAAAAAAAAATACAAAACTATCTTGTAAAAAAATACAAAAAAATTTAGAAATAAACATAATAATAAAAAAAATAGAAACAAATTTAAATAGTCAAAAAGAATAAAATAAAAATAAAAACAATTTAAAAATATATATATATATATAATTAAATAAAAAATTTAAAAACATTAAAAAAAACATAATTAAAAAATAAAAAATTTATAAAAAAAGAAAAAATTAAAATTTGAGGCCTTGCCCGCCTAGCCCAACAGCCCAGGGCTTGGCAGACAAATTCTCAGAATCAACTTGCCAACCCTTGGGCCACTCAAAGAGCCTGGGCCTAGCTGGCTGATTCTTGAAATTGGCCAACCAGGCCCAAGGTTGTTGGGTCGCTAGCTTGGATGGTCATGGCAACTGGGCGTAACTCCATGAACATCTATTCCAGCGGCCCTGGCCTTGGCTGGCCGATTCCGAGAAACATCTAGCCAAGCTGAGGGCCAGTGGGTTACTAGGTTGGGTGGCCCTGGGCTTAGCAGGGCCTCCAATTTTTTATTTTTAAATTTAAATTATATTTTTATAAATATTTTTTAAATTATGTTTTTTTTAATGTTTTTAATTTAATTTTAATATTTTTTTTTGTTTTTTGTTTTTTGTTTTTTTCTCTCATATATATATATATATATATATATATATATATATATATATATATATATATATATATATATATATATATAATGTTGATCCTCTTTTCTTGGGAGTCTTTCCGATTTGTCAGTTTATTCTTCCTCTAGCAGAGATGATGAACCACACTAGATGGTTCGAAACATGTCGACACATATCTGATGATGTGATTTTTGCTGAAAGTTTTCTTAATTTTCATAATATGGATCACATAAGCCTAAATTCAATTATTACAACCCTGCACGGAAGGGCCATTGCGATAAAGTTTCATCAATTTGAAAGGGCACACTTGCAGGTTTCCAAGATGAAGTCATATCTAACATTCCTTAAATGATGTAGAGATTCATCCATCATTCCTTCATTTGCTTAGATTAAACATCGACTTAATAATTCAGAAAATATCATGTATTTTTGAATGTGAGTTTAGCTTTCGTTCAGTTTGAGATTTACAGGGTTAGAAAAGGTCTCGATTTGCTTTCCCCAAAGTTGTTCTCTTTACACCTGACGCTTCCTCATGTGATGTTTGTATCTCTTTGGGAGAGGGTCAAAGCCTGTTTAGCTTTAAAGTCTCTTTGCCTTGAAGAAATTTGGAAGAATAAGAAATCTAGAAAGTTTCTCAAGCTTGCAGAAAGATCCTCTTCTCTTGGGAGTCTTTCTGATTTGTCAGATTATTCTTCCTTTAGCAGAGTTGATGATAGTCAAATATGGTCTTCATTCATGGATCAACAACGTCGCTCTTCCAGAAGCTAGATCTAGGTCTTCCCCAATTAATGAAAATATGGTTTCAAATTTTTTATGTCAACCGAGACACAATAATATTTTGGGATTTGATGATGGTTGTAGAGATGCTACGTATTCCATGGTTCTGCTTCTTGTACCTCCTCTCTCCTTTATTCATCATGGGAAAACAAATTTCTCCAGCGTGGCTATCTCTCAAGAAGTTTCTTGCTTGAGATCTTCATGTTCGGGGATCTTTCCTTAGCCTTTCCCTCACATCGTCACCCATATTCCATCGTTTTTACCATTCCTCAGAGCCCTCTTCACTCCAACGTATCTACGGACGTTGTTAAGCAATCCTCTACTTTCCCTCCTTGTCGTGATAATAACAATAATAATAAAATTGTTGATAATAATAATAATAATAATAATAATAATAATAATAATAATAATAATAATAATGTAGTTAATAATAATAATAATACTAATAGTAGTAATAATAAAGATAATAAGTTTTATCCTTCTTTTTGTAATAATAGGGTGGTTAATCTTTCTAGTTTCTCTTTTGACCCTCATGTCTTTAATCTTTTGGAGAAAGGATTAAATTTTTCCCTTTCTCCTAGAAAAATTCTTGTTGATGAGATTATTTGTGACATCAAGTTTGGGATTAGGGGTTTACTGGAAAACACTAAGGATATCATCAGATAAGATTGTGCATTTGTCCTTAGAAAGGAAAAGCCCCTAAGAGCAACATTAGCAAGCTTGAATTCGATGCCCTCAAATCTTTGAACAATAGAAAGGAAATTCTTATTCTCAAAGAAGACAAGGGTGGAGATATGGTTATCTTAGATAAGGAATATTAACAGAGAAAAATGTTGGACCACCTTTGTAATAGTGGAAGTTGCAAAAAACTCAATAAGAATCCCTTAAAGAAGATCTCTAAAAAATGGCTTTAGCTACAAAATCTAGTAGCAGTGTTAGCTCCTTGAACCATAGACTCATCGCGAGTAACCCCATCACTCCCAGGATCTATGGTCTTACCAAGATCCATAAGGGGGGGGGCTCCCCTAAGACCTATTGTCAACACTATATGAGTACCAATATATCTTTTGGCAAAATATTTAGCTCAAAAGCTAAAACCCCTTGTTGGCCTTACAAAGTCCTTTATCAAAGACTCTTCATCGTTTGTCAATGAGTTAAAGGGTATAAGGTTTGAGCCTGGGGATTTTATTGTGAGTTTCAACATGGTCTCCCTTTACACTAATATCCCCATCGATGAGGCCATTGAGGTCATCAACTGTATCACCTATCATGCCATTGCTAAATTGGTTGAGATTTGTCTTACCTCTACTTTCTTTAGCTTTAAAGGGGAATACTATGAACAAACATGTGGTGTTTCCATGGGCTCACCCATTTCCCTTGTTGTAGCTAATCTATTCATGGAGGAATTTGAATCCAAAGCTTTGTCCTCAACTCAATACAAACCAAAGCTTTGGAAGATATTTTTGGATGGCACTTGCATCATCTAGCCTCATGGTCGGGATAAGTTGGATCTCTTTCGAAATCATCTTAATAATTAGTCTAGCTGCATAATGTTTACTATGGAATGTGAAATCAATGGGATCATTCCTTTTCTTGATGTCCTTATTTCAAAGAAGGATGATGGATTATTCTCAAACCAGGTCTTTCAAAAGAAAACTAACACGGAGCAATAGCTTCACGCTATGTCCCATCATTTCCCTGCTTAAAATTTGAGTGCTCTCAACATGTTAGCCACTCGTGCATTTAGAGTTTCTGATGAAAGTCATCTTGAAGATGAGAAAACCCATCTCCTAAAGGTTTTAAAAAATAATGGTTATAATAAGCTCCAATGTCTTAGGGATTTCCTTAAGGCTGGCAAGGGTTCCAAGATTAAAAAAGAACCCAATGATCGGTTTTTTGGAGTACACCTTCCTTTTATACAAGGGACCACTGACAAGATTGCAAGGATCCTAAGAAAGCATAAGGTTCCCTCAACCTTTAGGCCCCTTAACACTATTCAAAGTTCCTTAAGATCTGTAAAAGACCTAGTGGACCCTAAGAATATGAAAGGTGTTTATGTAATCACTTGTTCATAAATCAAAGGATTCAAGAACATGCAGTAAACATCAAACACGAAAGGACTCGCTCCTCAGCATTAGCAGAACATGCAGAAAAGACAAAACACCACATCTGCATTAAAGACGCCCGAGTCATTGTTAAGATAGATCATTTCCATCACCATAAGTTTAGGGAAGCTATAGAGATTGAAAGGAGGCCAAGCAATCTAAATAGAGACGATGATTGGAAAATTAGTGGTTGTTAGATCCCTACCATTTCTTCTTTTATGTGTGTATATCTATATATATATATATATATATATATATATATATATATATATATATATATATATATATATATATATATTTCTAATTTCCCAATTTTTATTATTTATTTGTATTTTTATCTTGACTACTAATAAACGATTAATTTTATTATTATTATTTCTTTATTGATTTAGTTAATTAATTAATTACTTTATTATTATTATTATTATTATTATTATTTTTAAGTTTGATAATTTATTATTTTTATTATATTATATTACTCTATTGATTTTATTAATTGTTTTATTTTCTGAATTTAGGCTTTTGTGATCCATAATTATAAATGTTATAACATATTTCAGTATTAATTGCATTAGAGTTTTTTGTCGACGTGTTTGGAAACATCTAGTGTTTTTATTATTTTGATTATTTAGGTTTGACTTAAATATTGTTTTTATTTTTATTTTAGATATTCATTTCATTAAAATTTTCATTTTGATTAATTATTTTCCTTAATTCAATATTAACAATTATGTGATTTCTACCGAAAGAATTTGCTTAATTCATTATGGATCACAGAAGCCTGAATACATAATTATATTCTAACAATTATTTCTTTATATTAAAATTTTATTTATTTAATCAAATCTAACTGTTTTCTTTATATGAAAATATTATTTATTAATAATATTATTTATTTAGTAAAATCTAACTGTTATATTATAACAGCGAAAAAAAAATCTCTTCATCTATTTAGCTTGATGCCAAGATCTTGATCTTCATCTTGTCTTGACAAAGAACAACATTGGATGGTTCGAAACACATCGATAAAACTCTGATAATGTGATTTTACGGAAAATTTTCTTACTTTTCACAATATGGATCACAAAAGCCTAAATTCAATTGTTATTATTTTTTAAAAATGTTAGTGTTTTTGTTTTTGTTTTTAATTTTCTCAATGTTTTCTTTTTTTTGTCATGATTAAAAAAAAATATATATATGTTTTAACATATATTTTTATTTACTTATTGTTATTTTTTTAACTTTTTGTGTTTTTATTTTTTATTTTTTTCAATATTTTAATTTTTGTTTTCTTTTGTATTTATTTATATATTTATTATTTTGGTTTATTTTATTTTTCCTATAAGGTCCGTGTCGATCTTCGACTAGCAACCCAATCTCATTATGTGTCAATTTGATTGTTGATTTTAAAGTTTTTTTTATAAAGGATTGAGTCCGCCCACACAATGTGTCAATTTCATGGTTGATATTTAAGTTTTCATTACAATGGGTCAAGTTTGCCTACACTATGTGTCAATTTGATGGTTGAATTTTAAATTTTTGTTGCAATGTGTCAAGTTGTCTTAGCTAAGATTTTAAAGTCATCATGTTTTTAGAATTTAAAAAAGAAATTACTCTTGGTTTAATGACTCTTTCATTTGTGTTCATTTCTAAGGTTTTTTTAGTCATAATTTTTTTCATAATGTCATGGTTGAAAATTTGTCAAACTTTTATTAATTATATCATAGGCATAATCAGTTAATTATAAGATTTAAGGTCATATTATAGAAATAAATAAATCAAATTGGAATGAAATAGGGTTACGATATATAGAATATGATTGGAGTGAGTCAAAATTCAAGAGGTCAAGATTTGGGAAGAAATATGAATTAAAGGATAAAAAACGAGTAAATTAAACTTGCTAAATTAAAATTATTTTTAATGGTCAAAAATTCAAAAAAGGGGGGGGGGGGGGTGACACAACAATAGAATTAAAATGTATATTAATTTATATCAAATACATAATTAATAATAAGATGTGAGGGAATATTATTAATGAAAAATTATAGAAATAGATCATCATGGAATGAAATGGGATTACAACATATAAATGTTAACTTGTGAGAGGAGATATTCAAGGGTCAAAAGGTCAACATTTTGGAAAGAAATACTATTTAAATTATTAAATACCCTACCTTTATTAATCATATCTATAATTAATCGATGCGAACAAGGGATAAGCCCATGGTTACAATACCCAAGTCATGTGCCTTGGTGAGAAATAAGGCTCGAGTGATAAGGCCAAAACTCATGGTCTTGGGCAACCAAATCCAGGGAAAATTTTAAGAACCCCCCCTAAATTTATAAATATAATAAATGGGCGAATCTCCATGGTATATAGGAAAAATGGAAGGCAATTTTATCAATAATATAATATGTATATATAATTTTTTGGCGAATCTCTCACCAGGCATGGCAAACATTTTACTCAATTATAAAATCTTGTAAGATCTTGGCGAGTCTTTCACTAAATAATAAAACTTTGTAAAGTCCTAGTGAATCTTAGCATAAGCTACATGTTGGTTTAATTCCCCCATTTAAATAGGCTACATTCCAGGTGAATACCATGGGTCAATACCATGTGCCATTTTGGTGAATACCATGGGTCAATACCATGTGCCATTTTTATTTTTATTAATTATAATATTAGGGTTAATAATGGTTTTTTGCATGGTATTTGTCCCATAGTATTTTGGCCATAGGTTTCACCTAAATATAACCCATTTTTTGAGTGTTCGTAAATATAAGGTGACTTATGGAGTAAATATAAAAAAATGTTTTATTTGTTTACCATACCTCTCGTTTATTTATATTTTTATTAATTTACCATACCTCTTTTACAAATATGGTATTTGGCCCATAGGATTCACTTAAATAAAACCTCTTTCTTGAGCCTTCATAAATAGAACGAGGGTTATGGACTAAATATAAAAAGAGGTTTTATTTATTTACAATACGTCTAGTTTATTTATATTTTTATTTATTTACCATACCTTTTGAGTAAGTATAAAAAGACGTTTTATTTATTTACCACACCTCCACTTTATTTATATTTTTATTTGTTTACACCCTTACATGTATATAAGGTGACTTACGGAATAAATATAAAAAATGTTTTATTTATTTACCATACCTCTCATTTATTTATATTTTTATTAATTTACCATACCTCTTTTATAAATATGGTATTTGGCCCATAGGATTCACTTAAATAAAACCTATTCTTGAAAATGGGCGAATGGAAGGTTGTAAGTCTTAATTTCAAGGGCTAAATTTACCTTTTTTACCCTCTCCCTTAAAATAAGGTGGGCTATTTGAGGTGATTTGTAAAAATGTACTATGATACGAAATATTCGCCCACTAAAAATTTAAAACCCCTTAATTTCCCCAAAGGGCCAACATTCGCCCATAAAATTATCCTTGACCAAATCCATATAAATATTTATGAATTGGGCCAAAGAGTCTAATTCCAGTGTGTATAAATAGAAACCCAAATGATGTGAATGTGTGTGAGTTTCCATGCAAATCATGGCGTGTGTAACTGTGGTCGAGGCACAAAATAGTGGAGCCTATCTTGCTAAAAAATAATAGATATAAGCACCAAATTAAATGCATGATAGTGAGAGAAGGCAATGTGTAGAGTGCCAAGTGTGTAAGTGGAGCTTTGATGAGTTCTCAAGATATTGTGCAGAAAAAGGAGAAAAAAGAGAAAAAAAGAAAAAAAGAAAGAGTGCCAATGGTGTTGATCTAATACTATTTATGAGAATGAGCGTTGAGAAGAGGCTAAGAGGGAAGATTAGCTGAGAACTAAAGATGATGTATGAATAAATATTGCAGATCTGAATTGTTGTGAAATTAATTAGAAAAATATCTTCAAAGGAAGTAGATCTTAGTATAAATATTGGCGTCAGTGTGATATTTTAATTAAAGAGTCATAGATCTGAGTTTTAAAATGTATGAAAAGGGGAACTGAGTCACTAAAGAAAGTGGGTGCTTGAAGATCAAGGGATTGGAGTCTCCTTTAGGTTAGTGCCTATAAATATCAACGGGTTTGTGCCTACAAATAGTGGGAGTTGGTGCTCCTAGAAAGTGGGTTCTTGTAAAGATAATGGGGTTTGGTGCCTACAAAATCTTATGCAAATTAAATTTGGTGCTTGTATTTATATTATAGCTCAAACAATATTTTTGGTTTTCTCTCGTATGGGTTTCCACATAAATATCATGTGTTCAAGATTTGTATGATTAGTGCATTGTTGTATTATTGAATGTGTTTGATTGACTAAATACTTGTAAAATTTTATAAAATTTTGATTCACCCCCGTGTCAGTATTTTCTTGGTTTCCAACATTGTCAATTTATCAAGTCCACAAAATGTTTAGCTATGTCAATGGAAAATTGTCTCTTGTTGCATTAATTTTCCAAATTTTTTAGTTCCAAATCCGACTAACACCACTCTCATCTAATTATTATGTTTAGTATGTCACACTAAGCTTCTCCCACATCATTCATCTACTACTTAAGTCTATTGTTGAAATCCCCAAACTCATCAAGGATGTGGTGTACCTTACAGGAGGAATAGTGTGTCATCCTCCTCCAAACTGATAAAAGGACTAAGACAATGCAAAGGCAAACAAAAATATAATAGCACAAGCATAGAGACAAAGGAGAAGAGATCTAATCTTCCATGTGTTGAAGGCTGAGAGGTAACATAACAAAAACATAATTACACACAAATTCCTAAATTAGTTAGAGTAGACTCTTACCTTGACCATATAATCCACATTAAAATTGCCGCTATGCCACTATAGAATTGTTAAAGTTTCTTGCAAGTGAGTACATCGAAGGAGTAATACATCTCCATCAACTCATAATTTTCCATCGATAAGGGATATTATCAAGTTTCCTAAGTTTTCTCTCATCATGGCTAAGACTTAACGGGGGGGATTTAGAAGGAATTACTCCCATATATGTGACATACCCTAAGACTTAATCCTACACCTAGATTTACTTGATGATTTGCAATGGAGTTTTGATGAAAAATGATGTCAATGAAGTCAATCCGATTGACACTATGATTCTTGGAGTATTATTATCACCCAACAAGCTAAGCAAGTTTTTTCTCAAGAGGGGTATTATTTGGAATCTCTCAAAGAAATATCATTAGTCATCCACAATTATCACTTCTTTGCTTCCTTAAGCTTTAAGAAGTGAAATTGTTTTGAGAAGAGTTACAACATTTTTTTTTACAATTTAAAGCTATTTTGTGTCCCTTATATACATAATTTATAGATTTCCTTTGGAGTTAGGAATGAATTCCCTACAAGGCTTACCATTGAAAAAAAATTTCCATTGTATGATGGTTAATAATAAATAGCATGCCATATGCTATTGTTGACAAACATGTTATAACATTAGTAACAATAAGCACACAAATATTGAGTGAAGATATATGTGTTATTGAAATTCATAAAGTTAAAACTAATAGAATGTACATGCACTTAAAATTAAACTTTATATATATATATATATATATATATATATATATATATATATATATATATATATAGATATAGATATATATATATATATATAACAACATGCTAAAGCTTAACTTATAAATATAATTTAACATTCCAAATACTATAGAAAGAAATTATATGCACAAGGTATTACCCCTCAATATTACATATCAATAATAACATGAAGAGGCCATGGTTGCTTCCCCTCAACCCATACTCTCATGGTGAAGGGAAGCTTGCTCCTACTCATTTATAGTGACATGAGGGCACTAGAGGACATTAATTTTTGGATCATGTAAATGTTACATGTTGTAGTGTTGGATGTGTAATCCAGGAATTAAGTTAGAAGAAGCTTGCCCCTACCCATTTACAGTGATATGAAGGCATTGGAGGACATTAAGTTTTGGATCATGTAAATGCCACATGTTGTAGTGTTGGATGTGTAATCCTAACTTTAATGGGAGGAATTAAGTCAGAAGATGACAACTTTCAAACATGCATAATGCATATGGCTTCTGGTTAGATAAATGTAACCTATCAGAATCATTGAATATTGGATACATTTGTTCTCCACTATTATATTAGAGACAATTTTGTTGTAGTATAAGGTGAAATACATAGTAATATATTTATGAAACATCCATAAGTCGTCCTCACATCCAAGTGGATAACGAAAGCCATTCTCTTCTCCATCCATATTCATCACCATTTGAATATCCAACCTCAGTGGCCATTTACCCTTCGTGGTAAGCAAATGAGAGATCTCATTAGAAATGTCGGGTCCTTTAAAGTATTGTCTCCAAATTTCGACAACACTCATTACGATATTATTGGTTCACTTTGGTTTTAGGGAGATAAGATATTTTGGCCAGAAGTAGATGTTTATGCATTTATTTTTAATGGATTGGAAGTTGTGAAAGTTAAGAAGGAAATATTTTTCATTGGTTGGAAGATTGTAGTGGCGGCAATTAGGGTGTATGGTGAACATGTCAATTTATCATTTGCTATTTTTTTTTGGAATATTGAAGCTGTGGTAAGTAGGGTTTATTGTTAAAATGTTGATCTATCATTGATATGTTATCTCAACATTCATAGTAGTAGTTATTTTACTGTTATTTCTAGTAAAATAATTGATTAATTAAATGTAATTCTTAAATTTTTTCCTATGGTTAAAATTAACTAAAACAAGACATTTTACATTGAAAATTAGGTAAGACATAATGTAGGGTAAGAGAGGTAAGGCTTAATGTACTAAAAGCTAGTCTTAACTATGTTTCAGGGTGAAAATGTTTATGTCCAATTAGATAGGGTTCACGTTAAGACCTAATAATTCACATGAAATAAGTTCTTTTATTAAAGGAGCATATTTACATTAAAAAAATTATCATAGTGAAGGTGATTGAAGGTGCTTAGCTACATGGAATAAATGCTTATGTCAAAGAGAGCTTACCCACCCCACATGGAATAAATGTTGATTTTGAACTTAAGCTAAGGCACATCTGAGGGCGACATATACTAACATAGGAGGCTCTACAAAAAGGTTTCATGTTGAGGATGTGATTAGAGTCAATGTTGAGATGGAAGTATACAATGGAAAATTTATTTAAAATTTTCCACAATGATACAAGATAACAAAGTCAAGATTAATGGGGAACCATTTAATGTCAAGTGGGGCCGAATGCATCAAGTGGATGAATGATGATGTTAATAGGTTTTTGAAATTCCACTTTTCCAAGGATCCATAATTGATAAAATGCTTGAGAACAAGAAGGAATATTATGGATAATATTATTCATTTCCACATCACTTTTGGTTTTTTAATGTAAATGTTCAATCAAACTTGGATTTTGGTGGACACAAGTTTAATAATAGAGAAAATTCAACTAGAGGTGCAATGGGAGAAATATCAAATTATGAACCATGGGAGGCCACTTTCAAGAATAATTATGCTTACATTTGATTATTATTTTTGATAATAATGTGTATGATTGAGGGAAAGAGAAATGAGTATTTCTTATGACTCTTCCAAGAAAACGGGAGATGGAAAACCTTATAGAGGTATCACAAAAAAATTCATCCAAAAATGTTGGTTATAAGAATGGAGGTTGATTAATGATGGTGTACACATATCACTATAAAGGGTGTTGTAAGGATACAAAAAGATTACACCATGAATTAGGAGGCAATGCTGACACAACAAAATATCGAAACATAGAAGGATTTTCCACATTACCAATGCTTATGTGTCAGTGTCAAGATTAAGATATTATCATATTTGCATCCTAAACTTGGGCTTTAATGGTGAGAGGACCCAAAATAGAGAGCTAGGGAACCTTAGTGAGAGGACCCTGATGACATATGTAAAGAATATCTCATAATTGGGGAGAGATATGCAACTTCTTTGTGTGAGGAGAAACAATAATGGTAACTGGAGAGTGAGAAGAAAAAATAATTTCAATATAAGGGAAAAAACAATGAAAATCAAGGATTGAATTCCAATATACTAACTGGAAATATTATGAGTGACAATTAAAATAGAGGTGGTGTTTGGCGCAAGATCCCCAAAGCGTAGTTTTGGGGCTCAAAGCCCATATTTTGGTCCAATTTTTGTAATCCTAATGTAAAGACTTCGCATTTTGTGGTTGCGAAGCGCGCAGTTGTTAAAAAGTCATATTATTGTCCGCCCTTATTTTGATAATGTAATGTTAGCTGTAGAAGATCTACCCATGGTTCGGGGACCATGGGATTGTATAAATAGAGCAAAGCTCTAAGTAGTCAAAGGCATATATCAATCGATAACTAATCAATGATGAAAAATTGAGTCATATCTTTGGAGTAGAATTCTAAGTTTGGGTCGTAGCGTAGGTAGAGGCTCTGCAGCTGAGTGCGTAGGGCGAGTCGAGTCTGTAATCATCTGGAATTATCAATAAATAGAAGTATTCTATAATTTCTGTGTCTTTATTTCATGTTTATGCATATGTTATAATGGGTATGAGTTTCACTTCTAATGCTTATATGATATGTGAATGTGTATAATTGCATTGGTTAAGTGAATGCAAGTAAGAACATATGTTTATGTGAAGCTAACAAAGGTTTGTTAATAAGATAGGTAAGATACTTAGCATAGTTTCGGAAATATCACAGTTCGCTACCCTAGCAGCGCGAAAACATATTAGCCCCTGTTTAGGGCTGTGTGGAAGCCGATTGTAATAGTTCACGAGGGTACTGAAGGATAGAACATAGGGATAAGCAACCTGTGTGAAGGCAGGTATAGTTGGAATAAACCAACATCACATCTATCTCAAGGGTGTGGAAACTTGGTTCCAGCATCCCCCCATACTACTTTGGGTGAGACTTCAGTCTGCGCTCTACGAGCTCATACTAATAAGGCCAGTAGTGTAGGGATTTGTTTGGCTAACTAAAGCTAAACTTGGATCAGGCCCCCATAAGCCAACAAATGGTTCCGTTGTCGGGACCGGAATCCGCATGAGAGATGTGTGATGTCGTATCACTGGAATCCAATTAAGAAAGAAATAAAAGGCTGGTTGGGCAAAAGAATTCACGAGTTTGCGGTGTAGGAGAACAGAAACCCATTTTTGTCAAAAGAATAGTGGCTAGACAGCTACCTGTATACAGAGATCGACAAAATATTTTTTTCATCCTTCCCTACTGTGCTATACGAGTGGATCACGAAGCTAGTAGATAGTCAAGGAAGGTGGTAGCTTGACGGTCTTGTTCTATGGACCCCAGAGCTAGTGCGAAGGTTGGAAGCATAAGAGAATAATATTGTGTGCACCGTCAATCATTGGATTGATCGCATTATAGGAGGATTTTTTACTGAGTTTGCGCTCGACACCTCAGTCAACTATAGCAAGACAGAGCGATGATTTTTCAAAGGGAAACAAGGTAAGTACATAAAATATTTGAATACTTGGATTAAAATTTTGTTGTGCAAAAAAAAAAGTTATGCAGTTACCTTGATATTTGGGTTTATGCGAAGCGGAAAATTTTACAGAAACAACGGAAATAAGGGTCCAAAGAATAGCCCCTTGATTTCACCACCGCGAGGGGACAAAGAAGCAACAGCGAAGGTCTCCTTGCAAAGTGTTGTACAGTTGATAAGACAGGGGTTTCAGCGAATACCACCTCCACCCACACCACATCCATCTTCACCACCATCACCTCCAACTTCACTCGTACCACCTCCACCACCACCATGATTCAGTATGGAAAATACAATGAAGTTTCCCATGTTCAAAGGTTTGGGAAATGAGGATCCATACCAATTCTGGTTCATTGTAAGGGTTGTATGGGAAGCACAAGGTGTTACAGATGACCATATAAAGAAAGAAACATTGTTTAGCACTTTGCAGGATCGCACGTTGACCTGGTATATTAAGTACTCCAACGATAACCCGAATACGAGAGTTGCGGACATCCAAGCAACGCTAAATAGGGAATTTAGCAGGCCTAAATATGAAGCGCAGTCGATTGTTGGATTTAAAGTGATCACGATGCTACCAGGTGAGATGCCTTGGGAACTAGATCAGAGGCTGAAATGTATGATCCACAAAGCCAACATGAATTTGAAAGATGGACATCATTGCGAATGGTTTGTAGCTTCTCTACTACCACATTTAAGGAGTGCGCTATCATAGCAAAAGATTGCAACTCAGGCAGAGGCCTTGGAGATTGCCATGAGACTACATGAGACTTCGATGCAAGATCCTAATTTAGGAGTTCAACAGATCCATGCAAAACTGAAGAATTTGTGCCTTGAGATGCAAAGCTTGAAGTAGGATAGGACGGTCCGACTAGAGGTATGCGAAGAAGTATGGTATGTGAAATGAAAAAGCCAGGGCCATTACAAAGACCACTGCTTGGTATTTCCAAATTACCTTGTAGGAGGAGGACCGATGCCTTTAAGGCCAGAATATTAAGTAGGACCTAGCGCGATGCCTTTGTTGTGGTGCGCTATCTGTCAAACAGCAAGAAAACATGCCGCAAATAAATGACACTTATTACAGAAGTATATGCACACTCCGCAACAGTTGTTCTGCAACTTTTGTAGGTCGATAGCACATGACGAGCGTGCTTGCAAGAGCTATGAATTGATGATGGATAGAATTCCCACCTATAGGGTTCAAGCTAAAACATAACCCTTTAACCAAAATACAGGGATGGCATGGACAGGATTTCATGGGCGCGGATGAGGCAGAGGTGGAGGAGGACCTGGTAGAGGTCGCGGACAATTGATTTGATACAATTGCGGAGGGATAGGACACTATGCTTGGGATTGCACTAATCCAATGCGTTCTTCATGCAAGTATTGCATGTTGTTTGATCATGAGACAAAATATTGTCCTACACTAATAGCTAGGATACGTGACAAAGGAGCGATACCACCTCCCCTGATTCAGAACCTAAATATGATGAGGTCTGAGCCACGCGATGAAGATCCAAAAGTAAATATAGTGCTCTGAAGTGGGATTGCAACAGGAGATGACAAAGGGAAATATCTGGAAGACAGTACATGGGTTTGCAAAGCCTTGGCGAATGAGGTTGAGTTTGAGTTGGAGTGTGCTAGGGAAACCTTCATGGAAGCTAAGAAGAGCTTCGCTGAGGCCTCCACTTCAGGAAGCAAAGATAAACTGGAGCCGAAGATGGACCCATCTATGCTAACAACTTTCCTGGAAACATATATGAAGTTACTGCACAAGAGTAAGGCTGTGAAAAGGTTACAGGAACTTATCAATAGATGTGTTGGGACCACACCAGGAGAAGCGTGTGTAGTCCACAAGATCAGAAATCATAAGACTAGGACGGGGCATGAAATGAGACTCACCATGCAGATCGGAGAATATGAAATGGATCAAGTCATTCTGGATTTAGGATCAGATGCTAATGTTCTACCGAAACAGACATGGGAGTGAATGGGGAGACCTACACTGCAATGGTCCCCAATTCAGCTAAGGATGGAGAATCAACAGAAAATAATACCCATGGGGCAGTTGCAAGGAGTAACCATGGATATTGAGGGAGCGAGCGCGCTGGCATATATCAAAGTCATAGAGATTGTTGATGAAAGTGATCCCTACCCTGCACTCTTGGGAATTAACTAAGCTACTGATATGAATGGGGTAATCAATCTAAAGAAGTGAAAAATGATCTTTGAGAAGAAATCACTGCGCTTAATAGCACCCCTAGACCTTGCGGAAGGATCGCGCTATACGGAACCGGTCCACGACTATGAGAGTGATAATGATCTGGATTGCATCTATAAGATAAGAACGTGAGACCAAGACTAGGTAAATCCCACCATAGATGGGTGGATTACATGGGAGTGCAAGAGCTCCTACACTTCGGATTCCAATGAAGAAATAGAATGATGGCAAAATCTATTACATGAAGTAACTACGCTAAATTGCAATATGACGACCAGGTCGCTGCGTTGCGTGTCATCAGAGGTAAGAAATCTACCTACTTATGATGGACTGAATGAGGTCGATGTCTTCTTGTATGCATTTGAAAGAAAGGTTCGAGAAAAACAACGCTTCCAGCCTTGGATTGGGTATTGCGCGCTACGCCTACAAGATGGTGGGATACGCACAAAGGAAGCTTTTAGGGCTGGTGCGAATATAGGAAAATGATGTGAACATGATTTGGGAAGCCTAATATGTGACTGACAGACAAGTACGATGGCCAGAATGATCTGCACGTGCATCTAGCCAAACGGACGTAGGCTTATGGAGCAAAACCCCAACCTGAGCAGATGCACATGTACTCCACACTGAAGTACTTGGTCAATAAGCCTATGTTGGGGGGGCACATATGCAGATGTATTTTATTGTTCCAAGAATATGATTTTGAAGTTGTTGTGAAGCCTAGACGATTGAACATGGGACCAAATCACCTATCACGCGTTGACACTGGGGAGGAACCTACTAATTTGGATGAAGGATTACCTGGTGCATAGCTTTTTATTGTGCACGTCACAGATGGAGATTTCAAGGACATAATACATTTCCTAACAATAGGAACTGTGCTAGAAGGATACTCTGTCCAGCAAAAGAAGGAATTAGTAGTGCATGCGACAAATTTCTCTGTCATTGCTAGGCATATATACAATATGGGGAATGATGAGATACTGCAAAGGTATGTACTTAAGTTTGAACAAAGCAACATCCTCATGGACGCTCATGGGGGTGCTACGGGAGGACATTATGTAGGGAGAGCAACTGCGTAGAAGATTCTACGCACAGGGTTGTGATGGCCAACCCTTCATCAGGATTCAAAAGCATGTTGCAAGGTGTGCGACATATGTCAAAGAATAGGTAGGCCATCGTAGAGGGTGAAATGCCTTTGAATCCACAAATGACGTTGCAACCCTTTGAGAAGTGGGCAATAGATTTTGTACAACCAATTCAGCCCCAAGGAAAGACAAGCGTGAGGTATATTATCACTATGACAAAGTACTTGACTTGTTGGGCAGAAGCGCAGCCGGTGAAGGATTGCACGGGTGTGACTACCACGAAGTTTCTATTTGAGCATGTACTGACGCGATTTGGCTATCGAAAGATCTTGATGAGTGATCATGGTACGCACTTTCTAAATGAGACGATTTGTGCACTAACAAAGGAATTTCAGATGTACCATCAAAAGAGCACACCTTATCACCCATAGGCTAACGGGACAGTGGAAGCATTCAAGAAAGTACTGGAGACCACACTAACCAAGGTATGCAATGCTCAGCGAAGTGATTGGGACCTGCACATACCTACAATATTATGGGTCTATTAGATGACATGCAAGAAGCTGACGGGACAGAAACCTTTTAGGCTTGTCTATGGAGTTGAAGCCGTAACGCCTATGGAATATATCATGGCTAGTCCGTGCATAACAGTGGTTAAAGATATGACAGACCGTGGAGCCCTGGAAGAGAGGTTCGTGTAATTGGATGAGCTTAAAGAAGAGATATTTTTGGCTGGATTTCACCAACAAGTCCAAAAGCAGCACGAAAAGGCATGGCACGACCGACATATTAAGTTGCGCACCTTTAAGGTGAATGACTTGGTGTTGTTGTATGATAGTAAGTTTGATAACTTTCCAAGGAAACTCAAAATGCATTGGTTGGGGCCGTATGTTATTAATGAGATTACCGATGGTGGTGCAGTCCATCTGGTTAAGTTAAATGGAGATCCCTTCCCAGGAAAAGTGAATGGCAGTCATTTGAAGCCATACACAAGTGGTTTGACCATCTGACTAGCCGACCGAAGCATAGTGTTAGTGCTCCAGGTAGCTGAAAGGAGGTGTGGGACTATAAACTACACTGCTCGGGAGTTGCGCGATGTCAGGACTACGCAAAGCAGCAAAGTGCCACTGGGTCCGCGACAACTCAAAGATAGCTGCACTGGCATGCAGATCGGCTGGAAAGTGATTATTAAAGTCATTATTCACGATTTGATGATTGGTTTGAGGCCAAATGGAGCAGGCGATAGGCATTTAAGGCGAACTTTATGGGTTAGATTCTTGAAAATCAGCCGCCAATCTAGCATTAATGGCCCGAATGTGGGGGTAACAGTCGAATTCAAATTCAAAAGGCCCTATAAACTACAAGTGGATATCCAATGAAAAGCACTTGCATTTTGGGAACTTAGCTATTGTGCTATTAAGTGTGTATGGACCTTTCAAACTTTGAGGCTTTGAGAGCAAGTTCAGTGTTTGAAACATTGCTAAAGGAGACGTAGGACCTCCTGACTAGAATGATGTCGACACCCATGGAAGCTGAGCAAGAAATTGCAGAAGTGGAAGCCCCAAAGAATGTCGAATAATCATGGAGGTCCCTAAATCACTGCGAACACCAAGAACCAATAAGGATAAGACTGCTCAACATAAGGAAGCAATCTTAAAAGTGTGCCTACAATCATGGATCAATGAAGCTTATACAATTACAACCTCCATTGAAGAAAATATCATGCAACTACAAGCAATTCAACAGAGGATTTAGGACAACGATTTAGCAGCAACAGTCATTGAACAACACATGGAGGAAGTTCAGTAGGCAGTCGCTCAGTGCACTACCGAAGTTGTAGTGATCCAAATAGATTTGGGAGGTCTTCACGCTAAGATCTCCACACCTACAGAGTGACTTGAGGGTGAGTCACGATGTTTGTGTTGGGGGCTTGTTGGGCGCATGATCCCCCAAGGGCAGTTTTGGGTCTTAAAGCCCATATTTTGGTTTAATTTTTGTAATCCTAATGTAAAGACTCCACATTTTGTGGTCGTGGAGCGCATAGTTGTTAAAGAGTCATAGGGTTGTCCGCCCTTATTTTGATAATGTAATGTCGGCTGTAGAAGATCTACCCATGGTCTGTAGACCATGGGATTATATAAATAAAGTGAATCTATAAGTAGTTAAATGCATATATCAATATATAACTAATCAATGATGAAGAATCGAGTCATATCTTTGGAGTAGAAGTCTAAGTTTGGGTCATAGCATAGGTAGAGGCTTTGCAGTTGAGTGTGCAGAGGCTTAGAAGTCCACAGCTAAGTGCGTGGACCCCTGCAGCTGAGTGTGCAGGGTGAGTCGACTCTGTAATCATCTGGAATTATCAATAAAGATAAGTATTCTATAATTTCTGCATCTTTCTTTCGTGTTTATGCATCTGTTATATTGGGTATGAATTTCACTTCTAATGCTTATATGATGCGTGAATGTGTATAATTGTATTGGTTAAGTGAATGCAAGTAAGAACATCTATTGGTGCGAAGCTAACAAAGGTTTGTTAATAAGATAAGTAGGTACTTACCATAGTTTGGGAAATATTACAATTTGCTACCCTCGCTGTGCGAAAGCATATCAGCCCCTGGTTAGGGCTATGCGGAAGCCGATTGTAACAGTTTGCGAGGGTACTAAAGGGTAGAACAAATGGATAAGCAACCTGTGCAAAGGCAGGTATAGTTGGAATAAACCGACATCACAACTATCTCAAGGTTGTGGAAACTTGGTTTCAACATCCCCCCATACTGCTTTGGGTGAGACTTAAGTCCGCGCTTCGCGGGATGATGCCGAAAGGGCCAGTAGTGTAAGGATTTGTTTGGCTAACTAACGCTGAACATGGGTCAAGCCCCCATAAGCCAACATATGGAGATATCCATAGCTGAGCTCTTAGATGGAGATAAATCTTTAGGACTATCATCATTCTGAGTTGGTTTACCATAATTTGAATGGAGTAGTCTTAAGGACCTTCTTACAATATTTTATCTTAATGTGGCTTTGGAAGTATACTATATATAGTTGTATAAAATATTTTATTAATTGAGATATGCTAATTTCGTTATCATATCATAAACATACAATGATATTTAGAAGAAAAACTATGTGCACATAATTTTTAGCTTAGTATACCCTTAAATCTTATGAGTATTGGATGGATCTCCTTGGATCGAAACTAATACTAGTGAATGAAATTTGTGGGAATATTTTTCTATTATTATCTCAATGGATCTAATCATATATTGACATTAATCAACCTTAATTGTTTGACAAAAAAGGTATTTAAACATAGTGAGAACACCTTAAGAAGAAACGACTCACACAACTAGATAAATATCAGTACACCAACGTTTTTACATTATTAAAACCCTTTAAGAGGGATTCAAACTATTTCCCTATCCAATGCAACCACTTGATACAATATCAATGAAAAATAAAATTTGTACATAAGATTTTATCACAATCAATCTTCAACAAATGACCCTCTATTCTCTTTAAATAGAGATCATGGATCAATCGAATATTAAGCCATGAATCAATATAGACATTAGTATCCAGGAGAATATGAGTCATCAAATTATTTCATATATAGGGCATATAATTATTGTGAGATTACATAACTATAATTACATGCTAAATAAAGACACTTTTATCTAAAGATATATTTGACCAAGTTGATTTTAAGTAACTCTTAAGTGTTAAAATATCTTAAAATATCCCATTAAGAATAAATTTGGATAGTATTGGAGGAATTATAAAGGTGACATAATAGGAGAAGGAAGAAGACATTAAATCCTATCCCTCATTAATGTTAACCTCATAAACTCCCAACATATATTGAAGTTTGGAAAACTTCACTTATGTAAGAGTCTTTGTAAAAGTGTCTAGAACTTGATCCTCTATAGGGAAAAAGGGAAATTTAAGAACATGATCATCAATGAGTTTTATAATGAAATGCAATTGTATCTCAATCTATTTTTTGTTCTAATGTTTACTTGAATATTGGGAAATTTTGATGGAACTTTTATTAAGGGTGTTAAAATCTTGCTAATAGAATGCAAACTTTGAAAGGATCTATGAAAACCACAAGGATTCTTAATTTGAATTAACCATTGCTTGGTACTTTTTTTTTGAAGAAAGAGAAAGATAATGTTATTTTTTACAGGCCTAAGTCACAGTTATGGAACCGATATTGAAAACATAATCTATAATAGAATTTTTATTATCAAGGTCATTAAGCCAATTAGAATTAGTGAAACCAACCAAAAAAGAAGTCTCTTTGCCTATAATGCATCTCAACTTAATTATACCCTTTATATATTGAAGTATCCATTTTACTTATTTCCAATGGCTTTCATGGGGTGTTTCCATATACTAAGAAACAAGACAAAAAAAAGGAAATAACATAATGATTAGGAGTCAAACACAAAAATATACCAACTAACTGATGATAAAAAGTGGCATTATAATTGTTAGAAAGTCTAACTCTAGGTTGGAAGGGATAAGGTCTTGGTTTACAATATTTGATGGGAAATCAATGAAAAAGGTCATACGCATCCTTAGATTATGAAAGGGAAATTCCTTTCTTGGTTTACAATACTTGAGGCCAAAGAAATAATGTAAATAACCTAATTCTGCCATTTCAAATTGCTTCTTAAGGCTTGATTTCACATGGTTTAAAATTTTAGGGTTAGTACCAATGAGGATAAGGTCATCAACATAAATGAAAATTATTATGAGATGGCTTCTTACTTTCTTGGTATAGATATTGCAGTTAAATTGGAATCTAGTAAATCTAGTATCAAGAAAAATGCTATCGATTTTAGCATACCAATCCAATTTTTTTTTCTAATACCATCAAAAATTATTTAATGAGACAAACAAGACTAGACTCATTTTGAACATATCCATGAGATTGTTCCATGGAAATTCCTTTATTACAAATCCCCATGCAGGATTGTAGATTTAACATCCATTTGTATGGACCTCCCATGTATGTGAGGTAGCAAGGATTAGAGCAAGGGAAATTAATATCATTTTAGTTATGGGGAAAAGGTTTCATTATATTTAATTCCTTCGACTTGAAAGAATCCTTTGACAACTAAACAAACCTTATGTCTTTAAACACGTATGTCTTATGCATACTTAGTTCGATATATCCATTTATATATAACTAGTTTTATTTATTTTAGAAGAGGTACAATATCTCAAGTATCATTCACCATTAAATAATTATATTCTTCATTCATTGTGGTGTCCCAATCTTAATTTCTAGAAGATTCTACAAATTTTTCTGGATCATCATTCTCTAAAATTTGAGCCAAAAAATGGGAAGTTCACTAGAACTATATATGCCTACATCATTGATCTATAGGATCACTAGCTACTTCTCATGTTGAATGATTGGGAAGTTATGGCATTGGTGTAAGTTCATATTAGTGGACTCAATTGAAGGAAGGTGAGTAGGAAAAGATGGACTTTAATGCTCACTATCATCATCTAAAGAGGAAACCAAAATAATATTAAAATATGGAACAAATGTTGAAGATGGATCATAGATAAAAGATGAAAACAATTATAAATTATACACAAATCAAGAGATTCTCATCAAACTTAGTGTGTATTCTAATAAATATTTCATTGAAATGAGGTTGAAGAATTTTATAATATTTTACATATTCGTAATATCTAATGAAAATTAATTGATCTCTTTTAGGTTGTAATACTTTCCTTTATTCATGAGGAATGTGAGCCAAGGCTTCACTACTACATATACAAAAGTATCTTACAATTAATCTAATTGTATGCTACTTCTAGTGTTAAGGAGTGTGATTTTATATGTAGTTGGTATAATACAAATATTTATTTAGTGTTACATTAATTAAGATCATAAAAATGACTTCATCCTTAGCCACATGATAAGACACTCTGTAATGAAGAAGCCACTTATCAAAAGAAGTAGATGTGGCATTGAAGGAAAAAATATAAGTAGAAAGTGGATGTCTAAGAGAAGAATAATTAGAAGAAGAAGAAGAAGAATCAAGATTATTATTGTGATTCTTCTTTGTTTCTTTTAAGGCCTCCATCTTTCTAAAACATTGAGACTCTAGACGACCATCTTGCTTATAGAAATTGCAATGCTTGGCAGCCTTCTTACTTTTTATTTTGGTTCTTTGTCACCATTGGGAGTAGATAAGAGGATTTGGGACCCTTTATTTTGTTATTGTTGTGAGAATGTTGTTTCTTTTGGATGCTTGGAACTATCATTCTATTGGGTAAAATAAGACCTTTATAGATGTACTTGTAATGTTGATCACTCCAAGATGCAGGAAATTCTCTTTCTCTCTAATCAAATAATCACAAAAAGACTTAAGAGAGGATGATATGTAAGAATCCCCTAGAGCTTATCTAATTGAGTGAAAATAGTACAGAAAAAGTAATATGAAGTACCAAGCTTGGAAAAAAAAGTATATATACATTTTTTATCCTTCATTTCTAGTTACAGACTTTAACTAAAACCCTAAGTATTTTGAACTTAGATAAATAACCTTCAATGAAAGAGAAATCGTTGAGATTTAAAGAAATCAATTTATTTTTACATTGGTGGTCTCAAAACTCCTTGTGTTCACCAAACACATTTTCCATTTTATTCCAAGCGTCATCTAGGTCATCAATTTCTTAAAGGTGAAACTATAAATCAAGAGATATGGACATTGCAATATATCTGTGTATTTTTCCATTCTTATTATCCCATTTTTCTTTCTTTTTAGAATTAGCAATTGGTAAAAGTAGACAAAAGATCAATTGGACAAGCCATATTAAAGTACGAAAATGGTAATGATTCAAAAGTTGAAATTAACTTTATGGATGCACAACGCTAAAAAAAAGAGGCAAAAGTTAAACAAAAATGGCACTGAAAACATATTTCACATCTAAAACTTATGTCCTTTTTCAAAATCCTCAAAAGGTAACCAAAGTGCCATGCAATAGGTAAATGTTGGCCCACATGGTGATGGATGCACATTGATGTTGTTTAGTAAAAAATTGTCTTCCTTTTGCAACATCCCTTTACATATAAGTGGCTTATGAAGTGACAAAATTTTATTAATAGGTAAGGATCACTTTTACAATGAAGTTACTTTATAAATTAAAGTTTCATGAAAAAAATAATTAGAAAAAAGGACTTTAAAATTACTCTATAGTGGTTCACTTTCATAATTTGAGTGAAATTCACTTTACAATAAAGTTATGTGAAAACATAAGGTTGCATGACCTTTTTCAAAGAGTAAATTAATAGAAAAAAAAGACTTTAATTCAAGAATCATTATTTAATAAAGTACCCTTAACCAAGAAAGTTGATATTAAATATATAACAAGTTTTTTCAAGGAAAAAGGGGACTTCTCCTTGTTGAACAATGGTTGTCATTGATGTCAACCCAAGCAGTAGCCAGGAGAAGCCCCACCTTTGATGACAAAGATGACAAACAAAACCAAGTAATTTAGGGTCAATATCACCTTTATTAGATGATCCTCGTCATGTTGATTCTGATAGCATGTGGCATGTCACAAGACTACTCACAGTTTGAGAGATATGTCTTTTAGAATATCAAATCCCCCAAGCATGGTCAAGGTATCCAAAGAATTAAGAAAAGTCTACATCACATTTGGTCCATAATATTAAAGATTATGCTTGGTCCATAAGTTTGAAATAAATGGTAATAATAATAAATGTTCACATGCCTTCAAAGTTGTGCTTGGGAAAATTTGGTCTTGGAAAATTGCAAGGAGATGTTAATAACTCAGGTAATATCTAAAATAAGGAATTTCTTGCAATTAAACATATTTTTAAATGTCGCGATCAAGTCAGCCTCATTAAGTGTGGGTTTTTGGCTCAAAAAATTTTGAAAATTGAATTATTTCCCTCCATGTGATAAATTAACTTAGCCCCTGCTAGAAGCCTCCATAACTTGTATAAATGAAGAGCATTTTAGCCCTCCAAATCAAGAATCTCATGCGTTTATCTTCTGCGAATTACCTCAATGGTTATCTGCAACCTTTAATAGTCTTGAAGATCATACGAAGGAGGTCAAAGTTTTGAAATTTTTGGATTAAATATTTTCATTCTTTGGATATGTTTTTCCGTTGAGGTATTAGGCCTATTTTGAAGCCATTCATCCATCCCTCAAACACAAATATGTGCAATTACTGAGGAACACATATTTGGCCCTTAGATGTAATATATGGCACATCAAGTGCATATCTAAAATTTTCTTGAGGCCTTTATGTAGAATTCTAAGTCCTTTCCTGAGCTTTGTGGATGAATCTAGGGTTGGTTACTAAGGAATCGTTTTTGGTACTATGATAGGGAATTTTCAAGAAAGTCTACTTATGTTCTAAGGCTCGCATAAGTGGTGGAATCTTTATTTTGAAATAAATCCATTTGTTGACATCTATGTTGCCCTTCCTTGGATTTTTTTGGTCCTAATTAGTGAAAGATCAAGCCTTCTTGTCTGATATTTCTACATGCTTAACTTTCAATATGAATTTAGGAAACCTATGATCTAGAGTAGAATGTATCGAGCCATCTCTCTAGCCTATTTTAAGATTGTAATATTTTTGCAAACCATTGAAATAAGTGTCTTTATCTGAAGTTTTTTTCTGAGTCTATGCAAATGGAGCTCCTCTACATGAGATCCAGGACACTTGTGCTAAATATGTGGAAAATTCATTGGTGTTTTGAGACAGATTAGATTAAAATTTCTAGGTTTGTACTGAGGTAAGATCTAACACTTATGCAGGATGAATTAAGAAGTACCCTTTAGCTCATTTACTAGTCTAGGATAGAGCTCACACTAAGTCCTAGTGCAGACTGTGGTATGGTATTACTGAAGCCATACATTTGATGAGATATTCAATATTCATGAGGCACTTTTCAGTGATATAATCTAGGCATTTCTATGAATTATAGTGGAACATATTCAGACATGTTGGCTGGCAAATCTTACCCATGATAAATCTTTGTATTTGGAACGTATTTATGTTGAAAAATGTGCAACAAGAAGTGTTAGATTTAGAATGTGCTAAAAATAGACCTGCTAAAAAAAGTGTGTCCAAAAATAGTAGTTTGGCTAGTGAGGTCATCAGCCACATTGGGTAAGAGGTGAAATTGCTAAAAATAGAAAGTTATAAAAATAACATTTCTGGGTCCCTTCCTATTTATAGCAGTCCCTAGTCTATCTATAAGAAGTAAAATTAATTTTGGTCTTAACAACAGTTAGAAATATTAATTAATTAATTCAGTTGAGTTAATTAGTTAAGGAAATTCGAATTTGAAGTCTTTGTCAGCATGCACATGAGTTGTCCCACTGATTGAGGAATTTATCCTTAATTTCCTCCACTGATTGAGGGAATAAGTATGAGTTCTATAATGAGATAATCAGTTGACTTAGTTCTAACTAGTCAATTCCAGTTAGATTATTTTAACAAGTTGTTAAAATAATAAAATATAGTTTGTTAATGCTTGCATGCATGTGACAACTATTATTTTAGGTAACTGAGAATTCACTCATGGATAACTGTTGCATGTCAGTTCTGTCAGAGACCCAGTTGAGATCAGATGTGGGACATTGTACTATCAGATGCTTGACTATTTCTAGTAAGTAGTTTTTGCATGGTTGAGGAACTAGTGTCCTTAAAGATTGCGTAGTTGGGCAATAGGTTGACTTGGTATGTTTGGAATTAATTGTGTATGCTTTTTCTATTATTTCCTATGCAAACTGCACAAGGAAGTAGGGATTGGGCCATAGGTAAAGCCTTTATATACAGGGCTTGGTTGGTTCATGAGACATATCTTCATATCTTCATAGTTCATTGAGAACCAAATAGCTTGAGAGCTAATTCTTTTTGTATTATGAAGAGGATTTCCACTTGATTGATAATACATGGTTGGGGTTTTATGCTGGTGCTTTCCCTTGGATATATCTTATGTTATTTGTGATTATTTCTCTTGATCAGTTATGCATGTTTCTTCTTGGTGTTGCTCATGAACTCAATTATGCTTCTGCTTAATGTTTTGTAGAAGTAGAACAAGTATTATGCTTTAGGACATTGCATATATCGGTTTTTTCTATAGGTGAAATTTCTACATGGTATCAGAGCTAGCTGATATGTAGAAAAATTATACATGGTATCGGACCACAGCTGATCAAGGGGAGAACATTATAGTGAGAGGAGAAATTTGAAGTTTATTATTTGGGATATAGATCTCAAGTTCTTATCACATCTATTTCATCGATGGCATTTTATGGTTTGAGGCTTGAGTATGCCCTTGATGGTAGCTCAAACTATATAGCTTGGAAGGATCACATGGAGGCAGTTTTGGAAGATAATGGCCTTAATTATTTCATTGATCAAGAAATTCCTAAGCCTACTAACAAGACTGAGAAGGTGGAATGGAGGAAGTGTGTGGCTAGAGCTAGGAGAATTCTCTTGGAGGGAGTGCAAGATCACATTGTCTCGAGCCTCCATGGGAAGGAGACTCTGCATGCAATGTGGAAAACAATGAAAGATTTATATCAGAATAGCAGTGATCAGAAGAAGCTGGCACTGAAGGACAAACTTCGAAAGATCAAGTGTGAAAGGGATGAGATGATCTCTATGTATCTAACCAAGCTCATCACATGCAGGGATGAGCTTGCAAGTGTAGGGGCCGTGACATCGAATGAGGATATGGTGAGTCTACCACTCCTTGTCATTCCTAAGAGTTGGCATAGCTACCAAGACTCGGTGAATGGAAGGGAGAAACTACCAGATTGGGAACGACTATGGTCGGATTTGATGCAGGAGGAGATTAGACGGAGCACCAGAGACAGTTCTTCATCCATGCATGGTGAGGATAACCATGCCTTAGCGAGTAAGGCGAAGAAGGGGAAGGAGAAGGTTTCTCTTTCTGAATCTAGTTCTTCCAATGATGGATAGAAGGTTGACAAATCGAAAGTGTGATGCTTTCGTTGTCATGAGGTGGGCCATTATGCTGCAAATTGTCCATGGAGGAAATCCAAGAAGAGATCAGGGGAAAATTTGAAGGTGAGGCACTTGCTTCACAGTTTGAGTTGGATTTCACACTCTTCACATGCATGGTTTCATCCATGGTGGGAAGTGGTTGGTTTCTTGACAGTGGAGCTTCTTTCCACATGACCGACGATAAGAGTTTGTTCAGTACTTTGGAGGAGAAATATCTCCAGATACTCATAGCAATGGGTAATGATGAGAAGTATAGTGTAGGCACGGTTATTTTTCAAAGGGAGCATAGATCTCGCCTTACCTTGACCGATGTCAAGGATGTACCAAGACTGAAGAGAAACTTGGTGTCGATCGCAATGCTGGAAGATAGAGGCTATGATGTAGTCTTCAGTAAGGGAAAGGTTTTCCTTAGACACAGCATTACTAGACAAGTGAATCAGATTGGTTCACGGGTCAAGAACCTATATGCTCTTGAGGTTCAAGATGCATGCAAAGCCTTCAGCAGCAAGGCAACTGATGGAGACTTGGTGGTTGAGAGGGAGGGTATATTACCTCTCAACATGCAGAGCCAGAAGAAGTCTCAGATGATTATGGAGGAGCCACGATTGGTGCAACAACTTCAAGAGGTTGTGCAACAGCCACAACAAGGGAAGCTGAGTGGAGATCGAGTAGAGACATCTACTCATGCAGAGACCTCTAGTAGGGGGAAACTTCGAGCCAAGTGGGCTTAGGGATCACATGCAGCCATACCTCCAGGTAGGAGGTGGGGCGATATAGAGTGATTGTCCCAAGGAGGAGGGGCAAGATCCTTGAGGTACCCAACCTCTTAGATGAGACCTTGCTATAGAAGCCTCGATGTGGAGTAGCAAGGACTGACTGATTGGGTAGAGACAGATGCAAATGGAGCGGTAGAGAGAGCGATAGTGTAGGGAATCCCAGGACAACGCATAGCTAGTAGGTTGCAGCAATGTGAGAGGCACAAGTGTTTTGCACAGTGCTAGGTGGCACAAAGAGGTGTGCAATGGTGCGAGATGCATGGAGATGTTGTAGTAGCGTAGATGTCATAGAGGGAGCACTTGTTAGTAGCAGGTAGAGCTTCAGCATCAGAGCATGTTCCTAGCCCAAAAAAGTGGTCAGTTGGGAGTGTTTTTGTTCCAAGTGTTGTTGGAGCAAGTGAACCGGGTAGATGTGTTGCATGCAGAACATTCCAGAGTTACAGGATCGGGTTTGAGAGGAAGCCTTTCTTGTTGAGAGGGAGTGTTGAAAAATGTGCAACAAGAAATGTTAAATTTAGAATGTGCTAAAAATAGGCCTACTAAAAATAGCATGTCTAAAAATAACAGTTTGGCCAGTGAGGTCATTGGCCACATTAGGTGAGAGGTGAAACTGCTAAAAATAGAAAGTTCTAAAAATAGCATTTCAGGGTCCCTTCCTATTTATAACAGTCCCTAGTCTATCTATAGGAAGTAAAATTAATTTTGGTCTTAATCGCAGTTGGAAATATTAATTAATTAATTCAGTTGAGTTAATTAGTTAAGGAAATTCGAATTTGAAGTCTTTGTGAGCATGCACATGAGTTGTCCCACTGATTGAGGAATTTATCCTTAATTTCCTCCACTGATTGAGGGAATAAGTATGAGTTCTATAATGAGAGAATCAATTGAATTAGTTCTAACTAGTCAAGTCCAGTTAGATTATTTTAACAAGTTGTTAAAATAATAAAATATAGTTTGTTAATGCTTGCATGCATGTGACAACTACTATTTTAGATAACTGAGAATTCACTCATGGATAACTATTGCATGTCAGTTCTGTCAGAGACCCAGTTGAGATCAGATGTGGGACAGTGTACTATCAGATGCTTGACTATTTCTAGTAAGTAGTTTTTGCATGGTTGAGGAACTAGTGTCCTCAAAGATTGCGTAGTTGGACCATAGGTTGACTTGGTATGTTTGGAATTAATTGCATATGCTTTTGCTATTATTTCCTAAGAAAATTGCGCAAGGAAATAAGGATTGGACCATAGGTAAAGCCTTTATATACAGGGCTTGGTTGGTTCATGAGACACATCTTCATATCTTCATAGTTCATTGAGAACTGAATAGCTTGAGAGCTAATTCTTTTTGTATTGTGAAGAGGATTTCCTCTTGATTGATAATACATGGTTGGGGTTTTATGTTGGTGCTTTCCCTTGGATATATCTTGTGTTATGTGTGATTATTTCTCTTGATCAGTTATGCATGTTTCTACTTGATGTTGCTCATGAATTCGATTATGCTTCCACTTAATGTTTTGTAGAAGTAGAACAAGTATTATGCTTTAGGACATTGCATATACTAGTTTGTTCTATGGGTGAAATTTCTACAATTTAACCTTCTACGATTGATCTGGAACAAAACAATTAGTATTTGTTTTGACAAACATAATATGAAGATATGTAGTAGTCCATTCTAGGGGTTATTCCAGACCTATATGGTGTTTGTTAAAATATTTTGTTGATTAGTGTTGAGTAGATGAAAGTTTGATTCCTATAGCATCAAAATTCAAGAATCTAAGGTAGAGCCTTGAAAAGAAATGGTGGATAAGGATAATATCATACATCAATGGCATCAAATTAAGGACATCTTCATGGTCATCAGTGAAATCAACAAAATGAAGGATTGAAAATTATTGAAAACATGTTATAGTAATATAAAGGCATCTTCTAGTGAATTTTATATAGCAGTTGTTTCTCATAATTGTGTTGAATCGTAGCTAACTATGTTTTCCTTTATATTTTGTATCAAAAACATACTTAAGTTATAAATGGGTATTGAATACTTTTTAAGTGTATCATTGTCCTTGTTACAGTATCCACAATTATTTCTGGATTTTATTTTTCAAGGTGGTAATGTGGTGCAAGGAAGGAGAGTGGAGTCTCCTTTAGGTTGTAGCCTAAAAATACTTCAAGGTGGCAGGGTGGTGCTAGGGAAAGTTTGAGCTTGTAGGGTGTTGAACCATCCTATTAGTTGTAGCTGATAAAACCAAGGCATTGGAGTGTATTTCTAGTTGTAGCTGGTAAAACTAGGGTGTAGGAGCATCCTTTCAGGAGTTGAAGCTACTTTATAAACTTGAATGATTTTCTAGAGTGCTAGGGACTTGGGGTTTCCTTTTCAATTGGAGCTGAAGAATTTTTGTACTCATAAAATATTAGAAAAGCATTTAGTGTTTTTTCTCTCAGGAGGGTTTCCACCTAAAAAAAAATTGTGTATTTTTCTTATGATGCGTTGTTGATTACTATTAAATTGTTTGTGCTCTAAAATTTAATAATTAACTAATTGCAAGTAAAATATCGATTCAATGCCTTCTCAATATTTCCAATAATTGGAATTAGAGTAGGTTCTTTCACAAACAGTCTAACCACTGGAAGGGAGATCATGGAGTGCACAAATATCAGAGTTCCAATATTTAATGGACAAAACTATGCACTTCAGAGTGGAAGGATGAAAGTGTAATATATGCAAGCACAAGGAAATGATTTCTAGAAATATGTAAATACTAGAGATATAGAACCCTCAAATCATCCAACAAATGATGCAGGTAAAAATATTTATGGTATTAATGCTAAACCTAGAAATGCTATTTTGAATGGTATAACTGTTAGACTCAAGTAATACTGAAAGGGTGGGGGGGAGGTATGAATAAGTATTACAAGAATATTATAAAAATTTCTACAATTAAAACTTATTCAAAATTTCACATCAAAAGATGTAACAAGATCATTCACATGCACATGAAAACAAACAATCATCACATGTAGACACTTGGATTTTAGGTGGAAAACCCCCCTCTAGGGAAAAAAACACCAAATTGTTTGATGCTTCTTCTTATTATCTATCGATTCAAAATATTCTCATTTATATTACATCAACTAGCCACCACTAGAAATGGATCACCCATCCCTTGAGTGAAATGAGAAATGTTGGCCGCAACCAACTTGGAGCACCCACTCCTACAATAAACAATCAACATGCACTTAGCTTGAAGCCCCTACTCCAAGTACAAACAATTCTGCAATAAGACAATATGATTCATAACTTAAAAAACTATTGCATGAAACACAAATAGCATCAAATGAAAACACTCATGCAACCACAATTTCACACTCCAAATGAAAGAAAAAATATATCCACACACAGTCCCTCCAAATTGATCTTCAATCTCTGCATACAACTCTGAAATATTGTTAATGAATCATTTCTGAAGCACACTACAATATTGAAGCTATGAAATCTCTACTATAATCAATTCGTTGTGCACTTTTTCTCTATGCACACTCACTCACTCACTCTACAAAAGAACCAACCAAATGAGCAACTTTCTGTCTCATATTTATAAATTATGAAGATGGTTAAGTCATTAAATTCTTCAGATAGTGGATCTCACCTGAAACTTTTTCACACACTTCATATTTTATTGAGATAGGCTTCTTGACCAGATCAAGCCACTTACTCCACTATCCTTTTGATATTTTCAATTTCGATCAACTTATAGAGGCCCCACAAATTGTCTCGACCTTTTTTTGGAAAATTTTGACCATAAGCTTCACCAAAATAAAATAATTCCAATTGTGTGCATGAAATCCAAAGAAATTTTCATGTTTCTTTTCAATTGCATGGAAAAAACTGTGAAATTTTGGTTGCAGCTGCATGTAGAGAACTAACAAGGTGTGGTCAGAGTCTTTCAACTACATGCATAAACCATCATCTATGCAGTTGGGGTAGAGTATAGTCTAAAAAAAAATTATTTCCTTCAAAATTGTAGCAAAGCTTCAAGGGATTGATATGTTCTGAAAAACATCCTTTCAATCTCATCTAAACATCATGACACCATCTACATGACTCAACAATACTCCACTCACAACATCAACTATACCTTTAACAAATTTGTCATTCAGATTCTTATGAGGCCTTATTACATCATGGCGCTTCTTCTACAAAACTTTTAAGACTATTAATTTTTTCTCATCATCATGACAACCTTAAACAAGTACAAAGTAAAAACTTTTTCCTATCACTTGCAAAATTTTCATCGAAGTAAATACCTTCTACCTGAGTATACCATTTACACACAAGTCTTGCTTTGTTCCTTACCACCCTTCCTTCTTCATTTAGTTTGTTCTTGAACACCCACTTGGTTCCAATGATGTTTTTTTCCTTTGGACTTGGCACAAGCTCCCATGTATTGTTCTTCTCAATTTAATCTAACTCTTCATTCATTGCCTTGACCTAGTTTTGATCCTCTCTAGCCTCATTGAATTTTTTGGGCTTTACTTGAGATAATAATGCAAAATGTGCTTCATTGAAGTTATATGAAAACTTACTCCGTATTTTCACTCCAAGCTCTTTGTTCCCAAGAATTTAACTTTCCGGGTGCTTCTTTTGAATGTGACTTGGTGGAGATTTCTTTGAAGTGGAGGTCATCCTTCCTTCTTCTTCTTCTTCATCCTTGTGAGAAATTTCTTGATCCTCATATTCTATGAAATCATGATCAGCTACAACATCTTTGGAATCATCAAATTTAGTAAAATTTTCATCAACAACAATACCAATACCTTCAATTAGCTTTTTGGTTCTCTTGTTGTAGCAATTGTATCCCTTGATCTTGAATAATATCCAAGGAATATTCCATCATCATCTCTTGGTTCAAACTTCCCAATCTTGTCTTTAGTCCTCGTAATGGAGCACTTACTAGAAAATACTTTGAAGTGGTCAACTTTTTTTGGTCTTCCTTTCCACAACTCATATGGATTTTTCTCACAATTAGGCCTAATTAAAAGGACTTTATTGGCCAAATATATTGTTGTTTGAGCTGCTTATCCCAAAAAAGTATCTTACACACCAACTTCATCTAACATAGCTCATGCCATGTCTTGGACTAACCTGTTTTTCCTCTCAAATACCCCATTTTGTTGTGGTGTTCTAGCTATGTAGTATTGCCTCTTGATACTATGCTCCTCGCAAAAGTCATCAAATTCCTTGGACATGTACTTACCTCCTCTATCATATCTAAGACACTTTATCATCAAATCAAGTTCATTTTTAACAAGTGCCTTAAAATACTTAAATTTGTTGAAAGCTTTAGATTTTTCCTTCATGAGCATAATTCAGGTGGCTCTAGTGAAGTTATCAACAAGTAATATGAAATATATCTCTCCTCTTGGACTTTGCTTCCTTGTAGGACCACATACACATCTATATGCACTAGCTCCAATGGTCTAGTTGTAAATAACTCCTTGGATTTGAATTGCACTCTTGTTTGTTTCCCAAATTGGCATGAATAGCATATTGTGTTATTCATTTTAGCAAACCTTAGTAGTCCTCTATCTGCTCCAATCTTCCTAAATTTGATTATGTTGCCAAAATTAACATGACCGGATATTCTATTCCATAGCCAAGATTCTTCTATTTTTCTCATGCAACAATTATCCCCAGTGTCATAAAAAATATACATGTTGTTGTCACTTCTAATGGACTTTTCCACCAACTTTCCTGGTTTTTCATTTTTGATCTCACACTATTTAGATATGAATGTCACCTCATGCCTATTATCACACATCTAGCTCACACTAAGGAGATTGTGCTTCAATCAATCAACATAGAGAAAATTTTGAGCTTTGGTCTTCTTGTCCAATCTAACTATTCCTTTTCCTTTGATGGGTACTACTGCATCATTTCCAAAACTAACATTCCCTTTATTGTATTCCTTAAGTTGCAAGAATTTTCTCTTATCACTAGTCATATGTTTGGATCATCCACTATCAATCATCCATTGTTCATCCTCATCATGAGATATCAAAGCAAGCTCACAATTTTCATAATTTTGATCCTTCTTCTTTCATGTTCTCACAACTTTATGCTAATTAGATTTCTCTTGTGTGTGTTACATGAAGGAGTTTGAAAAGTTAGATCTGCACTCACTAGATTTGTGACCAAAATTATTTCATCTAAAACACTCAATCTCATTCATTAGTGGAGAAAAAGAATTATTTCCATTAGCATGAAAAGTATTTGTTCCTTGAGCAACTCTTGATCTAACAACATTTCTTCTAGGAAACATCTTCAACCTACAATTTACGGCCTTGTGTCCAAAATTGTTGCATGCAAAACAATAATCATAAAATAATGTAGGATACCTGAATTATTTTGCCATGATGGAGGAGTGAAATTTGAGGATATTTCTTGCTTTTCTTGTTGATTTTCTGCTAATTTGATTTTAGATCCATTATCTTGCACACTCTTGATGGTTGCTGCAACATTTTCTTGATTTTCCTTTCCTCTTAAGGAATTTTCATAATTGGTACTTGGTTGATATTTGACATTTTGTAGAGGAGGCTTGAAGCCCAAACCAATTTTTTCCCTAGTGGCCTTTTCATGCTAATAATATCTTGCAAGGTTTTAGATCCCTTCATGAATTTATGATTTAGACATGCTTTAGTTTATGCTTTTGATGGATCATCCCTTAATGCAACAATTTATTCCTCAAGTTTGTGACAATTTTATTTCCATTCTTATAACTTATTGGTGAGCACATTTTCTTTCATTTTTACTTCTTCCAATTCTCTCTTTAGGTAGATGATGTCCTCTTCATGGATGCATGCAATTGGAGCTCCACCAATATTCTACATCAAATATTCATTCTCTCTTTCTAACTCAGCCATATTGTTTTGTTTAACCACAACTTGTTGCAACAAATTATGGTTAAAAAAACAATACGGACACAAATTTCCTTTGAATTTCTCAAGTTCATCCAACTAGGTATTTAGATAACTATCAACCAATGGAGGCTTATTCTCCTTCAGTTTATGTATTTCTTCCTTCAACAACTTGTTTTTGTTTCTGTTGGATAGTTGGCATTGTCTGGATGGCCAGTGGCCTATTGAAGGCATCTGCAAGTGTGTTAGCAATAGTCATGCTAGGAATATGTGTTGGGAAGTTGGAATTTCCTAAATGTTGGCAGGAGGGTTGGTATTGATGTCAACTAGACTAGCTTGGATGCTTGTTGCAGAAGATGTTGGCAGTGATGGCCCAGGAGGAATCTCATGGTAGTTGCAGGCTTCATGTAGAAAATCATCACAGTAGTAGACTTATTGGAGAAGCCATAAAATGATGATTACAATGATAGGCCAAATGAAATTCCATCATAGCTGCAAGCTTCATGAAAAGGATCACCATGGTGGGTGTGATTTCAGCTATTAAAAAGTTAAGGAGCAGAATGATTGCAGAGAGTTTGGGGCCATATTAGAGGTAGAAGATGGGTTCAAAGCCTACATTGTACCCTCTCCATTGGAAATTTCTCTAGAAGATCTTTCCAATGATATGCAGAAGTCAAGAATTGGATTCCTGGTTCAAAAGTTATGGCTTTCCAGTCATTACAGACTTGAAGTTTGTTGTAGCTGTCGTGACAACACCTCCCAAAATCCTTGTAAACATAAAATTTTTGGACCCCCTACATCAAGCCTAAGCTTCAACCCCATTAGGCACTTCTTAAAGTTTCATCAATGTTAGTAAATCCAAGGGAATTCCAAATTTTGGCTAAGTTAAGCCAAGTCGCAAGTTCATGAAATAAAACTGAGTTGCATAATCACAACATGGCTATAGCATATACCTACAACCAAGACAACCCTTGCGACCTTGGTGACTTTCTAGTTGCAAAGTCGCAAGGTCGCACTTCTGACCGCCTATATCCCACACGACCTCGCGAACTCATGAACCTGCAACCTTCCGAGTCGCAAATTTGCAAAGTCGCCTTAGTTACAACCAGGAATTTTTGCGACCATGTGACCATGTGACTCTGCGATTGGCAAGGTCACAAGGTAGCAAAGTCGCATCTCCTATCCGCATCTTCCAACGTGACTTCGCGACCCATGCAACTTCACGACCCTTGAGTCGCAAGGTCATGATATACCCCCTCGTGACCCTCACGACCTCCACATGTGCGATGATTTTATAAATAGGAGGGCACCCTGGTCGCATTTGATAAAGCTCTGTTGGTCGCACCAGAAGGCATAAATCCCTCTGACTCAAATTCGTGCGCGCGTCTAACTACGGTAAGTAATGGTCCTCCCTCCTGCAATGATTATTTTCTTCCAAATGGGATGAACTACATCCCCTTACCTCCATCTTACTTCCTGCCCTAGGGTTTAGCTCTTTACTTAGCCCTCCTTCTCGTTTTTGCCCCATAAATCACCCTAGTCTTCCCCTACTCCTTCACTCAAGTTTTCAGTTTTCTTTATACCTAATCCTCCTTGTTAGATCAAGAAGCCAAATTTTTATCCTTTTGAAAGTGACCTAGGTCTCCCTAAGTCATCTAGAGGCCTCCTCTGGGATAATCGGAACCTTAGTCGCATGCCCCGCGACCGCGATATCCTTCCCTCCATGACTCTACTACCTTGTGACCTTGCGACTCCCCTTCTCCATGAATATGTGACTCTGTGACCTCGCGACTCCTGCGACCTCCTACCATTGTGACCTTGTGACTCCCCTTTCCCCGCGACCTCCTACCTCTGCGACCTCGTGACTCCTCTTTCCCTGCGACTTCCTACCATTGCGACCTCACGAATCCTCCATCCTCTGTGCGACCCACAATCTTCCCCTTCACATCTCAACCTCACGGTCGCGCCTGACCTGTGACCTCAGTCGCACCATCACATCAGAGACCTTGTGAATCCCTCATTCCCACAACCTCCCTCTCACTGGCTAAGTTTTCTTTTGATATTTTCAATTTATGGTTATGCCCTTTCTCTCATCGTGGGATTGCATTTTTGACATGCTAGGTGATGTCGAGCTCGAGTGCATATCCATTTCCTCTTTTGAAGACAAGATGGGTCATCCAACTACTAAAACAGCTCAAGGTGCATCAGGAAGTGGGACATCGGAGATAGATTCAGATGAACAACCACCTGTCTTTGCAGATACGGCGTGTAACATAAGTAAGACCACCAGGCTCTCTTGGTATGAGATCTATGAAGAATTTTCTAAGACGGAAATCCTGGAGACACAAGAGGACTTTCACGTGTACATCAATGTAAAAAAGTGAAGGTTACATAAAGTGGCAGCTCATCCACCAATATTCGCGTGTGCTGAAATCATCGAATGGGTCTTCTAGTGCACAAGCACAGAAAACTAGATGATTAGGGGTCATGATGGGGTGCCTATAGCTACCATTGATTCCACAAATATCAACGCCTACTATAAATTTCGTGAAAAGAAGCAGATTTTTAACACTAAATAGCTCGCCAGTTTCACTACCCCGATGAAAGACATCTTGAGGAATTGGTGGCAAGAACTTGCGAAGTTCCAGGTCAGGACAGATCAGGCATACAAGAGCGAAGGGCTACGTAGGGTATATTAGTTAATCGCTACAATGATGTGTCAACTATATGGCAAGGCAGACTACGATGTGATTTATGGCACGTGGGTTCCACTCATGTATGCCATCGCCACTTAGGGAGTTATTTTCACTTGGGCGAGCATCTTGTCATCATATTTGAGAACCAACATAGTCGTTGCTCAAAGCCTAGCTCCCGAACAACTCCCATAATTTTATATATCTTCATACCTGCTTGACATTGTCTATTCGAGGTGCTACTTTGAACTTTGGAGCTGAAATTGGGACTCATTAGTACCCCTACCTATCCACTCCCACTACAATGTCTTCTAGGACATGGCTTATAGAGCCACGTTGGATATAATATCTAAAACATTTATCATCCCATTATACCAATTGTTGTTCGGGGAAGATCCACCTTGCATGTCCCAAAGAGCCATGAGGACCGTGGTTAAAGTAGCTCATTGGTTGCCTATCGATGAGGGAACAATAGTTAGGGTGTTTGGTACTCATAAACCTCCACACTCTCTACCCAAGTTCGTCACAGATAGGACTCTTCTACGAGAGGTATGCTACCATATGACACAAGGTTTCTCGAAAGAGTTTCACAAAGGTAAGAAGAAACCTTGACCGCCTTTTCCTCTTACTATCGGGGCATACGTAGTAGAAAAATTCAAGCCGGTTGAAGCAGAAGCTGAAGAACTCGAGGGGAGCCATTTCATGACCCTAATTATAGAACGTACGACCTTGAAAAGATCGTAGCTGCCCACTGTAAGAAGGAAAAATTCAGTTGGTACTATGCCCACACTAGGAAGGGACTCGAGGATGGAATTAGGAACTGTTATAAATCCACAAGGGAGATCAGCCCCAGTGAGAAACAAGCTATAGAAGATGAACTCCTTGATGATTTCTAGGATGATGAAAGCCTCAGAGAATGAACATGAAGAGAGCCAAAACATCAGGGAAACGAAAAGGAAATGAAACAGAAGATCCTCTAAGTGACAACGAGGAAGAGGAAGTTACACTCATACAAAGAAATGCCGAAATGGCAAGAAAGAAGTGAGAACTAAAGAGACAGAGATAATTGGAAAGCAAACAATGACAGGAAATCAACACTCAAAGCTAGGTTGAGATAGAGAGGAAAAGGTAGGAAGACGAGAAAAGGAGGAAGGACGAGGAAAAGAGAGCGTGGGATAAGGAAGAGAAAAGAAGGGAAGAAGAGGCCGAAAAGTAGAGACAAGTAGAAGAAGCTGTGAGGAAAAAACAAGATGAAAAACAAAGGTTAGAACATGGAGGAAGAGCTAGAAAGGCAATGGGCACTAGCAGAAAGGGAAAGAAGGAAATAGGAAGAGGATATTAGGGCAAACAAGGAGAAGGAAACAGTAGTGGTTGAACAAGGAGAGACAAGCAGGGTGGTCGATCCAAGCCCAAGACGGAGTGAGCTTCCTTCTTTGGATGTACTTCCTATTCCCTCCCTCACTGGCAGACACCTACCCCTCCTAGAGCTAGGCATCATAGAATATCAAGAAGAAGAGGTTCTAGATCTGACTAAAATTACATTTGATGAATTAAACCTCAATATTATACAGGAGAGGAAGATATCTTGCAGTAAAAACCCAGTTGACCCATTATCGGTAACTATGGCAACAAATATCATGCCAAATATCACGTCAAACCCGCGAATGATTGCCTCTGCCGGTACATCATTCGTCGCTGCCACAGAACAAAACATAGCCCAGAGGAGTAGAAAAATTGTAGATTTTTAAAATAGGTTATACGCATCTGAGCAAAGTGCCAGCATAGCATAACAAGGGAAGAAAAGCTTGGAGGAGGAAATCGTGACACTCTGCTTGCTACACACAAGGACAACCAATTTCCAAACAGTAGTCGCATCAAAAACAGGGATCCTAGGAGCGACTATGGTTGTAGTTTATGAGGAGATGGAAAAACTGCACCACACTATAGCTCCCATAGTGGCTATTCAAACTCACTCGAAGGAAAGGGTTGCCATGCTCAAAGAGGCCATGACCACCCTAGATAAGATACATGAATGGTCTGAAAAGTACCCCGAAGCCCTGGAAGTAGTACCCAAGAAAGATTGGATTGCTATGCAGAAATACCAAAGTCCAACTTCATATCAAAATGCAGTCCATAGATAAATTGGTTAAAGATGCAGAAACAGTGTTGGCTTCCTATAGGAAATTGTTCAGCAGTCTTGAGTCAGTGATCCAACTGCATGGGTCCCCTTCTATAGGAGAAATTGTACAGGTCAGAAATCAGGAGGAGATCAACAAAGAGGTGCAAGAATTTGTAGAAATGTAGACGAATTGCCCACACAGGAGATATGCCAGCCTCAACAAAAAATATCAAGCATTATATCATGGAACTAGTGAGGCTCTACACTAAATTGGGCACCCTGAACAATCATATACGTGCGAAGCGAAATACTATTATCCCAGACGCATTGGAATGCTTACATTGACATGATGAAGGCCAGCCACCAATCTCCCCCATCGCGATAGGATACAACATATGGCGCACTTACCTAATCAAAAATCTCAGGCTCAGCATTCCGGAACTCTCCATCTACAGCTTAGTCAACTAGGATGATAGCCATTTCCTTTTTATTTTGTGTGTGTACTATGATAGCACGGAATCTATGAACACAAAAGGTCACATAGAATACTAAGAGTCATGTGGTTGTCAAAAGGTCACTAGGAAGTCCAAGAGTCAAGAGTAGACCAAAGGTCTCTCTCATCCTATAAATGTAACTTCATGTCTCATTTGAAAGGACTTTTTGAGTGAAGTAATTTTGGATAGTAATAGACAGTTCTTAAGAGTGTGGTTCTTCTAGTTAATACAACAGTTAATTATACGTTTTCACTATTGAATTCTTCAAATATCTATATGCTAGTACCATGAGTATTTTGTACACTTGACAGATTGAATGTTCTGGAAATCTTCTTGATGTGTAGTTGCTCCACATACTATTTCGTACCCCGAATATGGTTTTTCTATGTATGAATGGTATTTGGTTTATTTTACTCTATACGCATGCTAATGAACTATCTCTTTAGGTGTTAGTATAATCTCTCTTTTGACTACATGATTTTGTATGTTGGTAGATGGTTAATTATTGTGAACTGATTTTGCAATCATTAAGCAGTACCTATTTAATTTTTACAAGTCTTGTTTAAAGTCCTGCTAAAAGTAATTTTATGTGAGACTGCGTGGCTTATCTCTTGCTATTCATGGTATATCTGTATGACATAGGATACCTGTAAATTATTCTCTTGTGTTTCTTAAAACTCACACTTTCGACTAAGTTTATATCACACCTTTATCCGAAGCTAGCTCTTCAAAATTGAGCGACAGTCGGGCCCACATACCGGAAGGGATCTCCAGTACACCTGGTGCAGGCTCTAGTTGGGAACATACACCGGAGAGATCCTCTTGACTGTTGGTGATAAATTCCATCCCATCAACATATTTGGCACTAGTAGGAGGGCCATGGCAAGCACTAAAATCCCTCCTCACACAGAGACTTCCCATCAAGGAAGTAATCAACCACGGCCTCCCACACCCCCTGAGGTACGGTATAACCCTCCATTCGGGCCGCCCTTCACAAAACCCCTCCAGGAAGAAACTCCTATTCCCCCTCTTGAAGACACCCTTGGGTGGAGGAACTTCCCATGTACGAAGTCACTAATGAACAACTCAGGGCTCTGTGCCCTATCACATGCCAATTCACTAGGGGTTTAAGATGTATCCCCGCCACTAACTCCCTAGCCAACTCTCACACCTCCAACCTTCAACATACACATCAGGGCATCCTAGTTAACTCTGTATCACAGTTAATTGGCTTAGCCCTGGATGATTATGTAGACACCGTCGAAAGACTATCTATCAAAGGGTTGGAAAGTCAGCCGGAAGATGAAGAGGGAGAGCCTACGAATACCTTTACTGGAAAAAATAACTAGACACATAGAAGGAAGTGCGCGGGAATAATTGTAAAATCACTGAGGAAACCCTTGCCAACGATTAACCTCTCATAAAGGGCACTCATGAGATCTTGGGACAAGAGGCCAGGGACTACCTTAGAGACCGAATAGACTTTTACAACAACCAACGTCTCCTTAGGAACCTAAGAGACAACTGGAACATGAGGAACATGAGGGATCTAGGACATATTAGAGTGCCGAACTCACTCTAATATGTCCTAGGGTTGAAAATGGGGTTGTGATCATTGCCTTATAATACACTATCTGTACCTGATATGGCGACAAATTGGCGACTCAGTGGGAACTCATAGCCAAAGCCCTCACTTTCTCCCTTGACCCTGTTAAACCCACCACTTCAAGCAAGGTAAATCCCGTAATCCGATCCCTAGCCATAGTCGACCTCCAAGCTATAGTTAACGCTGCCAACACCAACTCAAGAGGCTCAACCCCCCCATTCCTCTTAAACTTTGAGATGTTAAATTTCAACGTCCACAACTACCTTGTCGACTCTGGTGCATCAACCAACGTTATGCCCTAGTTGATATCTAAGAAACTGAATGTTCAACTAGAGAAAACCAATGGCAAAATTATCCAACTTGACAGATCTCAAGTCCCAGCCATTGAAGAATTAAATAATGTCATCATTCAGTTATCCTCTAATGCCCGAGTGCACCAATGCATTGACATAATCATCATAGACATCCCAGAAGCTTACGGTCTTCTTCTCAGCAGAGATTCGTCTTGCAAGTTGGAGGGCTAATTTGCCACCGATTGGTCTCACTTATGGCTTCCTTACAAAGGAAAAAATAACCAGATCAAGGTAGATAGTGAACCTTGTATGAAACATATTGTTTCTAACCTTGAAAGCTCTAACGAACCAATCAATTATGCACAACAAGATCTACGAGTATGCCTCCTCAAATCTTCATTTGGGTGCTATCAACCTTAGACCTCTTTAAACTTGCATACATTAGGTTTACCTTTCCCAACACGGAGATGTGGACACTGTATTATGACAGTTCCAAAACCCACAATGGAGCAGGGGCCGGATGCATCCTACTAAATCCAAAAGGAGAAAGATTTTTGATCTCTTGTAGGTTAGAATTCAAATGTACCAAAAACACTGCCGAATACAAGGCATCGGTGATCGGCCTAAAAAAGGTCATTGAATTAAAAGTTGACTGCCTAAAAGTCATTGGGGATTCAAAAATCGTCATGAGACAGGTACACAATAGCATCCATTGTTTGTCCCCGCATCTAAAGAACTACCAGCAAGAGGTATGGCATCTCATAAATTCCTTTAAAGCTTTCAATATCATGTTTGTTCCTAGGTTTAACAACGCTACCGTTGATACTCTATCTAATGCCGTAGCTAGGTTCACACCCCTTAGAGATGGTTTTTTTATTGAAATTTTGTATAAACCAACAGTACCGGATAATGTAACTAACTTGCGTGTGTTTAATGATGACCAACAAATTCCAAAATTCATGGAAAAGGATGAAGTATTCAAAGACATGGCTATCGACGAAGAGGAACATGAAGAAACATTACAAGATGAGGTGGATGCCCAGAAGGGAAATACCTTGCCGAAAGGGGTGGTGTCATTGGAAAAACTGTTTGACCTTTAGAATCACTTTAGAGGTCCACTAAATGCCAAGACGCATAGTTCCACCCTCTTACATGAGCAAAGAAATCTCGGGACTGAGTGTGACCCAAAATATTTTAACCTGGGAACAAAATGCACCCAGAGGAAAAACAAGATTTCATCAGTTTGTTTCGAAAGTACCGAGATGTCTTTGCTTGGACTTATAATGACCTGAAAGCGTATGATACTCAGATTATTCAGCATGTCATTCCTACCAGAGAGGGGTCAAACCATTTCAGCAGAAACTGAGGAAGGTGCATCCCATCTTAGAACCCCTCATACAGAAGGAGTTAAAGAAATTGTTGGACGCCCACATTATTTTTAAGGTCAGACACTCGACATGGGTATCTAATCTAGTACCAGTAAGAAAAAAATCCAGAGAAATACGCCTTTGCATCGATTTCCGGAACCTTAATCGGGCGTCGGACAAAGATAACTAACCTATTCCATCCGTGGAGTAGATCCTTCTAACTCTCTCAAGTTCCGAGCTCTTCTCTCTACTGGATGGGTTCTCTGGTACAATCAAGTCATGGTCTCAGGACCTGACAGGATTAAGACCACATTTCGAATGAGGTGGGGAACATTCGCTTTTCGTCGCATGTCGTTTGGACTAATAAACGTTGGGGCAACTTTCCAAAGGGCTATGGATGTCACTTTTCTGGGGTTAATGGAGCAGAGTGTTGTGGTCTACTTGGATGATGTCATCATTTCTTGAAAAAAAGAAGTGATCATATCCAACATTTGAAGCAGATTTCTGAAAGATGCTGGAAATATGGGATCTCTCTCAACCCCAAGAGGAGCATATTTGCAGTTTCAGAACACAATCTACTGGGCCACATCATCACCAAGGAAGGGATCACAGTCGACCCTAACCGTGTGTTACTAGGAAAACTAGTGTCCATTCGGAGCTGCTAGTCCCACTAACACAGGTAGCTCTCTTAGAAACAAACAAACTAAAGTTACTTGTGTTTTCCTTTATGAGAGATAGATGAGAGAGAAATAGAGAGTACCAACCTCAGTCTTTCACTTGGTTCCTTGCTTGTTTCCTCCCCCCTTTGACAAAGCTTCGCCACTCTTTCCTCACTTGTCCTGCTTCAAAGAAAACTTGTAGAGTAAAGCAGCATAATACCATCAAAGCATAGAGATATATAACCATAAAAAATATATGATCAGATGTATATTGACCATACAAATGTATACACCAATACAAGATTCAGAAATATACAAGAATATGGAGGAAAACTCAAATAGCTTTATTGATAAAAGTAGTAGAAGAGAGGATTACAACCCAGTGGTCTAACCCAGCGCCATCCTCACAGCATGAAAGCCCTCTTCACCTCATGAAAAGCTAGATCACCCAACACTGTCATGTTTCACAGAGAAACCAACAACACTTCCTTACAAAATACAAAATTCCAGCCTCTAGATCTCTAGGATGAGGGATCCATATATAGATATTTGCAGGTGGGTGAGTCAGCTTCTGGGGTTTTTATTAGTGTCATTTCTATAATATTTCTTGATTCCACTTGGATATTTCATCATCTCTTACTCATCCCTGGGCGAATTCAGAGAGGCAAGTGTCAAATGAGCAGTTTCTAGAAGATTCTTGGGTTTCCACCTAGCAAACTGCCTCTGCCATTTGTTTGCTCTTACTCATCGTACCCTACAAAAGGTATTTTCAGTATGCATTGCACCCCCCATGTGCAATAGGTGAGATGCATCACACCCTCAGCATGGAGCAGTCTATATGGTCTAGTTTTGACTAGTTCTGAGCAATTTTTTAGGGAGAACTTCTGGGAAATGATGTAATCAGCTGACCTTGTTCCTTTAGGGTATGAAAAAACACTTTTAGGGGCTTAGAAGCCCTTAGTTTATCGACATATGTGATTGGGGTTGTAGTGCCCAAATATGTCTATAACAGTTGCCCCCTAAAGCATGAGGTCGTCAATCTTCTGATGTTGGGTGAAATGATTTATCATGAGGATCCGAGGTTTTTCGAACTGGAAGGTGTCCTGTAATAAGATACAATACAATACATTATCTTCATAATATTTTCATGATCTAGCTGAGGCGGGAATTCCCATGCTCAACTTTATAAATTCATTTTCATGTACATAGGACAGACAACTGTCTGTGTTGTAGACTAATGATTCTGGTAGAGCCATCATCCCTTAGCTTGGATGATTATCTGTGCAGCTATGATGTACATTTGATGTCTTTATTTTCCTGAATATATCGCAGCCTGGATGGATGAAACTAGATCCGGGGTCTTCAAACTCATTCAATCTTCGCCCAAAGTACAATTCGATCCATGTGAAAAGATGTTCTGATGTCGAACATGGAAAGACATCGCCTGATTACCAGCCAATGATGTAAGCTGTTAACAGGCGTGAGAGGAATCACTGAATTTACGTGGTGTGAATACATGAGTCGATTTTTAACACCACGTAAAATCTTTTGGTCGAAGGTCATTGATGTAAACCTATCACTGGAAGTGAGAAACTTGCCATTGAGGCATGCAAGCTTCAAAGTACTGAAAGGGTTGTTCCTAAGTCGACTTCTTGGATAATGAGCTGATGTCGACAAGAAGTGACCTGTCGTAGGAGGGCCTTAATGAATCCCACATCTATGACATGGAACGGAGCAAATGATTTTGTGGAGGTGAAAATGATCTGATGATGTAAGGTTCAGGGTGGCGGTCATGAAAGAATGGAGCGTAAAGGTATTGCAGCGGATGAGGTGTAAGCTGGGTTGGTGAATTCTTTGAGCGAATTCTCTTGAACGTATCGGCGATATTGAAATGGATTGGTAGCGTTAACCCCAAAAATGGATGGTATGGAGGACCAATGGTGATATGACTGGTGAATGGAATAACCCAACCCGACTCAATAATGGTGATGGAGGAAAGTGTCATGTTCAAGAGCGACCTGCTACCAATAAAGTTCTTCAAGTTTTCTTCCCAATTTTTCCCTAGTCATTTCTGACCAGTACCTCTTTAGTTTTCTCAAGCTTGAGGAGGATGACATATGCTTGTTCTATAATTTTCCCTTCGGGCAAACCTGTCGCTATGTTTTAGCGAGCCTAGCGACAGTGAAACTCGCTCTTGTCTGTAATGGACAAGTTTGTCGCTATTGTTTTAACGAGTTTAATGACAAAGATAACTCGGTCCTTTTCAATTTTAGAGAGTTTGAAAAGAGACGGAAAGGAAACTCCAGTAATCCTTTTTTGTAGTATAATCCCTTAAGTCCGAAAAAGTATAAAATGATATGAAAGGGATGGCTTTTCTAATCACTTTAACAAGCTGAAAAAGACAAGTGCTCAATCTTTTTGTGTAATGATCCCTCAGGTCCAAAAATATTAAAATCTAGAGGAGGGATGACACTTCCAATCACTTTAACGAGCTGGAGAGGCCAATTGCTCGGCAATCCTTTTATATTTTATGAGTCTAAAAAGAGCTTAAAAGAGACTTTCCTCTGAGGAATGAGTGATATTTTCGGGTAGCAGCTGGTTCCAGGTAAGGTTTGGAACTTTTCAATCATGGCAGTGTAATAAAGGTGGCTAACAGAATCACTCGTCGCAGTTGTTCCTCAAAAGGGTAAACAATCAAGTGGAGGCGAATGATCAGATAAAAAGTGGAGGTGATGGTAAGAACATGACCAAAGCTCAAAAGTTGATAGTAATGCGATCATAAGGGTTATTTACCGAAAGTGGGTTCATTTTTTAATGAGCTTGAACTTTGGGGGAACATATGCTCATAACTAGGTTTATTTTTTAATGAGCTTGAAATTTGCGGGAACATTGCTCATGCCAGTCATATAATAAGGATATCTCTCATCAGTAGGTTCATTTTTTAGGGAGCTTGCCCCATGCACAACTTTACTCCGGAGCATTTTGTATGCAAGTTAGGAATGACCAACCTATGAGGTTAAAGGGTTGAGAGCCTACAAAATAAGAAAATAAGCCTACAAACTATGAAAATAAAAGGTCATTTTCACTCGCACACAAAAGGTTTGCATGCCCCTAGGTATAAAGAGAAGCAGAGTTTCCAGGTTACCATATGGAAGTTCTTTCATTAAGGCAAGGTTGTTCCATTCACATTTATAGACGAAACATTTCCTTGGCTCTGTCCATCGAAATAGACAAAGGTGAATGGTGGGAGCTTCCACTCACATAACGTTTGACGAGGGAATCATTTTCCAGTCTAATCCCATTTTCCTAAATGGACTAGTGTGTTAGACTAGTCATATATCCTATGTGGAAACCTACCTTATATCTGAGGTTTTCCTGCCGAAGCAGACCAGGGTGCATGCCCCCTTGGTTTAGTCACATTCACTGAATCACTCACGGTCATTAGGTGGATGGAATGGAGGTTGATGAGACATTCCTTGGGTAAAAAGACCAGTTAGGGATGGTATTTGACTATTAGCCATGTTTGAACCAGGAAATGAAAGCTGGTCAACGAGCTGGACCATTTTTCCTTCATACGGGAAACACATCACCCTAAAGAGTGACGAAACAATAGCTCCCATGCTATAAATGTAGTCACGTCCAAGGAGTAGATTGTAATCTAATGGTCCTTGGACTACCATCACGTTCAAATAAACCGTTTTCCTTCTCAAAGTTATGCGCAAATTTGGAAGGATCCCTAACGGTTGACTAGTTCCTTTGTTGAAGCCTGACAGATTTCAAATCTTAGGCAGAAGCGATGGCGAACCAAGCACTTTCCAAGCAGTTGAGGAAAGGATACTCATGGAGGCCCCTTCATCTATGATTGTACCAGCCATGATCATTTTGTAAGCTTGTACTATAATTTAGAATGGTACATTAGATGGTAGGCGGGGTCTCCCTAGTAGATTCCAATTGAAGGAAACAACTAGATTGCTTGTAGGAGGACCGAATAGATGGCTGGATGAATCTCTGACGAACTTCCTTCCTGCGGTAAAGGAACGGGTAGATTGCCCCTAGGTTCATCGGATTTTGTCTTAACAAAAAGAATTTGAATGGTATCGTTCTCATTCTCTTTGGTGATTGTATCATCTGAAAGTGGATCTTCTGAAGACAAGACTAGGTCGACTGCCGTCTCGACCTGTTGACTTTGGTCCGGTGTGGACTCAGAGGTTTTATCTTCAATGATAGGTGCTTCGACCGACAACAAAGGTGTGTCAGACAGATTTTCAACTAGCGATGGACTCGGCAAGAGTTTCTTGTATCCAGGAGGAAGTCGCAGCAGTGAAGCAGGACGGTTATCCAAGACTCTTTTAGCTTTGTCTAGGAACAGACAATGGTGGAGGGCATGATCGCCTTCACACAATTTACAAGGAAATTTAGATCTTCCTTTCTGTCCATTGATTTCATTTTCACTAGTTGATGGTGTGCTCTCAACATGATCATCAAAGCTTGAAGACACAAGATTTTGCAAGCGGGGAGACCAGTCCCTTAAGATCTGTGGGATGCAAGGACAATCTCGATGATAGTGGTCTCCTTTGCAAATGACACATGGAGATTTAGGTTTGGATGGTGTAGTGTGTGGATTTTCGCCAGATGATGCACAGTTGCCCCCTTTTGTTGTTGGCTTCTTCTTCTTCTTCTCCTTCCCTTTCTTCTTCTTCTCAATTATTTGGTTTTTAGTTTTACTAGCTTCACCAAGCGAAGAGGAAGAAGGAGAGGGAGAAACAAACGAAGTAGAAAGTTGGGAGGTAACTCTAGTATCATCTGGTTGCTGATTCGATTGCTCAAGAATCACATTGTTTTGAACGACAGCGGTCAAGAAAATCCATACTAGCAGGCCGATTGTAAGTCCTAGAAGGGACAACGTAGCCATATGAGGAGCACCAACATCTCCCCAAGAGGAGAAGGGACTAGGATTACCCCCAAGGGGAAATCCTTGATTGGTGGAATCCATTTTCTCAACCTAAGACCAATGAGGGGACAATGATGTTATTCTGATTAAAATAAATTTTATGACGCTTTGACACAACTTGCTTTTTCAATTTTAAAGAGTCAAGAAAAAGCTAAAGATGACTCTAGTCGCCTTCGATTTTTAATGAGCCTGAAGTGACAAGTGCTCAGATGGACCTTTTCTTTTAAGGAGTCTGAAAAGGAACGAAAGTGACTACTCTGGAAATCTAGACAGAGGGATTACCAAACCAATCGCAAAACTGCAAAATACTTTTTACGTATGGTAGTCAATCTTCCCAAATGTTGTGTTCAGTGCATTGTGATCGATAGGGCGGCAGACACTGCTTCCTAAGGATAAAGATATAGCCTATTGTGGTCTCCCAATATATACTCAATAGTACGTGGGAGTACAAGTCCGTACTGGCACTTGTCATATCAAGGAGAAGGAATCACCAAACCTATGATGAAAATGATAGTTACTAGGTTTTACGATGCCATAATACGTCTCTAGCCTAGACTTCTAGATGTTGTGCGTTAGGTTCCAAAACGTTTTTATGTTCATTGAGGTTTATTTTACTGTTGATCTTTCTTAAGAAGTTTGCCTTTAAGGTTCACTGCGTGATGAAGATATACAATTCCTAAATATGAAATCTAAGATGATAAACAGTCGTTTACTTTCTTTTTGCAATGAAAATGCTAGCTACTAAGGAAAGAGAAGTAAAATTCTTTCAACATAGAGAAAAGAGCACACACTAAGATGCATTGTACTAAATCAATTTCCACATGCAGTCTAAATGAAAATGCATATGCATGTATTTGTTTTTTCATTTTCCTTAATGTGAGAATGACAAAAAGAAAACTAAGTACAGATCTGAACTATCTTTTCTTCAAAGCGACACTTTAGCAATTTTTTTTCAAAAATGAAAGGAAGACTAAGACGACACTTTCAATTTCAAAAGAAAAAACTGTTTTTGACACTTCAAAGAATTGATAACTCAAATCAAATACAATAGCAAAAGTGTAATCGACTATCTACAAGAGGAAGACTTTACGACACTCTTTTCTTTGATTGAAAATGACACTTTCGACACTTTCAAATCAAAAGATGACAGTTCGATTAAGCCACTGTTTGCAAAGGAGAACTGTAAATAATGAAAAATACATAAAAACATTCACAATTCTTTATTAATGGAGGCTGAATAATGCAAAGGAAGAGAGTTTCAACAGTGATATACTGATCATAGAAATCAAAACTACCGAATAAAGCTGAAGACAATGAAGAGAAAACCAAAATCTGGAGGCAGAAATAGTCTCACTCAATCATCGCACCTATAATACAGGGAAACGGGGATGCATCTCACCTGCAGCACACAGGAGGTGCGATGCATCCAATTTGCCAATGGGAGATAGTGCGATGGTCTAGGGACAAGACTGAGCTTGGTTTTTGACTCACAGTTTGCAGCTAAGTTCAAGGGTTTAGGCTGAGCTAATGATAGACAGTAAACACAAAGTATAGGGGCTGATCTAATGAGGTTATTTGAGCTACCACCAGGGTACTTAGGATGTTTTCAAGTCATATGTTCAGTTCATAAACTAACTCGGAGATTGATTGAAGCAGTGTTGATCTACTTTGCAGTTACATAGCAAAAGCAGTTCGAAGGCTAGCTGGCTTAACTTTAGGCTCTGTCTGTAGTTTATAAAGCAAACAATAGTGACTAACAATCAAAATATTCGCTCCCCAGCGGAGTCACCATTTTGTTACTGAGAAAACTAGTGTCCATTTAGAGCTGCTAGTCCCACTAAGATGGGTAGCTATCTTAGAAACAAACAAACTAAAGTTACTTGTGTTTTCCTTTATGAGAGATAGATGAGAGAGAAATAGAGAGTACCAACCTCAGTATTTCACTTGGCTCCTTGTTTCCTCCCCCCTTTGACAGTGCTTCGCCACTCTTTCCTCACTTGTCCCACTTCAAAGAACACTTGTAGAGTCAAAGCAGCATAATACCATCAAAGCACAAAGATCTATAACCATAAATGATATAGGATCAGATGTATATTGACCATACAAATGTATACACCAATACAAGATTCAGAAATATACAAGAATATGGAGGAAAAATCAAATAGCTTTATTGATAAAAGTAGTAGAAGAGAGGATTGCAACCTAGTGGTTTGACCCACCGCCATCCTCCCAGCATGAAAGCCCTCTTCACCTCATGAAAAGCTAGATCACCCAACACTATGATGTTTGATAGAGCAACCAATGGAACTTCCTTACAAAATACAAAATTCCATCCTTTGGATCTCTAGGATGAGGGATCCATATATAGATATTTGTAGGTGGGTGAGTCAGCTTCCGGGGTTTTGATATCTTACTCATCCCTGGGCGAATTCAGAGAGGCAAGTGTCAAATGAGCAGTTTCTAGAAGATTCTCTGGGTTTCCACCTAGAAAACTGCCTCTTCCATTTGTCTGCTCTCGCTCATCGCACCCTACAAAAGGGATTTTTAGTATGCATCGCACCCCCCATGTGTAATAGGTGAGATGCATCGCACCCTCAGCATGGAGCAGTCTATATGGTCTAGTTTTGACTAGTTCTGAGCAGTTTTTCAGGAGAACTTCTGGGAAATGATGTAATCAACTGACCTTGTTCCTTTAGGGTATGAAACAACACTTTTAGGGGCTTAGAAGCCCTTGGTTTATGAAAATATGTTATTGGGGTTGTAGTGCCCAAATATGTCTATAACATCGTGTGAAAGCCATAGCACAAATCCCTCAGCCAAGCACCAAGAAAGGTATGCAATCTTTCCTCGATAAAATTAATTTCCTGCACAAGTTTATTTCATATTTTGCTCAAATTTCTAACCTCTACAAAACATGATAAAGAAAGATACGGTTTTCAAATGGGATCGATAAGAAAAGGAAACATTTGATTGGATTAAGGCAATAATTGCAAAGGCACCTTCACTCTCAAGCCCTGATTTCGGAATATATTTTATCTTATACTCTTTTGCTTCAGATTCGTCACTGGCCGTGGTCCTCAATCAAAAGGACTACGACCACGATGAACGTCCTATATCTTTCATGAGTACAGGACTCCAAGGGGCAAATCTGAATTACCCGGACATCAATAAGCATGCTTATACTATCTACAAAGCAATAAAACACTTCAGGGCTTACATCCTAAAAAATAACGTCACCGTTATGGTCCCCCATCCTGCTATTAGATCCCTCTTCGTAAAACAAGAGTTGGTGGAGAGAAGAGCCAACTGGATGACATCCCTCTAGGAATACGACTTAGAGTTTAAGCCCTTGCACGCTATAAAAGCGCATGGTCTTTGTAAGCTGGCTACCAAGGATTTGCAAGGCCCAAAAGTTGACCGATTGGACCAAGAAACAGAAGGATGGGAGCATGAAATCGAAATGTACCACAACGAAGTCCTCGGCTCACATGACTCCCCATCATGGTATGCTGATTTAAAGAAATAACTAACACAAGGGTCATTGACCGAAACAATGTCTACTAAATAGAGAAGAGCTATCAGACTGAAAGCAGCCTCATATCAGATAGTCCAGGGGAACCTCTTTAGGAAGCATCACCTTGGTGTGTTGCTAAGATGCCTAGAATATGACGAAGCACAACGGGTGCTCAAATATCTACATGACGGATCAACGTGAGGTCATTACGTGAGCGACACCACAATGCAAAAGGTTATGTGGGTAGCTTTCTACTGGCCCACTCTATTCAAATATGCTCATGACTATGTACGAAATTGTTTGATCTACCAAAAGCATGTAGGTAGGCAGGCAAGGTCATCCGCCCCCTTACAACCCATAGTAGTTGAGGAACTTTTTCAACAATGGGGTCTAGACATCATAGGTGAGATGATTCCTCACTCGTCCAAGCAGAATAGGTACATACTCACAACCACCGACTACTTCACTCAATGGGTAGAGGCAATCCCACTTCGAAAGGTCAATGATGATGAGGTTATATCTTTTATTAAGTAGCACATCATCACTAGGTTCGGTGTTCCAACCTCCCTTGTTTTTGATAACACTACTTACTTTTCATCTTTGAAATTGTATAATTTCGCTCTGGAAAATAGCATAGTGTTAAAACGTTCTGCTAATTACTACCCTCAAGGGAAAGGCTTGGCTGAATCAACCAACAAGAACCTCATTCGTATCATCAAAAAAACCCTTCTTTCGCAATAGAGGAATTGGAATAACACCCTCAGTAATGCTCTTTAGGCTGACCAAGTCACTCCCAAAACCTCAATAAGTGCATCGCCGTACTACCTCTTCTATGGGAAAGAAGCCATCTTGCCCCCCAATCTGTATCTCCCTGCCCTTAAGCTAGCCCAAGAGTCATGAGGCACCCCTTGCCCATCTATACAAAGCCAGATCAATACCTTGGTGAAACTAGAGGAAGAAAGGTTCAAAACCAAGGAGAAGTTTGCCATTCACCAAGCCCGGATCAAAAGATGGTTTGATGATAAATCCGTAAGGTCCCACAAATTTGAGGTAGGGGACCTACTGCTCAAATGGGACTAGGCTCATGAAGATAAAGGTAAACATGCAAATTTTCAAGCCTTGTGGATAGGCCCATTCTAGATTGTAGAAAAAATTGGTCATCGCACTTTCAAATTACAAACCCTAGGAGGACGGGTGGAACCCCTTCTAGTGAACAACCATGACCTTAAACATTACTTCACCTAGCAACCCCAGAGTTGCTAAGTCCCACCTTGTACTACAGTCTACCATTGCTTTCATATATAGTTGTCATTTACCGCCATTTAGTTTCAATCACTAGTTTAATAGTTGTTTGTTGTTTTTTTTGGAATAAAGTACAGATGGCAGGTCAAAGTTAAAACAACCGTACACTTTAGTCCCCTTAGATGCTCTCCAGATCTATTAGCGGACAAAATTTTAAGTACGACTAGAATTATTTCAGAAGATTGGGTAACGACGAGGAACGCAATGGCATGGACACGTCTTCATTCTCACCCACATCGGTCTACCTATGCTGCTCATATGATCTAAATTCTTGAAGTCGTTCTAGCTCACCTGTAGCCTTAGGGACAAAAGAGGAGCCGGAGAAACCAAAAATAAGTATAGATATATCCTAGGAAAACAATAAGGACTCTATAAGCCAGATGCAACCTCTTTGCAAGTCAAATAAGTTGAGATACCTCATCCGCCCAAGTTTTAAGCCTCCATTGAAATAAGTGTGTTATACGCACAGGTAAAATAAGTGGTCATGAGCACCTACAACTTTCATAATAAGGGCTAAAGGACTAAGAAAGGGTTGCAACGCCAAGGTACTAACTAGGCTCGCTGGCGGTGGAGCAACACCAGAGTACCATGACCACTATATCGAGAATACTCTAAAACTCATGATATAACTTCGATTCTCCCTTTTGGGCCCAAGGTAGTAGAAGGTAGCACCCCTTTTCTTGCATGTGTAAAGATCAAGTTGAGACAAGTAGGACAATTGACCAAGTTCAAAAGGAGAACCTAGAATACCATTAGTGGGACCCATAGCCCAATCAAGAAATATTTATTTCAAGTCCCCTTAAGTGAGGCCTCTGAACGTCAGAGATCCTGGGTTCTTCCAGGTAAGCCAATTGTTGTAGATGTCGTGACAACACCTCCCAAAATCCCTGTAAACATAAAATTTTTGGACCCCTTACATCAAGCCTAAGCTTCGGCCCTGTTAGGGCCTTCTCGAGGCTTTGTTAGTGTCAATAAATCTGAGGGAATTCCAAATTTTGGCTAAGTTAAGCCAAGTCGCAAGTTCATGAAATAAAACCGTTTCCCATAATCACAATGCGACTATAGCATATACCTGTGACCAAGACAACCCTTGCGACCTCGGCGACTTGCCAGTCACAAATTCACAAGGTTGTACTTCCGACCCCCTATATCCCACGTGACCTCGCGACCTCGTGATCCCGCAACCTTCTAAGTTGCAAAGTTGCAAAGTGGCCTTAGTTACTGCCAGGAACTTTTGTGACCACGTGACCTTGCGACTCTGCGACTCATAAGGTCGCAAGGTTGCAAGGTTGCATCTCCTATCTACATCTTCCAATGCAACTTCGCGACCCCTGAGTTGCAAGGTCACCATATACCCCCTCTCAACCCTCACAATCTCCACATGTGCGATCATTTTATAAATAGGAGGGCACCCTGGTCGCATTTGACAAAGCTCTGTTGGTCGCACCAAAAGGCGTAAATCCCTCCGACCCGACTTTGCGCACATGTCTAACTCTAGTAAGTAATGGTCCTCCCTCCTGCAATGATTATTTTCTTCCAAATGGCATAAACTGCATCCCCTAACCTCCGGCTTACCTCCTACCCTAGGGTTTAGCTCTTTACTTAGCTCTCCTTCCCGGTTGTGCCCCATAAATCACCCTAGCCTTCCCCTACTCCTTCACTCAAGTTTTCAATTTTCCTTACACCTGATCCTCCTTGTTAGATCAAGAAGTCAAAGTTTTATCCTTTTGTAAAGTGACCCTGGTCTCCCTAAGTCGTCCAGAGGCCTCCTCTGCGACAATCTGAACCTTAGTCGCATGCCCTGTGACCACGATATCCTTTCCTCTATGACTCTGCGACCCTACGACCTTACGACTCCTCTTCTCCACGACTCTACGACTCTACAACCTCGCAACTCCTGCGACCTACTACCGTTGCAACCTTGTGAATCCCCTTTCCCCATGACCTCCTACCTTTGTGACCTTGCGACTCCTATTTCCTCGCGACCTCCTACCATTGCGACCTCGTGACTCCTCCATCCTCTATGTGACCCACAATCTGCCCCTTTGCATCTTGACCTCACGGTCACGCCTGACCTGTGACCTCAGTCGCACCATTGCATCAGAGACCTTCCGACTCAGTGATTCCCGCAACCTCCCTCTCACTAGCTAAGTTTTATTTTGGTATTTTAAATTTATGGTTATTCCCTCTCTCTCATTTTGGGATTGAATTTTTGACATGCCATGTGACGTCAAGCTCGAGTGCATATCCATTTCCTCTTTTGAAGATGAGATGGGTCATCAAACTACTAAAACAACTCAAGGTGCATCAGGCAGTGGGACATGGGAGACATATCCAGATGAATAGCTACCTATCTTCGCAGATACAGTGTGCAACATAAGTAAGACCACCATGCTCTCCTGGCATGAGATCTACGAAGAATTTTCTAAGAGGGATATCCTGGAGACACAAGAGGAATTTCAGGTATACATCAACGTCAAAAAGTCAAGGTTACATAAAGTGGCAGCTCATCCAAGAATATTCCTGTGTGCTGAAACCATCGAATGGGTCTTGGAGTGCACAAGCACAAAAGATTGGATGATTAGGGGTCATGATGGGATGCCTATAGCTACCATTTCTTCCATAAAATTAGCGCCTACTATAAATTGCCTGAAAAGTAGCAGATTTTTAACACCAAGTGGCTTGCGAGTTTCACTACCTCGATAAAAGACATCTTGAGGAATTGGTGGCAAGAACCTACAAAGTTTTGGGTCAGGACAGATCATGCACACAAGATCGAAGGGCTACATAGGGTATATCAGTTAATCACTGTAATGATGTGTCAACTATATGGCAAGGCAGACTGTGATGTGTTTTATGGCATGTGGGTTCCGCTCATGTATGCCATCGCCACTCAGGTAATTATTTTCAATTGGGCGAGCATATTGTAATCATCTTTCAGAACCAACATAGCTGCTGCTCAAAGCCCAACTCCTGAACAAACCCCTAAATTTTATATGTCTTCATACCTCCTTGACATTGTCTGTTCGAGGTGCCACTTTGAACACTAGAGCTATAATTGGGACTCATCAGTACCCCTACCTATCCACAGCCACTACAAGGTCTTCTAGGACACAACTTATAGAGCCACATTGGATATAATATCTGAAACATTTATCATCCCATTACCCCAATTGTTGTTTGAGGAAGATCCACCTTGCATGTCCCAAAGAGCCATCAGCACTGTGGTTAAAGTAGCTCACTAGTTCCCTATCGATGAGGGAACATTATTCAGGGTGTTTGGTGCTCATAAACCTCTGCATGCTCTACCCAAGTTCATCACAGATAGGACTCTTCTATGAGAGGTATGCTACTAGATGACACAAGGTTTCTCAAAAGTGTTGCACAAACATAAGAAGAAACCTTGGCCGCCGTTTCCTCTTACTATCGGGGCGTACATAATAGAAAAATTCAAGCAGGTTGAAGCGGAAGCTGAAGAAATCGAGGGGAGCCATTTCATGTTCCTGAATTATAGAATGTATGACCTTGAAAAGATTGTAGCTACCACTGTAAGAAGGAAAAATTCAGTTGGTCTTAAGCCAACACTAGGAAGGACCTCTAGGATGGAATTAGGAACTGGTATAACTTCACAAAGGAGATCAACCCCAGTGAGAAACAAGCCATATAAAATGAACTCCTTGATGACTTCTAGGATGATGAAAGCCTCTGGGAAAGAACACCGAAGAGAGTCGAAACATCAAGGAAACAAAAAGGAAAGGAAGTGGAAGATCCTCTAAGAGACAGCGATGAAGAGGAAGTTACACTCATAAAAAGAAATGCCAAACTGGCAAGAAAGAAGCGAGAACTAAAGAGACAAAGAGAATTGGAAAGAAAATAATCGTAGGAACCCGACACTCAAAGCCAGGTCAAGATAGAGAGGAAAAGGTAGGAAGATGAGAAAAGGAGGCAGGAAGAGGAAAACAGAGCATGAGATGAGGAAGAGAAAAGAAGGGAAGAAGAGGCCGAAAAGCATAGACAAGCAGAAGAAGCTGTGAAGAAAAAAAAAGATGAACAACAAAGGTTAGAACAGGAACTAAAGAACATGGAGGAAGAGCTAGAAAGTAAACAGGCACTAGCAGAAAGGGAAAGGAGGCAACAGGAAGTGGATATTAGGGCAAACAAGGAGAAGGAAACGGTAGTGGTTGAACAAGGAGAGACAAGCAGGGTGGTCGATCCAATCGCAGGACAGAGTGAGCTTCCTCCTTTGGATGTACCTCCTATTTGTCCCCTCACTGGCAAACGCCTACCCCTCCTAGAGCTAGGCATCACAGAAGATCAAGAAGAAGAGGTTCTAGATCTAACTAAAATTACATTTGATGAAGTAAACCTCAAGATTATACAGGAGAGGAAGAGATCTTGTAGCAGAAACCTAGCTGGCCCATTATTGGTAGCTACGGCAATAGATATCGTTCCAAATATCATGTCAAAACCGCTAATGATTGCCTCTGCCAATATAGCATTCGTAGCTACCACAAAACACAATGTAGCCTGGATGAGTAGACAAATTGTAGATTTTCAAAACAGGTTACACGCATCCGAGCAAACGGCCAACATAACGAAACAAGGGAAGAAGAACTTGGAGGAGGAAATTGCAACACACTTTTTACTACATATAGGGTTAGCCGATTTCCAAACAGTAGTCACATTAGAAATAGAGATCCTAGGAGAGACTATGGTTGTAGTTTATGAGGAGATGGCAAAACTGCACCACACTATAGCTCCCATAGTGGCTATTCAAACTCACTCGAAGGAAAGGGTTTCCATGCTCAAAGAGGCCATGACTGCCATAGATAAAATACATGAATGGTCTAAAAAGTACCCCGAAGCCCCGGTAGTAGTACCCAGGAAAGATTGGATTGCTATGCAGAATACTAGAGTCCAACTTCATATCAAAATGCAGTCCAAGGATAGATTGGTCAAAGATGTAGAAAGGGCATTGGCTTCCTACAGGCAATTGTTCACCAGTGTTGAGTCAGTGATCCAACTGCATGGGTCCCCTTCTATAGGAGAAATTGGATAGGTCAAAAATCATGAGGAGATCAACAATGAGGTGCAAGCATTCGTAGAAACATATAGACAAATTGCCTGCACAGGAGATATGCCAACCTTAGCAGAAAATATCAAGTGTTATATCATGAAACCAGTGAGGCTCTACACTAAATTGGGCACCCTGAACAATCATATGATTGACGCTATGTGATTCATTTCTAGTTTCCATCCCACTTCTTCACCCCTGTGAGCATCCCCGATGCAATGAGTGCTAAGTGAACAATTCAAAAATCATGAGAAATTAGTCAGTTACGACTACCTCTCATGGAAATGGTCATACGTTAATGACTTACTTAATGCAGTTGAATCCCAAAAAACGATATCTAATCATATACATGCCAAGGGAAATACTCTTATCCTGGACATATTGGAATGCTTCCACCGACATGATGAAGGCCAGCCACCAATCTCCCCCATCGTGGCAGAATACAACATATGGCACACTTACCTGATCGAAAAGCTCAGGCTCAACATTCCGAAACTCGCCATCTGCAGCTTAGTCAATTAGGATGATAGCCATTTCCTGCTAACAGTAACTTTAAGTGAGGCTGTGTTTCTTATCTCTTGCTATTCATTGTATATATGTATAACATAGGATACTTTTCAATTATTCTCTTGTGTTTCTTAAAACTCAAACTTTCTACTAAATTTATATCACACCTCTATCCAAAGCTAGCTCTGCAAAACTGAGCGGAAGCTAGGCCCACATACCGGGAGGGATCTCCATCACACCTGGTGCAGGCTCTAGTTGGGAACCTACATCAGAGAGATCCCCTTGATTGTTGGTGATAAATTCCAACCCATCAACAAAGTCCTACGAAGGCTTGAATATTGGAGGTCTAGCATATCAGAGATCGAAATATTGGCACATCGGCATATCGATGCATCGATGATTGGAGGACGTCAACATATCAGTGCATCAACGACCGAAGGTCAGTGTATTGGCATGTAAACAATCACATATCAGAGGTCCATATATATTTACGCATCGCATATTGGAGGTCCTACATATCAGAGCATCAACACATCAATCATTTCGGCAATAAGAGAATCATAACTTATGAACGTGAGAACCTTTTAAAAGTTGCAATATGGATGAAGTGTTGATAGTGTTAAAATTTGCTGAGAATGCCGATAAAGTATTAACAAAGGATTTCATCGCAAAACCAAAGGTGGGTGAGCCATTTTTCTCTCTCCTCTAGTGGGACACATGGCCACATATGATTGGCTCCAATAAGGACACATGGAAACATGTGATTGACTTCGATAAGGACACATGGTAGGATATGATTGGATCCGATAAGGTACAGTGGCAGATGATGTCAGCATGATGCGGTAGTATGGTAGGACATGTGGTAGGCATATACAACCATATTGGGTGGTCTAATGGGCCATAACTAGGTGACATGTGTCACCTCTAAGGAGTCACCACATGGAAGTGATGATGTCATATTAGAAGTCGTTGATCGGAGGATTGAAGATATTGGAACTCTATAACAGTTGGTTTTTGAAAAGCTCTAATGGAAAGGCCTCCAATGTGTTGGCACTTGGTCGAGGAAACTAATAAAGCCAAGGGTGTAGAGCGAGCCTTAGCACCTAAGTGTTGTGGAGCATATCGGAGGTCAAGGTTTCTCTTTAAATGAATTTTGGAGAAAGTTACGATATGTGAAGCTTCTGATGTTTTTGGCGCTTTGTCATGGATCCCAGAAAACTAAGGGCGCAGAGAAATAACAAGAGGAGAAGGGCCCCTGACAGAATGCTAAAGGAATTGACACCTAAGTTCTATATCAATGGTCACAGGCAGTGGTCCTATGGTGGATATGTGATAAGGAGCTAAGTATAAGGGGCTAAGGCCAACTAGAATATTGTAATATCGTAACATCTTATTAATATAGTTATGAGATGTTTGGGCTCTGAAATTACAATGTGGTGTAAAATCTCTGATATAGTATCAAAAAGGAGTATTGAAGGTTGGATGGGTCAGGAGTGGAATATTAAATGAGTGCAGAGGAGTTCATCGTTAGAATAAATGACTACTGTCAAAGATCGTTGGGTCAAGGTGGAAAGGACCATTATCTTTGGGAAAGAGTGTTGGGTCTGCCTTAAGTTCAGACAAGCTATTCCTATGCTTTGATGCATGTCTCAGTGAGTTAATTGTATGAATGGGTTGACTACCATGGAACAAATGCAAATCGTCGAAGTTGGTTCATGGATTTGGATGGATCAACAAAAAACTCTGAGATAAGGTAACAAGGACAATGGTTAACAAAGAACCCATGCCAAAGTGAAACCAAGCCATACGAAACCATGAATAAGCATGGAGAGCCTCAGTGACAGGAGTGGTTTTCATAAAGAGGATTGTGCCTAATGGAGTGTGCAGGTGAACTGAGAATTCATTCTCAATACGGAGAAACTATCAAGTACCCACTCTCATGGTTAATGTAGTGGCAGAGACCAAGGAAGACACAACAATAGAATGGAAGAGACATGCCAAGGTACACTCGTGCAGTGTGAACATAGGACATTGTGGTAGCATCAATTGGGGGGACACAAAGGAAAAAAGCCCAAGAGCTCAGAAGATAAAATTGGAGGAAAGCAGCATAATTGAAAAAGTGAGCTAAGTGGAAAAGATCTAGTTGAGTGCATTGTTGCGTAAGGTTGAGAGAGAGACAGTTCTGTAGAAAAAGGTCAAGAATTTCCATGCAGAGGTAAGCAACCCTAAGAGTTGTGCTCTATGAGTAAAGGCCAAACGTTTCTTGTGCGCTATTTTTTGGGAAAAATTTTCTTGTGCATTGTGTGATAAAGGCCAAAGTTTCATGTGTTGTATGAGAAAGGGCAAAGGTGCTTGTGTAGTGAAAGAAGGTCGAGAGATGTGTGTGTACTATGGAGAGTAAAAGGCTGAGCGTTTAGTGATTATTGATGAAGAGTAGAGAATAGAGTTGCATGGACTATGATGAGTGACTATTGTTGAGAAGATTAGTGTGCTGCTGCAGAGTGAGCAGAGCAAGTAGAGGTGCAGAGAGTGTTGCGTGGGATGAAGGTTGTGAAGATAATAGAGCTAACATTAGGTAGAGTGGCTTCCAAATTACAGAGAACATTCGGTTCCTATTTGAGTGTGGGTTGGATCCTACGTACAAGAAGTTGGTGCTTCCATATCTAGTGGGTGCTTGAGAAGGCTTAGGGGTTGGTGCCTCTTACAAGTTGGTGGTCGCATAAATCCAAGGAGCTTCAATTTAATGCTTGCAACAAATCTGTGAATTTGGTGCTTCACATGGTGCTTTTGGTAAGCTGGATAGGTGTCTACAAAAGGAGGGAGTTGGTGCTTCCTACTAGTGGGTGCTAGAAAACAATCAAATGGATTTGGTGCTTCCTGTGAGTGGTGGTTCACAAAACATATTGATGTAATAGAGTAGGTTCTCTTATTTACATCAATAACAACAAGATTTGGTGGTTTTTTCCTGAAAGGGTTTCCATGTAAAGCCTTGTGTCTCATGTGTATGGTGTTCATGGTGTGTACTTGTATGTTGATTTTATATTGCTTCTCATTATATGGATGGTTTCCAAGTATGAATCAGAAAAGTAAATTGGCATAAAAATTTAAAATTAGCCTTAATACTGATTCAACCCCTTCTCAGTATTATCATTGTTTCCAACAATTGGTATCAGAGCCACGTTCTTTTAAGAACAACTTAATCGCTAGAATGTAGATCAAAGGGAAAAATGGCTAATCAAGGTTGGCTAATAGCAAAATGAGTTCCATTTTGAAATGGATTAGACTTTGAGATTTGGAAGATTATAATGGTATCCTATTTTATGGCCTTGGATGTTGATATATGGCTCTCTATATTGAATGGAGAATAGAGTGAGAAGAATGAAGAAACCCAGAAGATTATCATGAAAGGGTTATCTAAGTCGAATGTTAATAAAGTGATGCATTTTGAATCAACAAAGGAAGTGCTGGATAGATTGCAATGTCTGTATGGAGGAGATAGCCACGTGGCTCAAGAAGAGTCTAAGGAGCCTTGCCACTTTAGCAATGAATTAGAACATGAAGACGTTGCTGCTCATCACACTTGTTTTGATGATGAAAAAGATTCAGAATGGAGATCATGCTACTTATAAGGTAAGTTATCTCCTTGTGACGAATGTAAAGAAATAAGTCATTCATTATCTAGATGTTCATGTGAATCACTTGAAGATAGACATATCCATTCTTCTAGTAGTTGTAATGAAGATGGACCTATTTTAGTAGCAATAGAAAATGATGTATCCTCTGAAGGAGAAAAGAATAGGGGTATCACTGGAAGTGATGAAGATGGAATGCCCCTTAGACCTGTGGAAGACTACATGGACACATAGATGATTCTAGAGCTTTGTGGTGACTCAGCTAGCACCACTGATAGAGAAGAAAAGGATCTAGATGAAAGGATATTTTTTAGAAATAAGTTGATCTCTGCTCTAAAGGAGATCAAAGACCTATCAGAGGAAAATCTCAAGCAAGAGGAGCAACTAAATATTTATGAGCTTGAAAATGAAAGGTTGAGAAAAACATTAGTCAATCTAAATTCTCAACAATAAGAGGCTAGCGGACTGAATGGAATGGTAACCAATCAACTGGATGAGAAGGAAGCTTGCTATGAGAGACTACAAAATTATGTAGTATCATTGAGACATGAATTAGAAAAGTAAAAAAATAGAGTTGTCTCAATATGAGAAGCTTGAAGGGAGCAAGAACATCTTGGATGAGATGCTTGGCAAGAAAAAATTCCCTCTCATCAAGACTAGTGTGGGTTTCAAGGAAAAAACAAGCTCCAAGATTGTGAATGTTGAAGGGTCAACTTCCCATATAATGGGAGTTCAATATTCCAACAACAACAAAGAAATAAATGTTGTTGGACAGCAGCAGTAGCATGGAAAGCAACAACAATGAGAGAATGAAAGACAACAACAAAAGGATAAGAAGCAACAGTTGGTAGTGTAGTAGAAGAGGGCTTGGAAGCTGCAAGAAAGAGTGCATGACAACAATGAATTTTTTCACAAAAGGCACATGAAGAGCTAGCATAGGACCCTTCTCAATGACAGAGCCTTAAAAGAAAAGGTAACCTTTGTCAACAAAAGCCTTTTTATGGGTATTGTTTTTCTTGCAATAATTTTGGAGATAGAGCCAAAGACTGTAGATGGCATGCAAGGAAACAATATGTGTTGGGTAGTAGCAACCCAATAATGAAAAAGAATTCTAGGAGAAGGCATGTTGGCCACGAGTGGAGTTTTGAAAAAAGAGTTGTCAAAATGAGTAACTCCTTTGCCCCATTCTTAGGCAAAATCAAATGCTAAAATTGTGGCAAATTTGGGAACAAGAGAGCTAGCTGAATAAATGAGAAGAAATGGAATGCTTCTCAGCATATGCATGTGAATGTAGTAGCTTGGGATTTGAAGACAAGGAGAAATAATGGAGTTGAGAAATACAGACTTGTCTTTAGTGCTCTGTGTCAAAAGAGAAAGATGAAAAGAGGAGGAAGAAATAAGTAGAATGATCCTCTTACCGTGTGATGGACCTCTCTGTAAGGCAGAAAGGCATCAAAAGGATTTGGGTGAAGAAACAAGAGGTAAAAGATAATTTTCCTCTATTCATGTGCAATCAAGAGAAGACCCAAACAAGGGTAAATGAGAAGCAAGATGGTAATGTTTCTGTGAGGGCTCGACCTTTGAAGTTATGGAGGAAGAAGGAGGATGATCACCTCAGGGGGAGTATATCCTATATTTCTCTTCAGGGAAGGAAGAGAATGGCCTCAAGGGAGTTCAAATAAGTCAGTTGAAAGAAGCCAAAAGGAATAAATATAAAGGTGCATATAATTGTGAAGGTATGGTTGTGTTTTCTTTCTGATTACAAGAATGAATTGGTTTATTTTGAATGTATCAACATTGAAAAGGTGGAGTGCAACCAACATGAGGAGTACACAACAATATATTATGTAGTGGGAAGAATATGGGCTACAATGGAAGTGTGGAATGATAGGAATCTCACAATCAAGTCAGGTCCATAGGATCAATCCCCACTTAGAGGCAAGAAAGTATTTTCAGGAGATCAAAGAGAATTGGCTCATGGGGAGCTCCTTTGATAAGTAGTAGTAGGTAACAATGGGAAGCCTCAAAAAGGGAGATTGCTGAGAAAATGAAAGGTTTGCATCTTTGTTGAAATACCCTTATTTCATTTAAGTTGTAAGTTTGATTATGCATAGAGGTCTTGTGTTCATGAAACAAAATTGGTGCGAGATTTCCATGTCCCCTAACCCTCAATTGGTATGCTATGTCAATTGGTTGTGTTGGGCTCATGTTGAGTAACTGTGTGTGCAAATAGAAATTTCTTTTTGAGAAAAGAAATATTATAGTTTTCCTAGTACATTTTTCCATTTGTATCATTTCCTTTGGTGCAATTGGTATAAGAATTACTCCCTATTGTATGAGAATGATCTCAAGGGGAGATGTGGAGATGCTAAAAAATGTGAGCACGGTCCTGGAAGTAGCAGCAGAAGTGAAGAGATGTGAGCCAAAATGCATCATCATTAATTGGTATTTGCAACAATAGAAATACCATGAGAATTTTAATGGGTATCAATATCTTTTATACAAAAGATGCATTAGTGGAGAGAGTGCTCAACGAGAAGCCATAAGGTGTCCAAAATTAGAGGCATTCAAATCATAGGCAGCATATGTTTAGGCGAAACATATCACATATGCACAGTTTATGGAGAAAAAAGTAGTGAAAGTCCTAGAGGAGATGTACACGAGGCAGAATGCATATCTCAACAGGTAGACTTTGGTCTTCACAACCAGGTGATTGCATGGGGAGAGAAAGGCATCTTTTATCCCCTTGCCATTGATTCAAAGGGGGAGAGAAGTTATGATGGCCTATGCAGAAGAAAGCAGGCCATTGGTGTCTCATGCAATGAGATGTGTGGAAGTAGCAGGAGGTTTGGCCATCACATGAAGAAAAGGATGGAGTGTTTCCATCAATGACAAAGGGGGATATTGTTGCACAATTGGCATTGTCTGGAGGGCTAGTGGCCTAGTGAATGAATTTGCAAGTGTGTTGGCATCGATGTCAACAATCATGCTGGGAAGATGTGTTGGGAAGTTGTCATTTCCCAACTGTTAGCAGGAGCAGTGCTTGACTATTGGCAGGAGTGTTGGAATTGATGTCAACCATACTAGCTGGGATTATTGTTGCAACAAATGTTGGCAGTGATGGCCTAGGAGGAATCTCATGGTAGCTACGGGCTTCATGTAGAAATCTTATTGGAGAAGCCATAAAATGATGATTACAGTGATGGAACAGTTGGAAATCCATCATAGCTATAGGCTTCATGCAAAGGATCACCATGGTGGGTGTGATTTCATCTGTCTTGAGAGTTAATGAGCATAATAATGGAAGAGAGTTTGGATCCATATTAGAGGTATGAGATTGGCTCAAAGCCTACATGGACACTTTATGTTGGAATTTTTTCTGGGAGAGATTTCCAACAATATGAAAAAATCAGAAATTGATTCATGGTTTAAAATTTATGGCATGCCGATGATCAGGGACTTGAAGTCATAAGAAGGCTTGAATATGAAAGGTCCAGCATATCAAAGATCAGAATATTGGCACATCAGCATATCGAAGCATCGTTGGTCGAAGGAGGTCAGCATATCGATGCATTAGGGATCGAAGGTTAGTGTATCAACATATTGACAATCACATATCAGAGGTCCAAAGATATCAACACATCACATATCATAGGTCATGCATATCAGAGCATCAACACATCAGGCATATCAGTGATCAGGGAATCAAAACTTATGAACGTGATAACCTTTTAAAAGTTTTGATATGGGTGAAGTTTCGATAGTGTTAAAAGCCACCTGGAACACCGATAAAGGATTAACAACGGACTTCATCACAAAATCAATTTTGGGTGAGCCCTTTTCTCTCCCCTCTAGTAAGGCACATGACCGCATTTGATTGGATCTGATAAGGACACATGGTAGCAAGTGATTAGATATGATAAGGACACATGGTAGGATATGATTGAATCCGATAAGGTATTGTGGTAGTTGATGTCAGCATAACATGGCAATATGGTAGGACACATGGTAGGAATATTCAATCACATTTAGTTCTCTAATGGGCCATAACTGGGTGACACATGTCACCTCTAAGGAGTCACCATGTGGCAGTGATGATGTTATATCGGAATTCAACGATCAGAGGATTGAAGATATCAGAACTGTTGAGTATGGAGCATGATTGTTTAGAGGTCTTTGTTTCAACCAGATGTATACCCTAGGAAGTTTGTACACCCCTCCACGCGGGGGGGTGCAGGGGGGACTTGTCCCCCCCTCAGGGGTTCGATCCCCCCCGGCTGGGGGGTCTGGGGGCCAATGGTCCCCTGACAGGGGTTTCGAGGGCAGTGCCCCCGAAGCTAACAATAAATGTAAAATTGCCTTGTAAAAGTATAGTAATTTATAGTCAATCTGGGTCGTTCATTAGGCAGATGATCTGACAGTAGAACTTATGTTTAGTTTAGGATTTTTTGCCCTAGAAGGCAACCCCTCTCTTTGTATGAGGGCATTGTATTTGAGGTTGTGTAATAGATGTGTATTCTCTGAGCGAGAAGCAGAGAGATGAGACTGTGAGAGAAAACAGAGGATATTACAACGGATCTGCTGTAGGTTGTGTCGCTTCATTTTGTTGGATAATAGAAATGAAGGACTAGTTGTTCGTGGTGGACGTAGCCCAAACTGGGTGAACCACATACATCTGTGTCTCTCTGGTTTTATGTGTTTTCTGTGTTTATATTTCTACTATTTTCTATGTGTTCCATTGCTCTGTAATATATAATTTTCTAACAATTGGTATCAGAGCCGAAGGTCTATTTGGCTGTTAAACTCGTAGGAAAGAAGTGTTCATTGTTTGAGTGGGAGCAATGGCAGAAGATAGTAAGTTTAGGGTCGAGAAATTTAACGGCCAAAACTTCTTGCTGTGGAAGATGCAGATGGAAGATTATCTGTATCAGAAAGATTTGTACCTACCATTGGGTGGAAAAACAAAGATGCCGACAGGTATGATAAATGAAGAATGGAATCTTCTCGATTGAAAGGCACTCGAAACAGTACGGTTGTGCCTCATAGTGTCGGTCGCCTTCAACATTTCAAAGGAAAAAATGACAGAGGGTTTGATTAAGGCGTTGGAGAAACTATATGAAAAACCCTTGGCCTCAAACAAGGTATTTCTTATGAAACGGTTATTTAATATGAAGATGTCGGAAGGTGGATTTGTTGTAGACCATTTAAACGATTTTAATACTATTACAAGTCAGTTATGTTCTGTAGGGGTCAACTTTGATGATGAAGTTAGAGCTTTGTTATTCTTGTGCTCATTGCCAGAAAGTTGGAATGGTTTAGTAATGGCCAATAGTAACTCTGTTTATGGATCTAGTACTTTAAAGTTTGATGATGTTGTTGGTGCTATCCTTAGCGAGGAAGTGAGACGGAAAAGCTCTGGTGAGACATCAGGTAATGATTTGAGTGCAGAGTCTAGGGGAAGAAAAATGGAAAGAGGAAAGAGCTCAGGATATTGCAGTAAATCAAGGAAAGGCAGATCCAAGTCCACATCAGGAATAGTGTGCTATAAATGTGGAAAGAAAGGACAACTAAAGAAAGACTGTAGATCTTGGAAGGGAAAAGAAGGAAATGCACAACAAGAAAACAATCATGAAGCAAATGTGACAGGTGAGGTGTTACAAGATGCTTTGATTCTTTCTTTTGAAAATATTATTGATTCCTAGGTGGTAGATTCACGGGCCTCATTCCATGCCACACCTGATAAGAAATACTTCATGACTATGTTCAAGGAGATTTTGGACAAGTTCGTTTGGGTGATAATAAAACCTATAAAATTGTTGGAATGGGTAAGGTCATTGTAAAACAACAGAATGGAAACTAATGGCTACTAAAGGAGGTAAGGCATGTTCCAGATCTAAAGAAAAATCTGATTTCAATAGGGCAGTTAGGCAGTGAAGGTTGTGTGAAAACTTTCACAGATAAAGCTTGGAAGGTCACCAAAGGAGCCTTGGTATATAGCAAAGGGAGAAAAGGTTGGTACATTGTATTTATGCAATGGTATTTCTAACTCTGTTAATGCTTTAACTTCCAAAGGAGAATATGAAACATTATGACATCATAGGCTCGGACACATGAGTGAAAATGGGATGAAGATTCTTCACTTAAGGAATTTTTTGCCGGGTTTCAAGAATGTTGATTTCGACTTCTGTGAGAATTGCATTTATGGAAAGCAGAAGAGAGTCAGATTTCTTAGAGTTGGGAAAGAAAAGAAGAGTGAAAAATTAGAGCTTGTGCATACAAATGTATGGGGATCTGCTCAGGTATCATCTCTCGGTGGCTCTCGTTATTATGTTACTTTTATTGATGATGCAACTAGAAAATTTTGGATTTATTGTATTAAGAATAAATCTGATGTATTTGATACTTTCAAGAAATGGAAAGCTTTGGTTTAGATTGAGACAGGAAAGAAATTGAAGTGTCTTAGATTAGACAATGGAGGTGAATATTGCAGCAAATATTTTGATAGGTATTGTTCAGAGCATGGAATTCATAGAGAGAAGACAGTTCCAAGAACACCACAAGAAAATGGTCTGTCAAAAAGGATGAACAAAATAATCATGGAGCGTGCAAGGTGCATGAGATTGCATGCAGGATTGCCTTTACAGTTTTGGGTAAATGCTGTTGATATTGTTGTTTATCTAATAAACAAAGGGCCTTCAAGTTCATTGGATGGTGGTGTTCCAGAGGAAGGATGGACAGGTAAAAAGGTAAACTCTTTTTTAAAGCCTTTTGGTTGTGAGGCCTTTGTCCATATTGATAAAGAAAATAGAACAAATCTTGAGGCAAAGTCAGAGAAATGTACCTTTATTGGATATGGTGTTAATCATTTTGGTTATTGCTTATATGATTATGAAAATCACAAAATCATTAGGAGCAGAGATGTAATATTTAATGAAAAGGCCTTGTATAAGAATCAGTTGCAGGAAAAGAAACATGAAAAAGAAAACAAGGAATACGCAGTTCTTGATGAAATCACTAAAAAAGTAAAGGTGCCTGAAAATAATAATAATCAACAACTACAACAACGGCAACCACCACAATAGCAACAGGCACCCCAAACACTTGAAAGTGGTGTTAGAAGATCTACCAGGATAAGTAGACCCCCTGAACGATACTCTCCTTCATTATATTATTTATTGTTGACTGATTCTGGTGAACTTGAATGTTATGAAGAAGCAATGCAGGTTGAAAGCAGGAAGAAGTGGGAGGTAGCCATGGAAGAAGAGATGGACTCCTTAATGCATAACCAGACTTGGGACTTAGTCAGGTTTCTTGCAGGAAAAACTACATTGAAGAATAAATGGGTTTACAGCCTGAAGGAAGAAGATGGAGGAAAACAAAGGTACGAAGCTAGACTTGTGGTGAAGGGGTTTGCACAGAAGAAAGGTATTTATTTTGATGAAATATTTTCTCCTGTTGTTAAAATGACTTCAATCAGAACTATTTTAAGTCTAGTAGCAGTTGAAGATTTGCATCTTGAGCTGTTAGATGTAAAGACAACCTTTCTCCATGGGGATTTGGAGGAAGAGATATATATGCAGTAGCCACAAAGATATGAGGTGAAAGGGAAGGAGAAACTAGTGTGCAAGTTGAAGAAGAGCTTGTATGGCTTAAAACAGGCTCCAAGGAAATGGTATCTAAAATTTGACAAGTTTATGTTTGAACAAGGTTATACTAGATGTCACTCTGATCATTGTGTTTATCTGAAAAAGAAAAATGATGGCAGCTATATTATATTGTTATTGTATGTGGATGACATGCTTGTTGTAGGGTCTAACATGCAGGAAATAAATGTGCTCAAAAGAAAATTGGCAAATTCATTTGCAATGAAGGATTTGGGAGCTGCAAAACAAATCCTTGGTATGAGAATAACTAGAGACAAGAAAAATCGTAAATTAACATTGTCTCAGAATGAGTACATACAAAAGGTGTTGAAAAGATTTAATATGCACAATGCAAAACCAGTTAGTACACCTTTTGCTAGCCATTTCAAACTTAGTAAGGAAATGTGCCCAAAGACCCAAGAAGACATGGATTATATGTCTAAAGTTCCATATGCATCAACAGTTGGAAGCTTAATGTATGAAATGGTCTGCACAAGGCCTGATATTGCACATGCATTGGGAGTTGTAAGCAGGTACATGAACAATCTAGGAAAGGAACATTGGATGGCAGTGAAATGGATTCTCAGATATTTGAAAGGTACCACAAATCGAGCATTATGCTTTGGTGGTTCAAACATTTCTTTACAGGGATATGTTGATGCAAATATGGCAGGTGACAGAGATAATAGAAGGAGCACTACATGATATGTATTTATTTTAGGTGGAACAACTGTTAGTTACGTTTCAAAAATCAAAGTGTTGTTGCACTTTCAACAACACAAGCAGAGTATGTTGCTGCTATAGAGGCTAGTAAAGAAATGATTTTGTTACAAAGGTTTATGGGTGAACTGGGTAAGGAGCATGATATGGACACATTATACAGTGATATCCAAAGTGCCATTCATCTTGCAAAGAACTCAGCATTCCATTCAAGGACTAAACACATACAGCTCAAGTACAATTTCAAATGATCAGTGTTGGAAGATGGAGAGTTGAAGCTGGAAAAGATACACACTAGCCAGAATCCTGCAGATATGCTAACAAAAGTTGTAACTAGGGAGAAACTAAGAATATGCTCAGTTTCAGTTGGTCTTCAAGGATGACAATGAAGATGAGAAACAACCAGGTCCAAAGAGGAGTCATTGTCCAACAAATGAAGCAGCGGTGGAGTTGCTACAATCATTCTCCAAGTGGGAGATTGTTGAGTATGGAGCATGATTATTTATAGGTATTTGTTTCAGCCAGATGTATACCCCAGGAAGTTTGTACACCCCTCCATTCAGGGGGGTGCAGGGGGAACTTGTCCCCCCCGCAGGGTTTCGGGGGGGCCGATCCCCCCTGGCTGGGGGGTCCAGGGGCCAGCGGTCCCCCGGTAGGGGTTTCGGGGGCAGCGCCCCTGAAGCTAAAAACAAATGTAAAATTGCCTTGTAAAAGTATAGTAATTTCTAGTCAATCTGGGCTGTTCATTAAGCGGATGAATTGACGGTAGAACTTATGTTTAGTTTAGGGTTTTTTTCCCTAGAAGGCAACCCCTCTCTTTGTATGAGGGCATTGTATTTGAGGCTGTGTAATAGATGTGTATTCTTTGAGCGAGAAGTAGAGAGGTGAGACCGTGAGAGAAAACATAGGATATTACAACGCATCTGCTGTAGGTTGTGTCTATTCATTTTGTTGGATAATAGAAAGGAAGGACTGGTTGTTCGTGGTGGACGTAGCCCAAACTGGGTGAACCACGTATATCTGTGTCTCTCTGGTTTTATGTGTTTATATTTCTGCTATATTCTATGTGTTCCATTGCTCTGTAATATATAATTTTCTAACAAGAACTTTATAAAATTTGGTTATTAAAAAGCTCTAATGGAAGGGGCTCCAATGTGATGGCACTTTGGTCAAGGAAACTAATAGATCCAAGGGGATAGAGCAAGGCTTAGCACCTAAGTTTTATGGAGCATATCATAGGTTGGAGATTTCGGAACTCTACTTTAAATGAATTTTGGAGAAAATTATGATACGTGAAGCTTTTGATGTTGTTGGCCCTTGGTCATGGAGCCCAAAAGCCCAAGGAGGTAGAGCAATAACATGAGGAGAAAGGCCCCTGGCAGGATGCTAAAAGACTTAGCACCTAAGTGTTATATCGACAGTCACATCCAACATACCTATGGTGGATATGCGATAAGGAGCTAATTAGAAGGGGCTAAAGGCCAATTGGAATATTTTAATATCATAACATATTCTTAATAGAGTTACAAGATGTTTGGGATTCGAAATTATATTGTGATGTAAAAGCTTCGATATAGTAGCACAGAGGAGTATTGAAGGTTTCATGAGTCAGAAGCTAAAGAGTAAATGAGCACTGAGGAGTTGGTCATTGGAATAAATGGCGATCGTCAAAGATCACTAGCTCATGGTGGAAACAACCACGATATTCAGGAAAGAGTGTTGGGTCTGCCTTGAGGTGAGACAAGATGTTCCCCTACTTTGAGGCACATCTTAGTGAGTTAAGTGGATGAATGGGTCAGCTACCATCGTAGATCGGAGGAGTTGGTTCATGGAGTTAGATGGATCAACAAAAAACTTTGAGATAAGGTAACAAGGATAGTGGTCTACATAGAAGCCATGCCGAAGTATAGACAAGCCGTGAGAAACCATGAATAAGCATGGAGAGCCTTAGTGACAGGAGTGTTGTTCACAGAGAGGATTGTTTCTGATGGAGGGTGCAGGTGGACTAAATTTCATTCTCAGTATGGAGAAACTGTCGTGCCCACTCTCATGGTTAATGCAGTGGTAGATACCAAGGCAGACCCAACAGCAGAATGGAAGAGCCATTCCAAGGTAAACTTGCATAGTGTGAACACAAGACAATGTGGAAACATTGATCGAGGGATAGTAGAGGAACAAAACCCAAGAGATCAGATGAGAAAACTGGGGGAAAGCAGCATAGTTGTAAAAGTGAGCTAAGTGGAAAAGCTCTAGTTGAGTGCACTATTGTGTAAGGCTAAGAGAGAGCCAATTCCATAGAAAAGGCCGAGAATGCCCATGCAGAGGTAAGAGACCCCAAGAACTGCACTCTGTGAGTTAAGGCTGAAAGTTTCCTATGCATTGTGTTTTAGGCGTAAGTTTCTTATGTGTTGTTTGAGCAAGCCGAAGTTTCCTATGTTGTATGAGAAAGGCTAAATTTGCATGTGCAGTGAAAGAAGGTCGACAATTGTGTGTGTGATGTGGAGAGAAAAAGACCGAGAGCTGAGTGACTGTTGATGAAGAGTAGAGAACAAAGCTTCATGGATTGTGATGAGTGACTATTGTTGAGCATATCATTGTGTTGTTGTAGAGTGAGAATAGCAAGAAGAGGTGCAGATAGTTCTGTGTGGGTCAAAGGCTGTGAAGAGAATAGAGCTAACATCAGGAAGAGTGGCTGCCAAATTCCAGAGAACATTCAGTTCCTATTTGAGTGTGGGTTGGAGCCTGCATATACGAAGTTGGTGCTTCCATATCTAGTGGGTGCTTAAGAAGGCTTGGGGGTTGGTTCCTCCTACAAGTTTGTGCTTGCATAAATCCAAGGAGCTGCAAGTTGGGTGATTGCAAAAAAAATTGTGAAGTTGGTGCTTCACATGGTGCTTCTGCTAAATTGAATAGGTGTCTACAAAAGGAGGGATTTGGTGCTTCCTTCTAGTGGGTGCTAGCAAAAAATCAAAGGGAATTGGTGCTTCCTGTGAGTTATGTCTCACAAAACATATTGATGTAATAGAGTAGGTGCTCTTATTTACATCAATAATAAAAACAAGCTTTGGTGATTTTTTCCCGAAAGGGTTTCCATGTAAAACCTTGTGTCTCATGTGTATGATGCTCATGGTGTGTACTTATATATTGATTTTATATTTCTTCTCATTATATGGATGGTTTCCAAGAATGAATCAGGAAAGTAAATTGCCATAAAAATTTAAAATTAGCCTTAATATCAATTCCACCCCCTCTTAGTATTACCATTGTTTCCAAAAATTTATATCCTTGCTTAGTTCATCAAGAGCAGGAATGAGATCGCCTTCATAATCAATCTCTCCATCCTCAAGATTTGATTCATGTTTGGACTCATAAGCCATAATAACACATTCATTGTTCTCTTATTCTTCTGATGAATATTTTTCACTACTTTCTTCTGAAGAACTACTTTGTTCTTTGGAGTGTTAATTCCTTCTCTTTTGGGCTTTACCTTTTCTAAATTTCTAAGTTCTATCCCTGTTTTTCATCTCCTTCATCTTCTCCTCCTTTTAACCTTTTTTATGTGGATGCTTTAGAGTGAAATTCCCAACTTCTTCACATTCGTATCACTTGAAGGGAAGCTTACCTTTATACTTTCCATATACTCTCTTCAATTTATTGGAAAACTGAGCAAATTCCTCATTAGATTCGTTACTAGAATAATCTTCCTCTTCCTTGATTTTATTTGGAAGTTTCTTGAGCTTTTTGGTAAGAGCCTTAACCTTCTTAAAGGCCTTGAATTCTGCTTCATTGGGCTCATATTTCTCTTATACAATGCACATCTCATAAGTTGTAAGAATTACAAGCAATTGCTCCACACTAAGAGTGCTCAAATCATACATCTCCTCTATAGCAGAAACCTTAGGGTCAAATCTTGTTGGTAAAGACCTCAAGATTTTATGAATAATGATCTCATCTTCAATTTTTTCATCTATGTTCTTGATCAAATTTGTCAATATTTCAACCCTTCGAAAATACTCTCCAATAGTTTCACCCTCCTTCATTTTCAAGCTCTCAAACCTCATCCTATAGGTTTGGAGCTTTTGTTAGGGTCCAACCCTAACCCCTTTATTTATGTAATAAACCCAATTGGGTCAAGTCATAGTTATAGTTAGTTAAAGAGTCAGTAAATCCCATATTAATAATTTTAAGTGGTTGACCCGCATTTAAGAAAGGGACCATAGTTAGTTGCAAACGGGCCATAATTAATAAATAAAGTGGTTAACCCATGTTATGCAAAGGACCACTAGTCATTAGGTTGTTGAAGGTCATTTAGCTATAAATAGTCATAGTTAGAAGGGAAAGATCATCGAGTCTTATTTTGTAATCAAGCTCTGCTCTGTTGGAGGTTGCCCCCTTGAAGAGGCAAGTGAACATTGCTTTTATCTCTGAATAATAAAATGCTTGTTGTTTTTCTCATTTCATTCTGTGTTCTGGGTTGTATTTCTTCACATATTTGCTATTCTGGAATTTCTCACAAGTCAAGAGAATAACAAGTGGTATCAGAGCACTTTCTAGGGTAGGTGGTACCTCCATTTTTCGTAGATTTTTTTTTTTTTTAGGCTAGAGACGTGTTCTGACGTCTTTAAACCACAAGATCTGTCGTTGAGCGCATAAACCTATAGATTTAGGGAGGCATGCACGCAGGAAATACAAGAGGTGGTCATGCTTGTTGGACTCCCTTGTAAACCCTGTGGGTACCACTTTGAGTAGTAGAACATTAGACAAAACCATGCACGGACTACCTTCTACGTACCCTCTGGGTATATTGGAAGCCCCCTAGGCTCACCTGAAACCTTGCCTTAGATAAGTCACCGATCATCTTGTTGCTATAGTACACTGAGAACAATGCTCAGGGAGATTAATCATGCATACGGTAGGGTATTCAGGTAGTACAGCTAAGGGTATGGTTGATCCTCCTTAGTTAGTGCCATGAAATATTGGGCCAAGTACTATTGTTGGACCCTTATGTGTATTGCGATCTATAGCACTTGACACTCCTTTGTGACCATAGTTCCCTCGACTCTCTAAAGATCACCCATTATCTTATTTGCAAGATCAGATCCACCAGTTAGGGTTCTACCACCATAGTATGATTCAGATCTAGCAGTTGATATTCTATCGCTGCCGCAAAAATCAGATCCACCAGTTGGGGTTCTACCACCGTAGTACAATTCAGATCTAGCAGTTGGGGTTCTATCACCGTCGCACCAATCAAATCCACCAGTTGGGGTTCTGCTGCCGCAATCCAAATCACATTCAGTCGTTGGGGTTTTGTAGGTAGATCTGACCACCTGCGCAGTGAGGGTTGTGTTTGCTATAGTCTGAGCCTGATTTTCATAGGACATTGGGCAGGATCAAGTTTTCTAGAATTTGGCCATTGCAGTATTGATCCCATGATTCTTACAAGAGACTTAGCCAATAAGATTCAGGACGACGAGATGATCGTAGTGGTATAATTCCCCTGTCAGCTTCAATTTTTTGGTAGTCCCAAATCTTTTCGAAGTGATGTCAAGTGACCGAGATCTGTGTATGGTAGAAACCAGGGCTCAAGTCATGGCCAATGAGAAGATTGAGCGCCTTGAAAAAAGGTTGGATACTTTCCAGGAAGATCTACAAAAAATTACACAATTCATTGCACAATTCACTACAAGCACGCAGGGGTCACATAAGGAGGCACCTAGTATTGATGAATATCTTGAAGGAGAATCTAGCCATCATATTCACTTCCATGGAAATCACCAACGTTCCTACCCTCAACCACCCAAGATGGACATGTATAAATTTGATGCCTCTAATCAGGTAGTATGGGTAGCACAAATGGAACAATATTTCATTCTGAATGATATCTGGGATGATCCAACTAAACTACATGTGGGCACCCTTTACTTGGACCAAGAGAGATGCCAATGGTGGAAGTGGCATCGGAAATGCTATCCCGAGAACATGACTTGGTAGGTGTTCTCAAAATCCCTTTGTGACCGCTTTAACAGAGAATCTATTTTTTTGGGCCGTCTTACTAAGCTCCGACAGATAGAAATAGTAAAATACTACATTACAGCCTTTGAGACATTGGCCATCAAAACAGAATATCTAGGAGATGAATTCTACTTGGAATGTTTCATAAGTGGTCTCAAAGGAGCCATCCAAGCATATGTCCGTATGCACCACCCACCTACCTGGATAGATGCTTGCACAAAGGCTATCAAAGTGGAACGTGCTTTAGTTGCCTAATCTACTTGTCCAAATTTCATAGCCAAGGGACACCCCACCGAGGCTTAGGGCCCTACCCAAACACTTAAGGTTCAAAAGGTGTCTCCAGCAGAAATGGTTGAAAGAAGAAAACAAGGATTGTGCTACTACTATGATGATAAATACTCCCTAGGGCATAAATGAAATGAACCAAAATTCTTTCAAATTGATGTTACTGATCACAACTCATGTGAGGAAGCCCCACCCCTTAGGGGATCAGAGGATGAATTTGAGGAAAGCTAGCAGGACAATGAGCTCACATCTATGCCAGAGGAACCAGTTATCTTGCTACATGCTTTGGAAGACATTTCTGCACCCCAAACTCTCAAAATTAGAGGCTTTCTTAAACATCACCCTATAGTAGTATTGGTTGATAGTGGAAGCACTCATAACTTTATCCATAAACAAGTCGCCAAAGCTGTTCATTCTTTTGTAAGGGCAGTCTCTAATTTCCAAGTCCTTATTGCTGATGGGGGGAAAATGAAATGTGAAGGCCGTTGTGAAAATATTAAACTTCAGATGGGAGACTACCACCTAAAGACCCACATGTTTGCGATTAACATGGGTGGTTGTGACATTGTCTTGGGTGCTCAATGGCTTTGTACACTAGGCCCAATCACAATGGATTTCCAGGAGTTACATATGAGCTTTAAGCAAAATGACCAAATGCATACACTCTGTAGCCTCCAGGTAGGTGATCCTTCTATCATTAGCTCGCATAGAATGGAAAATTTGTTGAAAAAGGGATATCATGGAGTCATCGCCCAATTTAATGCCATCCAGGCCATAGAATTCACTACTCTTCATATTCATCTTGAGATGTAACAGGTCCTAAACCGCCACTAGTAGGTATTTGAAAAACCTAAAGAGCTTCCACCCTCTAGAGGGGAGCATGATCATAACATCACTTTGGTCCCAGGGGCACAGTCTCCGAATTTGCGCCCATATTGATATCATTTCGCCCAAAAGAATGAAATTGAAAAAATCATCAAGAAACTCCTTGAAGTTAGTGTTATTAGTCCTAGCATCAATCCTTATTCATCACCAGTGATCATGGTGCTCAAGAAAGATGGGGAATGGCGCATGTGTCCAGACTTTCGGGCTCTCAACAAGCTCACTATCAAAGACAAATTCCCTATTCTGGTTGTTGATGATCTGCTTGATGAACTACATGGTGCTCAATTATATACTAAGTTGGACCTTCACTTTGGCTATCACCAAAGACACATGAAAGAAGTAGACATTCCCAAGACTTCTTTTTGAACACATGAAGGCCATTATGAATTCTTGGTCATGCCATTTGGTCTCTGTAATGCCCCATCTACTTTTCAAAGCCTCATGAATCACTTTCTGAAACCATATATCCAAAAATTTGTCCTCGTTTTCTTTGGTCACATTCTCATCTATAGCCTAACCTAGGAAAAAAAACTTCAACATCTAGACTTGATCTTGCAATTGCTCCAGAATCATAAATTATTTGTCAAATTGTCTAAGTTCTATTTTGGCGTGGAAGAAGTCGAGTATTTGGGACACATTGTGGGCCGTGAAGGTGTCAGGGTTGATCCAAAAAAGATACATGCAATATAAGATTTGCCCCAACCAAAAACCTTTGAAGAGTTTGAGGGGACTCTTGGGTCTCATTGGCTACTATTGCAAATTTGTTCGCAATTATGGTTGCATTGCTAAACCCCTCATTAACCTTCTCAAGAAAAATTCATTCCTATGGACTGATGTAGTACAATAGGAATTTGTGGCCCTCAAATAGGCCATGTGTTCCACTGCAGTATTGGCACTACTTAACTTCACCAAATCTTTTGTGATTGAATGTGATGCTTCACGTACTGGTATTGGTGTTGTCTTAATGCAGGAAGGTCGACCCTTGGATTTCACCAGCCAACAACTAAGTGGGAAACATCTGGGACAATCTACCTATGAGAAAGAGATGATGGCCATCTTACGTGCAGTAGATACCTAGTGACCATACTTATTGGGGTGGCATTTCCAAATTTGCATAGACCATCAAAGCCTAAATATTTTTTGGAGCAACGTCTATCCTTGCCACAACAAAATAAATGGCTGGCCAAAATGTTAGGATATGATTATGAGATAATTTACAAGAAAGGGCAGGAAAATGTAGTATAGGATGCTTTATCACACCAATTTGAGGGTGAAAGCACATTATTATTAATCTCTCTTCCCATACCAGATTGGATTGAAGAATCCCGCAAGGAATGGTTTTCACACCCCTCTCTCTCCCAACTCATTAATAACTTGAGAGCAGATTCTAATTCCTCAATTGGCTACTCTTGGAAGGATGAGATTATTCGCTACAATGATCGAGTAGTTATATCACTGACATCCACCCTCAAAACGTGCATTTTGGCAGAGTTGCACTCATATCCCATTGTAGGGCATGCAGGCTTTCAGAAGACATATGCTCACTCTCATCGCTCTTTCTTTTGGACGGGCATGAAAACTGAAATTCTTACTTTTGTAGCTGAATTTGATGTGTGTCAATGCCATAATGGAGAAACAATCAAGTGAATAGGAACCTTACAACCAGTTCCAATCCCTTCCTCCATCTAGATGGATGTTTCTATGGATTTCATTACTAGTATCCCGAAGTCGGGCAACAAATTAGTCATCATGGTGGCTGTGGACAAACATTCTAAATATTCTCATTTTTGCAGTCTACCCCACCCATTTACCCCGACTTTAGTGGCATAAGATTTCATGAACCAGATCTTCAAACTACATGGCATGCCCACTTCCATTGTATCTGATCGTGACCCATCTTTCACTAGTAACTTTTGGCAAGAAATTTTCAAGTTGCAAGGCACCCAACTCCAGCTAAATACTTTCTATCATACCAAACTGATGGTCAAACTAAAGAAGTCAACAAATGTTTGGAGACATACCTAAGGTGCTTCAATTCAAAAAAAGCAGCATCAATGGGTATAGTGGCTACCATTAGTTGAATGGTGGTATAATACTAACTATCATGAAGCCACCAAGATGACTCCATATGAAGCAGTGTATGGCAAACTCACACCTTCACCTATTTCTTATATCCTGGGATGCTTTAAGGTGCAAGAAGTTGATCAATTCCTATAGAACCATGCAACCATGCTAGTTTGTCTCAAAGATAACCTCCATCAAGCTCAGAATCGAATGAAGAAATAGGAAGATCAACATCGTTCAAAGCACACATTTCAAGAAGGAGGTCAGGTATTTCTACGACTACAACCATATAAGCAAACATCACTCAAAGAAAAGGGCTACCAGAAATTAGCTCCCAAATTCTACGGACCTTATCAAATACTTCAGTGCATGGGAGTAGTAGCCTACAAGCTGGCCTTGCCACCAACTTCAAAAATCCATCCACTATTCCATGTATCATGCCTCAAGAAAGTCGTGGGGAACAATTGCATAATTCAAACAAGTTTACTTGAATTGGATGAAGAAGGTTCACTCTAGCTCCAACCTGAATAGGTCCCCGATACTCGTGAAAGAAATTTGTGTGACCACACAATCAAGGAAGTCCTTGTCAAGTGGAAATACACCTCTCTAGAAGATGTGACTTGGGAACCAGTGATCCAGGTGGCTCTAGACACATGTAGAAATCCAGGAGGACTCAGGAAGGGTTAAAAATAAAAGTGTTTGGATTATGCTCGAACTAGGTTCATGTTAAATATTTTGTCGTCATGATCGTGGTGGTGTGAATGGTTCGTCAATCCGAGTTCGAATGAGGAAGATAGAGGCATTCAAAGTTTTCGTTGACTTTTGCTGACTCGGTAGGCTTAATGGAGACACAATTTAGATTTTTTTTGGTGGACGGAATCTGGCCACGCCCACCACCCCACACCTCATCATACATACCCATATAAGAAACACAAAAATGATTAAAGTGAGGCTGTTGGGGATTGAACCTGCCTAGCCCACGTGGGTCGGTCCCATGTGGTAACCATCGTACCAAAAAACAATTAATTAATAAACCAAACAATGCATCCATTTAATGTTTAACAACATGCAGTGTGGAAATGGGGGGTAGTCCACGCAAAAAAGTGGACCCACCACCCCAAATTTAACCAAAAGATTATGCGTGGGATAATTTAGGAGGGGCAGGATTTGATCCCCCCGATCCCTTGTCAACGAATTCCTAATCTTACCAATCTTCCAAACAAATTTCATTGTAATCTCCGCCAAGAAATTTATATAAACCTCATTTTTTAGTGCACCCATACGTATGGAGGAACCAAGAGTGGGCACGGAAACCGAGACTGTATTTTTTTAATTAATTTATTACAGGTGGAACCATGATTCAGTGTAATCCTCAGGAAGGTAAAATTTTTGTAGTGTCCAAATTGGACAAATTTTATGTCGATCTTACACCTCTCAGTGCCGTGAACCCTATGGCACAGTCAGTTTCCTGAGCTGAGCAACCAATTTGCAGAGGACCTGGAGGAGGCAATCTTTAGGAATCTAGGGGAAATCTAAAAGATTCCTTGAGCCCCAGATTTCCACTTTCTTAGAATTCAAAAATTTGACAATCAATTTTACACTATTCGATGCCACAAATCTAATGGTGCATTCAGATTTCCCATTTTATCATTTCATTTTTCGACCACTTTTCTCAATGGAGTGCGGGTGTCCGTATTCATGTGCGAGCAACCATTCCATGAGATGCAATGCCACGAGATTGATGGAGAGACCAACTTCAGCAATTTAAAATCCTTTTCTGCAGATGGCCCCTGGATGTGAGGTATATGCAGTTTGTTCATGTACTTCTTTTCACTATGACTTGTGTTGCACAGATCCATGTTTGATGTGGGATCTTGTCTCTTACTTGATTTCATGATTCTTGCTTGATGTGATGCGGAATCATTTGTGTGATGTTCTTGTTGTCATGATTCGTCATGTTTTATTTGAGATCCCTTTGTTTTATGTTGCTGGGATACTCATGTGTCGCCATATATGATTGCATTGAAATCCCTTTTGTGCCATGTTGGCGGAATGTTCATTATCATCATGCATGAGTTTGTGTCATACTGATAGGAGTCCTTTTTGACTATGAGTTCCTGTAGTGGAAAATCTCTTGGAGCCACTCCTGCGTGAGGGCATTTTCCTTGTATGATAGTGACATCACCTCTTATGTACATCATCACTATTGACAACACTTAATGCAACGGCCTACACCATCTTGACACTGGGGCCCAAAGACGTATACCCTCCTGGACGAACTCCGTTATCAACGGCTTATGTTTTCGTGTGTTGATGATTGTCATGTTCCTCTTCTTTACAACATGCAAATGTGTTCATTTATGTTCTTTTTAAAATGAAATTTAACACATCACGAAAGTAAAAGGTCTTGGAAGGGTCCTTTGTCACACCCAGATCTGGATCAACCAGACATTATTCTTCAATAGTTTTCGCAGCTTCAGCCTTGAGGAGAAGGTTGATTTTGATGGGGGAGGGCATGTTAGGTCCAACCCTAACCCGTTTATTTATGTAATAAACCCAATAGGATCGAGTCATAGTTATAGTTAGTTAAAGAGTCAATAAAGCCCATATTAATAATTGTAAGTGTTTGACTTGCATTTAAGAAAGGGACCACAGTTAGTTGCAAATGGACCATAATTAATAAATAAAGTGGTTAACCCATGTTATGCAAAGGACCACTAGTCATTAGATTGTTGATGGTCATTTAGCTATAAATAGTTGTAGTTAGAAGGGAAAGATCATTGAGTCTTATTTTTTAATTGAGCTATACACTGCTGGAGGTTTCCCCCTCGAAGAGGCAAGTGAACATTGATTTTATCTCTGAATAATAAAATACTTTTTGTTTTTCTCATTTCATTCTGTGTTCTGGGTTGTATTTCTTCACTTATTTGGTATTTTGGAATGTCTTGCAAGTCAAGAGCATAACAACTTCACTTTCTTCACCTTCCTATCACCTTCATAGCTATTCTCAAGTTTGTCCTAAACATATTTGGTTGATTTGCAATGCATGAGATTTTTGGAAATAATACTTAGAGGGGGGGGGGGGGGGGGGTGAATCAGTATTTACAGTTAAATAATATTTCAATTCCCAAATAGATTTATATATGCTACTTTTGTGAAGTGAACTTGCATGTACACGCTACTGTGATTAGAGAAACCAACATATACCCATAGAACTTATGATTTAGTCAATTTATCATGTGTTGAACTTTAATCAATGCATCAATAAATTGTTAAATAGTGTAGTAAAAACATAATAAACCATCACACATTAGCAACACACATGAACACCAAGATTTAATGTGGAAATCCAATGCGGGAGAAAAACCACCTGCTGCTGTCATCTCTGTCTTCTTTTACTATTAAGAAAATTTGTTTACAATCTTGTATTGGTGCAGACTCATACCATTATGTAGGCACCCATGTGCAGGAGGCTAAAACCTTCTCCCATTTTCCATCTTCTACTAGAAGGGAGCTACAACCCCCTAGTTCTTGTACTAGCCAATGTGTTTACTAGTACGTAGGCGCTAGCCTAGAGAAGGCTACGACCTTCTCTCTTCCTCCAGGGACCACGTTCCATAAATTTTCAAATTGGATGATACTAGTACACAACAATACAAATAAAGGCCTCGTTTCATCAAATTTTCGTACTGGACCCATTCGAAATTCCAAATTACATCAACCAATAATAAATTAATTTCAATAGTCAGATCACTGTCACCAAAACACTTTGTTGAACCCAGAAACTTGCATCATCATTCAAAACCAGCTGTAACCTCAAAAATCATGCATTAGAATGTATACGTTACTTTACTGAACCCAACCTGCGTGTATACACTACTTCCTTTAACCAAACCTACGTATACCTTCAAAGATACTGAAACATAAAAATTCTTAATCAAGTCTATATCAACCAGAAATATACTGAACATCTACTTCAATTTATAGAGTTTTACACATGTAATAGCAGAGATAACCCTTCTCATTTCTGAAGAATAGGCTTTTCCTTTGTATATGCTGGTTCACCTCGGTAAAAGCATGTATACATGCAGGTTCGACTCTTCCAAGGACCTGAAAAATATTAACTCACAACTTTGCTACTATTTTAGACTTCAGACAAGCCTAGATCATGACATTTAAAGAATAAAATAGGTGTACACACTCATATCTAGCCCAACCAATATCATATCATTCAATGATAAGTCATTTCAGGTCTCATGATCTTGATCGACATTGAATTCAAGGCGAAAAAAATATTTCAGATCAAATCACAAACATAGCCCCTACAACATAAAATATACTTCATATAGAAGTGTTCCTGAGAAACCCTTTTCACTTGCACACACTGGCCTTATGATCTTCTCGTCCTTATATAGTTTTAGGCCTTTCTCAATACCTCAGACCAAAACTACTTAGGACCCGTGGTATTCTTGGATGGGATCAAATAGTCATTACTCCACTCAATATTGTGGGCTAATACCATGGTATTGACCCTTGGTATTGTTTCCTCTTGAATTTCCTTGATTTTCCAACATATATACGCTTTTCTTCGTGTGAAAGTGCATCTATATGTATACACTCTTTTTGTTCTATGAACCAGTGTGTATACACTATTTTGACTAAGAGGACCTACATATACATCTTAAAATTATTTACACCATCCTTTTCCTTCAAGTTCTTTATTCTGATCAGTAGACCTCAATTCCATCTTCCTATTCTTCTGTACCAATGCCCTGTTACCTCTGAAATGATTTGTTACACTGTAAGTTTCCTTTTATCAAAACTAAACTAACCTGTGAGTGAGTTGCCATCAAGGACAACACTTGTATCATAACTCCAACAGATATTTATCAACTCATTCTCACTAAGCCCTACCAAAATATCATTTATGGACCTGGAATTATTTTGAAATATATTCTTTCCATCAGGGTCTAATGGAAGAACATCATGAATAGAATATATGGTTACCATAGTAGAATAAACATCAACACCTAAACTCATGAGGTGCCCCTACATTCTCATCTTCCATAAATTGTAGTTCTCACCATAAAAATTTGGAAGCCTCACATCATGGCTAGCCATTGTCCCTTCTTTATCTCTCCTTTCAACGGTCAAGATAAAACAAAGGAGATGACTCGAATACCAATTTTTAGACTCAAGTAATAGTGAGAGGGGGGAATGAATCAATATTACAAAAATATTATAAAAAATTCTACAATTAAAACATTGAGAAATTCACTTCAAAATATGTAACAATATCATTCACATGCGCATGAAAAAAAAATACAAACAATCATCACATGTAGACACTTGGTTTTTAGGTGGAAAAACTCCACTCCAGGGGAAAAAACACTGAATTATTTGATGCTTCTTCTTATTATCTATTTCTTCAAAATATTCTCATTTGCATTACATCAGCTAACCACCACTAGCAATGGATCACCCACCCCTTGAATGAAATGAGAAATGTTGGCCACAACCAACTTGGAACAACCACTCCTATAATAGATAATCGACATGCACTTAGCTTGAAGCCCCTACTCCAAGTACAAAAATTATGCAATAAGACAATATGATTCAGAACTAAAAACATTAGTGCATGAAACACAAATAGAATTAAATGAGAATACTCATGCAACAAAAATTTCACACTCCAAATGAGAGAACAAATCTCTCCACACACACTCCCTCCAAACTAATCTTCAATCTCTACACACAACTCTAAAATATTGTTGATGAATCATTTCTAAAGCACACTGCAATTTTGAAGCTCTAAACTTTCTACTACAATCACTAGTTTTTGAACTTTCTCTCCATGCACACTCACTCATTCACTCTACAAAATAACCAACCAAATGAGCAACTTGCCTTCTCATATTTGTAAATTCTAGAGATGGTTAAGTCAATAAATTCTTTAGATGGTGGAGCTTGCCTGAAGCCTTTTCACACACTTCATATTTGATTGAGATAGGCTTCTTGACCAAATAAAACCACTTACTCTACTATCCTTTTTATATTTTTAATTGTGATAAAATTATAGAGGCCCCACAACACATCTCAAACTTTTTCTGGAAAATTCTAAGCATAATCTTCTCCAAAAAAAAAATAATTCCCATTTATTTGTGTGAAATATAGGGAAATGTTTGTGTTTCCTTTCAACCATACGGACAAACCTGTGAAATTTTGGTTGCATTCGCATGTAGATAAATGGCAAGGTGTGGTCAGAGCCTTTCAAAAGCATGCATAAACTATCATCTATACAATTGGGGTAGAGTATAGTCTAAAACAAATTTATTTCCTTCAAACTTGTAGCATAGCTTCAAGGGAGTTGATATGGCTTGCAAAGCATCCTTCCAAGCTCATCTGAAAATCATGACACCATCTACATGACTCAACAAGACTCCACACGCAACATCAACTAGACCTTTAACAAAGCTGTAACTCAGCTTCAGGTGAGGCCTTATTACATCATGACACCTCTTCTCCAGTCCTTCTGAGACTATGACATCATTTTGCATCATCATGATAGCCTTCAACAGGTACAAAATAGACTCAAAATGATACATAATGACTCATGAGTAGATGACTTATAACAGGTGACATCAATGGAAACAAAATCATGCCCACAATAATAGGATCAATGAATATTAAAGTAATACATTGCACATCTGCAAAATATATTTGGGACAAGCTCCAAAATATATGTGAAGGAGATAAAAGGTCAAGGAGGTCGAGCTTGAAACTTTTAAAGAAAAAATTGAGCAGTTGGAAAATGAATGAAGATAAAAATATTGAAACCTTTTTCCTTTAGGTTGATGAAGTAGTAAACACCATATAGGGATTGGGTGAACTAATGTAAAATAAGGAAGCTATCCAAAATATACTGAGATCACTTCCAATGAAATTTTATGCTAAAGTCTCAATGTTAGAAGAAAGTACGACTTAGAAAATGTCAGCATGGATTAGTTATATGGAATACTTACAACCTACGAAATGAGAACAGAGCAAGAGAATCCATCCAAGAGAGAAGAAACTTATACCACATCCAAGAAAAAACATAAAGATAAACAATAGTCAAAGCCAAGCCCCAATGGCAGCTATAGAAAAAATTTAGATGAAGAAATAGCCAAATTTGTGAGAAAGTTGAAATGAGGAACAGGAAAGTGCAAAGGTACGCTTGCTTTAAAGTGTTCCAATTGTGGTGAAATTGGTCATTTTTCTTCAAAGTGTCCCTATCCAAAGAACTCTGATGATGAAGTAGAAACTTATAAGAATGAAAAGAAGAATCAAGGAAGATACAAGAATAAAGGTAAAAAGAAAGGCTTGACAAAAAATTTCTACACAAAGGAAGATAACTCTTCATCCAATGAAGAAAGTGAGAGAAATAGTGAAAATGACACAAGAAGAATATTGGTCATGGAAAGGGAAAATTGAAAAGAATCTTGTAAGGAATATGAAGAGGAAGGTGAAGTAGATCTTGAAAGAGAAATGATTTGTTTCTTAAAGGACCTAAGATTATAAACAAGGAATGTTGAGACATTGGAATCCAAATTGAGTGAACTAAAGAAACACAAAAATATGAAGCATAAAAAAATATTATCATAAATCTAAAAGTGCAACTAGAGGAGGCCAAGAAAATTGAAGAAATGCTCAAAAGGGAATTATAAGAAAGCACCAAGACAAATGAAAGTTTGGAAGCAGAGATAGTCACACTACAAAAGCTAGAACATAAGAGCAATGTACAGTAGAATTTCGCAAACAACACCAAAGTGTTGGATGAAAGTATTAGACACCAAAGATTATGTGACGATAAGATAGGATTAGGATATAAGGACCCATTTTTGTTAAATTTTCAAGCTCCATATCTACATAATATGAACAAAATACCTATGAATATATCATTGAGGAACCTATCAAGGAATAGGAAAGCATGCTTGCAAAAAAAAGTTTCAAGATCAGAAGATGAAATCAACAATCTGTAGGTCTTTGGAGAACTCTACCACAAAGAATATCTCCTCTCAGCTATCAAACTATATTCCTTGGTGTAGGCTATTGTTGCAAAAATTTTGGACATAAGGTTGTAAATATTAAAGCTTATGTTAGGAATAAAAGCAACTTTAGAAGCTACTCCAGGAATGACTATCCTAGAAAATATCGGGAATATTACAAACAATGCTATAATAGGTTTGGATACTTTAGTAATGAAGTAGAGTGATAAAAATGAAAAAAATTTAGACATATATTTAAATGATTGTAGGTTAAACACTACTCTAAGGGAACCAAAACACATTGTAAATGCTCCCTCGAAATTTTGGAAGAAGAAAAATGAAAGTTGTGCCATTTCTCCTCTTCTATTGTTCTAATTCTGACATAGCCATTGTCCTAGAATTTTTCCATCAAATAAGGTCCCAACCATCTAATCATGATCTTGCCTTTAAATTCCTTGAAACTTGAGTCATATAAAATATCCCAATCACCCTCTTGGAAGGCTTTGGTTATGATGTGTCTATCATGCCAAAATTTGCTTTGTAGTTGGACTACCTCAGTATGCAACAATTCCTAAACCCAGTACTCATCCAAGAAATTTAATTGTTTTATCCTCTTAGTTTTTGCCTTGGTCAAATCCATATCTAGTTGAGATGTCATCCTAAAAGTATTCTATTCAAACTCAATTGGTAACAAAGCCTTCTTTCTATAAACTAGATCATAGAGAGTGAAACCAGTGGTGGTTATCTAAGTATTATTGTAGGTCCAAGTGGTTTCAAGAAGCCTTTCTACCCATACTTTCTCGCTACCACTAATTACCTTAGTAAGAGTGATCTCTAAGACTTTGTATACCAACCCATTTTTGTGGGGGAGTGAAATTTCAATGGTGAATGTGATGCTTCTTCATTATCCCCTCAATCAGGTTGGAAGAAAATTGGGTGCCTTGAATGCTCACTTACTCTCTTGGAAAGAAAAACTTATAGAAAATGTTCTCCCTTAAGAAGTCGGCTACCTTTCGATCATTAAGACTAATTAGGATCTCATTATACCTCAGAACTATTAATTAGGCACTTTGTCTAATGATATTGCATTTCTCCCTTCATAACTCAGCTAGATAGTTGTAAATGTCAGTAAACCATAGAGAAATAAGTGAGAAATAAAAGATATTTTCATCTAGAAATTGTTCGTCAACCATCCCTTCATCTACAAAAAAGGTTAATCTTGATAAGAAAACTGTAGCAACATTTTCTTTTCCTAGTTTTTCGACAATGGTTAAATCAAATTATTGTAGAAGCAATAAACACCTAATTATCTTAGCATTTACAACTAATTTATTCATCAAATATTTAGTTGTTGCATGTTCAATATGTCCAAAAGCTTGTAACTAGTAATATAGTGTCTAAACTTATTAAAAGAATGTACAATGATGAGCAATTATTTTTTAATTATAGTTTAACTAAATTCATCGTTTGACACATCCTTAGTTATGAATTAGATTGCATAAGGAATTTTACCCTCAAATTGACCTAAAGCTACTCCAATTTCACTGCCTTATGTATTTGTGTGAATGTGAAAGGGAAAGGTCCAATTAGGACCTCTAACAACAAGTGTTGTCATTAACTTTTCTTTTATGTTCACAAATTCTTTTTGGCATGGATATGTGTAACAAAACTCAACATGTTTGGTCAGGAAGAAAAACAAAGGAGAGGCAATTTTGTTTGAAATCCTATATAAACCTCTTATAATATCCTGCAAGGCATAAGAAACTTCTGACATCTCTTTATTTTTTAGGTACAAGAAGGAGGTTGTTTGTTGGCACTTTACTAGGTGATCTAGAATTGATCCAAGACAATTAATTAAGGTATTACAGACTCATGTGCATGGATGTGCCTATGTTATTTTATGCAATGGATTGATAAGATTGAGAAATACATAGGCACTAAAGCAGTTAGAGAAAACATAACAGGCAAACATGTAAACACAACAAGTTTAATAAGGAGTTCACCTAATACTCCTGGGCTACGTCTCCCAGTCCAGCCTTCAGTGGTGGCCTCTCTATTATGTTTTCAAAGTAGAGTTTTTACAACAGTGAGCTTGATTTGAGTCTCACACATCAGATATAAATTAGTAGGACTGTACTTGGATCCCCCAAGTCTCTGGAGTACACAGACTCTCCTTACTGAAACTTGACCTCTATTGGTCACAGTAGTAAGAGCCCAATCTAAGACTCATAAATGACAGGCATATATAGAGGAGTTTGCTTAAAGCTCTCAAACCTTCTCTGGAGTACACATATTCTCTGACTCTCTCTGGCTCTATCTGGCTTGATTCTGCCTTTTTGCTTCTGTAAGTTAGCTTGGCTCCTTCTTTCTACTCTTAGCTTTCTGCGTCTAACTAACTCTGCTTCTTTCTCTATCAATTCATGGCTTTAAAGCCAATCTACTTTCTGACTGTTTGTTTCTACTTCCTGGCTTTTTGGTTTCCCTACCTCTATCCATTTGAATCCCTTTGTTTTGCGTAATCATCACTGTATAATGCCTCACAAGGAGGTGGCCACCTATTTCATAACGAACTGAGTGTCAGTTCTCTTGGATGTTTTCAAAACGACCGTGTAATCCGTTAACTCTAAGAATGCCCACAAAACACGACCATCTGTCAATGCATCATCCACATCGAACTTCAAATCTTATAAAAATCTTCCTATTTACCTCATCAAATCTAGCCACCCATCGGAACACATCTCCACCATTGATCTGGATCCTCTAGATCTTACGGTCATCGTTCACCTTTGGCAGATAAGTAACATGACGTTTACCCATTTTATGTGAGTGGTTTTCTCTCTCTTTCACCAGACGCGTGGCACCCCTTGTATGGCATCATGCGGGACTCAGTTGAAACCACTTACTGCTCGAAGCCCTTTTGATATTCTACAAGTTTTTGTGGGACCCCGCCTCTGACGGACTTGGTGTGATATCCATTACTATTAATTTTAGGTATGTTCTATGCTAGAGAAATTTATTTCAATTTCTTTTCCACATTAGCAATCACATCAGCATAAAGTAAACTGCAGATAGAACATAAATATAAATCATAGAAGACAAGCCAAGACAAGAGGACACAAGATGTGGCGCTAGCCAGGGACAAACCCCACAATGTGTGGGGAAACCCCTGATCAATTCTTCTTTTATGTTCTTCAAAGTTCAGCAGAGAAAGAGAGAGATAGTACATTTACAATAGAAGTCAACACTTTGACTTATCTAGATCTGAGCATAGATCATCTCCTATGACGATGAGATTAGTTGAAGACATTCTGCTTCAACTGATTCTCCAAGGTGACTCCTTCACCTATCATTGTGCTGCATCTCGTCCATTTGTTGCACCTTACTGTGTAGCACCATCATGCTGCATCATGCATCATCATGTTGCTCATGATCTCATACATCACACTGCCCATACATCATGTTGTCCATGATCTACATGCTGCCCTTCATGTTCATGATCTTATAATGCTGCCCATACTAATATGCATCATTATCATGTTGCTGTCCTTAAAAATGTGTATTATCATTAAGCTGCTGATATTGTTGTCCATCATGCTGCTCATAACACCCTTTTGTTGCTTCATGTATACATATCAGCCTTAGCTGCTTGCTATGGCTTGTAGCCTAGCAAAGCAACTAGGCTATAGTTCCATGCAGTCCCATTATTTTCGTATAAGGTTTGCTCAGGGATATGACTGTCTATATGATTGTATTCCATACAGTGTATACATATTACTGTGTTCCATCATGTGATTGTGCTCCATACATATATGTGATTGCGTTCCCATTTATATATAGTGTTGACATACATATGAACTGCATGGCGTATTAACCTGCGTGGCATATTAACCTGTGTTCCATTATATATTATGTTGACTGCGTTTCCATTTATATATTGCGTTGACATACATATGATTCTGCGTGGCATATTAACCTATGCATGGGTGCTTCATTTAATAGTGTAACTATGTCTTCCATGAACTGTGTATGGGATAACTGCTACATTGACTGCGGTGCTCCATTTGACTGCGTTCATTACTGTGTGTTAGGGTTTAGGGACAGTGGTTCTCTCTTTGACTGCATTCATTACGCATGTTAGGGTTTACAACATATCAGCATACCATAAACAACGTATAGGTTTCCTTTCCATATATTGCGGTGGTTCAATTCGTAGATGAATACATCTCTACAGATTCATGACTGTGTTGGATTATGGCCTACGTGTATATATATATATATATATATATATATATATATATATATATATATATATATATATATATATATAGATATATATTGTTGGTCATGCGTATATATGACTATTGTGTTTATGGTCTCCTCATGATCAGTGTTATGACTACAGCTCTTTTATTTTACAGCGGCTACATTTATGTTGGACAGTGTATAAGTGCTCCAAGATGTGCGTATATACTAGTATATCCATCCTCGCATAATCTAGGGCATCATCCAATGTATCTTCTTGTGTGTCTCTCCTTCACCAAAAACCCAAGATGTGGTGAGGAGGAGATCACATGAAGAGTGTGTTTTCTAATGACTCCAAACCCTCTCTTCTTTATACAAAAACGTAGAGGATGAATAGACATGTCCGTTGGGATTCTGAGCCTACATAAGATGATGGCCGACATAACAATTTGTCCATAACATAAATAAATTCATAACTTCATAAATACTTATCGGAATCGATGATCTTTAGATCAATCCTACACCTCTCAATGAGAGGGATCCAATAAAAATATCAGATGCCATAAATAAGCTGACCCACATGGATTTTAGCCCTAGCTTCCAATTTAACACTCCCTCTCAACTAGGGAGAACTCCATCTGTTGATCCATAAGTCCAATTGTACTATCTTCTACCATCAGTGCCCTGCACTGCTCTGCCCAGCTTTGCTCGACTCTGCTAGCTCTCCTCTGCTCTGCTCAGCTCTGCTGGCTCTACTCTGTTCTGCTCAGCTCTGCTAGCTTTGCTTTGCTCTCCTCAGCTCAGCTAAGCTTTTTTGGCTATGCTCTGATCAACTTAGTTCTGTTGAACTATGAAGAAGAAGAATTGATTGAGAATGTCTCATACCATTCTCCACCGACCCGAAGTCAGTCTTAGAGTGTGTACCACTGGTCCCCAGACCAGTCTCAACTGATCCAAAGTCAGCGTCATAGTGGGTACCACTGCTACCACTAGTCCCAGACCAATATTGCAGTCTTAGAGAGTGTACCACTGGTCCCAAACCAGTCTGAACCAACATAAAGTTAGTGTCATAATATGTACCACTCTCATTGGTCCCAAACCATTACTACACTGACACGAAGTTAGTCTTAGAGTATGTACCACTGGTCCCAAACCAGCCTCAACTGACCCGAAGTCAACGACATAGTAGGTACAACTCCTACCACTAGTCCCATACCAGTATCGCAATCTCAGAGAAAATGTACCACTGGTCCCAGACCAGTCTAAACTGACCCAAAGTCAGTGTCATAGTATGTACCACTCTCAATGGTCCCAGACCATTACTGCGCTGATACGAAGTCAGTCTCAGAGTATGTACCACTAGTCCAAGACCAGCCTCAACCGACCCAAAGTCAGCATCATAGCGGGTACAAGTCCTACCACTGGTCCCATATCAATGAAGGTCATCCTAGCATAGGGAGTACGGTAGATATAGCGATGCATCCATCGGTACTACTATGGTCCCTATCTTCATTTCCCTGCTCATTGATCAGATGAGAGGTACTTCCCATGAGTCCCAGACTGCATGGGTAGGATGCCTCGACAAGAGAACTTAATCAATCCCGTCCTCATAGGAGAACTAATCATCCTGCTACAATTGTCATGGAGAACACATCATCCAGACCTCACAGGAGAACTAATCATCCTGCTACACATGAGAGCGAATAATCTTGTCCATAAGAGAGTGAATCATCCTGTCCCAGTGTGCACCATTAGGGGAGGGTGAGTTTCCCTAGGGTTTTATGTTGCTCTAGTAAGAATCGCAAGCCCCCAGAGCTCCTAGAGCTCAATGTTTGTAACATGCGGGACCCTTTTACAAGGGTCTCTTGACGACTCCAAGTCGTAAAGGAAAATCACAGATTTGATCTTTCCCCGGGGCTTTGTCAAAATGTTAGCAACCTGTACATCAGTCTCAATGTGATGGAGCCTCCTTGCTCATCATTTTACCATATCCCAGATAAGGTAGTATCTGATGTCTATCTGTTGGAGCAATTGTTGAATACGGGATTCCTCAATAATCAAATCCCACCTCGGTTATCACAGAGAATCACAGTGGTATTCATCATGTGTACAAATAGTTCACTGAAGAGCTTTCCCAACCAGGCAACTTCATACGAGGTCATACTCGTAGTTATATATCTGGTCTTTGCGGTACTTATAGCAACCGACTTTTGCTTCCTGCTCATACATGATATTGAAATAGAATCCAAAGAGAACCAGCACTGGAAAGTGCTCTAGTGATCCTCCACACTTCCTGCCAAGTCAGCATTCGAATAATCATGCAATTTTCATATTTCCGGCAGTGTATCTAAATCCATGAGAGATTGTGCCCTGAAAATATCTCAGAAGATTCTTGGCACCAATCCCGTGAGGCTCAACCAAATATGAGCTCCCCATGCTAACTGCAAAATGTATGTCTGAAATCCAACTCCCTCTTACTTCTGCAAATGAGAGGGTCTGCACCTATTAGAAATAGTTTGTTCACATAAGGTGTCAGTATGAGAGGTCTATCATCCACAAACTTTGGATAATGGTTTGGATCGGTTTCACTCCTAGTGAATCTTAACTTCATCAAACAACTATCAGTCCTCTCATACTACGCTAGGGGTGTTTTGCTTCAATCCATAGAGGGTTTTCTTCCACCTATATACATGAGATTCCCATTCATGAATCTCAAAACCCCACGAGTTGTTTCAAACCTGTGGACCTGCTACATGAGGGGAATGGTCCCCTTGTAATATTTTCCTTCGGTACATCTCAGACATGTACTTTCATGCTATTTTTGAATTCAGGCTTCCCTGTCACCATCTGACTCACAGACTTCTGGTGCTATGTGTCAATGGACATGGTCCCCAATGGACTTCCTATAACTTAATACAACCCTGAACTCAAAATCATCTTAGAAAATTCTATTTTCAAACACGTACCTTACCATTGAAGAATGCCACCTTAAAACCTTTGATTTCCATTCCTGGGGTTTCTTGCTTCCTTGAAGAATCAGCCATGTCCTTGATGACCTGCATCTCTATCATTCAGATACTCCTTCGCATAAGGTCTAAAATTATAACCAAGACATCTGCCTTTCCTTCCATCCTTAGATCCGAACTTCCCAATGAAGTGATCTTTAGATGGGCCATCAGAAACTTCCGTTGTGCCATTCTAATAACATTCTCTACTTAGAATTCTCCCTGGGTGAATTACGAGGAACCCATTGATCCTTTCGTCCTTGTCCCCACTATCTTTGGTGATTGCTCTTTCACTCTTTCTTGGGCATTGTCTTTTCCTCAACTCGGATACCATGTTAATTTTAGGTATGTTCTATGCTAGAGCAATTTATTTCAATTTCTTTTCCACATTAGCAATCACATCAGCATAAAGTAAACTGTAGATAGAACATAAATATAAATTGTAGAAGACAAGCCAAGATAAGAGGACACAAGATGTGGTGCTAGCCAGGGACAAACCCCACAATGTGTGGGGAAACCCTTGATCAATTCTTCTTTTATGTTCTTCAAAGTTCAACAGAGAAATAGAGAGATAGTACATTTACAATAGAAGTCAACACTTTGACTTATCTAGATCTGAGCATAGATCATCTCCTATGACGATGAGATTAGTTGAAGACATTCTGCTTCAACTGATTCTCCAAGGTGACTCCTTCACCTATCACCGTGCTGCATCTCGTCCATTTTCCATCATGCTACATCATACATCATCATGCTACTCATGATCTCATACATCACGCTACCCATACATCATGTTGTCCATGATCTACATGCTGCCCTTCTGTTGGAAATAATACTGAGAGGGGGGGTGAATCAGTATTATCTAGCAATTTACCAAATCTTCCTTATTTGATTCTTTAGAAATATTCTTGTATATCAGTACCATAAAACAATGAGCATGAATAAAGAAAATAGACAGTCACACCAAAGAACACAAGATGTAAGGTGGAAACCCAATGCGGAAGAAAAACCACCTGCTGCAATATGTCTCTATCTTCTTTCAAGAAATTCTTTTTACAATGATTTTGTACTGGTGCAGTCCTTTACCAGCACGCAGGCTGCAACCTGCAGAGAGCTACAACTCTCTCTCGTTTTCCAGACTCTCCTGGAAGGGAGCTACAACCCCCTACTTCTTTTCATGAAGAATCAAATGATCAACAAGTATACAACAGATACAGTCTACGACAGATATCAGATCAGTAATTACAGAAACAACCCAGAACACCTTATGAACAGAAATATACAGTCAACAGATCATCTTAAGACAGGGACGCATATTTTCTTTCTGTGGCCTGCGACTGGACGCAGTGTACCTTATGCTGTTCTGCGTGCAGACGCACTGTTCCTCTTTGCTTTTCTGCGACCGACGCATACAGAAACACTATCGCGCCACGTCTTTCGCTTCAGAGACGCACCCAATACCACAGTCGCGCCGCGCCCTTTGCCTCAGAGACGCACCTGAGCCTTTACTGTACTGCGTCCCGGCGCACTTTCCCTTCACTGAATCTGCATCCCTTCAGATATAGAAGATAAGAGGACTTCAGAACCAACCCAAACACTCAGATCCACAGATCTGATCATGCGCCATATAGATCGTAGTCCATTAGAAGATTCGCCCTTATAGATTTGGACTAGATCTCACCAAGAGATATTCAACCAAGATGATGCATAATCCAAATGAACTCCTTTGCTTTATATAGGCAAGCTTCTCCCCAAAGCGTGGAACAATACCACGAGCCGACACCATAGAAACACAAAAACCGTCGGCTAGATACCACACAAGAAACCCCCACGTGCTTTTCTCTGCCTTGAAATGTGTGCACTGGGCGGACGCACCTCCTGAACGGCTGGCCTGCGTCCCTGGACGCGGGTTCTGTATGGTATACCTGCGGGGACGCACTTGCTGAACATATTTCCTGCGTCCTTCTTGATTTACCACCTGAATGAGTTTGCCATCAAGGACAACACCTGAATCATAATGCCAACAAACTCCCCCTTTGGACTTGATGGCAACCACATAATCTTCAGCGTCATCATTCTCCCCCTTTGACATCAAGGGCAAAGGGTATGCTCCCCCTATGTTCATGCTTCTCCAGATCTGTAACCAGAAATCCATCATGAAGGAGACAGAGACATATTGCAGCTATTTCCAAGATCTCCTTCTCCATAATGCCAACAATGCATTATGTGCTCCCCCTGAGCCTATACCATCAATAGGAAGATGATCAACAGTGAGATGATGCATCAACAACCCCCAGCTTTTGCCTGAGGTATTCAAAAGTGTCCCTGGGCAACGGTTTGGTGAAAATATCAGCAACTTGTTCCTTAGAAGGAACATACTCCAACTTGACCTTCTGTTCAAGTACTTGTTCCCGGAGAAAATGGTACTTGATTGGTATGTGCTTGGTTTTTGAATGCATAACCGGATTCTTTGAGATGCTGATTGCACTTGTGTTGTCACATAAGATAGGAATAGGAGGTGTACAAGTGATTTGATAATCCTGCAAAGTCTGCATCATCCAAAGAAGTTGGGTGCAACAAGATGCGGCAGCAACATATTCCGCTTCAGCTGTAGACAAGGCAATTGAACTCTGTTTCTTGCTGAACCAAGATACCAGTCTGGAACCCATAAAGAATGCACCACCACTTGTGCTTTTCCTGTCATCCACGCTTCCGGCCCAATCTGCATCTGTATAAGCATGAAGAGTGAGATCTGTATCTCTAGGATACCATAGGCCATAATTTTGAGTCCCTTGAAGATATTTGAAGATTCTCTTCACTGCTTGAAGATGAGTCTCCTTTGGATTTGCCTGAAATCTTCCAACTATTCCAACTGCATGCATGATGTCTGGTCGGGTACCTGTCAAATATAGTAGACTTCCAATCATAGATCTGTAGGTTGGTTGATGTACTGCTGCAGATTCATCATTTGCACTGAGACTACATCCTGTGACCATGGGTGTACATACTGGTTTTGCATCTTCCATGCCATATTTCTTCAAAATCTGCTTGAGATACTTGGTTTGAGATAAAAGGATTCCTCCTTTCTTTTGTTGGATTTGCAAACCAAGGAAGTATGTCAGTTCTCCTAGCAAGGACATCTCAAATTCTTTCTGCATGACCGAGGCAAAGCTTTGACTCATAGCTTCTTCATTACTGCCAAAAATAATGTCATCTACATACACAACAAGTATTAGTAATTTGTCATTTTCAACTTTTATATAAAGATTGCTATCTGCTGAACCTTTTGAAAAACCTTGTTGATGAAGATATTTGTCCAACCGGTAGTACCAAGCCCTTGGAGCTTGTTTGAGACCATAGAGAGCCTTTTTTAATCGGCATACAAGATTTGGATCGTTTCCAAGAATGAAACCATCTGGCTGTTCAATGTACACTTCTTCATCCAAGTCTCCATTCAGAAAGGCTGATTTCACATCCATTTGAAATACTTTGAAGTTCTGACAACTTGAGAGAGCAAGAAACATTCGAATGGCCTCAAGTCTTGCAACAGGAGCAAAAGTTTCTTCAAAGTCTATTCCTTCTTGCTGTGCATACCCTTTACAAACAAGTCTGGCTTTGTTTCTAATTACTTCTCCATTTTCATTCAATTTATTTTTGAAAACCCATTTTGTTCCGATAACATTCTTATCCTTTGGTCTAGGAACCAGCTCCCAAGTGTTGTTCTTTTCGATTTGCTCAAGTTCTTCATCCATTGCTTTCACCCAACATTCATCTTTGCATGCCTCTTTCACATTTTGTGGTTCAGTAGAGGAGAGTAATGCCAAATAACTTGAAGCTTCTGCAACTGTTCTTCTAGTTTGTATACCTGCTTCTTTTTGTCCCATGATCTGAGATTCTGGATGGTTCTTTTGAACATATCTGGATGGAGTCTTTTCTTCTATTCTTGTTCTTTCTTCTGCTTCTTCGTGAGGTCCGTCTTGAGATTGTTCTTGCGGTTCTTCTTCTTCATCATTCTGTCTTTGAGGGTAGCTTTCATCTTCTTCAATGTCTTCACGATGTATTTGCCTAGGAATGTATCCTTTCTCATCAACCACTACATCAATGCTGTCAACAATTCTGCCAAGTCTTTTATTGTAGCATTTGTATGCTTTGCTATGTGGAGAGTAGCCAAGAAGAATTCCTTCATCTGCTCTAGGATCAAGTTTGCCAAGCTGCTCCTCAGTATTCTTGATATAGCATTTGCTCCCAAAGATTTTGAAGTGCTTTACCGAAGGAGTTTTACCACTCCAGAGCTCATGAGGAGTTTGAGTGCTGTTCACTCGGACATTTGTCTTGTTGAGAATAATAACTGCCGCATGTGCAGCTTCACCCCAGAAGGTTGCAGGAGTTCCTGATTCATCAAGCATAGCACGAGCCATTTGCTGAATTGTTCTGTTCATTCTTTCCACTACTCCATTTTGCTGAGGAGTTCTAGCTGTAGAAAATTCTCTCCTTATCCCATGTTCATCACAGAAATCGAAAAATTCATTTGAAGTAAATTCTCCACCTCTGTCGGATCTGAGGCACTTAATTTTGTGACCTGATTCATTTTCAACCAAAGCTTTGAAGGATTTGAATTTTTCGAAGGCTTCATCTTTGTGCTTCATAAGTCCTAACCAAACAAACCTGGAGAAATCGTCAATAAATAATATCAAGTATTCCTCTCCTCTAGGTGTTCTTTTTCTGAATGGTCCACATACATCTGTATGTACTAGCTCAAGAGGCATGCTGGCTGATCCTTCTTTCTCTGGAAAGTTAGTTCTGGTTTGTTTTCCAAACTGACATGATCTGCATATGGTGTTGTCAGGAATTTTGATATCTGGAAGATCGCGAACTGCCTGATATTTGCAAGCTTTCCTTATTTGTGAGAAGCTTAGATGTCCCAACCTTCGATGCCATAACCAGTGCTCTTCATCCTTGCTTAGATAGCATTGTTGTTGTCCTTCATCAAATATGTATAGATTATTTGGAGTTCTTTTTCCTTTGAGAACTGTTTTACCTGTATCAAGATCACGAACAAGACATCCATTTGATCTGAATATAACCTCGGTTCTTTGATCACACATTTGGCTTACACTTAGAAGATTATGCTTTAGTCCATCAACAAACAAAACATTTCCAGCCTTAACATCTTCTTTTAAAGGAGCAATACCTTTTCCTTTTATAGTTGCAGGAGTATCATTTCCAAAAGAGACTTTCTTTCCCTTTTCTAAATTAGAATAAGATTCAAGTTTTTCTTTATCACCTGTCATATGCTTTGAACATCCACTGTCAATGTACCATAGATTTTCTTGTCCTTCTGCATAGAATGCTATCCCACATCTTTCTGTTTGAGGTTCCTTTATTTTCCATGTTTTGGTGCCTGAGGCTTGTTCTTTTTTTTGTTCTTGTACCTTTCTTTCCGGAAACCTGCTTCTGCATTCAAAGTCTTCATGTCCAAAATTATTGCAAATAGAGCATTCAACTTCATTTTCAAGAGCTGAAAAGTTGTTATAGGTCCTTTTTGTAATCCCTGTCATACTTCTTTGTTTTTGAGCTTCCCTAGTCATGATTGTTTTATACGCAACACATTGAGCTGCTTTGTGACCAAAGTTATGGCAAGAAAAGCATTGTCCATTGAAGAAGCTTCTGCGATTATTGAATCTACCAGCCAACTGATTGTAATTTCTATTTTCATCTATTCTTGAACCAAATTGGGAAGATTTTACCTGTGGCTGGTTGTGGCTTTTGTTCACCCTTAAGCTGGATTGCCCCTGATAGTTTCTGTTTGACGTTTGTCCCTGCTTTACCTGATGATCTTCCTTGTGCTCTTGCTCATTTCTTCTTGTTGCATCAAGATAGCTTTTTGAAGTGGATGCTTGAGAAGTTTCTCCATTATAGCCCAGACCTGTCTTATTTAGTGGAGACCGCTGCACACTGATAATCTCATTCAAAGTTTCAGATCCTTTGACAAACTTGAGATTAATAGTTTTTGTTTTCTCAATTTCTTTTCTAAGACCAACAATTTCACCTTCTAATTTTTCAAGATGTTTTTCCTTTTCATCAATTTGAAATTGTAGAGTATCAATAATCATGTTCTTTTCTTCTATACATCTCTTGAGTCTAGTAATTTCATCATAAAGGTTATCCACATCTACAGCATCCTCATAATCATCATCTTCAAATGCCATTAACAATCTGTATTTGTTACCTTGTTCATCTTCATCACTGTTTGATAAGCCATCACTATCTTCGTGGGTGTAGTAGCTTTTCTTATTTGCACTCTGTTTCTTGTTCCATCTAACTGGTTCCTTTCCTTTATCCTTATAAGAGCATTTTGCAGCATAATGACCTACTCTTCCACAAGCAAAGCATTTGAAAGGTAGCTTACCTCTGAACCTTCCAGAACCCCTTTGAAGATTTCTGACAAAATTTGATTCTTCTTCCTCTTCTTCTAGAACATGACTTGCTTCATAGTGATCTTCTTTGCCTGATGCTTTAAAAGCAGCTTCCCTTTTGTCTGATGGACCTCCCTTTCTCATTTCATAAGCAGTTAGAATTCCATGTAGCTGAGACATAGTGAGAACACGGAGATTTTCCTTTTCCTCTACTGCAGATACTTTAGATTCAAACTTGGGGGATAAAGATCTTAGAATCTTTTGAACTACTATAGTCTCTTTTATTTCTTCACCCAAATTTTTCATACAATTAACAATCTCATCTACCCGAAGAAAATAATTAGCCACACTTTCATCATTATACATCTTGAGAGTCTCATATTGAATCCTGAGAGTTTGAAGTTTAGCTTCTTTTACCTGTTCATCTCCTTCATAGCTAGTGATCATTTTGTCCCATATCTCTTTTGCTGATTTGAAGTGCATGACCTTCATGAACTCTGTTTGGGATATACTTCCTAATAGAGTACTGACTGCTTTTGCATTTGTTTCATACTGCTTTTTCTCAGCTGGATCTGTAGGAGTAGCTGAAGGAAAGGCATAGCCTGATTCTACAATGTTCCAAACTTCTGTACCAAGAGATTGAAGATATGCAGTAACTCTTACCTTCCAATAATTGAAGTTTGTCCCATCGAAGACGGGTGGCCTGATTGATGCTTCTCTCTCGTAGTTGCTCATGATGAACGATCTACCTTCAAGCGATCAAGCTTTTCAGAAGGACCTGCTCTGATACCAATTGTTGGAAATAATACTGAGAGGGGGGGTGAATCAGTATTATCTAGCAATTTACCAAATCTTCCTTATTTGATTCTTTAGAAATATTCTTGTATATCAGTACCATAAAACAATGAGCATGAATAAAGAAAATAGACAGTCGCACCAAAGAACACAAGATGTAAGGTGGAAACCCAATGCGGGAGAAAAACCACCTGCTGCAATATGTCTCTATCTTCTTTCAAGAAATTCTTTTTACAATGATTTTGTACTGGTGCAGTCCTTTACCAGCACGCAGGCTGCAACCTGCAGAGAGCTACAACTCTCTCTCGTTTTCCAGACTCTCCTGGAAGGGAGCTACAACCCCCTACTTCTTTTCATGAAGAATCAAATGATCAACAAGTATACAACAGATACAGTCTACGACAGATATCAGATCAGTAATTACAGAAACAACCCAGAACACCTTATGAACAGAAATATACAGTCAACAGATCATCTTAAGACAGGGACGCATATTTTCTTTCTGTGGCCTGCGACTGGACGCAGTGTACCTTATGCTGTTCTGCGTGCAGACGCACTGTTCCTCTTTGCTTTTCTGCGACCGACGCATACAGAAACACTATCGCGCCGCGTCTTTCGCTTCAGAGACGCACCCAATACCACAGTCGCGCCGCGCCCTTTGCCTCAGAGACGCACCTGAGCCTTTACTGTACTGCGTCCCGGCGCACTTTCCCTTCACTGAATCTGCGTCCCTTCAGATATAGAAGATAAGAGGACTTCAGAACCAGCCCAAACACTCAGATCCACAGATCTGATCATGCGCCATATAGATCGTAGTCCATTAGAAGATTCGCCCTTATAGATTTGGACTAGATCTCACCAAGAGATATTCAACCAAGATGATGCATAATCCAAATGAACTCCTTTGCTTTATATAGGCAAGCTTCTCCCCAAAGCGTGGAACAATACCACGAGCCGACACCATAGAAACACAAAAACCGTCGGCTAGATACCACACAAGAAACCCCCACGTGCTTTTCTCTGCCTTGAAATGTGTGCACTGGGCGGACGCACCTCCTGAACGGCTGGCCTGCGTCCTTGGACGCGGGTTCTGTATGGTATACCTGCGGGGACGCACTTGCTGAACATATTTCCTGCGTCCTTCTTGATTTACCACCTGAATGAGTTTGCCATCAAGGACAACACCTGAATCATAATGCCAACACCTTCATGTTCATGATCTTATAATGCTGCCCATACTAATATGCATCATCATCATGCTGTTGTCCTTACAGATGTGTATTATCATTAAGTTGTTGATAATTTTGCTCATAATACCCTTCTGTTGCTTCGTTATATATATATCAGCCTTAGTTGCTTGCTATGGCTTGCAGCCTAGAAAAACAGCTAGGCTATAGTTCCACGCAATACTCCACGTAGTCCCATTATTTTTCATATAGGGTTTGCTCAGGGATATGACTGTATTCCACACAGTGTATACATATGACTGTGTTCCATCATGTGACTACGTTCTATACATATATGTGACTGCGTTCCCATTTATATATAGCGTTGACATACATATGAATTGCGTGGCATATTAAATTGTGTTCCATTATATATTATGTTGACTGCATTTCCATTTATATATTGCATTGACATACATATGGTTCTGCGTGGCATATTAACCTGCATATGGGTGCTTCATTTAACAGTGTATCTATGTCTTCCATGAACTGCATATGGGATAATTGCTCCATTGACTGCGGTGCTCCCTTTGACTGTGTTCATTACTGCGTATTAGGGTTTAGGGACAACGGTGCTCTCTTTGAATGTGTTCATTACGCGTGTTAGGGTTTACAGCATATCAGCGTACCATAAACAACATATAGGTTTCCTTGAAGATTCCATATATTGCGGTGGTTCAATTCATAGATGAATACATCTCTGCAGATTCGTGACTGCGTTGGATTATGCCTTGCATACATACATACATACATACATACATACATACATATACATATATATATATATATATATATATATATATATATATATATATATATATATATATATATATATATTGTTGTCCTGCGTATATGTGGCTATTGCGTTTATGGTCTCCTCATGATCAGTGTTATGACTGTGGCTCTTTTATTTTATAGTGGCTACATTTATGTTAGATAGTGTATAAGTGCTCCAAGCTATGTATATATATATTGCTATGTATATACTAGTATATCCATCCTCGTAATAAGCTAAGGCGTCATGCAATGTATCTTCTTGTGTGTCTCTCCTTCACCAAAAACCCAAGACGTGGTGAGGAGGAGATCACATGAAGAGTGTGTTTTTTAATGACTCAAAATCCTCTCTTATTTATACAAAAACGTAGAGGATTAATAGACACGTCGGTTGGGCTTCTGAGCCTACATAAGATGTTGGTTGACTTAACAATTTGTCCATAACATAAATAAATTCATAACTTCATAAATACTTACCGGAATTAGATGATCTTTAGATAAATCCTACACCTCTCGATGAGAGGGGTCCAATAAAAATATCAGCTATGATAAACAAGCTCACCCACATGGAGTTTGGCCCTAGTTTCCAATTTAACAATTACATTTTATAACCTTTTGGGTCCATTTTCTCGGGGTTTTTCATTCTTTTGGGGTTTTCTCGGCGATATGTGATTAGCGACTTGTCACTAATCTCATATCAGAAACCACCCCAGTTTCTCGAAAAGGCCTCCTATTTTTCTAATTCATAACAACGCAAGTTACCATGGGTTGATGGTCTACTGGCTTGACCAAGGGTCCTCGTTTCTCCGAGCTGATCACAAATTACAATTGTTACGAGGATATCTCTGATAAGCTTAATATTTATAAGACTTTGAAACTTTGGCATAATTTTAAGAGTTCATGAAAACTTAGAGACTGTTTTAGGATCCAATTCGGATCACGACCTTCTCAACCACCAAAAGTTGGTTTTTAAGCATTAATCAAGTGAGGGTATAGATTCCTCGCTTGCCCAATTTCTATCCATTTTGCACTGCTTGGTTTTGAACCTTTGAGTCCAATCCTAAGGTACTCAACATCCCCTCTGCGTGTAGTTCTCACCTTCCTGTCCAGAACTGTATCTTTCTGCAACTCATTGAGATATTCAGGCAACAAACATCAATAGAAGGCAATTGACTCTACTCTTCGAGATCTTCAATCAATGAAGGTTCAAATAGTCTCAAGTTGTCTGCATTAATAACTGAGTAGATGTGCACATAAGCTGGCAAATCAAGGAGAAAAGCATTCTCACCAATTTTCTCAATTATCTTTAAAGGTCCATACCTTATTGGCTTCAGCTTCTTACGTTCACCTTGCATTGTGTCTTTGTTGATATATAGCCAGACTTGATCACCAAATTGAAAACTATGCTTAATCCGATGCTTATCATGCCTTGCCTTGTACTTGGCTTGGTTCTTTTCCAGCTGTTCCTGTACTGCCTGGTGAATTTCTTGGATTTGTTCAATGAACTTGGTTTCTTTGTCCACATCATTGTGTCCATCAACCGCTATGTCTTTACCAAAGCCAAAATCCAAGGGAGACCTTGGTGTGAAACCAGAACAAGTCTCAAAAGGAGATCTTTGTTTAGAAGAATGTTTAGCTCGGTTGTAAGCATGTTGCACATAACATAAATGTTCATCCCAAAGCTTGGGATGCTTGCTACAATAGCCTTTGAGAAACTGGATCACTATCATGTTGACCACTTCTGTTTGGCCATTTGTTTGCAGGTGAAAAGCTGTGCTCTTCTTTAGTCTAGTGTCCATTAATTCCCACAGACTCGACCAAAACTTCCCAAGAATCGGGAATCTCGATTAGATACAATGGAAGTGGGTAATCCAAAATGAACCCATACATGTTGAAAGAATAACTTTGTTGTTTGTTTAGCTATAATCTGTTTGTTACAAGGTATTAAAATACACATTTTGCTGAACCTATCCACAATAACATATAAATAGTCATGACCTTTTCCAGATTTAGGTAGTCCCCCAACAAAGTCCATGGAAACACTTTCCCAAGGATGAGAAGGAACTGGTAGTGGAGTGTACAAGCCTAGTTTTCTATTGTTGGGCTTGCTTTTAGCACACATAGTACACCCTCTTACATATCTAGAAAATGTCTCATTAATTTTTGGCGAATAACAAAATCTTTGCAGTTGTGCAACTATTTTACTTACACCAAAGTGACTTGATATTAGAGAAGTGTGTGCTTCTTGAATTATCTCTACTCTTTCAGTTTGTGGAAAGCATAACTTTCCAAAATGATACAAGAGTTGGGCCTTAACATGATAATCCAATTCTTCTACTTGTTTTCCATGACTTAAAGTTGCATATACATCTTTAAAACCTATATCTTGAGCATACTATTCAGTGTAGCTTTCATGTAATACTAAATTATGCTTAAGTATAGTAGATGCATTTATGATTGGTCTGGACAACATATCTGCAACTTTATTGTCTATGCCCTTTTTATATCTGATAACAAGATGAAATTGTTGTAGAAAACCCATCCAACTATAGTGTCTTGATTGCTACAACTTAGTTTGTGAGTGAAAATATTGAAGTGGTTGATGATCAGTATGTATAACTGTCTCTTTTCCCATTAAATAATGTTTCCACTTTTTCACACTCTGTAATAATGCATACAATTCTTTTTCATATGTGGGATAATTAACTACTACAGAATTAAATGTCTCAGAATGATAACATATGGGTTTACCGTGCTGCATCAACACTGCCCCCATGGCATAGTCACTAGCATCCATTTCAATCTCAAATGGCCTTTGAAGATTGGGCAGTGCTAGTACTGGTGTTGTACTAATCTTTTCTTTCAAGGTGTCGAAGGCTTTCTGCTATTTTCCTCCCCACTGAAACACCTTGTTCAATCATGTTAAAGCATGTAAGGGAGCTGCAATCAAGGAAAAGTTAGAAATAAACTTTCTCCGATACTATGCTGTTGGCATTATGAGATAAGTGTTGTCCTTGATGGCAAACCTCACTGATGACAAATCATAGTACAGAAGGTCAGCAACAAGGAATTGATGATCAGACTATAAGAAGAAGAGAAAGTTCATACACGCAGGTTCGTTAAGCCCAAGTCGCGTGTACACGCAGGTTGGCTTCAGCAAAAGCGCGTGTATGTGGAAAAGTACCTTTGGTCCATGGCGGTTAGTCCTTGGAAGTTGTGCCTATGGTTTCGGACCATTGTGTCTCGACGGGCGTGTCGATCCCTAGTTTTGAAGTTGATGGTATTGGATTTCTATGGTTTTGGCTCTTGGTATTGAACAAGCCTAAGGCTATATAAGGAGAAGGAAATCATTAGGCAAGAGTATCTGAAATGTCTTGAATATCTGATGAAGCATTAGATCCAGTATGCAGGGTTATGGGTTGATGATGCATTGCTTGATCTGTGCTAAGGAGAGATCTCACCGGTTGATGGAGAACTAGATCTAAGGAGAGATCGGGATCAAATGGTTTGAAATGAACTATCTTTATGATGCTTATTCTAGATCTACATACTGACGCATGTGTTGTTCTATAAGTGTTATGAGTATGACTGATGTCTGGTACAGCTGCAAGTTATGAGAAATTATTTTTAGATCTGTACGCGGGTTGGCTTTGATAAAAGAGCGTATACACGCGGGTTTGATTCATCGAAGTAGCGTATACATTGTAAAGCTTGATATTTGAAGTTGCAGATGGATCTGATGGTTATTACAGAGTTTTGTGTCTGCTCTGTGCTCTGGTGACTGTTGTTAACAGGGTTTCAGTGATTCAGAGTTTGATGATTGTTTTGAGCTTCAATGATAGTTATGGGTCTAGTATGAAAATTGGATGAAAAGTGGCCTTACAGATTATGTGTTGTGCTTCAGTGTATCCAGTCTGAAATTGATGAAACGTGGTACCTGGAGGTGAGAAGATTGTAGGCAAGCACCTACGTACTAGTATCTAAGCTAGTACAAAAGCTAAAGGAGATCTTTGGAGCATTGTAGCAGGTAGCAGCCTGCGTACTAGTAAATGGATCGGCTAGTACAAGAGAAAAGGGGGTTGTAGCTCCCGTACTGGTATAAGACTGCACCAGTACAAATATTGTAAAAGGATTTTCTTATTAAGAAGAAGATTGAGATGACTTGCAGCAGGTGGTTTTCACCCACATTGGGTTTCCACCTTATATCTTTGTGTTCATGTGTGTGGCTCTTGTGTGATGTTCTGTTCTGTTATTCTGCACCTGTTTACTGTTAATATGCTTAATAATGATCTGATGCATTTACTGAAGATTAAGCTAACTGAATTATAAGATCTCTGGATATACGCGAGTTTCATTAGACACAGTAGCGTGTACACGCGGGTTCACTTAATTGAAGTAGCGTATATGTTTCTGAGTATGAAATTTAAAAGTTTGATTGATCTGATAATACTGATTCACCCCCCCCTCTCAGTATTATTTCCAACATATGCTGCTCCTAGGAAGCTTCTAACTTCTGTAGAAAATTTTGGTTTAGGCCAGTTTAAAATGACTGCAACCTTAGAGGGATCTGTCTTCAATTCACCACCCCCTACAATATGACCCAAATAATTCAAATATGTTTTTCCAAATTCACATTTTGAGAGCTTAACATAAATATTTTCTCTTTTCAAAACAATGAGAGTCTGCTTTACATGCTTCAAATGTTCTTCCCATGTTTTACTAAATATAAGAATGTCATATAAATATACAATGAAAAAATCATCAATAAAAGGTCTGAGTACATCATTCATTACTCTCATGAAAGTAGTAGGAGCATTAGTTAAGACAGAAGGCATAACTAACCACTCATACAATCCCTACTTTGTTTTGAAAGTGGTCTTCCATGCATCTTGCTCTGCAACTCTGACCTGATGATAGCCACCATGCAAGTCCAACTTGGGAAAGTAAACAACTTCTTTCATTTGATCTAATAGATCATCTATGCAAGGAAGGGGATAACGATTTTTTATTATTATCCTATTCAGTGCTTGGTAATCAATGCACATTCTCCATGAGCCATATTTCTTTCTCACCAAGACAATTGGAGACCCACATGGCAATGTGCTAGGATTTATGAACCCTTTCTCAAGTAGCTCATGTACCTACTTCTTGGTTTCTACATTCTCTAAAACGGACAACCTTTTATACCTATGGTTGCGATCGTTATTTCATCGGCTGAGTCTGACCCCAAATATTTTTGAATAGCTGCATCGGTCTTCTTCTTTTTGCTATCAAACTTCTTGGGCTTCAGCTCCAGATGTAGAATCCAGCAGTGTTCATCATCATGCCCATCCTCCTTGCAGTGAGTCCATGAAGGCTTGGTCTTTTGTATATCATTTGTCTTACTCTCTTTCCATTTCTATTTTCTCTTTTCCTTATTCTTTCTTGCAGTGGGTTTTGATGATCCCCCAACTTCTGGGTTCACATTCTTGCCTCTAGCCTCTAGATGCGTAGCCTAAATAGATACCTCATCTATGCTAGTGGGATTAAACATAAATTTTGTGCTTTAAATAGCTATGTAGACCACCTATATACTTCAATAGAGTTTCAGGTGAGTCTAAAGAAATTCCTAGAATCAAAGCTCTTTTTCTAAATTCTTGAGTGTAGCCTTGTACACTTTGCCCTTTTAATTGTAGAAGAGTTTGCCAGCTCATCATGGCTTGCTACATATAAGCTAGTGGATAGAATTACTTTTTAATTGTAGAAACAAATTCACTCCAGACAGAAAGAATTTTACCATGCTTCTTCATGTCATCTTGTGTCATGCCTTCCCACCATACCAAGGCAGTGCCTCCAAGGTGTAGGCTAGCTAGCTGAATCTTACTTTTTTCTGAATCAATGCTCTACACCCTGCAATACACATCAATTTGTCTAATCCAATTATCCAGCTTCTTTGCATTCAACTCTCCATCATATATCGGCAAATCAAATTTAACATCTAATTTAATCAAAGATGTTTTCCTTTTATTTTCAGGGCTATTAGGAGGTGTGGGAAGATTTTCTTCTTTCCCTTTTCCTTTAGAATGGTCATGGAGGAGAGATTATTCTACTCCTTTATCTTGTTTGGAGTTTTATGAATCTTCATCTCTACCTTTCTTAAATTCTCTATACATTTCCTCTACCATGGCTCTCATGGTTAAGAAACTATACATGAACTGGGAGTCTGATTCCAAAGGACTTTCTTCTACCATCTTCCTCTTAGGATAGACACTTCCAATTTCTAGGTTAGCTTAAACCAATTCTCCTTCTCCTAATTTAAACTTTGATCTAGTTATCATTCAACAAAAATCCAGAACAAACTTATCTAACCTTAGTAACCTAGAGCTCTGATACCACTTGATCTTAAATTGATCCAAGATAATTAATTAAGGTATTACAGATTCATGTTCATGGATGTGCCTATGTTATTTTATGCAAAGGATCGATAAAATTGCGAAATACATAGGCACTGAAGCAGTTAGAGAAAACATAGCAGGCAAACATGTAAACATAACAAGTTTAATAAGGAGTTCACCCAATACTCCTAGGCTACGTCTCTTGATCCAGCCTTCAGTGGTGGCCTCTCTATTATGTTTTCAAAATAGAGTTTTTACAATAGTGAGCTCGATTTGAGTCTCACACAACAGATATAAATTAGTAGGACTGTACTTGGATCCCCCAAGTCTCTGGAGTACATAGAATCTCCTTACTGAAACTTGACCTCTATTAGTCACAGTAGTATGAGCCCAATCTAAGACTCATAAATGACAGGCATATACAGAGGAATTTTCTTAAACCTCTCAAGCCTTCTCTGGAGTACACAGATTCTCTGACTCTCTCTGGCTCTGTCTGGCTTGATGCTGCCTTTTTTCTTCTGCAGGTTAGCTCGACTCCTTCTTTCTACTCTTATCTTTCTGCGTCTAACTAACTCTTCTTCTTTCTCTGTCAATTCGTGGCTTTAAATCCAGTCTACCTTCTGACTGTTTGTTTCTACTTCCTGGCTTTTTGGTTTCCCTACCTCTGTCCATTTGAATCCCTTTGTTTTGTGTAATCATCACTGTATAATGCCTCACAGGGAGGTGGCCACCTATTTCATAACGAACTGAGTGTTAGTTCTCTTTGAAGTTCTCAAAACAACCGTTTAATCTATTAAATCCAAGAATTCTCGTGAAACATGACCTTCTACCAATTCATTGTCCACGTCGGACTTCAAATCTTATACAACTCTGCCTTTTTACCTCGTCAAATTTGGTCACCCATCAGAACGCATCTCCACTGTTGATTTGGAGCCTCTAGATCCTACGGTCATCATTCATATCGGGCAAATAAGTAACATGATGTTTACCCATTCAATGTGAGCATTTTCTCTCTCTTCCGCCAGATGCATGGCACCCCTTTTGTGGCATCGGGCGGGACTCGGTTGAAACTGCTTACTGCTCAAAGCCCTTCCGATATTTTGTCGATTTGTGTGGGACCCCACCTCTGACGAACTCGACACAATATCCATTACATTTTTAACCTTTCAGGTCCAGTTTCTCGAGGCTTTTCCTTCTTTGAGGGGTTTTCCCAGTGATAGTCGCTAATCGCATATCAGAAACCACCCCCTTTTCTCGAAAAGGCCTCCCATTTTGCTAATTCGCAACAGTGCACATTACCATGGGCCGACGGTCTGCACGCTTGACCTAGGGTCCTTGTTGCTCCATTCTGATCACAAATTGCAATTGTTACGAGGATACCTCTGATAAGCTTAATCTTTATAAGACTTTGAAACTTTGGCATAATTTTAAGATTTCATGAAAACTTAGAGAGTGTTTTGGGATCTAATTCGGATCACTAGGATTGAATTCAATTCAATTTTAGGAAAGGAAATGTCCTATAACAACTTGTTCATTCATTAGGAACAAGAATTTTTCATGGCTTAAGGAGAGGTTCACGTCCCCACATATTTGCAAGATCTTTCTAAGATTGGAGATACCTTCTTGAAAGTAATTCCCATAGGGTGTGAATTCATCCATATAAATTTCTACTTAATCATGCAGAAGATCAGAAAATATGCTAAGCACATCCCTTTGTAAAGTGACATGGGAATTACATAAGCTAAATTGAAGGACCTTATAGCTAAAACTCCCCAAGTACAAGTGAAGTGTCCTTTTGATCATCAAGACTAATTAGGATCTGATTATACCCACTAAACCCATCCAAGAAGGAAATTTTTTTTTCCTAGATAGCACATCAAGAACTTGGTCAATGAAGGGCAAGGGAAAATGATCTTTCCTTGTGGCTTTATTAAGTTCCATGTAATCAACACAAATACTCCATTTTCCATTCTTTTTTGGAACAATAACCAAAGGAGATACCCATTCACTATCTGAAATTAGATAGATGAATCCCGTTGTTGGGGAAATTATATGTGTAATAATTCCAACATTAAATTATCGATATGGTACTCGTAAGCTTCGAGACACAAGCGCAGGTAATGTAGGATCAGAGCATCTAACCTAAATTAATATCAAATTCCTATTTTTGAATTATATATAGAATGCAAAGGCTTCTAAACTAACGTTATCTCAAGCAATTGAATTATAAAACTCAAAGAAATCGAAGCAAATGACATGTAAGAAAATGGAACTCTATTGTCAAAAGTAACCAATCTTGCATTGGAATGAAACTTAATCTAGTATAGAAAAGTAACCACACATGAAATGAAGTAACCATAATCTAATGCCAGAAAAATAGACACGCTTAATCTAATGCAAGAAAGTAATCTTAATCTAATGCAGGAAAGTAATCACACTTGTAGTTAACATAAAACCTATTATAATGTAGAAAATAACCATAATTCCAACAAAGTTGTAACTAATCTAATTCCCGGGATCACAAAAATCAATAAGCATTTAAATTTATCTCTTAATCCTATCTAGCTCACACCTTCAAAGCTTCAAAATGACAGTTTCAAATAAATATTTCTATGTTTCCTAAATTAACACACTCAAATTAAAAGACTCAATGATCAAAGCTTATTCTAATTTAAAACTACTGCAGTAATTATTCTAAAACGAAATCAACTACTCTGTTCTATCACAATAACCCTAGAAGTTACCCAAATTGAATCAAACTACAAATAATGAAATTAATTTGACCAATTCGAATTGTAAGAATAGAATCAAAGAACGACACCTATGCTAACTATTCCTATTCAAAATGCTATCATTGTCAAAAACAAATTCATTCTAACTTACAGCTACTACACAACGTAATCATGAAACAACTATTCAAGCATAAATGAGAAAGTACCTCACCCAAATCTAGGCTACAGGATAGAATATATATATATATATATATATATATATATATATATATATATATATGCATTCAGAAATCGTTTAACTCCATGTTCATTCCCTATCACTAATACTTCAACTGTGGCTCTTAATGTATTCGTGCTCACTTGTTTATAAAGATGCAAAGTATGACTCTAAGATAGATATGTAAATGCAGACCTTATATGACAACAAATCGTAACTCCACAGTCTCAGAAAAATAGTCTTTTAATCAATCAATTATTCAATGTAAATGATTTCTAAACATTTATAAATCAAACCAAAACATAATTACAGGATCACACAACAACATTCAAACACTCTGCAAGCTTAAATCAATGAAGACTCACTCTATAAAATCACACAACTATCTAATCTACACTAGCTATTGAGCTCAGTTCTAGAAGTGGTGGGCCCTCCCACACCTGGAGCAAGCTAGTTTACTGCAACGAAATGGAAATTAAAACATTAAAATCATAACTCACACGAAACTACGTAAAAAATTGATCTGATTTAGAGCTTAAGAACAATCAAACATTGTCTCAAATCCTTTGAAACAAAGTCAGTAACATTAATAACAATAAAACATTACATCCTCCCCCTGAGTTCAATTATATTAACCTTTTAAAGGCAACTTCAACAACTGTAACCAATTTGGGCATTTTGGATTATTTCGAATTAGCTATGCATCTTTGTGAAGGATCGTAAATTAAATTAGGCTGAGTTACGTTGTCTTGTAACAACATTGTTCCTTGTTTGAGCATGAAGTGCATTGGGAACGGGATCCCCCAAGGACAGTTTTGGGGCTAAAAGCCCATGTTTTGGGTCAATTTTGTAATAAAATTGTAAAGCCTCCGCATTTTGTGGTCACGGACCGCAAAGGTGTCATGAGTCATAAAGGGTTGTCTGCCCTTATTTTTTAAAGTGTAAAGTCGGCTGTAAAGATCCACCCATGGTCCACAAACCATGGGATTGTATAAAAAGAGCTAAGTAAGTAAGCTCTAAGTAGTCATAAGTAAGAAGTTTTTAGCGAAGAATGGAGTGAAGAATCTTGATAGAGAAGTCTAAGTTTTGGGTCCTAGCATAGGTAGAGGCTCTGCAGCAGAGTGCACAAAGGCCTAGGGTAGAAGTCCGCAGCTGAGTGCACAAACCCCTACAACTGTGTGCATAGGACAGATAGAGTTTGTAATAATCTGGAGATATCAATAAAGAAAAGTATTCTATAAATTATGTGTCTTTAGTTCTTGTTAATGCATCTTTTTATATTGTGTATGGATTTCCATTGCAATGATTATGTGATGTGCGAATGTATGTAGTTATGTTGGTTAATTGAACGCAAGTGAGAACCTCAATTTACGCGGCGCTAACTGCGATTGTTTAGTAAGATAAGTAAAACACTTAAGATAACTTGGGAGCCTATAAAATACATTGTCATAGTAGCGTGAAAGTACTTGGACTATAGGCTAGGGCTAGGTGAAGGTCAATTGTACTCCTTCGCAGAGGTACTTAAGGGCGGAATAAAGGGCTAGACTGATAGAGCCCTAGAACTTAACGTCCTGGCGAAAGAAGGAACATAGGGTATAAATCGACATCATGACCATCTCAGGGTGCGGAAACTTGGTTCTAGCATCCCCCCATACTGCTTCGATTGAGACTTCAGTCCACACTTCGTGGGCTAATGCTGAAAGGGCCAATAGTGTAGGGATTTGTTTGGCTAACTAATGGTGAACCTGGGTCAGGCCCCACACAGCCAAAAAATGGTTTTGTTGTAGGGACTAGAATCTACATAAGAGATGTGTGATGTTGTATCACTGGAATCCAACTAAGAAAGAGATCAAAGATTGGTTGGATAGGAAGATCCACGAATTTGCAGTGTAGGAGAACAAAAATCCATGGCTAACAAAGGAATAGTGGCTCGACAGGTACCTGTATACAACAATTCACGAGATATTTTTTTGTTCCTTTTCAGTTGAGCTATATGAGTGGATCGCGAAGCTAGTGGATAGCCAAGGAAGGTGGAAACTTGACGGTCCTATTGTTTGGACCCCAGAGTTAGTACAGAGATTGGAAGCCTCTAAGGATAAGATTGCTTGCATTGTCGATCATTGGCTTGATCGCATCATATGAGGATTTGTGACTGAATTCATGGTCGATACCTCAGTTAGCTATAGCGAGGCGGAGCGATGCTTTTTCAAAGGTCCACGAGATAAGTACTTGAAGTCTTTGAATACCTGTATCGAGATGTTATTGTGCAAAAAACAGGTTATGCAACTACCTTGATGTTCAGAGCTATGCTAAGAGGAAAGACTTACAAGAACAAAGGAAGAAAGGGTCCTGAGTATAGTCCATTGATTTCAGCATGATTGGGTGACGAAAGGGAGTAGCACAAGCTTCTTCGTGAAGTGCAATTCAGTTAATAAGACAAGGATTCCCGTGACTACCACCTCCACCCACACCACCTCCAACTTCACCACCATCACCTACGACTTAACCCATGCCACCACCACCTCCACTACAGTTCAGCATGGCAAATTCAGTGAAGCTTCCTTTGTTTAAAGGCTTGGGAAATGAGGAGCCAGACCAATTTTGGTTCATCGTGAAAGGTGTATGGGAAGCTCGGGGTGTCACAGATGATCACATGAAGAAGACAACATTAGTTAGTTCTTTGTAGGATCGCTCGCTAACTTGGTACATCAAGTACTCTAATGATAACCCAAACGCTGGAGTGGGAGATATCCAGACCGTGCTGAATAAAGAATTCAATAGGCCTAAATTGGAGGCACAATTGATTGTGGGGTTCAAGGAAATCGCGATGAAACTAGGTGAGACACCTTGGGAATTCGATTAGAGGTTGAAATGTAAAATCCACGAAGCTAATATGAACTTAACAGATGGACAACACCGCAAGTGGTTTGTGGCTTCTCTCTTGCCACACCTAAGGGTTGCGCTATCACAACAGAAGACTATGACTTAGGAAGAGGCCTTGGATATTGCAATGATACTGCATGAAACACGTATGTAAGATCTGAATCTGGGAGTTCAGCAGATCCATGCATAGTTGCAAATTCTTTGCCTTGAAATGCAAAGTTTGGAGAAGGATAGAACAATTTGACCAGAGGTGCGCGAAGAGGTATGGTGCCTGAAATGTAAAGGTCAAGGGCATGACAAAGACTATTGCCTAGTCTTCGCGAACTATATTGCAGAGAAGGACCAATGCCTTTGAGGCCGGAGGCCCAAGTAGGACCAAATGTGGGGCCTGAATTGTGGTACACTATATGTCAGGTAGTAAGAAAACATACAATGGATAACTGTCATTTGCTACAGAAGTTTGTACAAACATCACAACAACTGTTCTGCAACTTATGTAGGTCGGTAGGGAATGATGAGCGCAATTGTAGAAGTTATGAATTGATGATGGAAAGAAAAACTGCCTATAGGGTTCAGGCAAATATTCGGCCCCCTAACCAGAGCTCAAGGATGGCGCAAACAAGCTTTCAGGGGTGCGGACGAGGAAGAGGTGGAGAAGGACCTGGTAGAGGTTGGGGACAATTAAGCTACTACAATTGCAGAGGACCAGGACACTATGCCTGTGATTGCACTAACCCAACACATCCATCATGTAAATATTACACTCTGTTTGATCATGAGATAGAGGACTGTTCAACACTGATAGCAAAGATACGTGACAAAGGGGCACTACCACCACAACCGACTCAGAACCTGCAGATGATGAGGTCTGAGCCTCGCGAGGAGGATTTGAATGTGAATATAGTGCTCTGAAGTGGAATTGCAATGGGTGATGATAAGGGTAAATAACCTGAAGATAGTGCATGGGTTTGCAATGCTCTGGCGAATGAGGCTGAATTTGATTTGGAGCGCGCATGTGAAACATTCATGGAAGCAAAGAAGAGCTTCGCTGAGGAATCTACCTCAGGGAGCAAGGATAAGCCTAACCAGGAGATAGACCCTTCTATGCTTATGACCTTTCTAGAAACTTGCATGAAGCTACTGCATGATAGCAAGGCCGTGAAGGGATTATAGGAGCTTATAAATAGATGCGTCGGGAACACTCCAGGTGAACTGCATGTGGTGCGAAAGATTGGTAAGCATAAAAGAAGTACGGGACAAGAGATGAGACTGGCCCCAAAGATAGGAGAATATGAAATGGATCAAGTTATTTTGGATCTAGGGCCAGATGCGAATGTTCTACCAAAGTAGACTTGGGAGCGGATGGGAAGACACGCACTGCAGTGGTATCCTATTTTGTTAAGAATGGAAAGTCAGCAAAAGATCATCCCCATGGGATGACTGCAAGGAGTAATTGTAGATATTGAGGGCACGAGCGCATTGGCTGACTTCAAAGTAATAGAAATTGTGGATGAAAACAACCCCTACCCTGTACTCCTTGGCATTGATTGGGCTACTGACATGAATGGGGTAATCAACCTAAAAAAGTGGAAGATGATATTTAAAAAGAAATTGCTTCATGTAATATTACCCTTAGATCCTGCTAAAGGATAGCGTTATACTGAACCAGTCTGCGATTATGAGAGCGATGACGATTTGGACTGTATATATAAGATAACAGGGTGAGACCAAGATTGGGTGAATCCAACAGCGGATGGACAAATAACATGGGATCGTGAGAGTTCCTGCACCTCGTAATTTGATGAAGAATTAGAGCGCTGACAGAATTGATTACAGGAAGTAACCACACTGAGTTGTAACATGATGACCCGGTCACTACATTGCGTGTCGTCAAAGGTAAGAAGCCTACCCACTTATGATGGCTTGACTGATGTAGATGTATTTTTGGGTGCATTTGAGAGGGAGGTACCAGAAAAGCAACGCTTCCAAGCTTTGGACTAGGCCCAGTGTGCTACGACTGCAAGATGGTGGGGTACACACAGGGGTAGCTTTGATGGTTGGCGTGAATGTAGGAGGATGATGAGAACATACTTTGGGAAGCCAAAGGTATGAATGATAGACAAATATGATGGGAAGGGCAATCCGCTTGCACACTTCACCAAATAGGCTCAGGCTTATGGAACGAAGCCCCAACCAGAATGGGTGCACTGGTTCTATCATACCTTGAATGTCATCCTGATGAATTGGTACTTGGAAATAGAGATCTGCCATGGTACAAGTGAATGGGATATTCTGCACGAAGGATTCATAATGACATTTAGCTTTGAACGAGTTTGACTGTATTGACGAAGTGCTACAATAAGTGAAAGCAACAATATTTAGGATACTACAGGGTCCTTTGGATCTGATTCAACCCGATTGGACTACTCAGCTCAGCCACATGCTGGAATGCTATAACATGACTGCTGAAGAAGAAGATGAGGATCCGTGAAAGATTAACGTCCCTGAAATAGAGTGTCACTGTGAGGTCGAGGGACTGCAAATTGAGAATCCTGATATAACTGCGCCACTGAAAATGAAACAGGTAAATATTGGTACAGATATGGAGCCCAAATTCATGAATATTGGAGATGACTGGGATGACACGATGGGGATAAGGTCACTGAATTGCTCTGTGAATACTAGGATTTTTTTCCTACCAAGTTTACGGAGCTAAAAGGGATAATTGGAGACCTGGGTCTTATGAAGATCACGTTAAAAACTGACGTGAAGCCGGTTAAGGAAAGACCTTACCATCTCAATTCGAAGTATAAGGAGAAGGTTCATTTAGAGCTAGATAAGATGCTCGCGGTAGGCATCATTGAACCCGTAGAAGAATCTGATTGGGTAAGCCCAATGGTGGCACAAGAAAAGAAGCAAAAGGATGAAATAAGGATATGCATAGATCACAGGAAGTTGAATGACGCTTGCATACATGATCCTTTCCCGAATCCATTCACTGATGAGGTATTGGATAATGTAGGTGGCCAATAAGCATATTCCTTCACTGATGGGCTCTCTAGGCACCATCAGATCAAAATCGTGTCGGAAGATAGAAGCAAGATGACCTTCACAACTGAATGGGGATGTTTTCAGTACATTGCAATGCCTTTTGGATTGAAGAATGCGACTCTGATTTTTTCACGCGTAGCCATTGCTGCATTCAAGGAATTTAGTCATAAGTTCATGGAAGTATACTTTGATGACTGGACTATGTTTGGGCTAGTGAAACGCCATGTGGCAAGTTTGCGCTTGATGCTAGATACCTGTCGAAGGTACCAGATTGTGCTCAATCTGAAGAAGTCCCTATTTTGTGTTCCCTTTGGGACTTTGTTGGGTCATGTGGTTTGTAGGCAGGGACTAACGGTGGATCCCACTACTGTAGCATTCATTGTCATTTGAGGTTACTTGATACTATTTAAAAAGAAAAATAAAAAATAAATAAAAGCATAAAATAAAATACTATGTATGTAATTATTTAAAAAAAAAATCAAAAGACAATGGGTTCGACCCATTGTCTAAAGTTCATGTAGATTCAAGAGGCACGATCAAGCGATACCTTGATAAGTATATTGAAGTGTGCTACAGGGAAATAATGAGCATGAAGGTTAACCAAAGCTCAACCCCCGCAGTTGACCGTGACACTAGCATGGTTGACCATGATGTGTGGCCTGAAATTACTACGGGGGTTCAACCTCATGAAAGCTCCTGTACATTCTTTACCCCTGCGGTGGGCCTCCCATGAAGTTTATTGTAAATTTTAGACCCGAGAAATATTTAACTAACAGTTTTGTTTTCATATCGGGTCTGTGGGAAAGTCAAAGGGCTATTGAAAATCGGACACGATGGTGTATGAAATGTAGTTTAATCTGTTGAAGTTCAGATTAATCACAGCCGCTCATCAAAAGGGTACGAGATTCGACAGATATGGGGCTGAAAAGTGCACGAAGTTTATTGTAAATTTCAAACCCGAGAAATATTTAATTTCCAGTTTTGTTTTCATATCGGGTCTGTATGGGAGTCAAAGGGGCATTGAAAAATGGATGCGATAAAGTTTTGTTCAAATAGGTTTAAAGTTTCATGAGTTCCAAAGGATTGGACCATCCATTGAATGGGTGATCGGACAGTGATTGAGCTCAAATGTGCGCATGAATTAATGGCTCAAGCGGTCGCGATAGGTTTACGAAACAGAGTCTAAATCCTTTTCAGTTTTGTGTTAAGCTATATTCCATGTAAATTAACTAATTTCGATGTTTTAGAAAAATAATCAAAGTTAGAGGCAGATGATCTAAACTTCAAAGGGATGGTGATTGGTCGGGTTTCCTTGTGTTTTGTCCAATCACAACACTTTCGATGTGTATGTGGGCCCGTAAACCGCAAGTCCATGTATAGAGTTCTTGTAAACTGCAGCGTGTTGTGTTAAAACAGTTTAACTATTATTAGAGCATCCACAAAGAAACTTCATCATCACAAATCCGGACAGTGAGCGGTCATCATCAGTTTTCTAATTTCTGTTACGTCTGGTTATTTGTTTTCTTGAGAATGAGGGGTCTTTTACACTCTAATGTAATATTTTTTTAGTGATTTTTACTTTAGACAGTTAGTAGATAGTTAAACAATTTGACAATTTTGGTCATTACCAACTTTCTCAGAATGTATTAAAAGAGGAAAATTTACAGAGAACAGGTTGGAATTTTGGAGAACCTGGAGACTAGGCCACTTTATTCCTGATACAACTATTGATTAATGAAAGAATCAGAAGTTTTCCACACATTGTTAGGTATTATTTTGTGACTTATCTGTTATGTGTCATCATATGTTTTCTTCCTTTAAGTATGGTAATGGAGCTGTGGGTCTTTATTTGCTTATGTAAATGAAGCTAATATCCCTTAAAAGAGTGCTCCTATACTTGAAGTTCCTACCTCTGTAATTCTTCTAAGTTATAGATAGTAGTTTTTGTGTAAGACAACATATTATCTTTAACTTCTCCAAGTGTCATAGATAGTAGATTCTGTGTAAAACAACATATTGTCTATGACTTCTTTAAGCTTTCTTCATTCATCATTTATGTTCAGCAATCAAATGGCATTTTGAGATTTTCATGTCACCTAAGTATTGAGGATTTTAAAACCAAGTCTTTTAGGTCCTTCATTTGAGAATACAACATACAATTAAGTGACAAACAAGTGACAACAATTATAAATATTAATGTCTTAAGCACAATTTCTACAGAGCAAGGAAATTGGTTTCTTAAGGGACAACATTAATTGGTGTTGTTGCCAACGAACGAAGACATGAACTTATTTTTCCCTGGGTTTATTGAGTTTGAAGTTGATTCTTGAGGGTGACAAGTTTCAGCAGTTGGTTGTACATTCACACCTGTGATCTTCACTTTGGAGTTTTCATTTCTAGGATTTAATGGCTATCCCTATATTCTTAGCCAATAAATTTGGCCCACTAGATTTTACTAGGATCAACAACTATCGTCATCATATGCCTACATTTCATGAGTGGAATGAGTATCTTCCAAGATTCAGTGGAAATGGATATGAATATCAGGTTCAGCACCTCCAATAGTTTCATGAATGCATGGAGCAGCAGAGTATCATTCATAAAGATGTGAAGATGAAGTTGTTCATGTTCTCTTTGGACCAAGAAGCTAGGGTTTGGTATAGGTCTCTATCTTGTTCAAGCATTTCATCTTTGAAAGATTTCCATTCAATGTTCAATTCTTTTTGCAGAACTTATTATGCACACAAGTTTCTTTTCGAAGGTTATTGTGAATATTATGATTCTAAAGAAACTTCAAAAGATCATGACAATCTTGCTGAAGAAACTAATGATCATGTTGATAATATATCAAGAATTCAGAGAGGTTATAGCCAAATTAATTATGAACAAGTCCCTGAAAGCAAATAACTATCATTTTCTCAAAATGATGCTGAAATTTTTTAAAAAATGACTCTTATTCAATAATCTCACAAGCATAAAAAAAATTTACCCTGTTCCAAGAAAATCAAGAGAGCATTAAAATGGAGAAAATTTCAAACATGCATCAATAATTTCTACCCAACAGTCGAGAAGAGGGAGAAATAATTAAGTTGCAAATAAATCCCTAGATATCTTATTTTGTTAAATTTGATGATCCTCCTATTTATAAAAAAATATGGTTCAAATGAGGAATAGGATGAAGGTCTTCAAGTTCATTAGTTGAGTGTTGGACATAGAGAAGAAAACTAACAAGTGGGAAATGTTGGACAACAATATGTTAAGCCATTTATCTTATGTAAAAAAGAAGTTGATAAAGAGATTGTTTATCATTGCATTGAAGAACACAATGATGCCCATGGGTCAGAGGTAAACAATCTATTTGAAGTTGGCCATATGTCATATAGTGATATGAAAAATTTTCTTTTATTTCCCGAGGTCGTAATTACAAATTCTTTCAATCAAAGCTCAAAGATGAAAAGTGGAGACATAAAAGTGACATAGATCATTTTCTTAAATATGTTGTTGATTGTTCTGTTGAGCATATTATCCCAAGGTTTATTCGAGCAAGAACCTTCATACATAGAGATTTTTTTTGGAGCTGAGCAGGACCATATTTTTTCTTATACTTTTGAAGATCCTGTGGCAAATTACATGGAGAAATTTGTTAGTAGCCTACACATATCATTTTATGGATACATTCCTAATTTTTGTGGTGAGTTGCCCTTATGCATAATTTATTTTTTGTTTGGGATGAGTTGTATTTTCCAAATGCCAACTTGGTACCATTGGAAGATTGAATTCACCTGATTGAGGTCAGTCATGTACATAGGTAGGAACCTATACATAAATAAGCTCAGGTGTTGAGCATTTGGTTTCCAGTTGCGGTTCTTCAGTTTAATTTTAGCTGATAAATAAGGGTGATTGTCCCAATTGGAAATCGGTTTGCAGAGGTTTCTGATTTTAAGAATTTCAGGTTTTAGTCTTTCAAATTTCAGGGTTTTCAGACTTTTGAACTCCATGCCCAACTAAGGCTATGATCTACGATTCGCATTGTAGCTCATTTTGACACAGCTAAAATGTCAAAGATTCTTGGAGCTTCAATGACAAACAAGTTGATAAATGATATGCAAGTGCAAAGATGTTATTCAAGTTTAGGTTTCTACATTTCCATCTCCATGTCAGATACCTTATACAACAACAAAAATCATGGCACTAGCAATGACAGTTTACACAAGAAATCAAGGCTAGAAAAAGAAAAACGACATTCAAAGATCTCTGCCCGACTATTCATTAATGAGGAAGCAGAGGTTTCTTCAGATGATGACTTGTCTACAGATGATAATGATGAATGTGATAATAAATGGAAGGAGAATCAGAATCAGATAGATTTATAGATGAGGGGATAGAGCCAACAGTAGGATCTACTCGATCTAAAGGTGATTGGTTGACATAATGGCAGTCTACATGAGGTCCTTATTTACACAGTCACCACTAGCTGAAGAGTGGATTCACTATACAAATTTCCACACAGTTAAGTCTAGCAAAGCAATATATGACTCCATGCCCGAGGATAAGGCACTAATCTGCAGTTCTTAGTGCTCCTGAGGCAAAAGCACTATCCCCAGGTGGGGCCAGATGTTGTAGCATTCATTGTCATTTGAGGTTACTTGATAATATTTAAAAAGAAAAATAAAAAATAAATAACAATACAAAATCAAATATTATGTATGTAATTATTTAAAAAAAAATCAAAAGACAATGGGTTTGACACATTGTTTAAAGTTCATGCAGGTTCAGGAGGTGCAATCAAGCGATACCTTGATAAGTGCATTGAAGTGTGTTGCGGGGAAACAATGAGCACGAAGGTTAACCAAAGCTCAACCCCCGCAATTGACCATGACATTAGCATGGTTGGTCGTGATGTGTGGCCTGAAATTACTGCAGCGGTTCAAACTAGTGAAAGCTCTTGTACATTCTTTACCCCCATGGTGGGCCTCCCATGAAGTTTATTGTAAATTTCAGACCTGACAAATATTTAACTAATAGTTTTTTTTTCATATCAGGTTCGTGGGAAAGTCAAAGGGTTGTTGAAAATTGGATGCAACGGTGTATGAAATGTAATTCAATCTGTTGAATTCCAGATTAATCATAGCTGCTCATCAAAAAGGTACAAGATCCGGCGGATATCGGGCTGAAAAGTGCACGAAGTTTATTGTAAATTTCGAACTCTAGAAATATTTAGTTCACAGTTTTGTTTTCATATCGGGTCTGTATGGGAGTCAAAGGGGTGTTAAAAAATGGATGCGATAAACTTTTGTTCAAACAAGTTTAAATTTTAGTGAGTTCTGAAGGATCAGACCATCCATTGAATGGGTGATCAGATGGTGATCGTGCTCAAATGTGTGTATGAATTAATGGCTCATATGGACATGATAGGTTTATGAAATAGAGTCTAAATCATTTTTAGTTCCGTGTTAAGCTATATTCCTGGTAAATTAACTAATTTCACTATTTTAGAAAAATAATCAAAGTTAGAGGCAGATGATCAAAACTTCAAAGGGATGGTGATTGGTCAGGTTTCCTTGTGTTTTGGCCAATCACAACACTTCTGATGTGTATGTGGGCCCATAACCCACAAGTCCATGCACAAATTTCTTGTAAACTGTAGTGTGTTGTGTTAAAATAGTTTAACTATTATTAGAATATCCACAGAGAAACTGCATCATCCGAACAACGAGCGTCATCATCAGTTTTCTAATTTCTGTTACTTCTGGTTATTTGTTTTCTTGAGAATGAGGGGTCTTTTACCCTCTAATGTAATATTCTGTAGTGATTTTTACTTTAGATAGTTAGTAGATAATTAAGTAGTTTGATAGTTTTGGTCATTACCAACTATATCATAATGTATTAAAAGAGGAAAATTTACAGAGAAAGGGTTGGAATTTTGGAGAACCTAGAGACTAGGCCACTGTACTCCTGATACAACTGTTGATTAAAATGAAAGAATCAGAAGTTTTCCACACATTGTTCGGTATAATTTTGTGACTTCTCTATTATGTGTCATCATATGTTTTCTTCCTTTAAGTATGGTAATGAAGTTGTAGGTCTTTATTTGCATATGTAAATGAAGTTAAAATCCCTTAAAAGAGCACTCCTATACTTGAAGTTCCTACCTCTGCAATTCTTCTAAGTTATAGATAGTATTTTTTGTGTAAGACAACATATTATCTTTAACTTTTCCAAGTGTCACAAATAGTAGATTCTGTGTAACACAACATATTGTCTATGAATTCTTCAAGCTTTCTTCATTCAAAATTTATGTTCAGCAATCAAATTGAATTTTGAGATTTTCATGTCACCTAAGTATTTAGGGTTTTAAAACCAAGTCTTTCAGGTCCTTCATTTGAGAATACAACATACAATTAAGTGATAAACAAGTGACAACAATTATAAACATTAATTTCTTAAGCACAATTTCTACACAACCAGGAAATTGGTGTCTTAAGGAACGACACCCACGAAGATCATGGTGATACTTAATTTGGAGGCGTCGAGGAGTGTGAAATAGTTGCACGCAACCTTGGGACATACTAGGTATTACAGGAAGTTTATCAAGGGCTATGCCCAGATCACCGCACCTATGGAGAAGTTGTTGAAAAAGGATGTCACATTTTGTTGGAACGAAGACTGTAAGAAAAGCTTGGATGTATTGAAAGAAAATATGGTCACCACGCCTATTTTAGTCTTCCCGGATTGGAAGGAGTTTCATGTACATGTCGATGCATCATGTATAGCACTCGGAGTAGTATTGACACAGGCTAGCGGGGGAGAAATTGACCACCCTATAGCGTTTGCAAGTAGAAGGTTATCCAAGGTTGAGAAGAACTATTCCACCACTGAGCGTGAAGGGTTAGCCATGGTATACATGCTCCAAAAGTTTAGACACTATTTGCTGGGTGGAGATTTTAAGATATATACGAATCATTCCATGTTGAAATACATGGTCAAGAAGCTTATGTTGGGGGGGAGAATCTGTAGGTGGTTGTTATTGTTCTAGGAGTATGATTTTGAATTTATTGTGAATCCTGGACGACTAAATGCGGGACCAGACCATCTGTCACACATCGAAACAGGGGAAGAGCCCACTAATTTGGAGGAGGGATTTCCTGATGCGCAACTATTTGCAATGTGTTTTGCAGATGGTCATTTTGAAGATATCATACACTTCCTAACGACAGGAACTACCCCGAAAAGTTACACCATCTAGCATAAAAAAGGAGTAAGTGGTGCCCACGGTAGAATTTTTTATCATTGCTGGGCATTTGTAAAAAATGGGGTCTGATGAAATATTGCGACGATATATACCAGAGTTTGAGAGAAGCAGTATCCTCACAGATGCTCATGGGGGCGTCGCGAGAGGTCATTATGCAAGGAGAGTGACCACGCAGAAGATTCTATGTGCAGGGTTGTGGTGGCCAACCCTCCATCAGGATTCAAAAGCTCACTATAAGGCATGTTATGTGTGTCAAAGGATAGGTAGGCCATCGTGGAGGGATGAGCTGCCTCTAAATCCACAGATAACGTTACAAACCTTTGAGAAATGGCGATAGATTTTGTGGGGCCCATTCAACCCAAGGTAAGAAGACGGGAGCACAATACATTATCACCGCGACAAAGTATTTGACTTGATGGGCTAAGGCACAACCCATGACGGATTTCATAGGTGCGACTGCTGCAAAGTTCCTCTTTGAGTATGTAATGACATGATTTGGGTGTCCAAAGATTTTGATGAGTGATCATGGCACGCACTTTCTGAATGAGACAATCAACACGCTGACAGAGGAATTTTAGGTATATCACCAGAAGAGCACGCCTTATCACTCATAGGCTAATGGGATGGTGGAAGAATTCAATAAGGTGCTAGAGAACACACTGACCAAGGTTTTCAACGCTTAGTGAAGTGATTGGGACCTACACATACTTGCAATACTATGGGCCTATCGGACGACATGCAAGAATTTGACTGGACAGACACCCTTTAGGCTTGTTTATGTTGTTGAAGCAGTTATTACCATGGAATACATTGTGCCTAGTCTGTACATAGGGGAACTAATAGGTATGACGAAGTATAGAGCACTGGAAGAGAGGCTCGTGTAGCTGGCTGAGCTTTAGGAAGAGGGATTTCTAGCTGTATTTCACCAATAGGTCCAAAAGCAGTGCAAAAACGCATGGCATGATCAACATATTAAGCTACGTACCTTTAAGGTAAATGACTTGGTTTTGTTATATGAAAACAAGTTTGATAAATTTTCAGGGAACTTCAAAATGAACTGGTTACCTATGTCATTAAAGAGATTACTGACGGAGGGGCGGTTCAGTTGGTTAAATTGAATGGAGATCCCTTCCCAAGGAAGGTGAAGGGCAGCAAATTGAATCCATACACTGGTGGTCCGACCATGTGACTATATGAGTGTAGCATAGTCTTAGCACTCAAGGAAGCTGAAAGGAGACGCGAGACTATAACTACAATGCTCGAGTTGGGGAGCTGCACGATTGGAGGATTGTGCGAAGCAAGGAAGTGTCACAAGGTTTGCGGCAGTGCGAACAAAGTTGCACCACCCAGGGACAAATCGCACAGTTTGGCTGGAAAGTGAACGTTGAAGTCACTGTTCATGATTTGATGATAGAAATGCGGCCAAATGGAGTGGACGACTGGCATTTAAGACGAAATTTATGGGTCAAATCCTTGAAAATCCACTGCCAATCTGGCATTAATGAAGTGAATGTGGGGGGAACAGTTGGATTTGAATTCAAAATGCCCTATAAATTACAGGTGGCTACCCAGCGAAAAACACTTGGCATTTTGAAAATTGAGTTATTGAGCTCTCAAGCACACATGAACTGCGAGAAATTGAAAGCTTTGATAGCCAGTTCAGTATTTGAGACATTACTGAAGGAGACACAGGAGTTATTGCATAACATCATGTTGGCACCCGCGGAAGCTATGGATAGCGAAGTAGTGACAGTCAAGGAGGCTTTGTCGAAAGTTGTTATGGAGGTAGAGGAAGCTGCTTTAGAGGTTTTTGAAGTCTTAGTTGAAGTTCCTAAATCACCACAGACACCTGGATCGAAGCCGACCCCAACCAAGGAGAGAACAAAGGATAAGAAGGGCAAGCAGCTTGTAATACCAATGCATGCATCGCCTAGAGGAAACCCACTGAAGGACAAGCCCACTGCAAAGGAAAAGGGAAAAGCCATTAATATGGAGCCAGAGGAGGAAGAAATCAAAGACATCTCGATGGATGATGAGGATGTGGGGATATATGTGGAGGAAGTTGAGGTCTAGAGTGCTGACCCTATCACTCGATTGCATGAGTACGTCCCTCCGTGCAAGGGCAAGACCAAAGTGACAAATGATATCGACAATAGTAAGGTCCCCTTACAAACCCCTCTACTATCGGATGAGATTGTCTTTGAAGGACCATTCTTGGGGCGGGTTCCTCTATTAAATCTCAAAGATTGGGACTTAGTTGACCATGAGAAGTTCCCGAACTTGGCAACTGAGCAGCCAATGTGCCACATTATTGACACAACCACCGGGATGACCACATTGGAATTGCAGAAGGGGCTCAAGGGAGTAGACAAGGTAGGTCTGCTCAACCTACTATGGGTGCCGCACTACAACCGCACCCCAATTATAGTCTTGGTCATCAAGTAGCTATTATGCTTGGTGCACGATTAGTGTTTATGGATGGAGGAGTAAATACCCATCATCGATAGATTGATCCATCAGATCACGTGGCTACCCTACACAGGAGAGAATCCAACCATGATGTTTGGTGGAAAAGGTGGCGAGAAGGCCCTCATGGAGACCATGAAGGAGAAATTTAAGATTATGAAGAAGCCGCGTGAATATTCCATATCAAGTATCAATGACCCTGTCGTAAAGGTGGCCACGCACATTTTGGCAACGAAGGTGATGCGGAAGTGTCATGCTGATGAAGTGTCGACACTTGTCGTTGCGCTAGCAGCCCAATGCACCGAAGGAGTCTAGTCCATTTGGGTGCACTATCTTTGCGGTGAGTTCCTTGCACACTGCCATGAGGTACAAGAGCTCAGAAAGACCTTCCACTACACATGGCTCTTTCTGTCTATTGTGCTAGTAGCATGGGAGCTGCTAGAGGATAATAAATTCCCCTCGGTTGCACCAAACCTACTAGAAGCAGTGAAGTACGCTTCGTTGTGGGTGACCAAGGATTTGCAGCACATCAAGGACAACAAGATCTTCTAGATCTTGATGGAGATGAACATCTACATGGCTATCAATTACAAACCGCGGTTGTCGCATATTGTGTTTGCCAACCTGTAAGGCTACATGGATTTCAAGGTAGATTTTCACCATGTATCAATCAGGGTGTGGAAGGACCCTATGCAAACATGGTATGATTTGCCATACTTGGAAATAGATGATGCCATTTATGCAGTACTTGATCGCTCACTGGTAGAGTGGCACACTACATCAGACTTGGCAGTGGGGGCGAGCAAGTCTGCCACACAGCGCAAGAAGGAGGAGGCCAAGCTCAAGATGGCGCAATTGGCTGAGAAGAGGAAGAAGGAGGCCGCTAACAAGGCCCAGACGGAGCGCGATGCCGCTCAGCAGACGGAGAAGCAAACAGGTGGAACACAGCAGGGTTCTAACAAAGGCGCGAGGTTGCCTTCGCCTGAGACAGAGGAAGAGACAGACGAGCAGACAGAGCAGCACAATACCGACCTGCAGACGACGTCTGCCCGCATCAAGCGTCCAAGAGAACAAGAGAAAGGAGGGTCGGGGAAGAAGTCCAAAGCCACTAATACATCATTGGACCCAATCACCCTCACAAAGGGCAATTTGTATGACATTGGAGACATGGTGTGAGATGTCATTGCAGAGGCCCTATAGCAATTTGAGCAAAAAAAAAAACTAATATTGGGGGCCATCTAGATAGGTCTGCAAGAGTTGTGAACCTGCACATCATAGGCTAGCACGATTTCCACCAGCCTCATTATCGACACTTTAGAAGTTGTCGAGATGCTACGTGCGAAGGTCTCCAGCACAATAGTGCTACCTGATGGAGCACTGACCATGGAGAATGAAGCTGACAGGCCCACTGTAAGTTCCCTTAAGGGAGTAGGGTTAAACTTGGTAGTGCTCCCTGGCGAGGCGCTCCACCTATTGTAGGATGGAGTGATTGCAGAGCCGAGGGCCTGTGAACATTGTGCTCTACAGGTGATCAACGAGCAGAGGATTAACAATGAGAAGATGGCCCTACAACGAGACTCTGCCATCACTGTCATGACTGAGGTAACCGACCAAAACAAGTGTATAATTCAGGTCACGGAGGAGGCATGTCGAATGGTCTTGGAGTTGGCCATCCCTAAGGAAGAACTGGTCAAGGTCCGTGTCCACAAGCTGGATATAGGGGTGCATGATGCTCACATAGAGATGGCTTGGGTTCAGTTGGAGTTGAACCTATAGATTGTTGAATTATAGTTGAAGGCCCAACCTTCAACTCTACCAGAAGTCAAAGAACAGCGTGCAACCACTGTCAAAGAGGCGATAGCGGTAGTTGAAAGTGCAGTAGAAAACTGCACACAACTTTTTGAACGGTCGTTCGATGTCCTAATGAGCCTGTAGGAGGATGCTAATGTATAGTGACTAGAGACAGAAGCACGAGAACTGCAACAGCACTATGACGAGGTAAAATGCACAGCACCAGTCGTCGCGCTCACATAGAGACTGGAAAAAATATAGGAGGCCAAGCAGTTGAAAGAACAGGTGGATGCAATGCAACACAAGGAGGCAGTGTTGAAGGCACGACTGAAGCCCTGGTTGGATAAGGCTTATGTGGTTACGACCTATATTGAAGGAAAGCTTGTGATTCTGCAAGTAACTCAGCAGAAGTTTTAGGCTGACAGTTCAGGAGTAGTGATTGAACATATGTTTGAAGAAGCAAAGCAAGCAGTCTCATAGTGCACTACCGAGGTTGCGGTCATACAGGTTGAGCCGGGAGGTCTTCACGCTAAGATCTCCGTACCCACAGAGTGACTCGAGGGTGAGTCATGATATTTGTGTTGGGGGCCTGTTGGTAATGGGATCCCCCAAGGACAATTTTGGGGCTAAAAGCCCATGTTTTGGGTCAATTTTGTAATAAAATTGTAAAGCCTCCACATTTTGTGGTCGCTGAGCATGAAGGTGTCATGAGTCATAAAGGGTTGTCTGCCCTTATTTTGTAAAGTGTAAAGTCGACTATAAAGATCCACCCATGGTCCGCAAACCATGGGATTGTATAAAAAGAGCTAAGTAAGTAAGCTCTAAGTAGTCATAAGTAAGAAGTTTTTAGCAAAGAACAATGTAAACTTTGAAACAGGAACTATAAACTCAAAACGGGAAGTCTAGCCAAAAATTCCCGAAAAAACATAAAAAACAGTGCTAAAAACGAAAAGTGTGTATACTGGAACGATAGTTTTTTTTTTGGGTCAATATTGAACATGTTTTAAAAATGGAAGTGAAAACGAAATTTTCGTGCAAAAAACAACTTGAAAACGAAAAAGTGATGATATTGGAACGATGATTTTTTTTTAGGGTCAATTTTCAACATTTTAAAAAAATGTTAGTAAAACCGAATTTTTATGTGCCAAACAAAGTTGTTTATGAGGAAAAAAAAAGATTAATGTTTTTGGTAGAATAACATTTTTCTTTCCTAAGTATAAATTCAACATGTTCTCAACCATAACATGCTAGATACAAGAGAAATTGAAAAATTTTCAACCATAAAATTAAAAAACCGTGACATTATGAACAAATTACATCACTAAATGATTTCAAAAGTCATTATTTGTATATTGAATGAAACATACATTATATATCTAATTTAATGTTGCATTATAGATATTCTAAACAATAAAAATTATCATAATTAAGACATATAATCCAACAAGATAAAAATGACTCATAACTTCTCATTTAACACCATATGGAAATAAAAAAATTTATTTCAAGACATGATGCAAACATCAGTTATATAAATTGTCTTAAACAATTATTCAAAATCACTCATATTTTCTTGCACACCATCAAAATTCACATCTTCAGATGAGTGACTGGATGCTGACGAAGATGTTCCATATTCTTCTCTTTCATCAACTAGTGCCCCATCTGAGTCCACATGCATGCCCGCCATTTCAGGTTTCAAAATTATTCTAGATCTACAATTGGTTTCAGCAGACTCCCATCTCAACATTGTTCCTTCTGGTAAAAACCTTTTCAGAATCTCTATCGTCTTGAAGTGAAGAGTTCCTCTCTTTGTTAAATTGAAGTCATAAACTAGTATGTCAACATCCTCCAATTTTAATATGTTTGTGCGATGATGATTTATATTTGTACCCTTTCTTTTTCTCTTTCTGCCATTTTTTTTGTCAACTACCATCTCTAGCTTATACACACCATTGAATGGGTGTGTATTTATGGCATACCAATGTACTTCAACACCTGTAACATCCTCATTTTCTATAAAGACCTTTATAACTTTAGCAACCCAGAATGGATAGCCATTGGGATCTCCATCTGCTAGCACTACGATCATGCAACCCTCCTTAATATCCTGTACTGAACCCTTGTAAAGGTCTTCCATGGCTTCACATTTTGCATGAGATCTTCTGGAACCAATACACATCTCTCTTTCCTCTGCCCGTGAAGAATTAATAATACCTTGAGATTGTTGCTGTTCAACAATGTTTATTTCCTCATATTCATTCCACACATTTTGTGGCCAAATAAATGGATTTTTCAAAGGTATATCTTCATTTGTTGTTGTTGAAATGATATCACTTTGATTATTGAAAAATGACTCCCACCAAACTAAATCAGCAATGTCAAAGTACGCATATGTATATCTAATACATTTTTTAATTTCTTCTAAGAAATTAGAATAATTTATATCTCTATTTTGTCTATGTTCATTATGAATTTCACCAACTGATTGTAATAACAATATTTTTGATGCAAATATTGGATGTTCTGGAATGAACTTCAAAAATTGCAAACCTGATGACGGTGCCCATTCTGCAGTATTTGAATACTTCTTGCCCCATATTAGTGTTTTCCCATCAATTTTTTTGATACGAAATTGATGTTGGAAGCTAATGTCATTAAGTTGTTCAATGCATTTCCCCTCACCATATGATCCTAGAATAAACCTTCGCATTTCCACAGTTTCTTCCAACACATCAAAAGTAGGCTCTGGCATTTATGATTTCTTAATACATTCAATTAACGATGGCAAGCTCCCAACTTCCTTCCTCCTCAATGTGACTGAAAAACGACTGAACATCTGATCAATATGGTCATGAATGTGCCCAACAAGAAGGAAACCAACCTTTACCTTCTGAAAAATCCTCAATTCAACAAGCATGTTTAGATATCCAAAAACAACCTGATTTTTGTTTTCACGGCAAGTGTTATCCAATTATAGATACAAAACTTCAAGAAGATTACCAGACCAATGAGAAAGCACATCATGAATTATGGTTATGGTCAGATTTGCATCATTATGAATATTTGGAGCTGTGAAGTACACCCTTGGCAACATTTTCCCATTGAAGACCATACAAATGACCAAGTGATACTGAATAAAATTTTCCTCCTATAAATTTTTGGGCATGCGAACAAAATGTGGTAAAAGGATTTTCTTCTGGTCCATAACATCAATTATCAAACCCAAATATTTATTCGGATTATCATAACACTTCTTTCGATGCTTGCACAACTTTTTCCTTTCATTTGTTTATTGTTTGTGATGCTCCTGAAGTTCTTTGACAATTGAATTTACACAACATAAAAGAAAGCCATTAAGAAATATGTTTTCATAGTTGATAACTATACAATTTTAAAAGTTAAAGTTATGAATGCTTACCTCTTTTTGACCCTTCACATTTATTCCTTTTTGATTTAAGAGAAGCACATGTACTGCAAATCCCTATCCTTGTCTTCTTAGGAGAAGAGACATTGTTGAATTCTTTCTTCCATACCTTCACAAAATATTGATATGTAATAAACCAGCCATGTCCCTCAGCACCTTCTAAATATTCTTTGTATAAGTTGTAGATTTCTCGTCTTGAAAAATTATCTGGAACATGTACTGTCTCTCTATTTTGCACACACTCTCCATTCTTTGAAAAGAAATCTTTCATCCATGACATTGTAGTATTTGATAATGGCCCAAACTGTCTTTTATGATGTACTTCTGAATAAAATGTGGGATCCTTTTCCAAATTTTCTTGAATTCTCGAGAGACGAAAATTCCCAATCAAATGAAACATTTTGAAATCCTTTCTACAAATAAATAAATTCCTAATATGATAATCATAACCAGACAATGTAGATTGCATGCACCCAACTAAATATGATTTTTTCATGCTTTTATTCATTGACAAATATCTCTTCTTGCTCTCTAATGCAAATTTGAAATCCATATGTTTCAAGCAATCTTTTTGGGAACATTCACTTGAAATGAGAGCACTGATAGAATTTCTTCTCGTAATATATTCTTCTCTACCCCTTGTATAACTAGAACATCTTGCATTGATACAAAAAGTTCGGCTCCTACTCCTCGATACAATATTTCCTGGCAACATATCCATCACTGGATCATCATTTGTATAAGGATTTTCATCATCATTAAGAGGGATGTTATCCACACTATGATCAGCTATGATTTTCAAATACTGACTTGGAGGATATTATTCATCTTCCCCTTCTTCAGTGCTACTATCTTAGTCCTTAGAATTCAGACTGAATGGAAAATTTGACTCGATGTTTATTGGATATTCTTCCTCATGTGCATTTTCAGTGCTGCTCTCATAGTCCATAGAATTAGGACTATGTCAAAAATGTGACTGTTTACTTACTGAAAATACTACATCCTGTCCTTTGTCACTGCTACCTTTATACTCATTAGAATTAGGACTAAGTGCATCATCCTGTCCTTCATCACTGTTGCTCTCATAGTCGTTAGAATTAGGACTAAGAGAACACCGTGACACTCCATTCTTTTGAAATTCATCATCACTCTCTTCATCACTGCTGCTCTCATAGTCCTTAGAATTAGGACTAAGAGGACATTGTGACACTCCATTCTTTTGAAATTCATCATCACGCTCTTCATCATTGTTGCTCTCATAGTCCTTAGAATTAGGACTAAGTGGACACTGTGACACTCCATTCTTTTGAAATTCATCATCCCGCTCGTCATCACTGCTACTCTCATAGTCCTTAGAATTAGGACTAAGTGGACACCATGACACTCCATACTTTTGAAATTCATCATCATGATCTTCATCACTACTGCTCTCATAGTCCTTAGAATTAGGACTAAGTGGACACTTTGACACTCCATTCTTTTGAAATTCCTTATCATGCAATTCATCACTGCTGCTCTCATAGTCCTTAGAATTAGGACTAAGTGGACACCATGACACTCCATTCTTTTGAAATTCATCATCATGCTCTTCAACACTTCTGCTCTCATAGTCCTTAGAATTAGGACTAAGTTGACATCGTGACACTCCATTCTTTTGAACTTCACCATCATGCTCTTCATCACTGTTGCTCTCATAGTCCTTAGAATTAGGACTAAGTGGACACCGTGACACTCCATTCTTTTGAAATTTGTCATCATGCTCTTCATCATTGCTTCTTTCATAGTCCTTAGAGTTAGGACTAAGTGGAATCTATGACTCTTTATTTATTTTAAATTCTCCATCTCCTCTTTCATCAGTACTGCTCTCATAGTCCTTAAGATCACGACTAAGTGGAAGAATTCTCGCTATATTCATCCATATGAATAGAGTTTTTATGCGATGAAGATGTTGATGTTGTACAAATTGAAACTTCACTATTAGGACAATCCATCCCTTTCAAATAGAAGATGTTGACTGATACAAATGGAGAGCCTCCTAAAGATATTATATAGCTTAAAGAATGAAATTTTCCCTCCAAAAAGTTTCGCAAAAATATTTCTCTCCAAAAAGTTTGTTAGATTTACTTCCATTCATTATTTTATTCTACAATTTATTGAAAAATGTAAACTAGTTTTTTTTATAAAATAAATCAATAAAGTTAAAATTGTAAACTACAACTTCTACCTAAATTATTTTAATAGTTAAAGTATATAATATTTGTTTAGATAATCTTCGGCAAAATCACATAATCAATCTTTTGTTTATATAATATTTACTAAACAATTGAATGTTTTATTTTAATTTTTATAATACATTCCAAAGCAAATTAATCCCACATTTACCGTATGGTAAAACATCTCCGTAATTTCACCTATATAATAAATTCAATTATCACTATTACTCATGTCACATCAATGTTTTCTGAGGTTCGTTGAAAGACTTGGAGCGAATTTGTGGAGCAGCTACATTGCTATCAACAACATATTCAAGGGAGAATTCTCGTAATTGAAAGGATAGTTAATTTTTTTCCTTGAAAATTTTAATATTAAATAAGTTTAATGAAGTAGATTTTTTTATTTTATTTTTTATTTTTATTTTTTTAATTTTTTTTAAATTAAAATCTTTTGTGAGCCAAATTAACTAATACGTCTGTCATGACCATGGTGGGCCCGGTAAAGCTCACGACGGCCAAATAGGCCCGTAGGTTAGGGGCAATGAGCATGGATGGCTCGCTTGACCACGAGGTGGCAGGGCAATTCTCGAAATCGCCTGACATCACGCAAGCTAGTAGGCTGCTAGGGTGGTGTGGGGTGGGTTGCCATAGCCCCACCCTAGCGGTCCAATCGCCTGCAGGGTGGCAGGTGATTCTCGAAATCACCCACGACCCCACAAGCAGGAAAGCCGTCGGGGTGTGGCTGTGGCAGCCCACCCCGTGCCACCCCGGCGACCCACCCATCTGCAGGGTGGCAAGCTGCCTGGGTGGTACAAGGTGGGGCTGTGGCAGCCCTTCCTCCCCCCCCCCGGGGGCGGGCAAGCCGTCGGGGTGGCACGGGGTGGGGTTGTGGCAACCCACCCCGCGCCACCCCAGCGGCCCGCCCGCGGGGTGTTGGGTGATTCCTGGAATCACCCGCCACCGCGCGAGCAAGCAGGGTGGCACCGGGGGGCTTCTACCATTTCTTCCCATATTGATCTCCTTCTCCATTTTCAGTCTACCCCTCAAGCAGGAGGCTAAGGGGTAGATTGAAGATGGAGAAGGAGATCAATGTGGGGAGAAATGATAGAAGATGTTTCCGCAGCCTCCCTCATGCCACCCCACTCGGCATGCCACCGGATGGCACAGGGGGAAGTTTGTGGCAGCCCCTCGCACCACCCTGGTGGCCACCCCGCAGGCAGGAGGGTCGCCAGGGTGGCATGGGGGGAGGCTATGGCAACAACTTCTACCATTTTTTGCCACATTGATCTCCTTCTTCGTCTTCAATCGACTCCTCAGCGTCCCCCCTGAGGGGTAGATTGAAGACGGAGAAGGAGATCAATGTGGGGAGAAATGGTAGAAGTTGTTGCCACAGCCTCCCTCTGCACCACCCCGGCAGCCCGCCCACCTGTGGGGTGGTCGGTGATTCTCTTAGTATTAATATTTTTTTAATTTCAATGATCTGATTATACAAATTAAAAATTTATGATATATTTTCGTTGTTAATTTAAGTTAATATGTTTTCGTTATTTACTGATTTATGTCTTTCTTTTTTTAGGAAAATGGCATCAAAAAATATTTCTGTGAATCTTTCTAGACCAAAGACTCTTAAAGGTGGATCTTCAAAAAACATTGGTGAACGAACTCCACCTGAGCTCATAGCTACAAATCTTTCAAGTGCATCAAATGATAAGAAGATGATTTCATACTGGAAGAATTCAAAAGAAGTGAAATTTCCATCAAGAATCTGGTATGTGAAAGAAATAGAAAGCCAAAATGTGAATATATAATCTATATATTGATATACCGAATGATAATGGAATTTATGACGTGATGGGAAGAGTCATAGATATGTGTTTGGTACCGGATAGTGAAGTTGTTTACATACAAAACCGCCCAAGTCACATGAAAGGATTAAATACCGGCTATCATATTCATTGTATGACACGAGAGAGGTATCTACAAAGTTGTGTAAACAAATCGTAAATGAGATGAAACAAAATATCGTAAGTATTGTTATTTATTTTAGTATTTTTCATTCTTGTAACTGTCTCACTATATTTTTAACTTTGTTTTTATTGACATGTGATATTTTGTTTGGAAGAATTTTGTTGAAGGTTGTTCAATTAGGTTAGGAGGCATTCATTTCATAAAGTATGATATTATGAAAGTTGTCAGCAGTTTCTACTTAGTGTTAGAAGAATATATGGCAAACAAGCAAAATGTAGTAATTGATGATGCTACAAAACTACAGCTAAGGGATCAGAAAAAAAGGCCTCTAGTGGATAAATCTAGCAAAGGGTAGACAAGTTAATTTTGAAGACGATGAAGTTGAAACTGACAGTGAAGCATATGTTGTTGTTACTGAAGATGACATTGGAACTGAGAAGAGTCGTAAAAGACAAAAAGTAACAATGCCCAAGAATAAATCTGTTACAGTTAATGATGAGAATGTTATGAAGAAGAAAAGTAAGTTGAATATTTTCAATAAGTCATTACCAACAGTCAAGAACCTAGTGAAACTTCAAAAGAAAGAAGAGAAATCATTACACCAGGAGCTGATTTAGAGGATGGCTTTATCAAAACAAAACAAAATTGCATTTGACAAAATTTGACAAAGAGAAACTTAATTGAGGGTGGTCGTACATTTCAGCTTAATGTCAGACAAACCTATAGGGCAAGTGAAAGACAATGTCAATATCAAGTTAGAAAGCCACATCATCTGCATGTTCATAACTTGAAGACATTGATGAGGTACAATCCATATGCTTATGTGGTTAGTTATGTGCTTCTTGTTGATCCAGTTCAAGTTCCCAACAAAGAAGCATTTGATAAGTCAAAATGTTTTGAATACAATTATTATGTGCTTGGGGGGAACCATTCTGTAGAAGCTCAAAGACAATTGATGGAGGAATATCCTAATAACCCACATTTTGAAACAATGAAATGTATCATTTATGATGGTTTATCAGATACAGAAGCAAACTTAGTGGCATGGGATCATAATTCAAATAATGAATATAGGATGCCTACGACTTTCATCCAAAGGGTTAGATTTATTCATATTGAATTTGAAGAAAAATGTTGTGGGGATAGGATAAATGTTACTGTAGATTTCTGAAAGGAATGTTGTATGGAAATAGGCTATCCAATTGAAGAGAAAATCAATTCAAAAGGTGGAAAAGGTGGCAAATTTAGTGATTTATTCAGAGGTGTTGATAACATTTTCCAGTTGGCATTTAGAACTGGAGATGTATGGGAGTTGATTAATGAGATTTTTAGCATGTGGGAAAACATTGGCATTAAAAACCAGAAGGTCAAAAAGTCTAAGCCATTGATATGTAGCAGTAGTAAATCAAGTCCTGAAATGAAGCAACATCCAGAAGATATGACTATCATACCTTGGAGAACAATGCAAGGAGTGAAAGATGAAAAATTGTCAAAACAATATTATCTCGTGTAAGGTCAGGGGAATTATCATTGGAGGAAATGTCTGAGGAATTTTAAAAGTAAGTTTGTTGAATTATTTTTATTTATTTCTAGATTATAATTTTCTTTTAAATAAAACATATTGTTCTTTGTAGTATTTGTTATACATATCATTATATTAACTTTTTGTTACTTTATCTATGCAGTCACAAAGTTTACATGAAAATTCAAGAACAAATGGTTAAATTGTTGAATGAAGATAGTTGGGATGATGTTGTACACAACTATCCAGATTCAAGTTCTACATCAACATTAAAAGTTTTCTATCTTGCATTTAAAAAGGTATCTTGATTTATACATTCATTTTTATTCATCTGTGTACTATTTTTAATTTATAACTTACACATATATTTGTTTATTTTATAAGAGATGAAGAAGGGTGATAATGGAGCAACAGATAGTTTCAGAACCTTTATTGAAAAAGTAAAGATCGAAAGGTTGAAGAAGCAACATATTAAGAATGTTGAACTTGATCCAACTCTTACTCATTTCATTTGGAATGGGCTAAACACTAGTCAATATCAAGTAATACAAGGTGACTATGAAGACATTGCTAAACTCATACCTACAAGGGATTATGCCCTAGTTATTGCAAATATTCCCCATGGCTTCAATATTCCAAACATTGACTATGATAGTGACCCTTATACTTATCAAGCTCTTATTAAAGTGGTTGCGGGATTTCTAGAAGTCACGTCATCACATTTATGGAGATTTGTGACATTTCATTTAGACACACAATTGGCAATGGTATTATCAAGCTTCAAGGGGAAAACAAATTCAGGGATGCAACTTAAATGGTAAGATGTTTAAAATGTATATTTGAATAATTTTGAAAAAATCATTTATTTACAAGTTAATTGAACTTTTACTATTTCATGTTAAAGGCAAAAGTCAAATATTCTTAACTGTGAAAATCAACTATTTATAAATGATTGTGAGTTCATTCATAGTGATAGTTGGGAAAAAAGATGATAGCTATATATCTATGATTTTTAATCGGGTATACGGAAAGAGTCATAGCCAAATACTGACTTATGATGTTGTTGTGAGAAAACTAACATATGAAGAAAAAGAAGCAAAAGGAGAGATAGTTAACATTTATCAAAAACCACAATTATTGATTAACTATCTTATAGACATGTGTTCAAATGAAGGAAAATGGGTTTTGGATTTATTTTTTGGCTCAAGTTTTATTATATGGAATTTAATTTCAATATGTTATTTTTTAATTAATATGTCATTGTACTAATTTACTTCATTATTTCTTTTGTGTTTTATAATTAGGTCCAACACTAGCATGCTGCCTTCAAAAAGGAAGAAATTACATTGCAATTGAAAAAGATCCAATACAGTGCAATTCCATTCAGCAAAGAATTAATGCTCTTCAATTTCTTCCACATGCAATTCAAGAAATTGGATTGAAGAAAGAGGACTTTAGTGAATCACGTGTGGCAAAGAAGCCAAAGGAACCCCAACCACCATTACACGGAATATTTGGAAAGACATACATTGGGAGATTCGCAGACATCAAAGATCCATTAGAAGAGGAAAATGAGAAAAATGAAGCAGAAAATATTGTGGAAGAAGACAATGATGAAACTCTAGAGGATGAAGAGTTTGGATTACATGACATTGTTGATTAAATTTAAGCTATGCTTGGAAATCAAGCTCATTTTTTGTAACTATTAAGTAGTTATACTTGTAATGTTTTGACTTTGACATTTTATGAGAAGAATATACACTCAATTAAGGTTGTTATGTGTTCAATATTTGTAATATGTGATTTTCACATTAATTTTTAAGTTAATCATTATTTTTTAAAAAGAAAAAATGATTATTACTATTTTTTTGACATGAAATTCATAAAAAAATATATTATTTAACTATTTTTAGTTAAAATTTTCGTATAAAAATTGTGATTTTGACATGTCATTTCTAGCAAAAAAATATCAAAACATGTATTTTTTTAGTTATATTTATGTTAAAAATGGTTATTCTTATGTCAATTGTTAAAAAATATTGTTTTTTAGAAACAAATATTTCATGTGGATTGAAAAATTAATTAACGATGTATAAATATGTAGAATATCGAAAATTCAAACATCAACCTTCTTCTTTAAATATGCAAAACAATAAAAACCTAACTACAAAAAAATGAAAATAAAAATAAAAACAAGAAAATATGAAGAAAAAGACCACTTCAAAAATTATTAAATTTACAAAATAATTATTTACATTTCATACATTAGAAAAAAAAAAAAAATCCTTTTAAAGAAAGGGCCTAGTGTAGAATTACCACTTTTTAAAATCAACATCAAAAACACTACCATTCTAAAACACAATGCACGTAAAAAAATTTATAGTGCCAAAAACTATGCTCTAAAAAAAACATGTGTGTTATGCATCACCCCTTTCCAAAATCGGGTCGCTTTTTTGCTATCTCTACAAAATGGGTAACAGTATGAGTTTCCATTTCAAAGTTTACATTGTTGAAGAATGGAGTAAAGAATCTCGATAGAGAAGTCTAAGTTTTGGCTCCTAGTGTAGGTAGAAGCTCTACGGCAGAGTGTGCAAAAGCCTAGGGTAGAAGCCTGCAGCTGAGTGCGCGAACCCCTACAGTTGTGTGCGCAGGATAGATAGAGTTTGTAATAATCTGGAGATATCAATAAAGAGAAGTATTCTACAAATTATGTGGCTTTAGTTCCTGTTAATGCATTGTGTTATATTGTGTATGGATTTCAATTACAATGATTATGTGATGCGTGAATGTATGTAATTATGTTGGTTAATTAAACGCAAGTGAGAACCTCAGTTTACGTGGCGCTAACTGCAATTGTTTAGTAAGATAAGTAAAACACTTAAGATAACTTGGGAAACTATACAATACATTGTCATAGCAGCGTGAAAGTACCTAGACCATAGGCTATGGCTGTGTGAAGGTCAATCATACTCCTTTGCAGAGGTACTTAAGGGCAGAATAAAGGGCTAGACTGACAGAGCCCTAGAACTTAACGACCTGGCGAAAGAAGGAACAGAGGGTATAAACTGACATGATGACCATCTCAGGGTGCAGAAACTTGGTTCCAGCACCCTCCCATACTACTTCGGGTGAGACTTTGGTCCTCACTTCGTGGGCTGATGCCGAAAGGGCCAGTAGTGTAGGGATTTGTTTGGATAACTAATGTTGAACCTGGGTTAGGCCCCATGCAATCAAAAAAGTGATTTATTCAAATCATGGTCCTCCACATGGCTGAACCATTCAGAACCGAAACCGTTCACGTTCAGCAATTATGTACTTAAGAATTGTTTTGACCTTAACTTTCTTTTAGTGATGAATTTTGCCAAATGATTTCTAGGTTATATGAAAGAGGGTATTTTGAGCATGATGCAAATCTCTAAATGTCAATTTTCTTCACCATTTGATCACAAACTTCATATTTTTTTTACCTACAACAATTTTATTCCATACTCAACCTTGTAGTAACTAGTTTAACTAACTTGTGAAGAATTTTGGCGATGGAACCCTGGGACAAAGGAACTTATCAAAAATGTCATTGGAAAATCATGACAAAATTGTCTCTAATTATAGAAAATCTAAGAGAACTAATGATAATCAACCAGAAGGTGTAAGATGTGATTTTGCAACAAGTTGAGGAATTATGGAACGGAATGAGTGTAAACATATAGGAATTTATGTTATGAATAATGATTTTGTATGATGGAAAAATGGGCATATTCGAGGCCCAACATCCCCCCGTGCCTGAGGTTTTGTATGTCCTCATGCGAATAAGGACTTTTCTTATTAGTAGATTTTATGGCATCATGGCTTTGGGTAGGGTTGGTTTTTTATGGAGCAACATTGTGTGAAGATTTGAGGGTGTTGGTTCTTGTGGATCAACACCATTCTTATTTGACTGCCATAGATTTGATTTTGAGAGTGATAAAAATTGAGGATAAACAATAGATATGGTAGGAGAAAATGATGAATGAGATTATAGGTGCCAATTGAAATGGTGGAGGAGATGAGGTGGTAAAATAGGTGCTTGCATACTATGTTTTTGTGAGGCCAATGTTTATGGATGGTTCCTTTATGAAAGGAAACAATGAATTAATCCTATATTGGATACATTCAACCAACAATATGTGTGAATGTAGGAGGGGAAGGCACTATAGTTACTACTTTTGTTTACATGAACCAATATACTTTTATTTTCATGATTATGACCTTATTAGAGTAGCATGCATTCTATTATGAATAAGGAATTTGAAAATGTAGGTTATATGGAAAAGAAAATATACGGAATATGTGGTGGTTAATCATCAAAGATTTCTTCAACCTCTAATGAATTAAAGAATCTTAAGCCAACTTCACTACAAGTTTTACCTTTTTTGATGAAGTGCTCGGTGCTGCAAGATGAAGTGAATGGTGGAATGGATGGAGCTTATGTGATTGTTGATCTGACTTGCTGAAGAAGAATGAAGGATGAACTAAAGAGCTGAAGGATGAATTGAAGGTCCCCTTCTCCCCCATGCCTGAGGAGTTGTATGTCCCCAACTAATGAAGGAAAGGTGACTACTATTGCAAATGACAATGTAGATGTTGATACAAAAATCCAAACTATTGCAAATTTGTGTTGAGATAACAAAACCATATAGTCTTCAACCGCTACACAACCATTTGCAATCTTGCATATGTGAATAAATGGTGTCGATGTCAAACATAAGAAAGAAGCATTGGATTACCAACCATTGAGGATATCATTAACCAATTCAAGATATCCCACCTTTGATGTCAATGGAAATCAAGGCATTAGGTACATTCTACTAGCCATGAATGGATTTGTCAAAGTTGAATGGACTGCATAATTCATCCACCAAGAAAAATTGTTGTATTTCCTTAGTATATGACAAGGATACCTACCATTAAGGAATTCAGGCTCATAGGTACCTTATCTAACCCTAATCCTAATCCTAGATAATGTGCTGATGTCGATGGGATAAGGCTTGTCGGCAGGTGGGCCTTAAGGAATCCCCCATCAACTAACTCGAGTACAAACATAATGACTTGAAAGACACATGATTTGAAGAACTCATACAAATTTACAAACTTTATTGGGAACCTTGCTCGCCAGTTACCTGATTTTCAAGCAAAGTCCCTGTCCAATTGTGCTAGATAATTTGGTTTTCAAAAAAGGACTTATTTTTCTCTTTACTATTTTCATTTATTTATTTACTAAATTTACTACTATACTAGAGAAATATGTCCTCCTTCAAGTGAAAGAAAACTTCCAGTGAAGCCATGTGCGGATCAGGTACACAGATATATTCATGCTCAAGTTTAACAAATAAACTTTACAGTGTACATGAGCATGTAAAAATAGCAGCTGCAAATTATATGATGCTAAGAAAGTGTGAAAAAGAGAATGATGCATTGCTAGAGTACTAGTTTGGAACCAATGCTGGATGTAATCATAATGGCCTTGGTCCATTTCTTCATTTCGACAATGTTGCATGTCCTCTTCTTTTGCCTCTTTGATCTTTGGGTTTAGGGGATTTTCTCCGATAGATGTTGTCCATAAGTCCACAATTTCCTCTAAAGATTGGAAAACGTAATTATTGGAGGATTCTAGCTCAACATGTGGCTGTGGCTCATGGAAATTAGGTTCTTCGATCACTTCTGGAGAGGTAGAAAGGTTCTTGACTGTTGTCAAGGTCTGCTCTTCCTGGGAGGCAGATACCCCAGCTACTGCTAGGATTTGAGATAGCTCCTTCAAATTCTTAATCATATTTGAATCATGCTTTCTAGTTTAGAAATCCATGTCTCCATACATGGATTAGTGCTTGGGGGTCCTTACAGCACCCAAAAAATGATTTATAGATAAAGAGATTAATTTTTTAAATCTAAATGAAAAAGGATTGATTGCAATAAAACTCACCAAACTTTCTTACTTGGACAACCAAACTTTGGAGCCACCCCACTATAGTGGATATGTGGCTTTTCACTCATGTCTTACCGTACTCTCTCTGCCCTTTAATTGTCCTAAAAAATCTTCACCACACAAAAAACTTATGAAAGAAACTACACTCTAATCCCTTTAGCACCTCCCCGGTAACGGTGGCAAATATGTTGGGGAAATTATATGTGTAATAATTACACCATTAAATTATCAATCTAGGACTCGTAAGCTTCGAGGCACACACACAGGTAATGCAGGATCAGAGAAAACCTAAATTAATATCAAATTCATATTTCTGAATTATGTATAGAATGCAAAGGCTTCTAAACCAATGCTATCTCAAGCAATTGGATTATAAAACTCAAAGCAATAGAAACAAATGACATGTAAGGAAATGGAACTCTACTGTCAAAAGTAACCAATATTGTAATGGAATGAAACTTAACCTAGTAAAAAAAAGTAACCACACATGCAATGAAGTAACCATAATCTAATGCCAAAAAATAAACATGCTTAATATAATGCAAGAAAGTAATATTAATCTAATGTGGGAAAGTAATCACACTTGCAACTGACATAAACTCTATTCTAATGCAGAAAATAACCACAATTCCAACAAAATTGTAACTAATCTAATTTCCAAGATCACAAAAATCAATAATTAGCATTGAAATTCATCTCTTAATGCTATCTAGTTCACAGCTTCAAAGCTTCAAAATGACAGCTTCAAATAAATATTTCTATGTTTCCTAAATTAACAAACTCAAATTAAAAGACTGAATGATCAAATTTTATTCTAATTTAAAACTACTGCAATAATCATTCTAAAACAAAATCAACTACTCTGTTCTATCACAATAACCCTAGAAGTTACCCAAATTGAATCAAACTACAAATAATGAAATTAATTTGACCAATTCGAATTGTAAGAATAGAATCAAAGAACGACACCTATGCTAAATATTCCTATTCAAAATGCTATCATTGTCAAAAACAAATTCATTCTAACTTACATTTACTACACAATGTAATCATGAAACAACTATTCAAGCATAAATGAGAAAGTACCTCACCCAAATCTAAGCTACATGGCATAATATATATATATATCTGTGTGTGTGTGTGTGTGTGTGTGTGTGTGTGTGTATGTATATATGTATATAGATATATGTGTTAAGAAATCATCTAACTCCATGTTCATTCCCTATTGCTAGTACTTCAACTGAAGCTCTTAATGTATTTGTGCTCACTTGTTTATAAATATGCAGAGTATGACTCTAAGATAGATATGTAAATACAGACCTTATGCGACAAAAAATCATAACTCCATAGTCTCAAAAAAATAGTCATTTAACCGGTCAATTATTCAATGTAAACGATTATTAAACATTTATAAATCAAACCAAAACATAATTATAGGATCACACAACAACATTCAAACACTCTACAAGCTTTAAAAAATGAAGACTCACTCTCTAAAATCACACAATTCCTACTATATACTATCTATTGGGCTCGGTTCCAGGAGTGGTGGGCCCTCCCACACCTGGAGAAAGCTAGTTTACTGCAACTAAATGGAAATTAAAACATGAAAATCATAGCTCACAGGAAACAATGCCGAAAACCGATATGATTTAGAGCTTAAGAACAATAATACATGGTCTTAAAGCCTTCAAAATAAAGTCTGTAACATTAATAAAAATAGAACATTACATCCTCCCCCTGAGTCCAATTACATCAGCCTTTTAAAGGCAACTTCAACAATTGTAACCAATCTAGGCATTTCAAATTACTTTGAATCAGCTATGCATCTTCGTGAAGGATCCTAAATTAAATTAGGTTGAGTTGTGTTGTCTTGTAACAAAATTGTTCCTTGTTTGAGCATGAAGTGATTTATTCAAATTGTGGTCCTCCACATGGCTGACCCATTCAGAACCAAAACCATTTAGAATCGAAACCGTTCACATTCAACAATTCTGTACTTAAGATCTATACTTCAGAATTATTTTGACCTTAAATTCCTTTTGGTGATGAATTTTGTCGAACGGTTTCTAGCATATATGAAAGAGGGTATTTTGAGCACGATGCAAGTCTCATAATGTCAATATTCTTCACCATTTGATCACAAACTTCATATTTTTACCTAAAGCAATTTTATTCTATACTCAACCTTGTAGTAACTAGTTTAACTGACTTGTGAAGGATTTCGGTGATGGAACACTGTGACAAAGGAACTTAGAAAAACCTTCATTGGCAAATCATGACAAAATCATCTCTAATCATATAAAATATAAGAAAACTAATGATAATCAACCACAAGGTGTAGGATGTGATTTCGCAACAAGTTGAGGAATTATGGTACGGAATGAGTGTAAATGTATAGGAATTTATGTTATGAATAATGGTTTTCTATGATGGAAAAAAGGGCATATTCGAGGCCTAACACCCACATCAAGTAATTTCCACAATTATTTTTTAACAATGTCATTCCAAGTAAGATTCATTTTCCTTTGATGTTGGCAAACGAGCTTGTGATATTATTTCATGTATATATGATGGGTGCATAAATATGGATGTATACATTCCATGCCCTTTTTATCCCATACAAATGCATTAATGTGTTGCCTCAAGGCAGTCAACAATTGATCCTCTTAATGAGTTAAAAGTGAGGAGTTTATTTTTAAGAATTTTTAGGGGTTGTTTTCCAGCTTTTCATGTTGTTCTAATTAGAATCAACAACCAATAATTGTTCCTACAAATTTTCCTTATAAAAACTAGGTTGTCCCAAGGATAAATCCTCTCACTAGTAAAAAATGGCTAATTAGTTACTTAAAAAATGACTAAAATTTGCATATAAATGACCATTTTTTATTCGGTGACCAATAGTGGCTAATTTACAGTATCTTATAATGTTACCAACTTTTAGTCGTTTTTAGCTTATTTATTAATTGGTTGTCTCAATTTGATCACCTAGTAATATATTTAATCATAAATTTGGTCATTAATTTAGTCATTGATTTAATTATTTATTGCCACAATTAATGAACAAATACACAACAAAATATACTACTATATGATCACCCGAGAAAACCAAATAATGACCAAAGAAATATGACAAAAATGTTGGTCGTGTTATAAGATACTGCAAATTAACTACTAATAGTAAATGAATATGCAAATTTTAGTCGTCGTTTGAAACCAAATAATGACCAAAGAAATATGACTAAATTTTGGTCATGTTATAAGATTCTGTAAATTAGCTACTACTAGACGTATATATACAAAATTTATTCGCCATTTGTAATCACAAATTTATAATTTACAGTGGTGATTTATCATTTTTTGGTAGTTTCATATTCTTATATAAATGACTGATTTAGTAGTTTATATTCATTTCATTTACTTTCAATAATAATCATTAAAAATGACTAATTTATTTGTTATATATTCACTTTATTTGTGTTCATCATTAATCAATATAAACTACTAATTTAATAGTTTTAGATTTATTTTATGTGCTTATTATTAATAAATATAAACTAATTAGTATGGTTTTGCGACTAAATTAAAAAAATGTCGTACAATAGATGGTATCAGAGCCAAGTATTGTTTGAGTTAGTATTTTGCTGTGAGATATTGTCTGAGTGAAAAAATTTGTTTGAGTCCTGAATAGCGTTCGAGCTCGTTGTTGCTGCTGTTGGCGTTGGAGAGCGTTGAAGACGTTGGACGAGAATTTGCCGCAATTTCTCCTTCAGAAGAAGACCACAATTCTTCTCATCATTTTCTGCAAGACTTTTGATACGGGTATTTTTCTATTCTAAAATGGATGCTTCTAGACATTCTTCAGCTGAATCTTCTGATTCTATTTTTGGATCTAAGCACTTTAGAACTATGAAAGAGGAAGAAAAATCAAAATCTGCATTAGAAGGGTTATGTAGATCTGAATCCTCTTCTGGAAATTCTGCTATCATAGAACAAGAAGAAACAGATCCCTCTGTTAATTGGAAACTTCCCCAGTATCTCCACATGATGTATACAGAAATTTATCTTCTTTTAATTTACGTGCCATGAGTCAGATCAAAATCAAAGAAAAATCTATCAAAGCAGATTTAACTTTGAATGCCATGTTAACTATATCTCTCCTGGAAGCTAAACATATCAAGTCAGCCCTCAAAGCTGGTTACCAGTATGTCCATCTGGGATGGTGAGGATAGGACTGAATGCATTACATAGAAAAGGACAAAAAGCTTATGTGTTCTCAGCCCTATTCGACAATCGATGGACCACATTCACATGTTTATCTAATATGAAAACGCAAAGTTACATATGTTAATTAGAATACTAAAAAATGTTAAGTACAACTATAAATAATTTCAACCACCTTGTATTATATGAAATTTCAAATATTACAATATGAGTTTCCAACTTAATATTGATTAGACTACAATTTACACACGAAATATTGTTTCATCCCTTCAAAACATTATCGTTTTGTTGCCAAGGCATTGCAGGTGAATTCACCAACTCTAAATACTTGACCATCAATCTGTATGTGTGTGTCTCATGCAGAATATTGGCTTTAAGAGTATCACTTCTCAAGTTCTCTATTGGCTCCAAAATTACTTCCACTCCACTAAAAGCATAAATAATATTTGTTCAATAATTATTCAGATTACAAAACTTCCCATCATGTCATTGATGAGTCCATTAAATATGGATTTTGTTTCAACACCTGATACTATTTGAAGTTTATTTGTACCCTCCAACCTTTGTCATAAGGCAGTGTGTGTATATCTTTTTGAAAGAGAGTATTAATGCAAAGAATTTAGTCCCATGAACCCTGTAATATCCAAGCAAAATAAGTAAGTGTTTTAAATAGAGTAGGTTCAATAATTATAAAGAGAACCCAGTAGAAAGCATACATCAAGATCCTCAAGAGTTAATCATCTATTCTGATCCTATGATTCCTTCCTCTTTAAAGCATGTTCAACCCAAACACATTCAGATTTTATGAATTCACTCTCCCAGGGCTTCCATAGACCATATTTCTATCTTAGCACACAATTTTGAACTTACACTTTTAAATAGCTTGGACTAGAGACAAATTTCCTACACCTACTTGTATGCATTGTTACAGATTTGGAATAGTTTGATCTTTCTCATGGCACATACCACTATGAAAGTGTGTAAATTCAACATCCTTCTATAGACTATAACATAGGTCACTATGTGGGATTAAAATATGGCCCGTAGATAGCATTCCAATACCTCAAATTTCCTTGGATGTATAGAAGATAACAAGAGGAAACCTAATTTACAGAACATAATTTTTCAGAATAATATTCAAATCTAACCACACAATTTGAGTTTATTGAGTATTTCCTTTATGCATATTATTTTCCTTTTCCTATGAAAAGACACAATATACCTGCTTGGCATCTTGGAGTTGAAACCAATCTTTATACGTGTTTGAATTTTATTTTCACATTTGACATGGAGATCAAGAAGATCATGTGTATGCTGTTGTTTCGTGGAAATAGGTTATGAGACCTGAAAAAACAAACAAGAGAAACTGGTAAGTAATAAACGTCTAAAATAATAAAATATATTCAAATTGACAATCTATAATAGCTTGGAGCATCATGCAAGCAGAGGCATGAAAAACTAGTATAGTTTAGTATGCAATAACTAGAAGCACTTACCTATTAGTGCAATATTCCATTTGTTTACGATTTTAGTAAATTTTGTTGACCCTGATTGCATGAGGATCTGCCTAACATGATTCTAAAACACCTTCATGTGTTCATCATCAAATCGCAAGAAATCAATAGCGGTGTGCTCTTTAGTCTGCTGATTTTGCAAATTCCAGACTCCATCCTTCGTATTGCTAAAATCTTCTTGATAGATTCTTATATTTGGTAATATTCAAACTTCAAATCACACCTACACATAAAAAAGGCACATAAAATTTATCTTTTAGCCTTTTTCACAAAACATATAACGTATCGATACATTTAAACAAATAAGCTCGCTGGGTAAGGAGGACTTACATGATGAAAATAAAAATTTGGGTTGTCTTTTCTATAAACAAAGACAACATTGTTCTACCATTATAATTTTGTGATACTATGAGGGAACTTGTTATTTATATCCTATAAAACACTCCTCTCAAGATTAACTACAAAATATTCAAGGGAAGAGACACGTTTCATTTTAGATTTGAGTAATCTCTGGTGCCTCAAGATTTTACTGGAAGAAATAAAAACAACAAACCAAAGGAAAAAACACCACTTTAACATCATGTTTCATCAGCCTCATGTGAGCATCTCTAGGCCAACACTTTTTGTTGTTGTAACCAACCATGTTTTCATTGTTTAGGTCTGGATTTTTTGTAAGGTAATGTTGGATAAGATCCCTTGCCTCTTCACAAGTGAATCTAAAAAGAATGTGCACCTTGTCAATATAATGAAAATACAATCCTATAGGATGCACCATCTCCTCTTTTATATCTCAGTAAGTAATAAATTAATTTGGCATCTCAGGAGGACTCGTTATTTCACTTGAACGAGTCAAACCAAGGACCAAGAGATCCAAGACCACACCATAATATTGCTCAAAAAATGAGGCAAATTGAATAACTTGAATCAACCCATATGAATTGGTATGGATCATATATTTGTATGATATAACAATGCTACCTTTTAAATTTTCATAATCAACAATGTTTTGGTCGAGCACCAAATGTAGAAGCTTGCAATAATTATTAATTCAGATTCTAGAAAATTAACTGAATCAAAAGAAATATTTTAAGTACTCACAAACTAACCACATAGAACAAAAAAATTTCATGTTTAACATTGTCGGATCTATTTTTTCAAAGAACTTTTCAAATATTATTTGAAGCATCACAATGCATTGATCTTCATTGGTATTCCATATATCCCACAAATTATTGATTCCTTGACACCACTTATATACCAAAAGTGGGGGTGGGTCTAAATCTGTAGGTTTGATCTAGTTTGGAAAGAGATGGTGTTTTCCACCTTCATACTAAAGATATTGAGCAAGATATGCATCTGTATTTTTATCAAGAGGTTCAATTTCATACATAGGTATCAGATAGCCCATAGTCCAAAATAACCCATAAAAGAGCCGCGTATACAACACAAAACGTTATAAAAATAAAAATAACACTGCATGAAGGTATTGTCCCCTTACAAAAACATCACGATTCTAAATCCATGTTGATTAGAAATAAATAATATGTCTTAAAGAAACTTTGGAATTTTGACCCACCCTGGCTTAGAGTCTCTTAGAAACATCAGAGAATCCTTCCAGCCAATTATATTTATGTCAACCCATAGTTTCTCCTTAAATATCATATTTTAACCTGTGCATATAATAGCCTAAACGTCACTGATAGTAAATTATCGACATTTACATAATTTACTAGTATTGGAAAAGGATCATAACATCTGAGTTACACTCTCTTCATCTATACAATTTTGAGAAAATAAAAAGGTACTCCTAGGTGAAGTTGTTACCCGCGGGTGCTCCGTTATGTCTTTCTCATCAACATTGCAAATAATTTTTTCCTTGTGACTTTCTCTTATATACACAAGAATATAATAGTATTTTGTAAATTTAAATGGTGTGCTGATGAATCCTAGGCTATTGATGAAGCATGGATTTGGCTAAGGCAACTGCACAAATTTAAAAAATATAAAATGTTACAATGATGAAAAAAATTACAACAGTAATCTTAACATAAAGAATCTACATAAAAATTTGAAGATGAAAAATAATATTCACCTCCTCTTCACCACCATAATACTCCTCTAGTGCTATCTTTATGTCTTCCTTTGTGACTCATTCATCATCAACCTTGAACTCGATAAACTATTAATTTTTTGGTAAATCATAAGTTTCATGGAAATGGATGAGGACCATGATAAATATCCATTGTATTTTTTGAAAAATTAGGATCTAAACATGGGAAACTAACACACTCACACACATGCATGCAAACACATACACACATATATTTTCTATGAGTTCATTGTTCCATGGTCCAATGGAAAATTGTAGCAGTTGCTATGGAGATGACATAGGCTCAAATCTTGGAAAGCTTTCTCTTACCCTGCATGCATTCATCTAGTTGTGCCTTGAAGTTATGAGGCATGCACTCTTAGATGTTGATTGACTGGTGCCTTCTTCAACTTTGTTCTAATCATTGATGTAGCCCGCAGGCGGTCATTTTTAATATAAACTGACTTCATACCAATATCCTCATTTTCATTGCTAAAAAATGTTAGAGGATGAGGCAACATTGATCCTATCCGAATCAGACTCACAAATTGAAAAATGAAAATTGATATGATAAAGACAGATTTTTGTATTGAAGGCAAATTGTATAAAATACATGTACCTACAGAAGTTGGTTCTTTAAATAGAGAAAATGTTCCTTCCATATTTTCAACAAATAATGTAGCTTCCCACTACTTAGAGAGACAATACTCTAAATACTAAATGGGAGTTACAAAACCACTTGGACACATTGAAGGATAAAACATATTAAAAACTATGTCCCAATGAAATGAGATAGTAATGGGCCCAAAAAATTCTTATAATCTGGATTAAAACACCCATGATCTTCTCCCTACTTAGTGAAACTGTCTCAACTTTTGAATAAACAATTTTCACTATATTTACAAACCATAAAAAGTCATAAAACTATTTAAATCTCCTTTCATTATAATTGGATTGATAAAGGGAGTAGAGATATTGTCCTTCCAAATTGTGAATTGGCCTTTACTAGTTGTTGAAGGAGAACAATTATATATTGTCAGTGGTCCTGGGTCATTCTATTGAAGAGGATGTCATCCATATAAGTTGTTGCATGATTAGTCAAAATTCCAATTACATTTCATCTTTTGGACAATTGGTCAACACAATTTATAATTCTAATGATTTCGAGATGTACAATTCTTTAAATTATTTCAATGTCCCCTTAAAGGAGGTAACAAAATCATCTACTTTTTTAATTTATCTTGAGTAAGGAGAAAATTAGAAGAGATGGAGGAGGCTTTCTAGCTGTACAAGTATTCACATAATCATAACTCCACCTTTTGTATCTCCATTCTCACTATTCTCTCATTCATACTCTTGAGCTTTAAAAGAAACTACTTTTAATTTACCTCAATAACCCTTTTCTCTTCTAGAAACCATGTAGTAAAGATTTTCTTCTTTCGATATGAAGGATTTTGAACATGTATAATTCAAATTTTCAAGATGGTTTCGTCCTTTTTGAGGTAATATGGCAAGTTTTTGACCGTAGGGGCCATGGAAGCTCACATCAAGACAATCATTTTTTGGTTGCCCCATAGACTGAAACAACACCTCTTCTCTCTTGAATAAGAATGTAAACCTACCTACCTTCTGCACAAGTCTAAGAACCATAGGAAATTCAATGAAAATATCATCCAAAACAAAAAAAAGGTGTCTGGATGATGTTGAAATGGCATATTGATGTTTCGTTGACCTTTGTCTTATAGATATATGAGCAGAAGTCACATCAAAGAATATCTCTCCAGACCTCAGTAGACTGATCCATCTATATTGAGCTTTTAGTGACTACTCCTAAGTATAGGAAGGCATGAATAGATTGAATGTGAGTTCAATATGAGAAAAGAAAATTCTCAAAAATTCAATATCACCACTAGACATACTATTGATATCCATGATAAGGGAGGAGTCCCCTGACAGAATAATCTTGAGAATGTTGGTGTTTGTTAAGCTCTGCAAGGGTACAAGAGAACAACAAACACTTGAAAAGAGAGAAGCCAATCCTTTCTGAAATAGAACTTTTCTGAGCCTAGACATATACTAGCAATAAACAAACCAATCTCCAAGTTTTAATCCCAAACCAAATATGAGTTGAGATGAGAGCATGACCAAAATTGCACACTTTAGTTGTCAAGAAACAAGTCTTGCTAAAGATAGCCATCAAGGTTGAGCAAGATGATGTTGGTGGTTCTTGATTGTTTAACTTTGTTGATGTTGGCGGTATTGACTGTTGAACTCATCTACCATGGCCCTAATAGAAGTGTACCCTTCACTCAAAGGAAAATATTTTGTTAGGCATGCTAAGATTTTTATACCACATTATAAGGTTAACGGGATGAACCCTTCACTCCAAGTCTAAAGAATTTGATCTGGATGATGTTTATGTATATCTTTTTGATGATCCCATTTCTAGTAGCATTGAATCAATGATGATTTTCATGAGTGGTCATGTTGATCAATGATTTTTAGTTTTGATGTCTATTTTTTCTACTACGACTACCATTAATACTAAGTTTTTAGAGGAGTCTTAGGAGTCCTCAAACTCTAAACCAGATTACTTATGTAGCTCATGTTTATGCTCCCGTGTCTAATAGTGGTGAAGTGTTTGATCGTGATGAGGAGTGATCATGTTGATCACTAATATGTAGATTCGTTGATCCAGGTGGATGTTGGTGGCCACCCACCTATCCCATTTGGACCCCCATAACTGTCTCTTTCAGTTTTTCTGTTTCCTTAATTATAGCACAATTTACTATTTTTAGCAGTTTTTCGGGTCCTAAACTTCCGGAGCCGTTTTGAGGCCCTAAACGACGTTTTTTGGGAAATCCACCGCTAGCAATTTTTCTAACTAAAAATTGTCTTTTCCGTCATAGTCCTCGGAGAGATCTTTCCAACAAGCTATCATGCGCGTCAAACAGAGATAGTACGACCAATTCGCGACCCCGGGAAGTTGAGGTACCAACTTACCCAAAAACGGGCCCACAATTTGGCGTTTCATCTTCTAGGGTTAGGTTTTGGAATGTGAAGGGTTTTCCATTGTTTCTCAAAAATAAATAGGCCCTCTAGCATCATTGTAACACAGTTTTTGGAGAACAGTTCAGAGGCATGTAGCCAACACATCTCTTCTCAGATATAAGCTACCATCGCCCTAGCTGGGTTATTTCCATTTCTATTTGTAAGCATATTTCAGTATTTTACAGTAATGAAATGAAGTATTATTTCTGCTGCATATTTGTCTTTATGGTTATCTCTATATTTTATTGCGTTCTTGTTTAAATCCGGATCAGTGGTATCAGAGCGGTCTGCTTTTTCTCTGTTTTTCTGTCAGGCCAGGGTAACTCCAGACTTGGCAGAAAAGACTGATTGATTATTTCATTAGGTAACTATTGTTTATATACATGAATGTGACTGATCAGTTCATCTTCTTGATGACTGTTCACATTCCAGTTTACCCAACCGCTAAGGATTAGGTGTCAACATTCCCCCCCTTAATCTGAAGGGATGTTGGTGAGTCCAAGCATCGTTCTGAATCTTTCAAGCTTTTCTCTTCCAAGCGCTTTGGTGAAGATGTCTGCAATTTGCTCATTTGTGGAACAATGACGGAGATGGATTGTTTTGGCCTCAACATGATGTCGGATCAAATGATATTTAGTATTGATGTGCTTAGTACGATCATGGAACTTTGGGTTCTTGGCCAACTTTATTGCAGAGGTGTTATCAATCATGAGTGGAGTTGATTGCACTTGTTTTACCTGCAAATCTTCAAGAATTTTCCTGAGCCACACAATTTCTTTCGTTGCTTCAGCTGCTGCCACGTATTCTGCTTCTGTTGTGGAATCTGCTGGAACTGATTGTTTGCGTGATCTCCAGGAGACAGCTCCTGATCCAAGACTCATAGCATATCCTGAAGTAGATACCCCAGTTTCTTTGTCTCCATCGAAGTCTGAATCAGAGTATCCAATCAAGCTGAAGTCGTCCACCTGTGTATACTTGATTCCAAGGTCTTGAGTTCCCTTCAAGTACCTTAGAACTCTTTTTGCAGTAGACCAATGTCCCTCACAAGGCTTTTGCATAAACCTGGAGAGGATTCCAACAACAAATGAAATGTCTGGTCCAGTAGTAGTGAGGTAGATGAGACTTCCTACAAGTTGTCTGTACTTTGTTGCATCCTCAAATTCCTTTCCTTCAATAGATGTGAGCTTCAAGTTTTGTTCCATTGGAGTAGAAAGAGGATTGCACTCTGTCATGCCAAATCTGTTTAACAAATCTCCAATGTATTTCTTTTGAGAAAGAAATATGGATTTTGGATGTTGGGTTACTTCAATGCCAAGATAGTAATGAACATAGCCCAAATCAGTCATTTCAAAACTTTTTCCTAATTCTTTCTTTATGGATGCAATATAGCTTTCATTGTTCCCTGTCATTAAAAGATCATCTACATATACCACAAGATATACAACTGTTTTGCCAACTTTCTTGACAAATAAAGTTGCATCATCAAGATCAAAATGATTGAAGTTGAGTTTCAGAAGATGCTCAGTTAGTTTTTCATACCAGGCTCGTGGTGCTTGTTTGAGGCCATACAAGGACTTCACAAGTTTGCATACTTTATGTTCATGTCCTTTCACAGCAAATCCTTCAGGCTGGGACATAAAAACATTCTCTTTTAGATATCCATTCAAGAATGCAATTTTTACATCCATTTGATGGAATTTCCAACCGTTTTGAGCAGCTAGTGCAAAGAGTGTCCGGATGGTGGCCCATTTTGCTGTGGGGGCAAAAGTCTCCTCATAATCGACCCCTTCCTTCTGTGCAAAACCTTTTTCCACAAGCCTAGCTTTTTGCTTGTCAAGTGAGCCATCAGCTTTGTACTTGTTCTTGTAGACCCACTTGCAGCCAATTGGTTTGGTTCCACATGGAGGATCAACCAACTTCCAAGTGCCATTCTTTATGAGAGCATCATACTCCTTTTTCATCGCTTCTTTCCATTCATCATGAGAAGCAGCTTCTTTGAAGGAAGTTGGTTCAAAATATGTATACAAGTTCAATTCACAATCATAAGTAACATCCATATCAACAGGTGAATTAGAGTCATCTACATCACCTCCATTTTGTCGGTTTGAATTTCTGGTTCCTGTTTTTCCAATTTCATCAGGATGAACACTTTCAAGTGTCTTTGTCAGCCACTTTGGTGGACCTTTCTGAGATGGTCTTGGCTGCTCTGTTGATTGAGTTGGGACTGAATCAAGATTGAGTCTCCCAATTCTATCAATTACATCACTTAAAGGATCATCCGATGTTGAAGTTTCATGCAAGGGAGATTGTTCTTTAGAAGAAGATTCCACATGTTGATCTAGTATAGGAATCCCCCCTTCAAGATGTGGAATCTGATTATCAAACTCTTGAAATGATTTCGTTTTTGTGAATCTATCCAAGCGATCAAGTTGCCGCTCAACAACACTGTCAGATTTGGATGATTCAAGAAAAATGACATCTCTAGATACAACAAACTTTTTATTTACTTCATCATAGAGACGGTATGCTTTAGAGGTGTTTGAATACCCTAGGAAGATACACTTATGACTTCTAGCACCAAGTTTGTTTCTATGTACCTTTGGTATTAAAGCATAATAGGTGGAACCAAAAATCCTGAGATGTTTTACCGAAGGAACATGTCCATACCACAATTCATAAGGAGTCTTGTTTCTTATAGCACTAGATGGACATCTATTCTTTATATATGCAGCACATAGAATAGCATCAGCCCAAAACATTATCTTTACATTTTTGAAGAAAAGCATGGATCGTACCATATTCAAGATTGTTCTATTCATTCTTTCTGCTACACCATTCTGTTGGGGATTATAAGGTACAGTTGTTTGATGTTTGATCCCATGTTGGCGAAGATAGTTTTCAAATTCATTTGATGTATATTCTTTTCCATTATCAGTGCGAATAGACCCAATATGAGATTGTGCATCATTTTCAATCCACTTATAAAAATTCTTGAATGTTTGAAAAGCATCAGATTTGTTCTTCAATAAATAAACCCAACACATTCTGGTGTAATCATCAATAAATGTCATGATATATTTATTTCCATTTGCAGAAGGAACAGCCATTGGACCACATAAATCTGAATGAATGAGTTCAAGCTTCCTATGTGCTCTTGAATGTGAATCATGAAAATACTGTTTGCTATGCTTTCCTAGAATGCAAGCATCACATTGCTTATGTTTTCTAGGAATTGTAGGCAAACCAGCAACACCATTTTTCTTCAACAAGCGGAGACTATCATAGTTTAAATGTCCAAATCTAGCATGCCATAATAAACTTGACGGAAGTGTACCTTCTTCATGATGATAAATATATGATAAATGTTGTGCATGAGCAGAGGTTCCTTGCAGTTTAAGAAGTCTTTCTTCTTCTATTCCCCTCATGACAAGTGAGTGGTCAGATGCTTTTCTTACCTCAAGCTTGCCATCAAACATATGAATGGAGTGACCTTGCTGGTAGATGTGGACCAAGGACAGCAAGTTTCTTTTGAGCTGTGGGAGATATAGAACATGATCCAGAAGAAATTCTGGAAGACCAGGCAGTTTAAGCCTGATTGTGCCAAGCCCTGATGGCTTGATTTTTGACTGATCTGCAAAGTATACTACTCCATCAACATTGTCAGTGAAATCTTCAAAAAAATCTTTTCTATGAGTCATATGACAGGTTGCTCCTGAATCAAGCAACCAATCATTTTTCGAAGAAGCAAGTGAAGCATTAAACAAATCTTCATTTACTCCAATGTTACATTGTGCCTCAATATAGTGAGCGGATTCAGGTGCTTTACCTTTGTCTGTGTCATCAGTTTTACCTTTCTGCTGGTTTCTTCTCTGCTCAATTTTGTCCCATGGTAGCTTGCATGTAGAAGCATCATGTGATCCATTTCGTTTGCAACGAATGCAATGCAGATCTGCCTTTTCTCCTTGAGAATGTCTGCCCCCCCTACCTCTAAAGTATCTTCCTCTTCCTCTTCGTCCACCTCTTCCTCTTGTAGAATCTTGAGCAGGATGCTTTTCTTTATGAGCAAGGCAAACAGTCTCTTCAGAAGATTCAGGGACTGTCTTCTTTCCAAAGGCTTTCTCTCTTTCAGCAAACTTTTTCACAAGGGAGTCAAAGGTTATATCTTTAAGATTTCCATTTGCTTGTAATGACTCAAGATAATTGGAGTAAGTAGGATAGAGTTCCTTGAGAAAAGCAATAAGAGGGATATCCAGCTCAACCTTAGTGGATTTAATATCATGCATTATAGACTTTACTTCAAATGCAAGAGCAAGAGGATCATTATTTTTCAGTTCAAGAGTGAAGAGTTTAATCATGAGCTAAACAACTTCAAGTGCAGAATGTGAGTCATAGAGTTCTTTCAGCTTTTGTAAATCTTCAAAGGCAGTTGAATAAGATGAAATATGACGACTTACTTCTTCATTTACAAATGCTGCGATCAATGCATAGGCTTTGCTGTTCTTGTTTTCCCAAATGACAAGCTCTTTATCTGATGTAGGCTGCACAGGGTCTTTGTCTTCTTCTCCGACACATACTCCTTTCCACAACTCATTGTAGATGAGGGTGTGTTTTACCATCCGGGACCATTCAGGATAGTTCTCTTTGCCAGTGAGAACTATCCCTACCATAGAGATGATTGAATGCATTCTGTAAAAAATAACTTCTGCTTGATAAAAAAAACTTCCTTACAGCCTTATGCACTATATTTTCTACAAATCTCTCTAATGTTTGACAGAAGCATTAGTATTGAAATATTATGTACATATCACTTCAATATATCACTTTATGCTTCAACGCAACATTACCATTCACATAAAACTATGTAATAAATCGCGCAATACCAAACACTTTGAAAAACAGCGCAATACTTTGAATGCTTTGAAAACTGCACAATACTTTGACTTCTTTGAAAGACTGTTTTTATAGACGGTGCAATACTTTGACTCACAGCATTACCATTCAAAAGATAAAAAAATTGTGCAATATTACAACTACTTTGAATGAACAAAACTGTGCAGACCTACGCGGGTGACAACAACGACTTCACGTTCGGTTGCCCAACAGACACTCACTATACAGTCCTTGGTATACTCACTATACAGTCCTCTTCTGTAATGCGGATCCTTCTCCGACCTCTTCTGCCATTTCTGCAGCAAATCGTCGATCAGGAGCGATGAACCTTGTCCTCAGAATAATGATAAGTGGACCTTTAATAACAGCAGCAGCGTTGATAGTGTGTATTGCGGTTCGTTGGAAGAAATTTAGGATTAAAAATCATCGTAGTGAAGACTACTTGACAATTATGGTGTCAACCTCGACAAAGTCTCGTGCATTTACATTACCAGAGATAAGGGAATGCACACAAAACTTTAATGAAAAGATTGGGCAAGGCGATTTTGGGTCAGTCTTCTTTGGTAAATTGCGGGAAGGAAAGAGTATCGCTGCAAAAGTCCTCTCATCCTTCACGATCGAAGGAGTTCACCAATTCCAGAATGAGGTCGATCTTCTTTCTTTACAGACATAGCGCAAAAAGAAAACGGAGGATGAGTAATGGCTCTCGGGCTCAGAAGATGAGCAATGGCTCTCGGGCGGTGATGTTCTGGCGGATCCCAATCTTTCACACAGGTTAGGCTTAATGCATATACAGTAAACGGTAAAAACAAAGAGATCAGTGCTAAAGCATTGGTATTCGATGGGTATGCAAGGCGTTATCACTCAGAGGGCATTAAAGCCGTTGAGGCAGAAGAAATCGGCCTGCGCAGGAGCTAATTCAAAATGTGAATGAACCTCTCACTGTCTCTGTCGATTCTGACAACGGAATCCTTATCATCTTTGGGCAAATGGCGGAGCACCTAGGGCAGCGAGCATGGAGTCTTTATGCGTGCACAGAGTCAAACGTTCAGGCCAGACAAACGTTCAGGCAGATGCGTTATGGCCAGACAAACGTTCAGGCCAGAGGCATTATGGCCAGACAAACGTTTCAGGCAGAGGCGTTATGGCCAGATGCGTTATGAACAGAGGAATTACAAGGAATCTGGGACCTGCGCTCTGATACCATGTCAGGCCAGGGTAACTCTAGACTTGGCAGAAAAGATCGATTGATTATTTCATTAGGTAACTATTGTTTATATACATGAATGTGACTGATCAGTTCATCTTCTTGATGACTGTTCACATTCCAGTTTACCCAACCGCTGAGGATTAGGTGTCAACATTTTCTTTGCATGTCCCCAATGAGGTCGAGATATAAGGAGTTAGGGCTTGAATTGGTCGAACCTTTGCAAGACCAGCCTCACAAATCTCGACGACCTCTCATGGCGGATGAGAAGAAAGACGAGGGGGCAGGAGATCCTATCAGAATCTTGCTCGAAGAAGCCCTCGAGCGGCAAAGGAACACGACGATGGACAACTTTGCCCAAATCCTTCAGCGGCTACCTAGAGGCGATGCATCGGCTTCCAACAGCTACTCTGGAAATGCCACACTGTTTAAGGTACAAGTTAATTTTGAAATCCCCATCTTCGAGGGTCAAATAGACATAGATGTCGTAGATAAATGGTTAAATCTACTCGATGGGTATTTTTCTGTTCATGAATTTTCAAGTCGGGAAAAGATTGTTTTCGCTCTTCTCAAAGCAGCCCCCCACGTCAAGGACTGGTGGGAAACCTACTGCGAACAGAAGGATGAAAGTACAGGCTCACTGTTTTCAACCGCACCCACTTGGAATGACTTCCGGGATGCCATCAAGGAGAAGTACTACCCTGTCAAAAGCTATGAGGACAAATACATCAAATGGACCACACTACGACAGGGACAAGACCAAGATGTGCGAGAGTTCACAAATATTTTTCATACCCTTCGCACACAGTTGGGTATCAAAGATTCTAAGCTGCATCTGGTACTCAAATATCGCGGCTGCCTACACAGATACATCCAGGAAGAGATGGAGTTCTTGAACATCTCCTCACTCGGCACAGCATACCGATACGCTGTCAAAATCGAGAAAAAGTTCAAACAGAAGAAGCGAGACTTTGGATCTGCAAATCCGAAGTCCAAAGGACAAAGCCAAGGCGGGGTGACCCAAGACAACCCGTCAAAGCCGCAAGAAAAGAACACCACCACGAAGCCGAAGAAGGAGACAGGAAAGTGGTGTGAGTTCCACAAGAGTCCCACTCATAACAAAAGTGAGTGTCGGACCAAGCAGTCGCTGGTGGCCGAGTTGAAGGCTTCTGAATCAGATGCATGTTCCGACTCTGAGTCAGAACTCGACAAGGGGAATGACAAAGGGAAGTAGATCATTGATGCGGATCCCAGCGCCACTGTTTCCACTGCCAAGATCCAGAAAAATGAGCCCAAAGATCCAGAGGAGGGGGAACGTCTTTTCCACTCACAGATGTGGGTGAAGGGTTCGCCGTTGCAATTCATTGTCGACAGTGGCAGCCAAAAGAACCTCATTTCAGCAGAGGTCGTGAAGCGGTTGGGCCTACCAACTACACCACACCCACAGCCGTACAGTATCGGTTGGCTTCATGAAGGATGAGATCTCAAATTTTGCCGGCAGTGCCGCCTTCCCTACAGCATCAAGCCCTTCACAGATGAGGTATTGTGTGATGTTACACCTCTGGATGTTTGTGATGTACTATTAGGCCAGCCATACTTGTGGAGGCGACATGCTGTGTATGAGTCAAGGCCTCGCGCTGTCATCATTTCTTTGGATAATTCATTATACAGGATACCGGAGGTAGCCCCACCTACCGCCACCTCTTTGATCACTGCTAAAAAAGGTAGCAAGCTCATCTCATAGACTAGGAAATTTATTTTCTGTCTGGTTCGCTCCCAAAGTAAGGGGAAGATCGTTGCTACATCCATGACCCCCACGAAGGGTTCCTCCACACAGTAGCAGCAACAGAGGAATACAATCATGACAGAACACAGGAACAACTTCTCCTTACCCGGAGGGGTACCACACAAGTTTCAGGTGGGCGACAAAGTTTGATTACATTTGCAGAGGGAGCGCCTTACTAAAACCCATCGAAAACTCAGACCACTTCGACATGGTCCTTACATTAGTAACAAGGCTACGAGAAACAATGCTTTGAAGCACAACATTCCTCCATTCCTTCGCTTGCACCGAGTGTTCAATGTGGACCGTCGCCGACCATGCTCCCCACCATTTCTGGACACATCAGAGATTGCAGAACAGCTCACCAGAGACCCAGCTCTGCAGAAGCTTCCTCATCTCAGGGAGGAACTCAACGTAATGGGGACCATTGCTTCCTAAGGGGGGATGAATGATCCAGGTGGATGTTGGTGGCCACCCACCTATCCCATTTGGACCCCCACAACTATCTCTTTCAGTTTTTTTGTTTCCTTAATTATAGCACAGTTTACTATTTTTAGCAGTTTTTCGAGTCCTAAACTTCCGGAGCCGTTTTGAGGCCCTAAACGACGTTTTTTGGGAAATCCATTGCTAGCGATTTTTTTGACTAAAAATTGTCTTCTCTGTCGTAGTCCTCGGAGAGATCTTTCCAACGGGCTATCATGCGCTTCAAACGGAGATAGTACGACCAATTCGCGACCCTGGGAAGTTCAGGTACCAACTTACCCAAAAACGGGGCCCACAATTTGGCGTTTCATCTTCTAGGGTTAGGTTTTGGGATGTGAAGGGTTTTCCATTGTTTCTCAACAATAAATAGGCCCTCTAGCATCATTGTAACACAGTTTTTGGAGAACAGTTCAGAGGCATGTAGCCAACACATCTCTTCTCAGAGATAAGCTACCATCGCCCTAGCTGGGATATTTCCATTTCTATTTGTAAGCATATTTCAGTATTTTACAGTAATGAAATGAAGTATTATTTCCACTGCATATTTGTCTTTATGGTTATCTCTGTATTTTATTGCATTCCTGTTTAAATCCGGATCATTCGTAGTAGGTTAGTGGCCCCATAATTTATCAAACCATGTAGCACATATCCTAGTCTTCACTCTACAAAAATAATTTCAGTTTTTTTACTAGCATAAATTCCCATTACCTCGAAGGAAAACACTATAATTATTAAATGAGAGTTATTAAAATACTCAGACACATTAGAGGACAAATGGTACTAAAAGACATGTACCTACAGAAGTTGGTTCTTTAAACATAGAAAAAGTTCCACAAATAATGTAACTTCCCACTACCTAGAGAGAGAATACTCTAATTACTAAATGGGAGTTACAAAATCACTTGGACACATTAGAGGACAAAACATATTAAAATACATGTCCGTATGAAAGGAGATAGTAGTGGGCCCAAAAACTTCTTATAATCTAGATTAAAACACCCATGATCTTCTCCTTACTAAGTGAAATTGTTTTAACTTTTGAATAAACAATTTTCACCATATTTATAGACCATAAAAGGTCATAAGAAATATTAATCTCCTTATGTTGTAATTGGATTGATATATATATTAGAGACACCATCCTTCCAAATTGTGAATTGCCCTTCATTGGTTGTTGAAGGAGAACAATGATATGTTGCCAATGGTCTTGGGTAATTCTATTGAAGAGGAGATGCCATCCATATAATTTTTTTCATGATTAGTCAAAAATATAATTATATTTCATCTTTTGTACAGTTTTCCAACACAATTTATAATTATAATGATTTCACGATGTGCAATTTTCTAACCTATTTCAATGTCCTCTAATAGGAGGTAACAAAATCACCTACCTTTTCACTTTATTTTGAGTAAGGAAAAAAGTAGAAGAGATGGAAGAGGCTTTATATCTGTACAAGTATTCACAAAATCATAACTCCAATCTTTAATATCTCCAATCTCATTATTCTCTCGTTAATACTCCCGAGCTTTAGAAACAATTGGTTTTAATTGACCTCAATAATCCTTTGCTCCATGTAGTAAATCTTTTCTTCTTTTGATATGCAGGCTCTTGAACATGAATAATTAAAATTTTCAAGATGGTTTTGTCCTCTTTGAGGTAATATGGAAATTTTTTGACCCTAGGCGACATGGCAACTCACATCAAGACAATCATTTTTTGGTCACCCCATAGACTGAAATAACACCTCTTCTCTCTTGAATAAGAATGTAAACCTACCTAACTTTTGCACAACTCTAAGAACCATAGGAAATTCAATGAAATTTTTATCCAAAACAATAAAAGTGTTTGGAAAATGTTGAAATAGAATATTGATGTTTATTTGACTTGTTTCTTATAGATATCTGAGTAGAAGACACGTTAAAGCGGATCTTTGTAGACTTAAGTAGACTGATCCATCTTTGTTGAACCTTCAGAGACTACTCCTAAGTACCGAAAGGCATGAACAGGTTGAATGTTAGTTCAATATGAGATTTTTTTTTTTTTTTTTTTAAATTCATATTGATATCCATGATAAGGGAGGAGTCCCTTGATAGAATAATCTTCACAATGTTGTTTTTTTTCAAACCCCGCAATGGTACAAGAGAACAACAAAGAGTGGAAAAGAAAGCAACCATTCCTTTCTGCAATAGGAATTTTTTGAACCTGGACGTATTTTAGCAATAAAGGATCCAATCTTCAAATTTTTATGCAAAACCAAATATGAGCTCAGATGAGAGCATGACTAGAATTACACACTTCAGTTTTCAAGAAACAGGTCTTGTTAAAGATAATCGCTAAGGTGTAATGACCTGATTTGGGGAAATTAACCTAGATAAACAAAACTTATTGATTGCTCAAAATTCAAACTTTTAAGACAAAATTTGCCAATTTCATACACATATACATACCTAGTTTTCATGCTTGAAGTCGATATGGGATGTCGCAGCTCCATTTTTTATCCATTACCAAAATACCTAAACCTCCCTACCAAATTGGGCACAACCTCGGTACCCAACTCTAGAATACTTCAAAATTTCAACACTTAGGCCCATGTGCCCAAAAGAATCAAGAACAATCAAGGCTCAATGATCCTCACTCGTTCTGTGACTCTCTCCTATAATTTCCTTCTCAATCCCTCCGGAAACAACTCTTCAAAATGCCCCCCACCCCCCCACTCAGTCTCTATGTGCTCGGATAAATTCCTCTTCTTAGGTGGTTGTCGCCCTCTTCCACCACTCTCATCCAATTTTATACACTAGTCATTTGTTTTACCTGTTGCCTCAAGGTGAGGTGTGTTAATATAAAGTGGTTCATAAGTTTAACTTTCAATTCCTTTTTTTAATGATAATATTTAAACAAAATTAATATTAATACATAACTTTAATTTATAATATTAAAATAAATGAAGAGTTATCCATATAGATATATCAAGTGTTTGATATATTAAAAAAATGAATATATAAAAATGAATATTTAATTTGTACATATTTACATTAGGAGGATTTAAAGTGTTAATTTTATTTAGTAACCTTATAATTACGAAATATTTAATATGTATATTTTGAGAGTGTCGAATTTTAGGTAATACTTCCCTTCTTAAATAATTTAGGTACTTGAACATCTCTCATAATTATTTAATAAGTATACTAGTGCAAGGCATGTGATGTATGCATGTGTAGCTACCATATGCATACATTGTATACATGCTAATACCCTTTTTCCTATAAACCTAAATGGGTGATTACACAAGGTTGAGCAAGATGATGTTGGTGGCATTAATTGTTGAACTTCGTTGATGTTGGTGGTATTGATTGTTGAACTCCTCTACCATGTCCATAACAAAAATGCACCCTTCACTGAAAGGAAAATAATTGGTTAGGAATGCTAATATTTTTCTACCACATTATAAGGTTGTTGGGCGCGGGATCCCCCAAGGCAAGTTTTGGGGCTTAAAGCCAAAATTTTGACTAAATCCAACGTAGAGACTCCACACTTTGTGGGTGCAGAGCGTGAAGATTGTAAATGAGTCATAGGGTTGTCTTCCCTCATTTTTGTAATGTAATGTCAAATTTAGAGACCTACCCATGGTTCGGGGACCATGGGATTGTATATGTTAGGCCCCTATACTACTAGTCTAACCCCTTATTGCTATTAGTATAACCCACTTATTATATTGATGTACCCATGTAGTGCCCATATTGTTACTATTGTGCCCCATAGAAGCCCACTATTGTTATTATTGTGCCTTTATATTTTTATTGTTAGGTCGGCTGGATTATATTGTGACTCCTTAGACTCCTATATATAGAAAGGAGGTGTTGTCATTTGAATCATCAAAGAATTGTTCATTTATGTAATGTAAAGGAGGTTTCCCCCTTGAAGAGGCTGAATTCTAAGGCGTTGATCTATCTTTTCTATCTTTTCTTGAGTTGGTTTCATAACAATTGGTATCAGAGCTTTGGATTCTAGGGTTACGCTGCTCCAAACAGGTCATCGTGGAATTTTCACTATAACTTTTTTTCTGTGACGTTTTAGAAGTCGCAAAAAAAACCCATTTGAGAAGAAATCGCGTTGAACCTTGGGTCCGAATTTCAGAGCTTTTCGCGTGATATTTGCGGAGATATGATCTGAGGAAGTTGGTATTTTTGCAGACTCCTGAATTACATTCAAAACAGGTGACCTGGGGAAAATAGTCATAACTTTCTCTCTGAGGACAGAAAGAGGACGGATTGTAGTTTCTTGTATGCATTTTTCAAATCCATAGGTCGAAAAATTGACACGTGGCACTTCATACAAGTTTTCTCTTCTGGAAAGGTCTATAATCAGGTCATCTTGGGAGATTGTGCATAACCCTTTTTTGGGGAATCCAATTTGGATCAGACTGGTGGCATTGGAAAGAGGACACAGAGGGATACTACAGGTAGCAATTTCTGAACTTAAATATCTGCAAGTACATATTTATAGTCGTTTCAAGTTCGAGGTCCTAAAATCAAGAAAAAGCAAGATGAGGAAGTTTGATGGCAAGGATCCGGTAAATTGGATACCTCAAATGGAGCAATATTTTGATCTACATGGTGTACCACTATTACAAAAGGTATGTATTGCATCTTCATAGTTAGAACCGGATCAATTTTTATGGTATAAAGGGCTTTGTTATCGTAAAAAACTTGTTACGTGGTCAATTCTCACGGAGGAAATGATAGCACATTATGAGGATACAAAGAGCAACACCTTCTTTAGAGCAACACCACAACAATTGGAAAGAGTAAAAGGGCTTTGTGACATATTTGAAAGTAAAATTATGGCAACAAGGAAGTCTACCCCTCACAACTATAAAGATGGACGTGTTGTTCCTCCTAGCCTTCCACAACCTACAAGGGTTACACCAAAACAATTGGAAGAAAAAAGAGAAAAAGGGATTTGTTACAATTGTGATAGCAAATGCACTAAAGGTCATAAGTGTGCTGAGAAGAAATTATTTTACATAGAGTATGAAGAGGAGGAAGAAAAGGATCAAGAAACATCAAAAGAAGAGGATATATGCCAGGACCCGACCCCAGAGAAAGAAGAAATGAATCAGAACATATCTTTTAAACTATTGGCAAGAATGACCACTCCTCAAACTCTCAAGATAGAAGGAAATATCAAGAAGAAAAAGGTGCAAGAAGTGAAAGATCACATCAAGAAAGAAGAAATGAATCCAACCATATCTTGTAATTCACTGGTCGGAATTACCACTCCTCAAACTAGCGAGACAAAAGGACATATCAAGAAGAAAAATGTTCAAGAACTGAAAGATCACATCGAGCGTCAAGAAATGAATCCGACCATATCTTGTAAAGGATTGGAAGAAATTACCACTCCTCAAAATCTAAAGATAGAAGGACATATCAAGAAGAAAAAGGTTCAAGCAGTGAAAGATCACATCGAGCATCAACAACAAGTTCTCCAACTCTTAAAGGATAGCGCCACTTCGGTGCAAAATCAAATGAAACAACAGGTAGATCAACATCATAGTGAAAAATGTTTTGATGTAGGCGATTGGCTATTTTTACTGCTACATCTAAAGAAAGCTATTTATGAGAAGGAAACGTTGGCAATGCTACATGCACTTAAAAAATGGCGACCTTACCGAATGGGAAGACTCTTCAAGGATGAGGATGTGGAAGCATTGTTTTGTGCTATTTCTATTATCCAACCAGATTGGATAAACGAAGCAAGGGATGAATGGAAGAAGGACAAAGAAGTATGGCCACTTATTCAAAACTTGCAAAAGATCCCAATTCAAACAATATTGTCAGATATTGAAAAGGAAGGAAAAATCATATTGGAACCTGGAGCAGTCACAGAAACAAGAACCCGACAGCTACAAAATCGATCAATTTCAGAGTATCTCGTCAAGTGGAAGAACTTACCCGCTGAAGATTCCACATGGGAGGACAAGAATTTTATACAGAAGCATCAAGAACTACTCAAGCATTGAGGACAATGCTTTTTGAAGGAGAGGGGCATGTTAGGCCCCTATACTACTAGTGTAACCCCTTATTGTTATTAGTACAACCCACTTATTATATTGATGTACCCATGTAGTGCCCATATTGTTACTAATGTGCCCCATAGAAGCCCACTATTGTTATTATTGTGCCCTTACATAATTATTGTTATGTCGGCTCTGGTTATGTTATGACCCCTTAGACTCCTATATATAGAAAGGAGGTCTTTTCATTTGTATCATCCAAGAATTGTTCATTTATGTAATGTAAAGGAGGTTCCCCCTCGAAGAGGCTGAATTCTAAGGCGTTGATCTATCTTTTCTATCTTTTCTTGAGTTGGTTTCATAACACTATAAATAGAGCAAGGCTCTAAGTTGTAAAGGAGTCATCGAATACATGATGATAGAAAAGAAGCATAGCAGAAGATCTAAGTGTAGAGTCAAGTCTTTCGATCGTAGAGTAGGAGAAGGCTCTTCAACTGAGTGCATAGGGTGAGTCAAGTTTGTAACTAATTGAAGAAGTAATAAAGAATAAGTTTCATATCATTTATGTGTATCTTTTTCCTGTTTTGTACATTGAATATATTGGGTAAAATTGCATTTCTACTATTTATATGCTACACGAACTTATATGATTGTGTTGACTAAGTGAATATAATATAAAGTATCTATTTACGTGAAGTTAACTAAAATTGTAAGAACATAAGTAAGATCCATGATGTAACTTGGGGAAATAGTGTAAATCGCTACCTTAGTAGTGGGAAAGCACCTCAGCCCCTGGTCAGGGCTACGCGAAGCCGATTGTAATGGATTGTGAAGGTCTCGTAGGTCAGGATAGTGCGTGAAGTGACCTACATGAAGTTATTCACATTTGGACTAAATCGACCCCTTAGACATCTCAAGGGTGTGTAAACTTGGTTCCAACATCCCCCGATACTGCTTCGAGTGAGACCTTAGTCCGCGCTCCACAGGCTATTGCCGAAAGGGCTAGTAGTGTAGGGATTTGTTTGGCTAATTAACTCAGGACCTGGGTCAAGCCCCAACAAGCCAACAAATGATTCCATTTCCGTGATTGGAATCTGCATAAGAGATATCTAATGTCGTATCATTAGAATCCAACTAAGAAGGAAATTGAAGGTTGGATGGACAAGAGAATTCAAGAATTCGTGATGTAGGAGAACAGGAATCTGTGACTATCAAAGGAAGAGTGGTTAGACTGCTACCTATACATAGAGATCTATGAAATCTTCTTTGCATCTTTCCCTACTAAGCTGCATGAGTGGATCGCGAAGCTAGCAGATAGACAAGGAAGGTGGAAGCTCGACGGTCCTATTGCGTGGACCCCAGAATTGGTGCGTAGTTTGGAAGAATTGGAGGATAAGATCATGCGCATTGTTGATCATTGGCTCGATCAAATTATAGGAGGATTCATTACTAAGTTTGCGGTAGATACTTCAGTCATCTATCTATAGCGAGGCAAAGCAATGCTTTCTCAAAGGACCGCGAGGTAAGTATGTAAAGTCTCTGAATACTTGGATTAAAATTCTATTGTGGGAAAAGAGGATTATGCAGTTACATTGATGTTCAGGGCTACCTGAAGTGGAAAAACTTATAGAAGCGAAGGAAGTAAGGGACCAGAGAATAGCCCCTTGATTTTACCTCTGCGAGGGGACGAGGAAGAGCTCGCAAAGCTATATCCGTGAAGTGCGATCCATTTGATAAGGCAGAGAATTCCGTGCATACCACCCCCACCCACACCACCACAAGCTTCACCACCATCACCTCCATCTTCACCCGTACCACCTCCACCGCCACCGTGTTTCATTATGGAAAGCATAATAAAGTTGCCTGTGTTCAAGGGATTGGGAAATGAAGATCTGGACCAGTTTTGGTTCATTGTAAAATCCATATGGGAAGCATAAGGAGTTACAAATGACAATATCAAGAAAGAAATGTTGGTTAGTGCTTTTCAAGACTGCGCACTAACCTGGTACATTAATCACTCAAGTGATAATTCGAATACGAGAATCGTGGATATCCAAATTGTGCTAAATAAGGAATTTAGCAGGCCGAAGTCAGAGGTGCAGTCGATCATTGGGTTCAAAGAGATCACAATGCTACCAGGTGAGACTCCCTGGGAGCTAGATCAGAGGCTAAAGTGTATGATTTGCGAAGCTAATATGAATTTGACGGATGGATAGGACCGTGAATGGTTTGTATCTTCGTTAACGTCGTATCTAAGGAACACGCTGTCACAACATAGGTTAACAACTCAAGCAGAGGCCTTACATATCGCGATGAGGTTGCATGAGACCCCAATGTAGGACCCTAACTTGGGAGTTCAGAAAATCCACGCATATTTGAAGAACTTATGCCTTGAAATGTAGAGTCTGAAGCAGGACAGGACAGTTCAACCAGAAGTGTGCGAAGAGGTGTGGTGCGTAAAATGTAAAGGTCAAGGACATGACAAGGACCACTACCTAGTGTTCACAAATTAAATCACTGGAGGAGGACCGATGCCATTAAGGTTGGAAGCACAAGCAAGACTGACCGCAGATCCTGCTTTGTGGTGTGTGATTTGTCAAATAGGAGGAATGCATGCTACAGACAATTACCATTTGTTATGAAAGTACACTCAAAATTCACAATGGTTGTTCTGTAATTTCTTTAAATCAGTGGGAAATGACAAGTGCACTTGTAGAAGATATGAGCTAATGATGGATAGACCTCCCACATATAGGGTTCAGGCTGAAACACAGTTCCTAGACTAGGGTGCAAGGATGGCGCGAACCGTATTCCAGGGGCACAGACGAGACTTAGGTGGAGGAGGACCTGGAAGAGGTCATAGATAGCTAATATGCTACAATTACGGAGGGCTTAGACATTATGCCCACGATTGTACAGATCCAATACATCCATGATGCTTGTATTGCACGTTGTTTGATCATGATACAAAAGATTGTCCTACGCTGATAGTTAGGATACGCGACAAGGGAGCACTACCACATCCCCCAACTCAGAACCTATAGATGATGAGGTCTAAGCCACCCAAGGAAGACCCTAATGTGAACATTGTGCTCCGAAGTGGAATTACGATGGGAGATGACAAAGGAAAAATCCAGAAGACAGTATTTGGGTTCGCAAAGCTCTAACGAAAGAAGTGGAGTTTGATTTGGATCACGCTCAAGAAACCTCTATGGAAGCTAAGAAGATCTTCGCTGATGCCTCCACTTCAAGAAGCAAAGATAGACCGGAGTTGGAGATGGACCCATCGACGCTCATGATTTTCCTGGAAACATGTATGAAGTTATTGCGTGACAATAAGGTTGTAAAGGGATTACAGGAGCTCATTAATAGATGTGTTGGGACTGTGCCAGGAGAACCACACGTAGTCAGGAAGAATGGAAAGCATAAGACTAGTACAGGGAGAGAAATGAGGTTAACTGCAAAAATTAGAGAATATAAAATGGACCAAGAAATTTTGGATTTAGGATCAGACACGAATGTTCTGCCGAAGCAGACATGGGATCGCATGGGGATGCCTACACTGCAGTGGTCTCCTATTCATTTGCGAATGGCGAACCAAAAAAAGATAATGCCCCTGGGGTAATTGCAGGGAATCACAATGGATATTGAGGGAGTGAGTGCGCTAGCAGACTTTGAAGTGATAGAGATTGTTGATGACAACAATCCCTACCCCGCACTCTTAGGAATTGATTGGGCCACTGACATGAATGGGGTGATTAATCTGATGAAGCGCAAGATGATTTTTGAAAATAATTCTCTATGCATATTCATACCCTTGGGCCCTACTGAAGGATCATGCAATACAGAGTCGGTGTGTGACTATGAAAGTGACGACGATTTGGATTGCATCTGCAAAATAACTGCATGAGAGCAAGACTGGGTAAATCCCACTATGGATGGATGAATTTCATGGGAGCACGAAAGATCCTGTACTTCAGATTTGGATGAGGAGATAGAGCAAAGGCAGAATCGATTGCATGAGGTAACCATGCTTAATTGTAATATGATGACAAGGTCGTTGCATTGCATATCGACAGAAGTGAGAGATCTACCTACATATGATGGGTTAGGTGAGGTAGATGTCTTCTTAGATAGATTTGAAAGGGAGGTGCCGGAAAAACAATGCTTTTAGGCTGTGAATTAGGTATTGCGTGCTACACTTGGAAGGTGGTGGGGTACACATAGAGGAAGCTTTGAAGACTGGCACGCATGTAGGAGGATGATGCGCATATGGTTTGGGAAGCCTAGAGTGTGATTGGAAGATAAATACAACGCATGCATCTATCCAGGTGGATACAAGTATATGGAAAACAACCTACTTGGATGCACATGAACTTCATGATGGGAGATACGGTCAATCATCATGTGTTGTGGGGGGGGGGGGAATGTGCAACTAGCTCATCAAGTTTGAACGACATAGTGTGGAAAGAATGATCACGTAGAAGGTTATCCACACGGAGGCCTTTAACGAAGTGTGCGAAGCATTGAATAAGGTATGTAATGTGCAGCGAAGTGATTGGGACCTACATGTACCAGCAGTCTTATGGGCTTATAGGAAAACATGCAAGAAACTAACAGGACATAAACCTTCTAGGCTGACCTATGGCACAAATGCTATAATTCTGACGAAGTATATCATGCCTAGTCTGCGCATAGCAGCACCCGCAGATATGATAGATCGCGGAGCCTTAGAAGAAGGGATCACACAGTTGGAAGAGAACGAAGAAGAATTCTTGGGACCTAATGAAGAGATCCAATGGAGTAATCTTAGGCTCCAAGAACTCATGAATAAAAGAGTTTGGTTGAGGGAGAAAAGCACCAAGGCAGAATAATAAGTCAAGAAGCTTGAGGAAGGAATCCACAAGGACTTCCTTGATAAAAATATTGTGGTGATAAAATAGGATGCACACCATTACATTGACAAAATTGGGGACTACCGTCGAGAGTTGATCAATTTTATGCCTTGGATTGGACCGCATGTTACTAAGGAGCTTACAAATGGTGTCACGGTGTAGGCGGTGAAGTTAAAAGGTGAACTTTTCCGAGGAAAATTAAATGATAGTTGGTTGAAGCCATATACAGGTGGCGCGGCCACCTGAATAGCCATGGGAAGCACAGTCTTAGAGCTCCAAGCAGTTGAAAGGAGGTGCGAGACTATAAACTACTTTGCCTAAGAGCAATGCAAGGACAAGACTGCACACAGGAGTGAAGTGTCAAAGGGTCTACGACAACGCAAGGGTAGCTATGCTGCTACATGGGTTGGTTGGAATGTGACCATTATAGTCACTATTCATGATGTGATGCTTCGTTTGAGACCAAATGGAGCTAGCGAAAAGCATTTAAGGCAAGCTTTATGGACTAGATTTGGGAAAATCTGCCGCCAAGGGAGCATTAATGGATCGGATTTGGGGGAACAGTCGAATTCAAATTCAAAAGGCGTTATAAATTGCAAAGGGCTGCCTAGCAAACAACACTTGGCCATTTGAGAATTTAGCTATCATTCACCTAGAGATTTCTAAACCCAGACCTGTTTGACCTATTGAAAGCGTTGTTTGACTACCCACCTGAGTAGTTGAGAGATTTCTAGAAAAGCAAGATGGAAACATTTGAAGAAGTAAGGGATATCAGAGAGATGACTGCTAAAGAGGCCGCGCAGGCCATGACAGTAGAAGATTCCCTTGAGGGCACCGGGATAGTCACAGAAATCCCTAGACCACCGCGCATGCCGAGACCTAAGAAAGATAAGATTCCTATGGTTCCAACATGCATGTCCACTAGAAACCCGCTGCGAACTAAAATGACCATGGAAGAAAAGGCAAAAGAAATTAATCTGGAAGCCGAGGAGGTGGAAGGGTACTTTGAGGAAATCCTAGTCCAAGAGGAGGAGGACAAAGAAATGGAGGAAGACACCGAGGTCGCGGACCTTCTGATCAGGTTGCTCGAATATGTTCCTCCATGCAAGGGGAAAGCGAGGGTACCCATGGACCTGGATGAGAGTAAAATCTCTTTATAGACTTCGCTGCTACCCAAAGATATCATTTTTGAAGGAGCACACCTGGGACGGGTGCCGAGTTTAAAGTTTGAAGACTGGGATCTCATCGACCACGAGAAATTCCCACACTTGGTAACCTCGCAACTCATGCGGCCAAAGAAAAACACCGTGACATGATTTATAGAGCTGGAGCCGCACAAATGGTTGCGTGGAGTAGAGAAAGCAGGGTTGTTAAATCTGCTCTGGATTTTGCATTACCATTGTGCCCCAGTAATTATCTTTGTCATCAGTCCACTTCTTTTCCTGGTGCATGATGGGTGTTTGTGGATGGAGGAACCCATACCCATCACGGACCACCTGATTCATAGAATTACCTGACTTCCTTGCAAAGGGGAGGACCTAGCGGATATTTCAGAGGGTAAAAGTAATGGCTTGGCCATCGCAAAGGCCATGAAAAAAAAATACAAGCTGGATAATAAAAAGAGGGGTTACGTGATCTCCAGTATCAACAATAATGTAGTCAGAGTTGCAACACAGAAACTCAGTGCACGGAGGGGGTCTAGTTCAACTGGTGAGAATACTTGTGCAAGGAGTTCCTAGAAAAATGTCGCGAGGCATAGGAACAAGGGAAGACCTTTCACCATGCATTGCTTCTGCTGTCCATAGTGCTGGTGGCTTGGGAATTACTTAAGGATAGCTAGTACCCCACAATTGCACAGGATCTTCCAGAGCCCGTGAAGTACGCTTCGTTGTGGGCCACTAAAGATGCGTAGAGGATTTGAGACAGTAAAATATTCTGGGTGTTCATGGAGATGAACATTAGAATGGGGATTAACTACAAGCTATGATTATCACCCACTGTCTATAATAGTCTACAAAGTTTCACAGAGTTTAAGGAAGACTTCCATCATGTGTATATCAGGGCGCGCAAGGACCCCACGAAGAAGTGGAACGAGCTCACATACCTAGCCACGGACGATGTCATATTCGCCGTGCTTGAGTCGTGACTGCTGGAGTGGCGTGCTCTAGCCATATCTGTGACGGAAACAGAAAAGTTTGCTACACAAAGGAAGAAAGAGGAGGAAAAACTACGAATGGCGCAGTTGAAAAAGAAGAGAAGAAAAGAGGCAACAACAACAAAGGCGCAGGAGGTGTGGGACATTGCAAAGGCAGCTACAGAATTGTAGAACGTAGCCACGAAACAACAAAAGGCAGTAGAGAAGGAGTGTGAGGACCATAACTCACCTTCGCTAGAAAAAGAGATAGAGACAGGGGAAGGTGGCGCGAACCCATAGACAACATACACACAGGTAAAGAGGCAACGCCTAAGAGAGCAAGTGGGGCCGTAGAAGAAGTCGAAAGCCTCTAAGACTTCTTTCAACCCGATCACCCTCACTAAGGGAGATCTCCATGATATAGGGGAGATGGTGCAAGACGTCACGTGGAGGCCCTCCAAAAGTTCATGGAGGAGAATCAAATGGTATTGGTGGCCCTCTAGGCATAGATACAGGATTTGCAGGTGCACACTCCTCAGGCTAGTACTCTATCGACTAGCCTCACAGTAGGCATGGCCGCGGCGGAGGAAATGCTACGTGCCCACATGACCAACACTATAGTGGTGCTAGAGGGGGCACTGGTTACAGAAAATGAGGCCGACAGGCCTATAGTCAGTGCGCTAAAGGGAGTGGGGATCAACATGGTTGTGCTCCCTCAAGAGACGCTCTATGTTCTGAAGGATGAAGAAACTGCAAAACTGTGGTCTAGGGAGGGCTGCATGCTCCAGGTGATGAGCGAGAAGTGAATTAACATGGAGAAACTAAGCTTGCAACGCAATGAGGTAGTGGCGCAGAATTGAAAGATGGTGTAGGTGGTCCCTGAGTTGGCCATCCCAGCAGAGGCACCATTAGAGGCACGCATCTGGAGGTCAGCAGCAGGGGTGTGCGAGGTGAGAGAAGAAATGGCTAAGGTTCAGCTGGAGCTGAACCTTCAGATAGCAGAGATGCAGTTGAAGGCGTAGCCTTCAACTCCTCAAGAGGTAAGGGAACAACGTGCCAATGCCATTACATTAGGGATAAAGGATATCAACACTGTAGTGAAGGACTACACCAAATTATTCGAAGAGTCGTTTGAGGTCCTCACTACTCTGCAGGAGGACCGAAACATACAGTGCTTACAAAAAAAGGCATGTGAGCTACAACAAAAGTACGATGAAATCAAAGGGACTGTGCAGATGGTGGCCCTCACAGAGAGGCTCGTGCGAATGCAATAGGTAAAAGCACTTAAGGAGTAGGTAGACGTGGCACGACATAAAGAAGTAGTTTTGAAGGCACGTGTACAACCTTGGATCGATGAGGCATTTGTCATTACAGCCGCGATCGAAGCCAAGCTTGCACAAATGCAGGGAACTTAGGAGAAAATGCAGGGAAGTAGTTCAAGTACCGCAGTCTTTGAACAATGTGTGCAGGAGGTACAACAGGCAGCTGCTTAGTGCGCTGCCGATCTTGCAGTAGTTCAGGCAAAGTTGGGAGGTCTCCACGCGAAGATCTCCGCACTAACAGAGTGACTCGAGGGCGAGTCATGATGTTTGTGTTCGGGGGTTGTTGGGTGCAGGATCCCCCAAGGAAAGTTTTGGGGCTTAAAGCCCAAATTTTGACTAAATCCGATGTAGAGACTCCACACTTTGTGTGTGCGGAGTGCAAAGATTGTAAATGAGTCAAGGGTTTTCTGCCCTCATTTTTGTAATTTAATGTCGATTTTAGAGACCTAGTGGACCATGGGATTGTATAAATAGAGCGAGGCTCTAAGTTGTAGAGGAGTCACCAAATACATGATGATAGAATAGAAGCATAGCAGAAGATCTATGTGTAGAGTTGAGTCTTTGGGTCGTAGAGTAGGAGAAGGATCTGCGGCTAAGTGTGTAGAGGCCTAGTAGTCTGTAGCTGCGTGCGCAGACCCCTGCACCTAAGTGCACAGGGTGAGTCGAGTCTGTAACCGATTGGAGAAGTAATAAAGAAGAAGTTTCATATCATTTATGCGTATCTTTTTCCTTTTTTTTACATTGAATATATTGGGTATAAATTTCATTTCTATTGTTTATATGTTGCATGAAGTTATATGATTGTGTTGACTAAGTGAATATAATGTTGGAAATAATACTGAGAGGGGGGGGGTGAATCAATATTATCAAATCATTAAAAAAATTTCATTTCCATACTTTAGATACATATACGCTACTTCAGTTAATGGAATCTGCGTGTATACGCAACTGTGTCTAATGCAACTAGCATATATCCAGAATACTTTTGATTCAGTTAATCCATTAAATGTTGATATTTAGTTAGTGCATTAGAACTTCATTAACCACATGAACAGTAAGGAGGTGCAGTAAAACAGAATAGATCATCACACACAAGAAGCACACATGAACACCATGATGTAAGGTGGAAACCCAATGTGGGTGAAAACCACCTGCTGCAAGTCATCTCAATCTTCTTTTTAGTAAGAAACTTATTTTACAATGGTTCTGTACTGGTGCAGTCTTATACCAGTACGCAGGCTTCTACCTACATAAGGCTACAACCTTCTCTCGTTCTCCTGACTCTCCTGGAAGGGAGCTACAACCCCTTTAGCTCTTGTACTAGCCGATCCATTTACTAGTACATAGGTGCCGTCCTACTGAAATTCTCCAACCTTTACTCGTTTTCCAGTTGCTACTGGAAGGGAGCTACCACCCCCTTAGCTTGTACTAGCTGATGTACTAGTACGTAGGTGCCGACCTACAGAAGGCTACAACCTTCTCTTTCTTCCTCCAGGTACCACGTTTCATAAATTTTCAGACTGGATACTCATGGAACACATCATCATAATATGAAGGCCACATTTCATCCAATTTTCATACTGGACCCATCAATATCATTGAAGCACAAAATCAATCAATACTAGCATCATCAATCTTTGAATCACTGAAACATTGAAACCCTGTCAACAACACAGTCACCAGAACACAGAACAGACAACAGAACTCTGCAACAATAACCAAATCCAACTGTAACTTCAAATATCATATATCATAATGTATACGCTACTATGACAAACCAAACCTGCGTACATACGCACTTTCACCAAAGCCAACCCGCGTATAGATCTACAAATATTCTCTCATAACATTGCAGCTATTCCAGACATCAGTCATACTCATAACATTTACAGAACATTACATGCGTCAGTATATAGATCTTAGAATAAGCATGATTAAACCATATAGAGATGATTCATTCCAAGCCATTAGATCCCGATCTATCCTTAGATCTTGTTATCCATCAACTGCTTAGATTCCTCCTTGGCAAAGCATCATGAACCCATAACCTGCATACCGGATCTCATACTTCATCAACTATTCAAGCCTTTTTCAATGCCTTTGCCTAATGATCTTCTTCTCCTTTTATAGTCTTAGGCTTTTCTCAATAACATGATCCAAAACCATAAATAATCAATACTTTGGACCAAATACTTGGTTTCAATATTTTAGATGCAATACCAAGGACCAAAACCATAGGTCCAAATACCAAGGACTAAATACCATGGACCAAAACCCAATGTACGTGCCTTCCCTTACATGAAAGTGTGTGTATATGCATACGCGCCTTTTGATTGATGATCCCACGTGTATATGCGACTTTTCTAAGAGGAACCTGTGTATACCTTATTTCCTTCATTCTTTTAGTTTGATCATCAATTCCTTGCTACTGACCTGCTGCACTATGATCTGTCATCTGTGTGATTTGCCATCAAGGACAACACTTGTCTCATAATGCCAACATATAAGATAAAGTATCTGCTTACGCAAAGTTAACTGACAATCGTAAGAACATAAGTAAGATCCGTAGTGTAACTTGGGGAAATGGTGCAGATCGCTGCCTTAACAGTGCGAAAGCACATCAACCCCTGGTTAGGGTTGTGTGAAGGTGATTGTAACAGATTGTGAAGGTCTCGTAGGTCAGGGCAGTGTGCGAAGTGACCTGCATGAAGCTATTCACAATTGGACTAAATTGACCCCTCAAACATCTCAAGGGTGCAAAAACTTCGTTCCAGCATCCCCCCATACTGCTTCGGGTGAGACCTCAGTCCATGCTCCGCGGGCTATTGCTGAAAGAGCCAGTAGTGTAGGGATTTGTTTGGCTAATTAAATTTGAATCTGGGTGAGGCCCCAACAAGCCAAGAAAGGTTGACAGGATGAACCCTTCACTCAAACCAAAATCATTGGTTAGGAATGTTAAAAGCTTGAGAAATCCAAGTATGAATACTTTGAGCTAGATGATGTTTATGTATCTCTTGTTGATGATCCCATCTCTTGTACTGTTGAATCAATGTTGAGTTTCATGAGTGTTCATGTTGATTAGTGAATTGTAGTTTTGATGTTTAGTTTTTTTGCTACTACTACCACTACTATTAAGGTTGCAGAGTAGTCTTAGGAGTTTTCAAACTCTAAGCCAGATTATTTATGTAGCTCATGTTGATGCTCCCATGTCTAGTAGTGGTTATGAATTTGATCATGATGAGGAATGATCATTTTGATTACTGATATGAAGAGTTGTATTAGGTCAGTAGCCCCATATCTTATCAGACCATGTAGCACATATCTTGGTCTTCACTCTAAAAAAGGACTTCCATTTTTTTGACTAGCATAATTTCCCATTATCTCAAAGTAAACAATCTAATTACTAAATGAGAGTTACAAAAATACTCGGATACATTAGAGGACAAATTGTAGTAAAATACATGTACCTACATAAGTTGGTTCTTTAAATAAAGAAAAAGTTCCTTCCATATGTTCAACAAATAATGTAACTTCACACTACCTAGAGAGGCAATACTCTAATTACTAAATGGGAGTTACAAAACATCTTGGACACATTAGAGGATAAAACATATTAAAGTACATGTCCCTATGAAAGGATATAGTAATGGTCCCAAAAAACTATTATAATCTATTTTAAAACACCCATGATCTTCTCCTTACTCAGTGAAATAGTCTCAATTTTCGAATAAACAATTTTCACCATATTTACAGACCATAAAAAAGTCATAAAACAATCTAAATCTCCTTCTATTGTAATTGGATTGATACAGATAGTAGAGACATCGTCCTTCCAAATTGTTAATTGGCCTTTATTGGTTGTTGAAGGAGAATAACGATATTCTACCAGTGATCCTGGGTCGTTCTATTGAAGAGGAGATGTCATCCATATAAGTTATTGCATGTTTAGCTAAAATTCCATCTATATTTCATCTTTTGGATAGTTGGCCAACACAATTTACAATTGAAATGATTTCAAGATGTAGAATTTTATAAACTATTTCAATGTCCTATAAAAGGTGGTAACAAAATCACCTACTTTTTTACTTTATTTTGAGTAAGGAGAAAAGCATAAGAGACGGAGGAGGCTTTCTAGTAATACAAGTATTCATAGAATCATAACTCCACCCTTTTTATCTCCAATCTTGCTATTATCTCATTGATACTCCTCAACTTTAGAAGCAACCGGTTTTAATTGACTTCAATAATCCTTTGGTCTTCTAGAAACCATGTAGTAAATCTTTTCTTCTTTCGATATGTAGGCTTTTGAACATTTATAATTAAAATTTTCAAGATGTTTTTGTCCCCTTTGAGGTAATATGGTCATTTTTTTACCCTAGGGGCCATGGAATCTCACATCAATATAATCATTTGTTGGTCACCCCATAGACTGAAACAATGCCTCTTCTCTCTTGAATAAGAATGTAAACCTACCTACCTTCTGCATAGCTCTATGAACCATAGGAACTTCAATGAAAATATCAATCAAAATAGAAAAAAGTGTCCAGATGATGTTGAAATAGCATATTGTTGTTTCTTTGACTTTTATCTTATAAATATCTTAGCAGAAGACACATCAAAACAGATCTCTCTATACCTTAGTATATTGATCCAACTCTATTGAGCCTTCAAAGACTACTCCTAAGTACATTAAGGAATGAAAAAATTGAATGTGAGTTCAATACGGGAACAGAAAATTTTCAAAATTTAATATCACCACTGGATATATTATTGATATCCAAGATAAGGGAGGAGTCCCTTGATAAAATAATCTGGACAATGTTTGTGCTCTTCAAGCCTGAAAAGGGTACAAGAGAATAACAAAAAATGGAAAAGAACGCAGTCAACCCTTTTGCAATATAACTTTTCTGAGCCTGGACATATACTAGCAGCAAAGGAACCAATCTTAAAGTTTTGATACCAAACCAAATATGAGCTAAGATGAGAGCACAACTAGAATTTCATGCTTCAGTTGTCAAGAAATAGGTCTTTCTAAAGATAACCTCCAAGGTTGAGCAAGATGATGTTGGTGGCATTGATTGTTGAACTTCGTTGATGTTTGTGCTATTGATTATTGAAATCCTCTACCATGGCCCTAAAAAAAATGTACCCTTCACTCGAAGGAAAATAATTGGTTAGGCATGCTAATATTTTTCTACCACATTATAAGGTTGACGGGATGAACCCTTCACTCAAACCAAAATCATTTTTTAGGCATGTTAAAAGGTTGAGCAATCCAAGTTTGAATACTTTGAGCTATATGATGTTTAGGTATCTCTTTTTTATGTTCCCATTTCTAGTAGCATTGAATCAATGATGAGTTTCATGAGTGGTCATGTTAATAAATGATTTGTAGTTTTGATGTTTAGTTTCATTGCTACTACTACCACAAAAACTGAGGTTGCAGAGGAGTCTTAGGAGTCCTCAAACTCTAAGCCAGATTATTTATGTATCTCATGTTGATGCTCCCATGTCTAGTGGTGGTGATGAGTTTGATCATGATGAGTGATCATGTTGATCATTGATATGTAGACTTGTAGTAGGTTAGTGGCCCCATAGCTTGTAGCATTGTTTTTAAACTCTAGAGGCCATTTAGAGGCTCATTGATTATGTATTTTGTTGTTGATATGAATTGCATTCAATGCCATTTTGATATATTCACCTTTGCATGGTATATAGATGAGAAAACTTTGCATATTTTGTCTCTATTGGTTTGGAATCATGGTTTTAAATATTATAAATAGTTTTTTTTCGTTAAAAATTAATTATTTCATGTATTTTTTTTAAGCCTGGTTCATTGAAATCTAACCAGTCCTAGTTTGACTAGTTCTGGTTTGAAACCCGATTTGATAGGTGGACTAGTCTAGTTACCAGTTCTGGTTTTGAATACTATGTTTTGTAGAATGTAATAAACTAATAGTGTCAAAGAGAAATAGTTTAAAATAAGATAGATCCATTACATGGCTTTATGTGTTGCAAAGTTTCAAGATTGAGAATTTATAGTGTTTCTTTTGATCACATCACAGTGGAGTGATACAAGGTCACTTGTTGAAAGAAAATAATTAAAAGTATCCATCTATTTGGAGGCTAGTGGGGAAGATCTCCACCCTCTCACAAATTTTCCCTTCAAATGAAGGGAATTTTAAAATCACCTTTATCATTACTCATGTCCCCAAGCATATGAAAATAATTATGTAAATGTTATATACATTGAGATGACATTGGTGACAATATAATTCCTATAAGTGCAATGTTTCCAGATCCATCATTCTAGAGCCAATGAAACACTTGATGGCTTGAAATGTTTTGTTAAGGCTCACTCTTAAAAAACAATCATGGAACGTCATTGGAAATTACCCTTGGACAATCTTTATTTAAAGATAATGTTTATTAGGCCATTTTCAGAAATGTACACAGATCCAACATTCAAATGCCAAAATGTTCCAGAATTTTTTTTGGGTTCATTAATTCTCAAATACCACTAGAGATTTGACTTGAAAATTATTTTATTTAGAGGCAAGTGTTCTAAAAATACAAAAGAGGTATAAATAACACATACCTCTTCGCAATCCTAATAGAGTGTTGAAAATAGCAACAAGAAATGCTAAAAATAGAATTGCTAAGAATAGCACTACTATAAATAATAGTTCAGCTAGTCTTGATCTTAGCAACAATGGATGGAAAAATGGAAGTTCTAAAAATAGAATTCTATAAATAGCATTTTGGGATAGCTTCCTATTTTAGTCAGTCCCTATACTAAAATAGTGAAGTAAAATTCGAATTTGATCTTAGCGGTTGTTTGTAAATTAATTAATTAATTTATCTTGAGTTAATTAGTTAAATAAAATCAAACATGAACTCTATGTGGGGACATGCAATAGTTTCTCCATTAATTGAACAATTTCTCCATCAGTTAAAGAGATAAGGATGAGTTGTAATACTGAGTTGTATTTAGTTGACTTAGTTAACTGAGTTAAGTCCAATTAGATTAATTCAAATAGTTTGTTAAATTAATGTAAGTTTAGTTAGTTAATGCTTGCATGCATGTAACTACTGCACTTCAGATAGCTGAGTATTCTCTCATAAATAACTCATGCATGTCAGTTCAGAAAAAGACCCAGTTGAGATCAGATGGAGGGGTAGTGTACTATCAGTTGCTAGAATATTCCATTTTGAATATTCCTTGCATGCAGAAGGGATTCTTTCCTTGAGGATTGTGCAGTTAGATCAGAGGTTTTAGTGAGTGTGATTAGGCCAATTCACACATGTGGCTTCACTGGACCCCAAGAAAAACTGCGCAAGTAAATAGGAGGCTTGGAGGGCTTGAGGAGGACATATACTATGTCTATTCAGTCTGTGAGTTGTATTGTTTGATTACAGAGAGAGCAGGATAGATTGAGAGCTGATTCTTTTTGTAACTTGGACAAGATTTCCACTTGTATGATAATGCAGTGTTGGGGATTTAGGTTGAGGGTTTTCTCGGGTTATTTCTTCTATGTTATGTGTGATTGATTTCTCATTCTCAGTTATATGTGTTCTCTTGATCTTGCTCAATTCGATTAAGCTTCCGCAAAGTGTTGTAGAATTAGATCTTGTATTGTGTTTTATTATATTGCATAATCTATTGACCTACAGTGAGAATTTATACATGGTATGAGAGCAAAGGTGATCATGGCAAAGAACTATATACAAGAAGGAGAAGTTCGAAGTTTGTGTTCCTGAATATAGAAATCGAGTTCTTATCACATCTCAATTTCACCTATGGCGTTCAGTGGTTTAAGACTAGAGTATGACCTTGATGGCGACTCAAATTATATAGCCTGGAAGGATAGCATGGAGGCAGTATTAGAGGATAACGGTCTAAAGTACTTCATTGATCAAGAAATCCCCAATCTGACTGATGCTAGCCAACTAGCGGAATGGAACAAATGTGTGGCTAGAGCAAGGAGAATCCTTTTAGAGGGAGTTTGAGACCACATTGTCTCAAGCCTCCATGGGAAGGAGACATCATTTTCGATGTGGAAAACATTGAAATATTTACATCAGAACAACAACTATCAGAGGAAGATGGTGCTGAAAGACAAGCTTCGTAAGATCAAGTGTGAAAAGGGCAACACGATCTCTACATATTTGAACAAGCTCACCACCTATAGGGATGAGCTTGGAAGTGTAGGGATCACGACCGTTGATGATGACATGGTGAGTCTTGCACTCCTTGGTCTTCCTAAGAGCTGGCATAACTACCAAGACTCGGTTAATGGAAGAGAAAACTTGCTAGATTGGGAACGAATTTGGTCAGATCTGATGTAGGAGGAAATAAGAAGAAGCACCAAAGATGGATCCTCATTGAAGCAAGAAGATGAAGAAAATCTAGCCTTAGCGAGTAAGGCAAGGAAAGGGAAAGGGAAGGCATCCCATCCCAAATCCAGTTCTTCCCATGGTGGGAAGAAGATTGACAAATTGAAAGTGCGATGATTTCATTGTCATGAAGTGGGCCATTATGCTACGAATTATCCACAAAAGAAATCCAAGAAAGGTTCCTCAAAGGGATCTGATGGTGAGGCACTGGCCTCACAGTTTGAGCTGGATTTCTTACTTATCGCATGCATGGTCTCATCCATGGTGGGATCTGTGTGGTACCTGGATAGTGGAGCTTCATTCCACATGTAAGGTGAAAAGAATCTTTTCAGTACCTTGGAGGAGAAGGATCTCCAGATGCAGATCGAGATGAGCAATGATGGAAAGTACTGTGTTTCAGGTGAAGGTACGATTGTGTTTCAGAGGGAGCATAGAGCTCCCCTCACCCTGACTGATGTAAAGTATGTACCAGGTCTAAAGAGGAATCTTGTGTCTGTCGCTATGATCGAAGATAAAGGCTATGATGTAGTCTTTAGTAAAGGAAAGGTATTCCTGAGGCATATCGATACTAGACATACAAAGCGAATAGGGATTCGAGTCAAGAATCTCTACAAGTTGGAGGTAGATGACTGTCCTACCTTGAGTTCCAAAGCTGAGATGTTGCAGAGCCAAGATGTTGGCAAGCTATGGCATAGAAGACTAGGCCACTTGCACCAAGGAGCCCTGAAGATCATGCAATAGATTTCTACCAGATTACCCAAGGGAAAACATGAGAAGATGACTACATGCAAAGGTTGTACCTTGGGCAAGTATGTGAAATATTCCTTTCCGGATCGAGATAGTAGAGCTGGAGCAATCCTAGAGCGAGTTCACTTCGATGTTTATGGACCTTTCTCTATAGCCTCCACCGCTAAACAAAGGTACTATGTTATTTTTATTGATGATTTTTCTCGTAGATACTGGATCTACTTAATGCAAAAGAAGGATCAGACCTTCTTGAGGTTTTGTGAGTTTAAAGCCTTGGTAGAGAAATAATATGGAAAGAAAATAAAAGCCTTGTGTAGCAACAATGGTGGAGAGTATGTCTCCCAATAGTCCAAATACTTCTGCACTGCAGAAGGTATTAAACGGGAATTGACGACACCCCATAACTCACAGCAGAATGGGGTGGCCCAAAGGAAGAACATATTGATTGTGGGAGTAGCCCAAGTGATGTTGCATGACCAAAGGCTACCACTACATTTGTGGGCTGAGGCATGCAATATAGTATTATACTTGTTGAACATAAGCCTGCACGTATACTAGGAATGAAGACACCTATGAAGGCCTATTCTGGGAAGTGACCTGATGTAAGTCACTTCCGAATCTTTGGATCATCAATTTACTGTCATGTGACCAAAGATGCCAGGAAGATGCTAGACCCAACAGCTGAGTTGGGAATACTTGTGGGGTACATGGATACACCCCACAACTATCGAGTGTACCTGCTTTCCACTTAGAGGACTGTGGTACATAGGGATCTGAAGTTCGATGAGAAGAAAGCCATGTGCTTATCACTTGAGAGGGAGCTTGAGTTGCATGTAGATGAGGAAATTTCAGTTCCTAAGGATGAGGAGCCTCAAATTGATGCAGAGCAGCTGTATGCAGAGGATCCAGAAGTGGAGACATCCACTCATGCTAATGCTTCCAGAGATGAGAAAAAACACTCAAGGGAAGCTAACAGGTTAATGCTGGATGCACAGGAGAATGTGGGATAGACATCTTCTCAATGCATATAGAGAAGGTCACCTGAGCAGTACACCGGGTACATGGCCCTAGTTGGGGAGTGTGTAGATACCAAACCTTCTTCATTCGAGGAGGCAGTGCAGAAGCCAGTCTGGGTTGATGCAATGGTAGAGGAGTATGACTCTATCATTCGAAACAGTGTGTGGGATGTTGTCCCAAGGCCTCAGGGCAAGTCAATGGTGAGTTCTAGATGGCTTTACAAGGTAAAAGCAGGTAGCTAATGGCAGTGTTGAGAAACATAAGGCAAGGTTTGTTGCCCGGGGTTTCTCACAAGTCGAGGGGATCGCCTATGATGAGACTTTTGCTCCCATAGCAAGGTACTCGTTGATTAGATCGATGTTAGCACTATTAGCTCAGATGGGGTGGAAGATCCACCAGATGGATGTGAAGACAGCATTCCTCAATGAGAAGATTGAGGAGGAGGTGTACATTGAGCAACCAGAGGGTTTTGAGACCTTCGATCGTCAGTCACATGTGTGCTGACTCAAGAGGGCTTTGTATGGGTTGAAGCAAGCACCCCGTGCTTGGTACACCAGGATCAACAACTATTTCACCGGTTTGGGCTTCACCAAGAATGAAGCAGATGCGAACCTTTACCACATCATGGCAGAAGGTAAACCATTGATCATTGTTCTTTATGTCAATGATCTAATTTTGATAGGTGATGATCAACTTATACAGTCTTTCAAGGAGGACCTTGCAAGAGAGTTTAAGATGAAGGACATGTACCTTATGCACTACTTTCTAGGCATGGAGGTGTGGCAGAAAGATGGGGAAGTATTTGTGTCTCAAGGCAAGTATGCCTATGAGATACTTAGGTGCTTTCACATGGAGAAGTGCAAGCCCATGCAAACTCCTCTAGCTGGGAACTGGAGGAAGGAGGATGCTACTTCAGGTGAGGTAGTAGCTGCTACTGTTTATTGGTAGCTAGTGGGTTCACTTATGTATCTGGTGAACAGACGACCTGACTTATGCTTTATGGTGAACCAGCTGAGTCAAGCTATCGTTCAGCCTACTGGGCTGCTTTGGAAGGCATCGAAGCATGTGTTGAGATACCTGAGAGGAACATCTCAGTTCAGATTGTGGTACAGACGGATAGAGGGAGTGAAGCTTCAGGGCTTCACAAATGCGGATTGGGTAAGGAGTCCATCAACTGGAAGAGCACTTCTGGAGGAATCTTCAACCTGGGTTCAGCTGCAGTTTCCTGGTACAGTAGGAAACAGATATCAGTTCCACTTAGCTCAGCAGAGGCTGAATACATGGCTGCTAGTCAGGCTGCATGTTAGGCCATTTGGACGCGGAAGATTCTAGTGGGATTATTTGGTCAGATGATGGATCCTACAGTTATCTACTGCGATAAACATAGTTGTATCAAACTCTCTGAGAATCCAATTTTTCATGATAGGTCCAAGCGCATAGATATCCAGTATCGCCATCTTCGAGACTGTGTGGTCAAGAGGATCATGTTGTTGCTGTATGTTTCGACCGAGGAACAAGATGCAGATATTTTGATGAAGGCATTGTCAAAATGCAAGTTCAAGTTCCACAGAGATAGGATTGGGGTTACTGATAATCCCTTTCTTGTTGAGAGGGAGTGTTGAAAATAGCAACAAGAAATGCTAAAAATAGAATTGCTAAAAATAACATTGTTATAAATAGCAGTTCAAAGAGTGTTGATCTTAGTAACAATGAATGGAAAAATGGAACTGCTAAAAATAGAATTGTATAAATAGCATTTCAGGATACCTTCCTATTTTAGTCAGTCCCTATACTAAAATAGTGAAGTAAAATTCAAATTTGATCTTAGCAGTTGTTTGTAAATTAATTAATTAATTCATCTTGAGTTAATTAGTTAAGGAAAATCAAACATGAAGTCTATGTGGGGACATGCAACAATTTCTCCATTAATTGAGGAATTTATCCATTAGTTAAAGAGATAAGGATGATTTATAATATTGAGTTGTAATTAGTTGACTTAGTTAACTAAGTCAAGTCCAGTTAGATTAATTCAAACAGTTTGTTGAATTCATGTAAGTTCAGTTAGTTAATGCTTGCATGCATGTAACTACTGCACTTCAGATAGCTGAGTATTCTCTCATAAATAACTCATGCATGCTAGTTCAAACAGAGACCTAGTTGAGATCAGATGGAGGGGAAATGTACTATCAGTTGCTAGAATATTCCATTGTGAATATTCCTTGTATGCATAAGGAATTCTTTCCTTGAGGATTGCGTAGTTAGATCAGAGGTTTTAGTGAGTGTGATGAGGCCAATTCACACATGTGGCTTCAATGGACCCCAAGAAAAATTGCGCAAGGAAATAGGAGTCTTGGAGGACTTGAGGAGGACATATACTATGTCTATTCAGTTTGTGAGCTGTATTGTTTGATTGCAGAGAGAGAAGGATAGCTTGAGAGTTGATTCTTTTTGTAACTTGAACAATATTTCCACTTGTATGATAATACAGAGTTGGGATTTTAGGCTAGGGATTTCCCCAGGTTATTTCTTCTATGTTACGTGTGATTGATTTCTCATTCTCAATTATATGTGTTCTCTTGATCTTGCTCATTTTGATTAAGCTTCTGCAAAGTGTTATAGAAGTAGATATTGTATTGTGTTTAGTATATTGCATAATCGGTTGATCTACAGTGAGAATTTCTACATAGATGATTGTCATCTTGCATGTCAAGCTCTTGGTGGTAAGAGCGCAAATCGAGACTAGTTGACTAATGATCCCAAGCAGGAGACCATGAACGAGGCGGGTACCTTGGCACTAGGGTTGGAGTGATCCAACCCAAATGGAGTTGGGAAATCCCTATTTCAATAGTAAAATTGTGTGGAAAATTAGTCTGAGCAACAAGGCCATGACAATATCAACCACCTCCTCGGCCCTGGTTATGTTGACATGGAGGAGTTGCAACCCTAGATTTGTGGTGAGGGTAGAATCAATGGCCTTTTTAGATGAGATGAGGTAGAGGATCAACTTCCATGGTTGAATCCACCTCTAAGAGGTCCGAGGGAGATACGAAAGGGAATGAAGGAACACAACCATGGTTGATTCTATGTGCCCACATCCTGGACGAAGGCAATGCCACATAGGGTTTCTTCTTCAATTTTTCTATCATTCTGGAAATTCATTGTGATCACCAAAGGAAAACCACCCGACAGATCCCTATCCACCTCCTTTCCATTGTTGTTCATGTCCTCCATCTTCATCATATTTTCTGAGGCCATTGTGGAAAAGCATGATTTTAATTGAGCATATGACAAGATTTAATTGGATGCATATTATTCAGGTCCAGTTTGTCCAAGTCTTCGAGGGTTTAAATGATTAGATCAAATGATTTCATTGATGTAAATTCATGGAGAATTATTGAGGGATATTTGAATTTGTTGAGAAAAAATATTTATAGTGAGAGTGTTTGTGATCATAAAAAAATTATTTTGTATCAAAGTTGGTTGATGGGTATTAAAGGATAGATAAATATATAGTTTTGTATTACACTTTTTATGATTTTCTTTTTATTATAAAATTTAAAGAGATTTTTTTTTTATTCATTTATATTTATTAAATTTAGTAATTTGTTGATTGATTAAAAATTGGTTTGTTGAAATTTAAAATCTTGTAAAATATTTTTTTTTTCAATTCATTAAGAGTGCAAATTATAGTGAATTGTCCAATGTAAGAAGTTATCTTAGTCAAAAGAGGAATTAAGGGGCCTTTGGCATGGGTTCCATACCTTTCTAAGAGAAGTTATTTTTCATTTTGTTTAGGGTGTAAAACCTTGTGTGTGCTTTCAATTGTTTATGGGTCGTGTTTGAAGTAGATTTGTAACCATGATTATTGATGCCTATGTAAATAGTAATCTAGGTTGCATTAGTTTGGTATCAAAGTAGGTTTGAGGCCCACATATGAATTTAAGAACAATTCCATCAAAGGGAATTTGTTGGATGGAGCTATAAAAGGGAGAATTGAGAAAAATCACATAAGGGGAATAGGAATACAAGAATATGGTAGAGGGAAACATAGCTACAAATAAAATCACCTAGATGTTAAGGTCCATATTAACTAGAATGTATTTCATGGAGGAAGCTAAGAAAATAGGGGTTGCAGTAGATATTCATGATTTGAGTAATGAAGAGTGAAAAGTAGAGTCCCCATGGGAGATAAGACTAATTTATTTATTAGATTGGGAAGATGGAGAAACCCCTTGAGTTTGATTAATTGAGGACCCCAAGAGAGTGAAGCATATATTCACAAAGTTTAAAGGGCATGCATCCCTATGGTGGGATAATGTATTTGGACAAACAAATAGGAAGGAAAGATAAATTAAGACTTGGGATGGGATCATTTCCAAACTAAATGGTATTCCTCATGTGGAATGTATTTTTACGAGGCTCCCCATATGATTTTGTTGTAGTAGTATGTACATTAGGGGGATTAATTGCTTCAATTCCATTAGGAGAGATTTTATTTTTTCATATTATACTTTTTAAAAGGGGAATTACAATATATGAATATGTTGTGGCAACGAGGTCAAGAAAGTGAGATGCTAGGAGTTTTTGTCGAGAGTGATGCACAAAGTATACCTTCTTCTCCATGTGATTCAACTACCACTGTTTTAAGTAAAGGAAGTTCTATTGCTTTGTAAAATAAAGGTGAATGGTGTACACCACATAGAATATTTTTTGAGCACTAATAGGATGAATTTATTCCACACTTTAGCCCTGAGAAAGTGCCATTCATTGTTGATCTTGATATCGAGGCCATAAATAAGATGAAAAACATGATACAAAAGCATCCTATTAGAATGAGTGCTTGGAGGCTCGCAAAATTAAACCCAGATGAAGATGCGAGCAATAGAAAAGAAGTCTTCATCTATTTTGTGTCCAATTTGTGCTCGATGAGTCCCTAATAATTATTATAGATCTAGTGGCAATGCTAGTAGCAGGAGTAATACGAGTATAGAATTTGCTGCAAAGAAGAGACTAAGAAATGAGTAGATTTAGTCACCTTTTAAATATATTTATCCTCCAAACCATCCTAGCAAAGATGATATTGAAATTGGAACACAAAGCATAAGTAGCTACATAAGTCCTGGCCATGTGAATGAATCAATGACTTTGAGTTCTCTCCCACAAGAGCACAATTATGGTCCTACAAGTGGGATGCGTTTATCATATCCTCTTAATAGGACATGTGTGGAACCTTTCTTTGCAATAGCAACAAATATGTCAAATATGAGGTCCAATATTCCATTTACAATTCTGACTTAGAGCATTCTATCTATTCATTATTTTCTTTCGCAAGTGATGCTTATGAATAATTTATTGATGATTATGTTGAAAGTGGACCATAGAAAAATAACATGGTTATTGGACAAGTGGGTGTGAACCAAATGAATAGAATGGAAAGAGAGAACATGAGGTCATACGATTTCTACAACCAAAGTGTTGGAATTTATGTTTTATTCGTAGTATAAATGAGCTTGCTAGTGAAGGAGGCATAATTTCTTGCTCACAAGGCCACTTGGCTGATGAATCATCATCTCCATCTTTACACTCAAAAAATTTCACCAAGAAGGTGATTTTGATCAAATATCGCCCTCTCCAAATCTTCAGTTATTGCATTCACCCTCTTCAAATTTTCATGTATATGAGCAGCCCTCTACTAGGCCATACATTTTTAGTTTCATAGTTGGCCCAAAAGCATTAAAGGGTAACTCTATCCTTATATTGTTTTTCATCATGGTTATGGGTTATCCAGAAACCAAGAGTTATGGATCAACCACACAAAACCCTTAGCATCGAAGTTGATTTTCTAGGTCATATATTTTCAGTATCAAAGTTGTCCCACAAGCATTACAAGGTATATCTATCATTTGACCTTCATTAAGCATGGTTATGGGTCACCCAAGAACTCATGGGTATTGGTCAATGATACAAAAACCATTTCCATAGAATTCCATTTCTAGGTTCTACATTGTTAGTATCACAATTGGCCCATAAGCATTACATGGTAACTTTATCCTTAGACCTTTATTCATCACGATTATGGGTCATCCAAAAACCCATGTTTATGGGTTAACCGCATAAAATCCTTCACTTCATTGGCTCACATTCAACAAAATATTCTAAGAAGGAACTTTATGCAACAAGGACCATTTCTGCCTAGGGGGGGATTGATCCAAATGGAATGTGGCATCCAATCATGGTATGTACCTATGGTATTTATGCATGGTATCCACCCATGGTAGTGTAACTCAAGAAGGAACTAATGATCAAAGAAGAAAAAAGTCTCTTTGTGAAGCAGTATGACAACTCGACCTCTCATAAGGTCGAGTTACATGAGGATATGGGAATTCATTTTCGTTTCTGATGAATTCAATATGCTAAAATACTCTTAAAAATAACATGGTTTCCTAGTGCTCGTCAATACCTTTCCAACAATATATTTAGCTTAGAAAAACTCCTTCTGAATTGAAAATCAATATTAGTTGGGAAAAAAATTAAAAGGCCAAAATACAGGGCCAAATAAAAAGTATTAATTGTTAAATATCATGCAAGTTTGGAGTGGATCCACTATTGACTCATTAGATCAAAAACCATAGACACGAGAAATAGTGCATTAGTTAACACTGTTAAATTACATACAAGTCTAGGGTCAGTCAATGGAGTTGCCAACATATCAACAACGAGATCGAAGAGAAACAACACGAAGTTTAACCTAACCAACAAATCCAGTCAAATGTCAAAACGTGGTAAGATCTTATTGAGAAATCACATGGAATTGGATGATGTCAGCATAGTGACATGTGCCGTCATCAGATGCTTCCATGTGGCAATGACCAATAGCAATTTTGGAACAACAAGGACGTAAAATTTGGGTGAGATGTGGAACCCCTATCGGGCTACCACATGGATCATTGATGTCATCATCAGGTTTTTTGAAGACCCTTAGGTCTAGGTCATATGAATAAGTTATATGGGATGTTAGCCCCTTCATTTAAATTTCTTAAAATTTTCAATTCTCTGAAACAAAATTGATCATCCCTTCCATGGCCCAAACACTATAAATATGGAATTACAAATGGTTTGGTAACAAAAATTTGGAAATTGATTATATATCTGTGGTTTGGTGCAAAAGGTCTATGGTCGAAACTATTTCATTTGATTTGAAGCTATTCTTGTTTGATTTGGTTCTTTTCCTTTAGATTGGTTTCTATGCATGATGCATTCTTTGTAAGTTTGGTTTGATTTTGAGGAATGGTGGCTAAGACACCACTTTGGTATTGTTAGGTATCCACGCCTAGCATTGCTTTCATGTATTGATAGATGAAAGCCAACATGGTTGTAGGAAATCTACAATGAAGTTCGAGTATTATATATTATCTTGACCTTTAAGGTGAAGGCCAAGTATTGTATATCATTGTGACCATTGAGGCGAAGTATTGTAGCCACCGTGGATAAATTCCAAGTATTTTATATCACTATGACAGTTGAGGTGGATTATTATATGCCATCATGATCCATGAGGCTGAATATTATAGCTACTATGGCCCTAACATGGATAACGTTGAGCATTATCGCCACCGCGAGCTTGAGACATTGGCGTAGACAAAAGGAAACACAACATAGCACATGGGCCTAAGTCTTCATGGATGAGGGTGAGTACAGTATAGCCACATGAACACAGAAAGGTATGGAGAGTCTATGAGGCTTCATTGAATATGTTGACTCCACAACTAAAAAAAATGAAAATCATCCAGTGTTTTAAGGCACACTGGGAGTGCAGTTGGTAAGTCTTTGGTATAGTGCATGTGCAGTTGAGAGTTTGACCTGTGGTAGAATAGGTTGGTATATTGGTTATTATATTCAGGAGATTTTCAAATAGTTTACTGAAACTGGTGACCGGCATTAGAATCAAATGATACATTGTGGGGTGCCTGGAAAGGGGTAATTTATCAAATATTTAATCTTTTATATGCTTTATTATGGTTTTTATGGGTTATTAGAGTCATTATTAATCCAATTCGATATCTTGAAGAAGATAAGTGATAAGGGATCAGATATGGATGTAGCCAGAGGTGTTTGATAGTGTTTTATCTCATATTTTATGATCATATGCTCTTGTGCATGTTTGGTGAAGTTATGCGCTTGTTCCAAGTGGTTTGGATACATGAATTAAACAAGTTCCAAAGAAGGATTTGACTGACCAAATTGTAATTATGATTGGAACATAGTTATGGGACAATAATATGATAGCCAATAGTAGATAATGATATGAATTTTGGGAGAATCATTATAGTATATCATGTAGTAAAAGTGGGTGTAGTGTTTGTAGTGACATTGGTTGTAGTTTTTATGGAAAAGACAGTGATTTTTGCAGTGGCAGAGATAGTGGTAGTATGAGTATGCATTAGTTATAGATTAGAACACTACCTATTCAGTGATATTTTATGTTCATGGATCTAGTTTGAAAATGTGACGAGATACAAGTCCATAAGGAAGTGGAAGGAAGGAGGTTGGAGCCTCAATTAGGTTGAAGCCTAGAACAAGTTGGAGCCTGCTCATTGTTGAGGTTGGATCCTAAAGCAGGTTGTAGCCCACTCATTTATGAAGTTGGAGCCTCAATTAGGTTAAACCCTAGAGTAGGTTGAAGCCTACACATTGCTTAAGTTAGAGCCTTAATCAAGTTGGAGCCTAGTGCAAGTTGGAGCCTACTCAATCTCAAGGCTGGAGCCTCAATCAAGTTGTAGCCTATAGTGAGTAGTTTCTTGCATCTTCAAGGTCAGAGCCTCAATCAAGTTGTAGCCTATCGTAAGTTGAAACTTGCATATATTTTGGGCTAGTTGACTCAGTAGACTGGGGCCTACAAATTGATGTAAAAGAACTAAAAATTAAGTATAAGAAGATTTAGTGGTTTTCTCCCATTTGGGTTTCCACCTAAAACTTGTGTCTCCTTGTGATGTGATGCTCTCTTTTGTTGTTGATTGCTTCTTGTCATGATGATGCATAAATATAACTAATGGCATAATGTTTATGGTTCATTGCTATATGGATGGATTATTAAGAAAGATTGTTAAATTGTGAAATTGACCTCACGTTGATTCACCCCGCTCTCATTGTGACCTTTGATCCAACAAGTGGCATAAGAGCAAGTGCCTTCAAAAGCAACTAATTATTGGAAGGTTGAAAATATATAAGAAATGGATGCTACTAGAGAAGGGGGAAGCCCCCTATGTTTGATGGAACCAATTATGAATTCTAAAATATAAGGATGGAGACATATCTCATCTCTTTGGGAGTATATGTTTGGGATTTTTGAACACATAATGTAAAGTCCCCAATGTTATTCCAACAAATGTTGCAGAGAAGGAAATTTACACATATAATGCACAAGATATGAAAGAAAATTTAATGGGCTTGGCAGAGTCAGAATTTGTCAAAGTAAATGTAGTGCAAGTCAGCTCATGAGGTATGGAATAAGATCCAAACTTATTATGAAGGAGATATGAAAGTTAAAAAAGTTAGGCTACAAGCTCCTAGAGGTGAATTTCAAAGTTTGAAGATGGTAGAAGATGAAGATATCACTTCATATTTTCTTTGAGTAGAAAATATTTTCAACTCTAGTAGTAGGCCTTGGTGAAGAAGTTAATAACATTTCCATTGTTCAAAATATTAATATTACTTCCATCAAGATTCAATGCTAAAGTCTCAACCCTTGAGTAACTAGCAAAATTCAAGATAATAATAGATCAACTCCATGGAACGCTTTCCACATATGAGTTTAGAATCAAGGAAAACAATTCAAGAGTCAAGAAAGCATCTTTTAAAGCAGCAAAATAAGGGAAATACTAAAAGGATCAAGAGTATTAAAATTCTTATGATGAAGAAGATATGATTGTTCAAAAGATCAGAGAGGAACTAACAAGTTCAAAGGTAAGTTTCCTTTCGAATGTGGAAGAATTGGTCATTGTACATCTAAATATCCTTATGCTAAGATGAATGAAAGTGATGATGAATTGAAGTTCAAATCCAAGTATCAAAACAAGAAGCAAATGATAAAGAAAAAAAAATTATTCAAAGAAACAAAGTGACAATGAAACAAGGGCAAGTGTAAGTGATGAAGAAAGGAAGAAAATACTATTCATAGTTGAGGTTGAGGAACCCAAAGCATAATTATTTCTTGAATGGGAACTTAGAATCGCTTTGAAGGAAATTAGAACTCTCAAGAAAAGAGAAAATATATTGATGTAAGACAAGCGTCAAAATTAAGACCATATTGTTGCTCTCAAAGTTAAACTAGAAGAAGCTAAGAGGGTAAAAGGATTATTGTCAAAACAACTAAATGACAAGGAACAAATATGTGAAATATTTGAAGAGGAAGTTGTCCTCTTAAGAGAATAATTGGAGTAGCTGAGTTGAAATTATCACAAAGGCATTGAATCACTAGATCATATTCTTAGCATACATAGGTATCCACTTATCAATATTGGTCTTGGCTATCAAGAAGGTGAAAAATCAAAGAGAAATTATCCCCCATCAAATGAAAGACATCCCGAGAAGATTGATCAGAATTTTGTAACATCAACTAATAGCTCACTTGAAGATATAAAAAAAAATTACATCAACCCAAGCAGGTTCAACTCATTGAGTCTCAAATAAATTTTGGTAAAGAGCATAATACAAGAAGAAAAAATGTAGAAGCTAGAAGCACAAACATAAGGGAAGTAGGAAAGAAAATGAACATAGTGCATCACAAATCATCCACAAGTAATAATGGGACATGTACAAGTAATCAAAAAATGAATATGCATCATGTTCATGTTGGAAAAAAATGAACCATGACTCCTCCAAAAGGCATCCTAAAAAGATCAAGATCTCCTTCTTTTCCTAGGTATCAAAGCAAGTTTTTGGTTATTCTTATTCACATACTAAGTTTGGGCATAAAGTGTAGGATTATAGGACCAATGACGTGGTCAAGTGTAGAGGATATGATTAGATACCCAGATGGAGACATGTGGACCAAGTAAAGAGAATGTATTAGCCACATCAACAAGTGTTGAAGCCCAATGTTGAATGTCACACATGCATCAATGAGGGCCATATAGAGCAAGATTGTAAAATTAAATTTGGATGGTACAATAGAGGAATATTTTCTATCAGTGTTGCAAAGTGGAGAAGAGGTCAAGGAGGAAATCGATTAGGTTGTATCACTTAGATCTAATCCATTGGAGAAATATTCTTCAAGATCATAACTTTCCAAATCAAAACTTGAAGAAGCAATTATGGAGGAAGTATGTGGACTATGTTTTGATGGTGATATCTCATATGTAAAAGAATACATGATCTCAGGGGAAGTACAAAAACAATAGTAGAATTATATTGGGGGGAATGGGAAGACTCATAAGCGAGCGACATAAGCATGGTCTCAGGAGGATACTACACAATAAGAAAGGAACATGGGTCATGGTAGGTCCATAAGATCATCCAAGAATAGGAACTCATATAGGTTCATCTACATGATAATTTTCTATAGCTATATGTGACCCTTTTCCATTGATGTCAAAGGGGGGGAGAATGTAGATATTGATGTTACCAGGAGAGATGGCAGGCATTGCACTTATTCTTGTAGTAGGGAGACATTGCAGCACATTACTTGGAGCCCTTGATTTTCTTTGACATCTAATGACCATCAATGTTTAAAGGTGTTTCCATAAATGATAATGAGGGAGATTTTTTCACATAGTGATGTCATTTATGAAAACAATATGTCATTAATGTCAAAGGGGATATGTGGAAAATGGTAGTAGAACCATCATTGATGATCAAAGAAGCAATAAGTATCTTCATGAAGTAGTATGATAGCTTGACCTTTCGCAAGGTCTCATTACATGAGGATATTAGTGCTTGAAGTTATTTGAGTTTTTGATGAGGTTAATATTCTAAAATTCTCATTAAAATAGCATGGTTTCATATTTCTCATTGATACCTTTCCAATGGTACATTCATCTTAGAAAGCATCCTCTCGGATGAGAAGTTATGGTCTGTTGAAAATAAGTATTAATGGGGAGGGGGATTAAAAAAAAAAACTATAGGGCCAACCCAAAATATTAATCTATTAAATATCGTGCAATTTTAGATTAGATCCATCATTGACTCAGTAGACCAATGGACACTTAAATGCAAAGTAACACACTAGTTAACACTGCTAAATGGTGTGCAAGTCCAAGATCAATCAATAGTGTTGCTAATAAATCAATAGCCAGAACAAAGAGAATCAAAAAAATATTTAACTTGACCATCAGATCTAGTAAAATGCTGAAACATAGAAAGATATTATTAGGAGATGACATGGAATTCAATGACATGTGGCATCACCAGGTGTTGCCATGTGACAGCGACCAATAATAGTTTTGGAATAGTAAGGAGGTCAATTTTAGGCGAAACATGGAACCCCTCTCTAACTTCCACATGGATCATTGACCTCATGATGACATCTTTGATAGGTTTCCCAAAGATCCTAAGGTCAAGTCCATATGAATTGGTTATATGGAAAATCAGTCCAATAATCTAAATTTATTAAAATTATTAATTCCCTGGAATGAAATTGCTCAACCCTTCCATGGCCCAAACACTATAAATATGGCGTCAAAAATGGTTTGGTAACACAACTGTGTAAATTAATCATTCATTTATGGTTTGGTGCAAACATTCTATGGTCAGAAAACTATTTCATTTTATTCGAAGTTATTCTTGTTTGATCTAGTTTGATTCCTTCAACTTGGTTTGTATTTGGGATGCATTCTTTGTAAGTTTGGTTTGATTTTTTCGAATGGTGTCAAAGCCACAACTTTGGTATCAGTCGATAACCCCTCTCTACATTTCTTTCATGTATTGATAGAGAAAGACCACCTTGGCCCTAGGAATATACAATGAATATCGAGTATTTTATATCATCGTGACCCCTAAGGTGAAGGTCAAGTATTGTATATCATTTTTACTAATGAGATGAAGAATTATAGCCACCATGGATAAAGGCCAAGCATTGTATATCGCTATGAGCCCTGAGGCAGAGTATTATATGCCATTGTGATCCTTGAGATCAAGTATCGTAGCCTTTGTGGCCCTTACATGGATAAAATCAATCATTATTACCACCATGGCCCTAAGACCTTAGTGTAGACAAGGTCGAGTATAACATAGCACCGTGGGCATAATCCTTCATAGATGAGGGAATGTATATTATATCCACCTAGACCCATGGAGATCTGGAGATTCAATGGGGCTTTGTTGAATGTGATGACTCTAAAATAAATAAATGAAAATTGCTAAGTGTTCCAATGCACACCGAGAGCGCAATTGGTAAGTCGTTGGTATAATGTATGTGTGGTCGAGATTTCGAACTAGAGTGGAATAGGTTGGTATTTTCTATTATTATAGTCAAAAAAATTATCGAATAGTTTACTAAAACTGGTGACCGATGCCAGAATATAGTGATCGATTGAAGGGAACCTAGAAAGGGGTAGTGAGTCATTATTAATCCAAATTGATATTTGAAATAAGTTGAGTGATTAGGGTTTAGAGGCAGATGCAACCAAAGGGGTTTGATAGTGTTTTTTATCATATTTGATGATTATAATCTCTTATGCATGTTTGGTAAAGTTACAATATTTTTGCACGTGATTTGGATACATAAAGTAAACAAGTTCCAAGGAAGGGTTTGAGTGACAAAATTGTAGTTCTCATTGGAGCAGAGTTATCGAACAATAGCATGATAGCTAGCAGTAAATAATGCTATGAATTTTTTTACAGCCATTATAGTATATCATGTAATGATAGTGGGTGCACTATTTGCAGTTACATTAGTTGCAGGTTGTATGGCAAAGATAGTGCTTGTTGCAATGGAAAAGATAGTGGAAATATCAATATGTATTGGTTATAGATGAGAACACTACTTATTATTGAATTATATTTTATGTTTTTGGATCCAATTTTAAAATGTGATGAAATAAAGGTCCATGATGAAGAGGAAGGAAGGAGGTTGGAGCCTCAATCAGGGTGGAGCCTAGAGTAGGTTGGAGCCCTCTTATTATTGAGGTTCGAGCCAAGATTAAGTTGGAGCCCAGTCATTTCTAAGATTGGATCCTAGAGCAGGTTAGATCTTACTCATTACTACGGTTGGAGCCTAGTGCAGGTTAGAGCCTATTGAATCTTAAAGTTGGGGCCTCAATCTGGTTGTATCATATAGTGAGCAATTGCTTACATCTTTGAGGGTGAAGCCTCAATTAGGTTGTAGCTTACTGCAAGTGGTATCTTACATATTTTTGGGGGTAGTTGACTCCCACAGGTTGGGGCCTTCAAATTGTTGTAAGATAATTGAAAAATGATTAGAAGAAGGCTCAAATAAAACATAAATAACGAGACTCGCCTTTTAAAAGGATAGATTGGTCCACCATAATGTAGTTGTAACAATTTCCCTTATTTTAATAAAGAGTTTATTTGTGTTTTTTTCCTCTCTTAGTGTTTATGTTTCTTGGATCTTGGCCCCCAATATTTGGATCACTTAATGAGATATCCACCACTACCATGATGAAATCATGTTCTCTCATAGTCTAGGGAAATTTTTTAATAAAATCAATTGAAACAATTTCTCACTTCCACTCTACAATGGGTATTGGCTATAGTAATCTAGTTGGATGCATATGCTCAACTATTAGCTTTTTGGCACTTCAGACACCTAGCTATATAATCAACCACTTCCCTTTTCATATTTTTCAAAATATATTGACTTTTTACAACTAAAATTGTTTTCTAGTACCCTGGGTTTTTAGCATGAGGCACCTTTTGCATCCCACTTAGCACTATATTTTCCAAACCCTAAAAATTTGGCACATAAATTCTTCACTTCTAAATGAGGATCACATCCTATGTTCAAATCATAATTTCTATATTGTGTATATATGTTAACTCATTATAGCCCTACTTTTAATTTCATTTTCTATTGATATGAAATTTCAAAATTAAAAATTTTAATTTTCAAATCATATTTACATGCACTTATGGCTATCGCATGCATTTCATGCATTCTTATACTAAGAACACTATCCATCTTATTTGTGTTACCTTTGATGTATTTGATTTCAAATTCATATTCAACCAAAACTTTTAGCTATCTAATTTTCATATCATTCATAGTTGAGTGTCAAGGAAAATGCTTTAAACCAATGTGGTCTATTCACAATTTAAACCTCTTTCTCGTGAGGAAATGCCTTCACTTTTTTAAGACATGGATGAAACTTACTAAATCCAAATCATGAGTGGTATATTTCCTCTCATTTTCCTTCAACTACCTTGACTCATAACATATTACATTCTTATTTTGAATAAGGACTCCTACAAATCATTCATTGAAAGCATCAATACACATAATAAAGTTTTCACTTGGATTTGTTATCTTAAGAATTGGTTCATTGGTTAACAATATTTTAATTTTTTGAAAACTCCCTTCACATTTATGATACCACTCAAATTTCACACCCTTCTTATATAGGAAGTAATCGGGTGTGCTATCCTTTCCAAGCCATACAAAAAACTTGTTTATTATCCTACCAATCCCATAATGGACCTAACCTCTATCACATTTCTAGGTGTCGGTCACTATATGATAGATTTGATCTTCTCTGGGTCCATTACCATACCTCCTTCTAAACTGATGTGACCAAAATAATAATTTTTCCTTAGGCTAAATGAGCATTTTCTTATCTTGGCATGTAGTTGATGTTCCCTCAAAACTTGTAACACTAACCTCAAGTTTCTCTCATGCTCTTCATATTGTGCATAAACAAGGATTCCATCCAAAAATAGAATAACAAACTTGTCAAAATAATTCCAAAAATGTCATTCATAATGCACATAAAAATACCTAGTGCCTTAGATATCCCAAATGACACCACTACAAAACCATAAATATCATATCTAGTTTTGAATGTTTTCTTGTTGATATCCTTTTCCTTAATTCTCACTTAATGATACCATGACCTCTTATCAATATTGGAGAATACTTTAGCTCCATTCAGTTGATCAAATAATTCATTTATACTTGGAAAAGGATACTTGTTATTCCCTGTTACCTTGTGCAACTACCTAGAATTTATCCACAACCTCAATGTAGCATATGTCTTCTTAATAAATAATATTGAGGCACCCTAAGGTGACACACTTAGGTGTATGTGCCCCTTCTTCAAAAGATATTCTAGCTACATTTGCAATTCCTAAGTTTTGGTGTGCTCATCTTGTGCGGTGTCTTAGACACTAGGGAAGCTCTGTGTTCCAAATATATGGAAAAGTCAATAACCCTCTTTGGTGGTGAACCTAGGATTTCAACAAATGTATCCTCAAATTCTTTAAGTATGGGATGACCTTGAATTATTTGTACCTTGTCCTTGGCTACCTATTCCATGTGACATGAATAAATTTGGCATCCTTTTTTAATTTTTTTCTTCAATTGCATGGTTGATATTTACTTGACTAAAACTAGCCTTGGAATTCCCTGCACATTCCTTTGTTTCCCTTCTTCATCAAGGCAAGCAGATTTCTTATTAGTAGTCCAAGATATATCATGTTTGTCTATCATGTTAGCCTAAGGTATAATTCCTAAGTTCTCCTTTTAGCTCAAGCCATTCATATCAATATGGAATTCTTGCACTAATTCATTTATCCTCCTCTTGGCCCATATAGCTTGTTGAACCAACCAAGTCCTTCCATGCTTGTTTTTCTACAAATGAGAAAATTTCAACAAATTTAGGATCAATATAACTATACTCACTCTAGAATCAATTAAAATGGTAATGAGATGATTATTCATCTCACCTTCAACTTCAATCATGTGATTCTAGTGATCAACTTGCCTATAGTCCATCACTGCATAATTTTGGGCATGCTTCTACCCATGTCCTACTAAATATAATCTCCTTGAATGTGGTGTGTATTCCTAAATTTGTTTCCTTTTCAAGGAAATCTTTGTACATGTGTTCTCCCTCACAACCCCAACACTTGATGGGCTGAAATATTGGCATTTTCCCAATAAATTTCCCCCCTTTGGTTCACTATGGGCTAGCTAAGCTTGTCAATTTATTTGAGAATTGTTATTTAAAAATGAAAGTTTGTATCCCTTCTATATTTACTATAGCTTGGTTCTCTTCTTCCATCCCAAGCTTTCTAAAAGTTTATTGTTTTTGTTTTATTCATAAAGGAAATTTTCCTTCGTTATAGCTTCCTCCAAAGTCTTTGTCTCATCAAATTTCATTTTTTCAACGTAATATGATGGTAAACCACTTAAAATCATTTGCAATTTGACCTTTTCATCTCAATAATTCAGCATACCTTAATAATTTGAGGAATTTCATTTCATACTCCTCCCTTGTCATGTTCCCCAACTTGATTTCAAATAACTATTGCATTTTATTATCATAGTAGTGCTCAAACAAGTATTTCTTCAACAAATACCTCTTGAACTGCCTACATGAGATCCTCTTCTCATCCAAGTGCTTGGCTTCTTTGAGTTGATCCATCCACGTGGATGATTTTCCTTGCAAATGATAAATTACAATTCAAATCTCCATGTTGGAAGGAGAATTGTGCAACTAGAGATCATTCGCATCCCCAACAACCAAGTTTCAACTTCATTACTCTTCATATGCTCATCATAAAGGTAGGAGGATTAATACTCTTAAGCTCTCCTTGCACGTCATTCAATTTAGACCTTCTTATTTGATGTTTAATTGATGATATTTTTGGACTACTTCCATATTCTAAATAAGCATAAGCCCTTCCACTTGATTTTCTTCATGAGTGGTGTTTATGCCTGCTACTAAATATTTAGCATTGTTAGGATGACGAGCGGGATCAAGTGTGTTAGCATTGATGTCAACTAGAATAGAATTGATTTCAAATGCATAACGTGTTTGGAATTGATGGGGATGGAGTTTCAAGCTTAGGTGGAGTCTTATGGTTGCTGCAGACTTTAGTAGAGAACCATCATAGTAGCAAGTCAATTGAAGAAGCCATAAATTTTATAGATATGGTGGTGATGTGGCTTAGATTTTGAGAGAACTTCTTCTTAAGGAAATAAGCTTAGATATTCTTGGAAGCATAACAGTTGGATAATTCTCAGAAAGAGTTTCCAAACAATGTGTGGCACTCTCAAAAATACCTCCGAAATCAAAAGTCATGGACAATCAAAGTTCACAAGAGAGAGGATCAAAGTTCAAAGTTCCAAGCCTCAAGGTTCCACATAGATCTTGTGTTTTGAAAGAAATTTCTTCGTTAAATAAATTTCATACTTCAGGTGGAATTAAAAAAAGAGGTTAGGACTTATGCATGGGTCAAGCCTGGTTGGGACTTAGGCATAATAAAACCCAATTAGGGATCGGACATGGTCAGGAACAAGTGCAGATGTGTAGTGAGGAAATGGGTTGACACCCCCCCAACCCTACCTATGTGGGACCCAATACCAATAACAAGACATGTGATAACATTGATTAATAGAGTTAGGACACATGGTAGTCTCAGATTGGTGGTAAGATGATATTAGCACAGGGTGACATGGCACTACAGGCATGCAACATGTGCCATGCAAATTTCAACTTTCTAAGTGGCCAAGTGGGAAAATTTTGGGGGACACATGGTTTCATCTAGGCATGTATGATTTTAGCATGACAGAGGCATGATATAAGCAATATGATGTGGGAAAATCTCATGGTTCATGTCAGCGGTTAGTTTGGTGAAGTTTTCCCATGTGTTTGGTTTCTGATAATGAATGCATGGATTGGGACCAAGATATAGAAAATGGCTCAAAGTTAGGGCTTTGAGCTAGTTGGGCCTCCAGGCTAGTCAAGGAAAAAGCAAGCACATATCAGGAAATTAGGTTGTCCTCTGACCTCCTGACCAACATTGAAAGGCATGCCCAGAAGTTTTTTTTGCATTTTTTTTCATGGTATAAATGGTTTTTAAGCACTAAGGGCCTACAAAAATTAATGAAAATTGTTTTGGAGGTCCCAGTGGGTCACATCACCTCAGAGGTTACTCCTTGAGAGTTTCCATTGCAACGCATATGTAAAAGCTCTGGGTTACTAGGCACAAGGACATAGTGGCAAAAACAAGGTGGGGCCTAGTTGTTCAAGGTGGAAAGGCCACATATTTCTCAAAGGATATAGATTGGGAGAAGTTTGGAAAAAGAGGAACCAAATGGAATCATAACCCTGGAGGTATTACTCCGAATATTTTTGAACGCACTATAGTGTATTTTTTAATCAATCCTAATTGACCAAGATTCCAACCATTTAATTGTCAACCCAAGGTAGGTCTATTATTTCAATGGAGTTTGCACTATCTGTGCCGATACACTACAGCCAAGAGTAAAAATAGAAAATAGTAAATAATTCCGTTGAATCAATTGTAGAAACTAAATCATTCATGCATAAATTTAAACAATCTACAGAAATGAAATCACACTTCACAATTACCAGAGAAAAGGCACACCACACACTATATTGATAACTACACCAACTGGTCAACTACCATACTGCTAATCAAATCGGTGTAACAACATAACATAATTCTGGAACTGAAGCAGATATATTCTACAATTTATACAATGACAACAGAAAACCATACAAACAATAAAAGAGAGAAACAATAATATACAGCTACTCTACTACTGCAGTCCCTGCTAAAGAGGAGGGTCCTTCCTCCCTAGTAGGGGCACAGGAAAGAACACAAGATTAGTCAAAGAATCAACTTAGAAATAACAACAGCATCACCACAGTGTCTTTGATATTAAAAAAAATTAAAAGTTACAAGATCAAAATAACAGTAATCTCTATCCATCCCCCATAACTGAGAAATTAAGTTTTTATTATAGTTATTACATACCCAAAATTGGGAATAGATCAGTCATTAGAATCTCACAATTCTCATGCTGATCATAAAATAGAAATTGTTATAACCAGTTCCTAAATACGAATGTTATTCAAATGCATCAATTAAGATCATAACCGCTTGGATCTGTCACTTTCTAAGTAAACAATTCACAACTTCCAATAGCTGTTGCGTGGAATAGTACCCACGACTTTGTCAGCTACGGTGTAACAGAATAATGTGGTCAAATGACAGTTTGGTATGTAACAACAATCACTGGGTAACAACAACCATATAATGACACTTGAGGTGTAACAGCAGTAACCTGTAACAACAACGCAGTGTAGCAGAAACACTTGTAATAGCATCGTGGTGTAACAACAAGATCTATAACAACACACAGAGTGTAACAACAATTTGTTCCATCTTGCTCTTAGACCGATGAGCGTGGTTGTCTATTCCATAACCCCATTCTCACAAGAAACACTTGAAAAATAGGAGAGGATCTAAAATACTTCTCTAATGCTTACCCCAGTTAGCCATAGAAAGGAATATTGCATCGTTATATTTAGCAAAAATGGAAAAATAGGTTGTTCATAATAAGGAAATGACGATTAACATGTAAAGTTTTGTTGGCCTAGAGGGAAAAAGGATCAAAACTGGGGAAATAAGTTATAGGAAATAGTTATAAAAACTACACCCAACATCTCCCCCCAACTGAAGAAATTGCATGTCCTCATGTAAAAACTCAATTTCTCCTATTATACCTCTGATGCAAGTCCATAAAATTATAGGCACCAACAGTGTCTTCACCAGGAGACCTGTATCCCTAAGTAGTCATTAGTTGTCACAGCCAGGATTCTTCTTCATAGTCGCACAAGTGGTAATACGACTGGTATTCCTCCATCAGTAACCAAATAAGAGGATATTTGAATCTAAGTCTAATCAAGAAGGCTCCCAATGTTTGCACCACCCAGGCATATTATGGTACTCATGTAACAACATCCAAAAAATTCTTGAACTCAAAAGGATGTCCTTCTTGCAATCCAGCATGATATGCTTCAGTGCGCTTAAGGAACCCTGTTAGTGCTCGAATTTTCGTTTATGCATAAAGATTGAGGAAAAACCCCACAATACTTTTTCTGTAAGTGATTGATTGTTCCCTGATTTCCAGGGTACTTAGGAACAACTTGAACTCACATCTCAATTCAGAAACCATTCTTGGTTCTTCCCTTAACCATAATGTTGCCCTTTCTTCATTGGTCTCAGCTGACTTCATGTCCAAATTACATTCAATTTGATTCCTCATAAAAGAAATGAAGTCTCGCAACTATAAGTCTCCCATATAAGAGAAAAAACTTGCCACCATATTTGTACTGACATATTCACACATCATGTTACACAAAAACAACTCACAAAGTAAGCTTTGTTCATCAAAATCACAAGCACGAATTTTTTTAAGAAAAGTATGGGTAGAAGAACCCAAATAAGGTATGTTTTCAAAGATTGCTTTTAATTGAAACAAATAATAACTTTCCCATAGGAACATTGGATATGATGGGGAAGGCCTCCTGCAGCCTAACAGGTTCAAGGCAAGCTCACGAAGATTTGTCTTATCATTTGTTAGATCCAAAACCTACTAATGTAACAGCCGCAATTGTTTATATTTCTTCTTCGTAGCTTCCTTATTCCTCTACTCTTCCCATTTTCTCACCCATTCTTCCTTTAACTGTTTCTCCTAGAGTGAATTCATCATCTTCTTATGTGCCTTAATCAAGATCATTCCCTCTTGTAGAGAGAGCACCTGTTGCTTCCATTTTTGTAACTTTGGTATCAACGACATTCTTTCATAACACCATCCTTCGTCAGGACCTAATGTTCTCCCACATGCATTAATTATTGAAGGTGTAACAACCTCCTAAGGGTGAAACTACTCCATTTTAGCTGTTGGTTCTTGTGTAATAGAAATGTCATCAATGGTTTCTTGTTTAACAACTTCTTTTTCTCCCTGGTTAGCTTCCGCTTCCACTGTTGGTTCTTGTGTAACAGCAGTGTCATCCAAGGATTCCTATGTATCAGCTATCAAATTACTCTCTGTGGAATGCTCCATCTCAGCTGCTGGTTCTTTTGTAATAATAACGTCTTCAACGAGTTTTTGTGCATCAGCTTCCTAGGACACAGTTTGCATTTCCCTCGAAACTGTGTCCATTGCACAGACTCTATACCCCACTGCCACTAGCTCCTTAGCCAAGGCTATGCACATAGAACCTAGAAAATTTCCCTCCCTGGCCCTATCTATAGCCTCATCCAAAGTATCTAAAACTTGGGTGCTTGCCTCTACCTTATCCTCTGCTAACTACTTCCTTAACTTTTCATTTTCTCTTTCCAAACTTTCAATTTTAAGCAACAAGGATTGGGTCTTGTTCTTACCTAGTGAGGAAGGTTCCTCCAGCCGAGCCTGCTCTTCATCTTCTTTTCTCACTACCTCCTTGTTATTCTCAAGAATGGATGGGGACTCTAGGTTCCCACTAGCCTTTACTCTCTGTTTCAGCCACTTATCACCAATTGGCTTATCAACTGGTCTCTTTCTAACCTTACTTTTGAGGGCGGGGTTGCTCCTTGGTTTCCATTGGAGCTTCCTCAGATGTCCCAACTTGCTTCCTACAGGTAGCCATATCATTATTTCTCATGAATTCATCCTAGCTCTTGCCTTGGTGACTTAGGGTGTCTAACACAATTAGCTAGATGAGGCCATGGTTTGTGATGCAAGTCTCTAGATGTGCATTTGTCTTCATGGCTACTGCCATATGCCTAATATTATCCAACAAAAGGTACGGGAGGTTTATCATCTGTCGATGTCAGAGGTGATTTAACAATGGGAAGTGGTAATTGAATACAATTGTTGCCATTCCCTCACATGTGATATACTTAATGAGGTAAAGGGAGACATATGCCCATGGCTGGGGAAGCAACAACCTATCAATTCCTATTCCTTTCTTCACCAGTCATTCCTCCCCTTGGAGAAAATCCTCCTTCAAAGAGGGACCATTGATTTCCTATTAAACCAACTTTTTCCCTCTATTGGAAATTCCATCACATGAGCAATTACCTCCTCTATAACTTCCAGCTGCAATCGCTTGACCTTCGTTTGATTCCTATTTAGATTCTTAGCGAATTCCATAGAAATTGCCTCGTATGATCCTTCCAGCCTTTAGAAAAACTCAAACCAACCTACATCTTTTAAAAATTTGGCATACTTCAGGGCATTTTTCCAATGCCTCTGTTGATCCTGATTCATATCGAATTGTCACCCCACCAATTACTACATTGTTTCAACTTTGTTCTCCTCTCTTCTCCTCCTTGAGAAATTCTGAAGTGATTAGCACAATGCTCAATTGTTCTAGCTTTGCAAACTGTTCTCCTCCACTTCTGTCTAAGAGTTATGAATGAGGAAGCAATGCTTCAGCAGTGGGCAAATGGTAGGGTGACATGGTGAGGTTAAAGGCATGGATTTCAAATCAAGATTCGTACTGCACAATAACATTTCCTTATTAATACTAAGTTACGGAAGGTCTAGTCTGAGGTAGAATTCCATTTTCAGCATGATCAATCATTAAATGAATTAAGAGATCATCATACTTTGGCTTCGGTTTAAATGCTCACAAGTCATGCAAAGGTCATGTCATAATGTAATTTGTCCTCCCTCCAACTTAAATGTGACGGTCGTCCTTAGTCATATAAAAAAGATATGACATTAGATTGCCATAATTACTAAATAAAAGAGGATAGTGATAATACTGTTTCATGAAGTACCTGGTGTGACGTGGAGAGAAGACGTTCATGATGAAGTGCGCAAAATTAATTTATGTTGTCAAGGCCATTGCTCCTGAGTCATGGTGATGCATGTTGTGTGTCACAATAGATAATTTACTTGGATTGTTTCTAGAAGTCATCGGTTGTTACAAATGTAACAACCAAGATGATTGTTATGTATTATTGGTTTCCAAAAAAGATAAAAACAAAGGACTCAAATAGTCATGTAACAACTGGAATATAATCCTGACATCTACATTTATTTTTTAGCCTAAGTATCCTTGACTTAGCCACATGCACTAAAAATCATGTTCACACTTGGTTTTTGGTAAACTAGCTTAGTGGACCAACTTTCCCTTGTTTTTCTCCTTTAAAGGCTTAACATTATGGAAATATTGGTCCAACCACTTTTCTAAACCATTTAGAAATCTAAGTGCATGTTCACACCTAACCACACCTCATCCACTTGAGTTATTTTAGGATTGGTGCCCCACATGAAGATTCCCCCTTAAATCAAGGGATTTGGCCCCGCGGACCATTTTAGCATGTTTTAAAGTTTCCTTCCTTGGGAAATGTGCCCCTCCTCATGCTTTCCTCGTGGCTGATAGTTGGCATAGGTTGTCTTGAGTCATTGTTGCTATTTTAGGCCTCCCTTTAGCTTTTCTTAGCCTTTTCTAGATTTTGTACTAGTTTTTTCCTAGTTTTCTAGATTCGGAAATTTCTATATAACCACCTCCCTTTGGGGTTAGTGGTTTGGTTGCTCATCTATTAATATTTGTTCATTAATTTAATACATTGATTTTATGGAGAAAATTCTTTCTCTCCTCTCTTGAATATCAACAAATTACTTGTGTTTAAGTTAATTAGAGTTTTAGATCTATCGAAGTTTCTACAGGAATTCTACAATTATTGTAAGATATGCCTAAAGTAACAAATGTTGTTTCAAAGTGCGTAACAACCGGCATAGAGTGGTTTTTAACTTTTACAAAAATTGTCTGTCTGGGTCCAAAAGATATTTTTTCACAACCAGATTATTTTCATTATATATTTTCTAATTTTTGTTTTTTATCTTTATTTTTATTTTCTTCTTCTTATTATTATTATTTTATTTTTTTTAGCAAGTGTAATAGCCACTGATAGAGGTTGGTTTTCAGCTATTACACTTATTGAAAAATTAGAATTTTGGCAGCACAGGGGGGGTTTCCCCTACTCCTTTAATCTGAATGTCTGAATTCATGACAATGTTAACAAATGAATCCCTTGAAGTAGGTTTATGATATAACCAAACACGGTGCCCATTTGCAAGCAATGGTTTCCTCCCACTGTCAATGGTAACCAAATTTGCAATCCCATTTTCAAAGACTGCGTCTAACTCATAGGGACCTAGCCATCTGGTGCAGAGCTTACCCTTGAAGTCCTTGAGTCTTGAATAATATAAGAGAGACCAATCTCCTTTCTAAAACTTCTTCTTCTTGATGAACCTATGATTCCACTTAGCTCTCTACTGATAGATAATCTTTGTTTGCTGGATAGCAGCCAACCATTTCGCCTCCAATTCATTGAGCTGGTTCAACCTTCGCTTTTATGTTTTAGCCAGATCGAAATTCACCTGCAATGTTGTTCTCAATGTATTAATTTAAAACTCAATAGGGAATAAGGGATTTTTACATTACACAAGTTCGTATGGTGAGAATCCCATAGTATTCCTTCATGTAGTTCTATATTCCCACAACACTTCTAGAAGTTTATCAACCCAATTCATTTGGTGACTAGCCATAGTTTTGGTAAGAATCCCCTCAATGACCTCCTTGGTGCTTTCCACTTGGCCATTTTCTTGTGGGTGATAAGGTGTTGTGATTCTATGATGAATTTTATATTTTTCAACCAACTTTTGGATCATATGGGATGTAAACTAGGGCCCTCTATCTGTCACTATCTCCCTGGGTATCCCAAAATGGACAATGATGTCTTCAAATAGGAAGTCTGAAACGACTTGCTTCGTGACTCTGGTTAGTGATTTTGCCTCAACCCATTTTGTGACATAGTCGGTGTAGACCAAGATGTAGGATCTCTGTCTAGATGAAGGATTAATTGGTCCCACAAAATCCAAGGCCCATTTCTCAAAAGGTTCTAAGACTATTTGAGTCTGTAACAACATCTCATTTGATTGCAGCAAATGGCCCATCCTTTCGCAACTATCAAATCCTTTCATGAACTTCTTGGCATCCTAAAATATTGTTGGCCAATAATATCTTGTCAAAAGGACTTTATATCTTGTTCACTTGTCTGCGAAGTGCCCTCCACAAGGTTCCTCGTGACAAGCCTTATGGATGTCAAAGATCTCATCTTCCCTAACACAATGTCTGATTTGAAAATCTGGCCCAATTTGATAGAGATTCCCATAAATCCAGATATAGTTAGCACTCTGTTGTATGATCTTTCTCTTTTCCTTGGAAAACAAGTATTGTGGAAATTTCCCTATAGCAAGATAATTGGCAATATCAACATACCATGGTGAGTAAGTAGAAATAGAAAAGAGATACTCATCAGGGAAAGAATCCTCAGTAGGAATGAAATTTTCATCAATAGTTAACGTAGAAAGAAAATCAGCTACTACATTATCTTTTGCAGGTTTATCTACAATTGTGATATCAACGTGTAATTCTACCATTGGTAATTGGCTTATTCATTAAAAAACGAATGGCAGAGTGGTTAGTGTGTACAAATACTTGATACCCGATAATATAATGTCGAAAATTATTGATGTCATGCACTAATGCTAAGAATTCCTTCTCAGTCACTATGTAATTGACCTCATCCGGAGTCAAATTATTGATTATGTAATAAATAGCGTAAGGTTTCCTATCCTCCAACTAGCCCAAAACAAAACCTAGAACAATATCAGATGCATTTGTAGCTATGTGAAACGATAGTTCCCAATTAGTTCCATGTAAAACTGGAGCTATTGATACACAACATTTCAACTTCAAAAGGGCCTACTCACACTTTCCTGTCCACAAAAATTCTACATAGTTCATAAGGAGAACAGTGGCAATGTAATTTTTGGAAAAATCTCTATAAACCTTTTGTAATACCCTGCATGTCCTAAGAAACTATGTGCCTATTTTTGCATCTTGGGAGTTGGAATTTTCATAATTACCTCTATTTTAGAAGGTTCTTCCTTGATCATGTCAGCAAAAATGTAGTGTCCCAACACAATCCCTTCAGTGATCATCATGTGACATTTTTTTTATGCTCAAAGCACCATTAGTCTGTACACAACTTTTTATAAATTACCTAATGTCATTTCAAAAGCATCACCATAAGGTTTAAAATTGTCCATGAAGATTTCAAGGTAGTCATTCAACAAATCAGAAAAATTTCCCAGTATTTCCCTCTAAAAAGTTGCTAACACATTGAAGAGTCCAAAAGGGATTGCTCTATATGCGAAATTTACCCAAGGGCAAGTAAAGGTTATTTTATCCTGATCCTCTGGGGCAATCTGTATCTAGTTGTAGCCACTAAACCATCTAAAAATGAAAAAAAAAATCCCAAAAAGTGTGTCAAGGACCTGATCTATAAACGGTAAAGGAAAATGATCCTTTTGAGTGGCCTTATTGAGTTCTTTGTAATCCACACAGACTCTCCAATTTCCATTCTTCTTAGGGACAATGAAAAGCGGAGACACCCACTGACTATTAGATATTGGATAAATAAAGTTAACATTTAGGAGTTTTTGTAATTCTTCTTTCACTACCTCCTTCAGCGCAAGGTTCATGTGGCATTGCGGTTGTCTAGTTGGTTTGCAGCCATATTTCAAATAAACGTGATGAGTGCACAGGTTGGGATAAATCCCTTTCATATCTGTGTAGCCCCATGCAAATTCCTTTTTGTGTTTCTGTAACAGTTGTAGCAACAATTTTTTTTGCTCAACAGTCAGGTTGGGATTAATGTTCAGATTTTTCTTGGTTCTATTTCGACTGGACTACTGTCAGTATACAGAGTGGTTCTCATTTTTTCAAATTTTATATCTTCTACCTCCTCTTCCTCCTTTGAATTTTCAATAGAAGTGACAAAAAGCGAGTTCCTAATAAATCCATTAATGATATGATCTTATGTCTCATCTTTAAAATACTGGGCTTTTCCCAGAGTGAGGAGTGGTAGGGAAAGATCTGATTCAAGTTCAAATTCATCCTACCAGGGATAGTTCAAATCCATATTTTGTTTTGGGGGGTAAAGCTTAAGGTTCTTTGTAGCCTGGCCATTTAAAATCATCATATATCCAGGTCTGAATGTTGGCATTATGATATAGGTGTTGTCCTTGATGGCAACTCTCTCAGATGAAAGTTCATAGTGCAACAGATCAACAACAAAGGATTACAGATCAGACTCCAAAGAATGAAGAAAGAGAGGTATATGGTGGTTCACTTTGTCCAAGGTGTGTATACACATGGCTTAACAGAACAAAAGTAGTGTATAATGTATACATGCCCTTTCACGAGAGGAAAAGTGCGTACATGTTGGAAAACAAAAGTATTTGGTCCAAGGTATTTGATCCAAGGTATTTTGGTCCAAGGTACTTGGTCTGAGGCATTTGGTCCAAGGTATTGACCCTAGGTATTGGGTCCAAGGTATTGGTCCTAAGTGGTTTTGGTCCAAGGTATTGAGAAAGGCCTAAGAGTATATAAGGAGGAGAAGATCATTAGGCCAAGGTGTGCAAGCAATGAGATTCTAAGGAATACTTCTCTCTGAAGTATATATTACGTTGCAGGGTTATGTTTGGGACTGGATCTGAAATTTTCATGTGCACCTTGAGTTCAACATTGGATCAGGAATCATGAGACTTGAAATGGCTTATTCTTAAATGATCTAATATTGGTTGAGACCAGATCTAATGTTTTGCACCAATTCTACTTATTATCTATCATGATCTGGGTTTGTCTGAAGTCTAAAATTGCAGCGAAGTTCTGAGTCAAAATTTGTAGATCTATATGCAGGTTCGTCTCGGCCAAAGCGCGTGTACACGCAGGTTCGATTCTTTCAAATAGCGTATGCAAATAATAAAAGGTTATGTTCATATCTAACTGATCTATTTGATTGAATTATGTTGTTTTACTCCTATCTGTCAATGAAGTCCTCTTAGATATGAACGTAGAACTGTTGTATAAGGAAATTGAGTCTGATTGATTGATTGATTAAGAAGGAAGGGTGATCCTTGCTTCTATCTATTTTGAACTTTGTAATATGATAGTAGATCTTTAGAATTTCACTACAGTCTATGGTTTAGAATTTTATGATTCAATATCTTTAGAGATATATGCAGGTTGGGTTAGAGGAAGTAGCGTATACACAGAGATTGGGTTCAACCAAGTAACGTATACACTCTCATGCATGATTTTTGAGGTTACAGCTAGTTCTGGATGATGATACAGGATTCTGGGTTCAACATAGTTTTTTGGTGTCAGTGATCTGATTGTTCAGTTTAAGTTTAAAAGCTTTGATGGGTCTAGTATGAAAATTGGATGAAACAAGGCCTTCATGTGTATTGTTGTGTACCAAGAGCATCCAGTCTGAAAATTTATGAAACACAGTCCCTGGTGAAAGAGTGAAGTTTTCTGTAGGGTGGCACCTACATACTAGTAAACATATGGCTAGTACAAGAGTTAGGGGGTTGTAGCTCCCTTCCAGTAGAAGCTAGAAAATGATAGAAGGTTGTAACCTTCTGCAGGTAGAAGTCTGCGTACTGGTATGAGTCTGCACCAGTACAAGATTGTAAACAGATTTTCATATTATCAAAAGACAGAGACGACAGCAGCAGGTGGTTTTTACCCACATTTGGTTTCCACCTTAAATCTTGGTGTTCATGTGTGTTGCGTATGTGTGATGCTTTATTCTGCTTTTACTGCACTATCTAATAAATCTCTGATATATTGGTTTAAGTTCAGCACATGATAAGTTGTTTAAACTACAAGTTCTCTACATATACGTTGGTTTATTTAAGCATAGTTGTGTGTACACGCTAGTTCACTTCACTGAAGTAGCGTATATAAATTTGTTTGGGAAATAAAATTATTGATTTGATAATACTGATTCACCCCCCCCCCCTAAGTATTATTTCCAACAATTGGTATCAAAGCAGGTCCTTTAGAATAAGCTTGATTGCTTGAAGCGAGATCCATCATCATGAATAATCAAGAAAGCATGGGATCCATCAGACCACCAATCTTCGATGGGAGAAACTTTGTTTATTGGAAAATAAGAACCACAACCTATCTACAATCACTTGGAACAAATGTCTGGGAAATTGTGGAAGGAGGATATACATTTCCAACAACAATTCATATAGATATGGCAGGTAAAAAGCAATATGAAACCAATGCCAAAGCTTTCAATACTTTATTGAGAAGTCTTTCACAATAAGAGTTTGTCAAAGTCATGCAACTCAAATCAGCCAAAGAAATATGGGACAAAATCATTCTGAGCTACGAAGGAGACTCTCAGGCAAAACACGTTAAGCTTCAAACTCTCAGAATTCAGTATGAAACTCTTAAGATGCATAGTGATGAAAGTATAGCTAGTTACTTCCTACGTATAAATGAAGTTGTCAATTGTATGAAGAATCTAGGTGACGAAATTAAGGAAGTTACCTTAGTTGAGAAAGTTTTGAGATCCTTGTCTGCTAAATTTGAATCCAAAGTGGCTGCCATAGAAGAAAAACAGGATTTTCAGAGTATCACTATGATGCAGCTTCACAAAATCTTAACAACCTTTGAGATGAGAAAAGGAAGGCCATCAGATATGAGAGAAGCCGCATTCAAAGCTTCAGCAAGAGGAAAGGAAGAACACAATGAATCAAGACATATTTCAGAAGAAGAAGATGAGGTAAACTTTGTCAAAAAGCTTCAACAGGGTTTTGAAGGTTTAAAGGTAAGTTACCCTTAAAATGTTTTTCTTGTGGTAGAATCAGTCGTTATGCTGCAAGATGTCCTCATAAAGATAAATTTGAAAAATGAAAGGAATACGAAAAAGGGAATAGAAAACAAGTTGTGAAAAAAGGAGCTATTATACTCATGAAGATAGTGATGGTTTATCTAATAATGATGAAGATGAAACTGGAAAAGATTACAGACTTCTCATGGCTTATGACGATGATAATTTTTGGGATGATTTAGAAGAGGAATACCTTCATGAAGAAATGTCTAAACTCAAAATTGTTTAGAAGAAAATAATATGATTATAGATACCTTGACATACCAACTCGCTGAAAAGGAAAAATACAATGAAAAACTCGAATGTGAAATTGTGGGTCTAAGAAAGGATCTTGAGAAAATGAATTCTCTCAATCTTAGATTTGCTAAAGGATCAGAAACCTTAAATGAAATTATCAAAGTTTAGCGTTCTACTCTGATAAAGACAAGTCTTGGATATACTGAAAAAGCATCTCAATCACATAAGTCATCAACCTCCACCAAAAGCTATCTTGATGCAGCAAAGACTAGTGAACAATATGACAATCATCAGCAAAGGCATAAATCAGATCACTAAGTAAATCAGACTCAATTTACTCCAAGGATGAATAGAAGCCACAACCAACCTCAAGTAAATAATACTCAATTTGCTCCAGAGATGAATATCAATAGAAACTACAATCACCAGGTCAATAGATTCGATAATCGCAGGAATTTCTTTAATGGGAAATTTTTTTCATGTCATATTTTTGGACACAAAGCTGCTCAATGTGTTTCTTATAAAACCATCATGACTAGAGAAACACGAAATCAAAGGAATGTAACAGGGATCAAGAAAGGTTCCTATAATAACTTTTCTCTACTTGAAAATGAAATAAAATGCTCAATCTGTAACAACTTTGGTCATGAAGAATCTGAATGCAGGAGAAAATTTCGGCAAACATCTCAAAAGGAGAAAAATCCATTAAATCCAAAGATATGGAGAAGGAAAGAATCTCAAACAGAAAGATGTGGTATAGCCTTGTATGAAAAACGACAAGGAAACGAGTGGTACATCGACAGTGGATGATCAAAACACATGACAGGTGACAAAGAAAAACTTCACTCATATAATGCCTTAGAAAAGGAAAAGAATGTCTCATTTGGAAATGACACTCCTACTATCATAAAAGGTAAAGGCTCTGTTTTCTTGAAAGAAAAGGTTAAAGCTGGAAATGTTATGTATGTAGACGGTTTAAATCATAACCTGTTGAGTGTAAGTCAAATGTGTGATCAAGGAAATGAAGTGGTATTTCAATCAAATGGATGTGTTGTTCGTGATCTTCCAGATATCAACATCCCAGAAAATACAATATGAAAACCATGTCAAATTGGCAAGAAAACCAGAGTTCACTTCACGGAAAAGGAAGGGTCACCTAGTAAGGCTCTTGAAATTGTCCATACTAATTTATGTGGACCATCAAGGAAAAAGTCACCTAGTGGAGAAGAATACTTTATTTTGTTCATTGATGATTTTTCCAGAATGTGTTGGATAGGTCTTCTAAATCATAAATATGAAGCTTTTGAAAAGTTCGCCTTCAAAGCTTTGGTTGAAAATGAATCAGCTCGAAAAATCAAATGCCTCATATCTGATTGAGGAGGGAATTTACCTCGGATGAATTCTTTGACTTTTGTGAACAACATTGAATAAAAAGGCAATTATCCACTGCAAGGACTCCTCAACAAAATGGTATGATTGGAAGAATGAACATAACAATTCAACAAATGGTTTGAGCTATGCTAGATGAATCTAGAACTCCTGTAACCTTCTGGGGTGAAGCTGCATTCGCTGTCGTAACTATTCTCAACCAAGCAAATGTTCCGGTAATCAACACTCAAACTCCACATGAACGTTGGCATAGTAAGACTCCTACTATAAAATACTTTGAAGTTTTTGGAAGCAAATGTTTTATCAAAAGGATTGATGAAAAACTTGGTAAGTTTGAACCCTGAGTAGATGAAGGTATTCTTCTTGGTTATTCTTCTAGAAGTACAGGATATAAATGTTTTAATAAAAGACTTGGAAAAATAGTTGAAAGAATTGATGTTGCAATTGATGAAGCATGCAAAAATCCAAAATAGATAAAAACAAAAGACTATGACAATGAATAAGATAGGGACTATTTTCCCACACCAAATCAAAATGATATTGAAGAAGAAACCAATGAAGCACTGAAGAAGAGATAATGGTAGAAGAAAAGACTCCATCCAGGTATGTTTAGAAAAATCATCTAGAAAATCAAATTTTAGGGGAAAAAGAGGCAAGTGTATAGACACGAAGAACTATTACAGGGACCTCAAGCTATCTAGCATTACTATCCTCCACCGAACCTCAAAATGTAAATGAAGCATGCAAAGATGAATGTTGGGTCAAGGCCATGGATGAAGAACTTGAGCAAATTGAAAAGAATTATACTTGCGAATTAGATCCTAGAACTCATGATAAAAATATTATAGGAACGAAATGGATATTCAAAAACAAGCTGAATGAAAATGGAGAAGTCATTAGAAACAATGCCAGACTTGTTTGTAAAGGATATGCTCAACAAGAAGGTATAGATTTTGAAGAAAATTTTGCACCTATTGCTAGACTTGAAGCCATAAGGATGTTTCTTTCTCTTTCTAGCTTTCAGAAATTCAAAGTATATCAAAGGGATGTAAAATCAACCTTCCTGAATGGAGATTTAGAAGAAGAAGTTTATATTGAATAGCCAGAAGGATTCATTCTTGGAAATGATGAAAAACTTGTATGTAGACTCAAAAAGGCCCTTTATGGTCTGAAACAGGCTCCAAGGGCCCGGTATTACCGCCTTGACAAATATCTACACCAACAAGGTTTTACAAAAGATTCAGTAGATAGCAATCTATATAAAAATATTGAAACTAATAAATTGCTAATTATTATTGTTTATGTTGATGATATCATTTTTGGTAGCAATGAAGAATCCATGAGTCATAATTTTTCTTCAGTAATGCAGCAAGAATTTGAAATGTCCTTCTTTGTGAACTTACCTATTTTCTTGGCCTACAAGTTCAACAAAATAAAGATGGTATTTTTCTTTCACAAACCAAATATCTCAAACAAATCTTGAAAAGGTACGTAAAGGAAAATTATAAACCTGTATGTACCCCAATGGTAACAGAATGTAGTCTCAGATCAAATGATGAATCAGTAGCAGTACATCAACCAATGTACATATCCATGATTGGCAGTCTACTTTATCTAACAGGTACCCGACTTGACATCATGCATGTAGTAGGAACAGTTGGAAGATTCCAAGCAAATCCAAATGAAGCACACCTTCAGGCAATCAAAAGAATTTTCAAATATCTTCAAGGAACTCAAGACTTTGGTTTATGGTATCCTAGAAAGGAAGATCTTACTCTTCATGCATATACAAATACAAATTGGGCAGGAAGTGTTGATGATAGAAAAATCACTAGTGGTGTTGCATTCTATATGGGTTCCAGGTTAGTGTCTTGGTTCAGCAAGAAACAAAGTTCAATTGCTTTATCTACAGCTGAAGAATAATATGTGGTTGCTGCATCTTGTTGCACACAACTACTTTGGATGATGAAAACTTTGCAAGACATTTAGATCACATGTAATCCACCTATCTCCATTCTATGTGATAATACAAGTTCCATCAGTATTTCAAAGAATCCAATTTTTCACTCCAAGACCAAGCACATACCCATCAAGAACCATTTCCTACGTGAATAAGTGCTTGAACAAAAGGTCAAATTGGAGTATGTTCCCTCCAAAGAACAGGTTGTTGATATATTCACTAAACCACTGCCCAAAGAGACATTTGAATATCTCAGACAAAAGCTGGGAGTAGTTGTTGCATCATCCTGATATTAAAACCAATTTTTTCATAGAAAGGTTATTATACTCTTGTTTCATGAAGTATAGTCGCGTACACATGTGGGTTTCTGAAGGTCAAGGAGCATATATGTTTATTAGACGGGAAAACAATGGTGCAGGCTTGAATATGGGTGCTCTGTCAGATATTGATGATTATTGTCTATCAATATGCTTTGTTCATTAATCTGTATCTGAGTGAGATTCCTTGAACATTGACTCGTTAATGCACAGGTAGCACAGGTTCAAGGGGAGAATTAACCTTCATGTACATTCGACATTGTTTGCATTATGGTTGTTGAGTCTAGCTATGGCTTTAGATACTTATACTATTTTGTTGCTTAAGTCATGTAAAAGTCTAGGGTGTGATATGCCTTCTCATACATTTGAATGAGTCCTATTGGACAAATGTTGTAATTTGTATCCCCACCTTGCATGGGATGGATGATGTAATTATATTTCTGTCATGTATAAACAATTGGTATATCCCCACTTGGTTGGGTGGATGAGTCAAATTTGGTATATCCCCACTTGGTTGGGAGATGGATGTATGTATGAGTCATTGGTGATAGGAAGGTCATACTCACATAGTTGAGTTATATAGTCATGTTAGTTCTTTTGGAGAATATTTTTGCAGAATTTGCTTGTGCTCAGGGGGAGCATGGACAGTTTCAGTGCATCTCAGCATGTACAAAGGGGAGATTAATTAGACAAGTCAACATGTACTCAGGGGGAGCATGAACAACATAGGGGAGAGAATATCTCTGTCTACCCTTTGCCCTTGATGTCAAAAGAGGAGAGTGTCTTGGTGTTGTTGTTACCATCAAGTCCAAAGGGGGAGATTGTTGGCATTATGATACAGGCGTTGTCCTTGATGGAAACTCTCTCAGATGAAAGTTCACAGTGCAACAGATCAACAATAAAGGATTACAGATCAGACTCCAAAGAATGAAGAAAGAGAGGTATACGCTGGTTCACTTTGTCCAAAGCGCATATACACACGGTTTAACAGAACAAAAGTAGGATATAACGTATACATACACTCTCACAGGAGGAAAAGCGCATACATTTTGGAAAACCATTTTTTTGATCCAAGGTATTTGATCTAAGGTAATTGGTCTGAGGCATTTGGTCCAAGGTATTGACCCTAATTATTGGGTCCAAGTTATTGGTCCTAAGTGGTTTTGGTCCAAGGTATTGAGAAAGGCCTAAGAGTATATAAGGAGGAGAAGATCATTAGGCCTAGGTGTGCAAGCAATGAGATTCTAAGGAATACTTCTATCTGAAGTATATATTATGTTGCAGGGTTATGTTTGGGACTAGATCTAAAATTTTCATGTGCATCTTGAGTTCAACATTGGATCAGGAATCATGAGACTTGAAATGACTTATTCTTGAATGATTTGAGATTGGTTGAGACTAGATCTAATGTTTTGCGCTAGTTCTACTTGTTATCTATCATGATTTGGGTTTGTCTGAAGTCTGAAATTGCAGCAAAGTTTTGAGTTAAAATTTGCAGATTTTTACGCAGGTTCGTGTCGACCAAAGCACATGTACACGCAGGTTCGAATCTTTCAAGTAGCATATACAAATAAGAAAAGCTTATGTTCAGATCTGACTGATCTATCTAATCAAATTCTGTTGTTTCACTGTTGTCCGTCAATGAAGTCCTCTTAGATCTAAATGTAGAACTATTGTATAAGGAAATTGATTTTGATTGATTGATTGATTGATTAAGAAGGAATGGTGATCCTTGTTGCTATCTATTTTGAACTCTATAATATGACAGTAGATCTTCAGAATGTCACTACAGTCTGTGGTTCAGTAGTTTATGATTCAGTATCTTTAGATATATACGCAGGTTGGGTTAGAGGAAGTAGTGTATACACGCAGGTTGGGTTCAACCAAGTAGCTTATAAACTCTGATGCATGATTTTTGAGGTTACAATTGGTTCTGGATGATGATACAGGGTTCTGGTTTCAGCACAGTGTTCTAGTGTTAGTGATCTGATTTTTCAGTTTAATTTTAAAAGCTTTGATGGGTCCAGTATGAAAATTGGATAAAATGAGGCCTTCATGTGTATTGTTATGTACTAGGAGCATCCAGTCTAAAAATTGATGAAACGTGGTCCCTGGTGGAAGAGTGAAGTTTTCTGTAGGGTGGCACCTATGTACTAGTAAACATATTGGATAGTACAAGAGGTAGGGGGTTGTATCTCCCTTCCAGTAGAAGCTGGAAAAGGAGAGAAGGTTGTAACCTTCTACAAGTAGAAGCCAATGTACTAGTATGAGTCTACACCAGTACAAGATTGTAAACAATTTTTCTTATTATTAAAAGAAGATAGAGACAACAACAACAGGTGGTTTTTACCCACATTGGGTTTCCACCTTAAATCTTGGTGTTCATGTGTGTTGCTTATGTGTGATGCTTTATTCTGATTTTAGTGCACTGTCTAATAAATCTCTGATATACTGGTTTAAGTTCAACACATGATAAACTGTCTAAATTACAAGTTCTCTGCATATACATTGGTTTCTTTAAGCACAATTGTGTGTACACGCTAGTTCATTTCACTGAAGTAACACATACAAATCTGTTTGGGAAATAAAATTATTGATCTGATAATACTAGTTCACCCCCCATCTCGGTATTTTTTCCAACACTGAATCCTATAAATGCATTTGTAGTGGCCATCCAAGGTCTCCCTAGAATCAAAGGATGTCCCCCCAGGTTGGATTTGGTTTGTAAGATAAGAAAGTTATCCAAATACCTCCAGGAAGCTATTGTGATTACTGTGTCTTCTAATACCCCCTTGGGTTTAACATGAGACCTATCTGCTAATTCAAGTACAATAAGCATATGTCTAAGTTCACATAGCCCTAGGGTGGTAAAAAGGTCCTTTGTCATCACATTAATGGCTGCCCCATAATCAATCAATGTATTAGTTATGGGTTGGCCATCAATATAGACAGTAACCGTAGTACTTCCTGGATCATTATAATTGGTTAAAAGAGGATGGGAAGTCATTAATTCATACAATTTCCCCATCATGTGTATGGTAGCAGTGTCCTTAGGCTTCCTTCCAGGTTTCTTAATGCACAGATCTTGTATTGTTTTGGCATAAATAGGTACTTCTTTAAGAGCTTGCAGCAGAGGAATTCATACGTGCAGGTTTTGCAACTCCCTAAGGAAATCAGATTCGAGTTGTGAGGTCATTCCAGTCTCAGTTAATCTCTAAGGATATGGAGGATCCTGAGTCATAACAATCAAATTGGTTGCTACAGTTTTATCAACCTTACTCGAGCTGGTTGTTACAGGAGTAACAATTCTTCTCAGGTTGGTTGTTACAGGCTTAATAGTTTTCTATGTATCGGTTGTTACAGGTGTAATAGCCACCTCAAGATCTACTATACCTCCTATGGAAGGTGTTAGCGCTTGAGATTTCACCCTAGGCTGAGGAAGGTAAACCTTCAAGGCAACATCAAACCATTTCACCTCGTAGCTAGCCCTACGGGGTATGAGAAGGCTCTCTCCGGTCAATCTCAGTAAAATATTCAATGGACAGAGATGACCAATACAGTGACACTGATATTAGGCTAGTAAACTGATAAGGAGGGTTGATTTAAAGTTTTTGGGGTTTTTGGTGGCAATTGGAGGGAGTGCAATTCAGGGTGTGGGGATTGAGCTCAGTTTTTGCAGGTGGGTCTTTGGGGCAAGGTAGGAGTTTGTGCTGATGCCTTAAGCTGAGATGGATGATCAAGGAAGAAAGAGAGGGAGCTAAAGAGGGCAAACAATGACTTTGAATCCTCTTTAGACAGTGGAAAACATAAATATTAAACAAAATTGAAAGCTGAGCATGGCATGCATGAATTCAAACTTTATCACTTCTTTTGTTTAATTAGCAGCAATAGAATAAAAGATGGAACACATAAACACACTTACAATGACAGGTAGGAAACACACCATCAACACAATAATCCACAAGAATCCACAATGATGTCTGCAAAACCCTGGCCTTCCTTTTCCTCAAATTGCAGAGATACAAGTAAAATATACAATAGAGCTTCTCCCTCAAAAGTCCAACCTCTCCAACCATGAAAATGATTGAGAAAATACATAATATAGGCAAACCAACCTCTTTCCCCATCTCTAGGGGTCGAGCTCAGCTTCCTAGGAGCAGTTTGAACTAATTCTAAACTAAGCACTAGATAATAGGCAGTCAAAACAACTTGCCTCTAAAACTTAGGTAACCCATCCATGCATTTAATATTCACTATTTACATCAAGGAAACTTCTAGAAGTGTTAAAGGAGAGTAAATGTATCCATGTGCCATGAAAATTACCCAACAATCCATCATTTACATGCATTAAGAGTCAACCAAAGTAAAAACAGTGTTTTGCAGGCCGAAATAGTCAAAATGGTGAAATTTCCCTGAGTGGTCGCGCCCCTCCCTTGGAGTGGTCACGCACATTGGCATCTGTGTCTGAGGGCCTTCCTGGTGTCCAAATCAAGTGCAAGATATCTTGTTGGAAAGGTTTATGAGTCTACTTTCCAACCCCACTAGAATTTCTGAATTTGGAGTTGATTTGACCCCTCAAAAGTCATTTCTCCCAAGGCAGCTTTCTGCAACTCAAAAAGTGGGCAGAAAGTCAAAAATTGCATGTATTTTGAGCTTTTGGAGGCCCAAATCTCCATAAAAACTTGACCCCATGCATAGGCAAGTGTATTTTTGCATGAAAATTCCAAAAATGCAAAGTTTTTCTCATTCTGAGCTGTCCCCACGAGTGGTCGCGCGCGGGGTGAGACCACTCCAACGGCCAAAACCTGTAAAATTGCACAAAAAATTCACAAATGACAAAATTTTCTCCAAATTTCTTGAAATTTGGGCTGGGAGTCCCCAATCAAGTACCATGCTCAGTCAAAGAGGCTTTGGCCAAAATTTGGAGTGGATCGGGCGTTTTCCTTCGTTTTTGTGCTTTGGCCAACCGTCCTTGGAGCACCTTCGTTCTCGCCGGTATTTTTGACATTTCTCTCAAACCATGACACCTGTGTAAAAAGTGAAAGAGGTTTTTCTTCCTTGTCATGTTTTGGACAAAAAACTCTCTCCGTTTTGCAAAATTCATCTTTGATTGCTCAGAAACATCTTTTGAGTGAAACTTGTCCCGATGTGTGAAACAAGGGATTTTGTCGAAATGGAGCGAAATGAAGGGGATAGAGGGCTTCTAAATTCTTGGGGAAATTTTTGGGAGTGGGGAGGGATGTTAGAAAATAGGGGAAGGGGTCGAAAAAGGACAAAACACAGGCCAAACCTAGAAAATTGCCAGGTTGTAGCTAGAAACTAGGGTTTGTGCAAAAATGAGGAATTTGGCAGATCTAAGGGATGGGAAGTGTTTTATAAGGTACTTTAAGGATAGGGGAAGGTGTATGAACATCAGGAAACAAGTTTTTCCGGTGATTTGACCATCCAAGAGAAATTGCCTTCAAAACCCTAGGAGAGGGAAATGACCTTGCCTGGGCGCAACATGAAGCATGAACAAGGTGTAAAATGACTCATTAGACACTGACATGATAATGAAAACCCTACGAATGATGATAAACTCAGCTGAATGGTGACATGGACTGACATTTGGGCAAACCCTAGACCTAATGCCTAGTGACCAAATTTTGCTTGAAGACTCACTGAAATGACAAAATTTGACCTTGACACTTCAAAATCACTTTGTAAGAGCACATTTGATCACTGTAGGAAGGCTGGAAAGACTGACACTAACATTGGCTCCAATGGGGATGGTAGCTCCTTGGAGGTGCCAAGAACCTTAGACCTCTGGGAGAGCAGACCAGTGCTTGCAATCATTGGGCGATGGAGTCATTATTTACACCTTTGACACAAAACTTTGACACATTTATTGAATGAAAACCTGACTGAAAACTGACTGAAACGTAACTGAAGCTTGACTCAAACCGACTCGATGGCAAACTGAAATAACTTGAAAAAACTCACTCAATAGACCAAACACAAATGACTCATGACTGACTTAACTTAAATCAAGAACTTACAAAGCTTTTTGAAGGGCAGCAGTCCATCAAGATTTGAAATCATGATGACAACCACCTGTGTTTCTTACAAGACAATATACATCAAACTATATCAAAATGCCAATGCAACCAATCAAGCAGATGTCTTCTTGATTGATTCTCCTGATAAGATCTTCTGGTCAACAATACAAACCTATCACTGGGCATCCAAAAACATAGCTGACCATATTCTCCTTCATCACTGAATACTGCAATAAACACTATCACTGCTGGCTGCAACAAACTTGCTAGAGGATCGTGAAAAACATGAAGATTTGCCACTGCCACCTCCTGCTGAAAGAACAAGGTGTCTTTTGCTCCAAATTCTGATCTACCTTCATCATGTGCTTCGGTGAAAGTATGTTCATGGGCTTCAAAAAACTCTGAACAAGTAGATGGGTAGATCTCTTCTTGGAAAAACATTTCAGCACATGAAACATATGAAGAATCTGAAAGGTAATCCTGTATGCTCTGATCTTCTGTAGTTTGACAACATGGTAGGTCATCTTCAAATGATATGACAGCCGGAGTATCATCTTTGTGAAGGAAAACATTATCTATTTTCTGATCTACAAGACAGTCATCTTTTTCAACAGAGGAAAAAGTTTTCCCAACACTTTCCTGACTGTGTGTGCACTGCAAATCTGCTGTAGCTTGGGCTGTAACAAGACCTTTCAAAAGCTGATCTATCTCCTCTTCAGACAAAGGAGATAATGCCTTTTGTTTTCTTCTGCTTAAACAATAATTATCTTCATATGACAAGGCATTCAAACTATCATTTATTACTGAGTTATTGAAAGGAGATTCATCACTTACTTGCACAAAGATCTCACCTTGATGTTCATGAGCTGGCTGAATTACCTCCTCATGCAGGCTCTGTTCTGATGGCATAAGGACATTTGGATCAAGAACTTTGTCCATGATCTCAACAACAAAACTCTCCTTTTCAGGATTCGGCACAAGGTATTCTTGGTCACCATGATCTGAATTTTGATCTGAAATAGCTGAGTTGACTGCATTACATTCTAAAATTGAATCTTGGCTATCTTGCACGCTGTCTTCTTCAGTAGGCAGATCTGAAACAAGCTCTTCTCTTTCATCAATTACAGCCATATCATCTTCAACCTGCTGATCTGGACAAGTATCCTCTAAGATTTCTATGTGCTGCTGAAACGGCTTTTCATACAGGGCTTCCATGATCTCTTCATCCATGAAATTATCATCTTCATAAAACTTCTCAAGGCTTTCAATAAAACTATAGGCATGCTTGCAACAGTCTTGAACTAAATTCAATGATGGATAAGATTCCTTATATCTTTCAATGAACATCGCATGAAAATCCTTTAAACAATAAATACAAGCAGGCGACAAATTTTCATACCATGATTGGGCTTCACCTTCCAGAGTGGCCAAAAATATCTTCATCAAGCAATCTTCAGGAAAATTGATCTTGAATTTGCGAATATGCATATGAAATCTGACTAGATGTAAAGCAGCATCCTTCTTACCATCATCACTAAATGTAGGCAAATTCCTTGACCAATCTACCTTCGGAATTTTATTCGGAAAACCTAGAATGTGATCTCGGCTCAAGGGAGCATATCTTCTTGCAATCTGATCCATCTTGAAAAGCTCAAAGCTACTGATCTTTCTGCAGTGAAGTCACCATGAAGCACTGATTGTTGGATTCTTCAGTGAAAGGAGTCGCCAGTGAATGATTTCAGCCTTTCAAGTGTCTGATCGTTGTTCACCATCAACAATCAGATCTGAACTTGATACATGTACTGGGGTAAAGTGTCAATGAAGCGCTACGTTCACAAGCTCACGGAGATTGACTGAAGCAGCGTTTATCTACTAACGCTGATGTAAAACAATAGCGTTTTCGAAGGCTACCTGGCGTAACTTCAGGCTCCGTCTAAGACTTATGAAATAACACGTTCAATGAGAAAACGATCAGTTGTTCTCCCCAGTATGGTCGCCACTATGTTAGCGCTTGAGATTTCACCCTAGGCTGAGGAAGGTAAACCTTCAAGGCAACATCAAACCATTTCACCTCGTAGCTAGCCCTACGGGGTATGAGAAGGCTCTCTCTGGTCAATCTCAGTAAAATATTCAATGGACAGAGATGACCAATACAGTGACACTGATATTAGGCTAGTAAACTGATAAGGAGGGTTGATTTAAAGTTTTTGGGGTTTTTGGTGGCAATTGGAGGGAGTGCAATTCAGGGTGTGGGGATTGAGCTCAGTTTTTGCAGGTGGGTCTTTGGGGCAAGGTAGGAGTTTGTGCTGATGCCTTAAGCTGAGATGGATGATCAAGGAAGAAAGAGAGGGAGCTAAAGAGGGCAAACAATGACTTTGAATCCTCTTTAGACAGTGGAAAACATAAATATTAAACAAAATTGAAAGCTGAGCATGGCATGCATGAATTCAAACTTTATCACTTCTTTTGTTTAATTAGCAGCAATAGAATAAAAGATGGAACACATAAACACACTTACAATGACAGGTAGGAAACACACCATCAACACAATAATCCACAAGAATCCACAATGATGTCTGCAAAACCCTGGCCTTCCTTTTCCTCAAATTGCAGAGATACAAGTAAAATATACAATAGAGCTTCTCCCTCAAAAGTCCAGCCTCTCCAACCATGAAAATGATTGAGAAAATACATAATATAGGCAAACCAACCTCTTTCCCCACCTCTAGGGGTCGAGCTCAGCTTCCTAGGAGCAGTTTGAACTAATTCTAAACTAAGCACTAGATAATAGGCAGTCAAAACAACTTGCCTCTAAAACTTAGGTAACCCATCCATGCATTTAATATTCACTATTTACATCAAGGAAACTTCTAGAAGTGTTAAAGGAGAGTAAATGTATCCATGTGCCATGAAAATTACCCAACAATCCATCATTTACATGCATTAAGAGTCAACCAAAGTAAAAACAGTGTTTTGCAGGCCGAAATAGTCAAAATGGTGAAATTTCCCCGAGTGGTCGCGCCCCTCCCTTGGAGTGGTCGCGCACATTGGCAGCTGTGTTTGAGGGCCTTCCTGGTGTCCAAATAAAGTGCAAGATAGCTTGTTGGAAAGGTCTAGGAGTCTAATTTCCAAACCCACTGGAATTTCTGAATTTGGAGTTGATTTGACCCCTCAAAAGTCATTTCTCCCAAGGCAGCTGTCTGCAACTCAAAAAGTGGGCAGAAAGTCAAAAATTGCATGTATTTTGAGCTTTTGGAGGCCCAAATCTCCATAAAAACTTGACCCCATGCATAGGCAAGTGTATTTTTGCATGAAAATTCCAAAAATGCAAAGTTTTTCTCATTCTGAGCTGTCCCCACGAGTGGTCGCGCGCGGGGTGAGACCACTCCAACGGCCAAAACCTGTAAAATTGCACAAAAAATTCACAAATGAAAAAATTTTCTCCAAATTTCTTGAAATTTGGGCTGGGAGTCCCCAATCAAGTACCATGCTCAGTCAAAGAGGCTTTGGCCAAAATTTGGAGTGGATCGGGCGTTTTCCTTCGTTTTTGTGCTTTGGGCAACCGTCCTTGGAGCACCTTCGTTCTCGCCGGTATTTTTGAAATTTCTCTCAAACCATGACACCTGTGTAAAAAGTGAAAGAGGTTTTTCTTCCTTGTCATGTTGTGGACAAAAAAATCTCTCAGTTTTGCAAAATTCATCTTTGATTGCTCAGAAACATCTTTTGAGTGAAACTTGTCCCGATGTGTGAAACAAGGGATTTTGTCGAAATGGAGCGAAATGAAGGGGATAGAGGGCTTCTAAATTCTTGGGGAAATTTTTGGGATTGGGGAGGGATGTTAGGAAACAGGGGAAAGTGGAATCTCAGAGATTGAGTGAGGGGAAGGGGTCGAAAAGGACAAAACACAGGCCAAACCTAGAAAATTGCCAGGTTGTAGCTAGAAACTAGGGTTTGTGCAAAAATGAGGAATTTGGCGGATCTAAGGGATGGGAAGTGTTTGATAAGGTACTTTAAGGATAGGGGAAGGTGTATGAACATCAGGAAACAAGTTTTGCCGGTGATTTGACCATCCAAGAGAAATTGCCTTCAAAACCCTAGGAGAGGGAAATGACCTTGCCTGGGCGCAACATGAAGCATGAACAAGGTGTAAAATGACTCATTAGACACTGACATGATAATGAAAACCCTACGAATGATGATAAACTCAGCTGAATGGTGACATGGACTGACATTTGGGCAAACCCTAGACCTAATGCCTAGTGACCAAATTTTGCTTGAAGACTCACTGAAATGACAAAATTTGACCTTGACACTTCAAAATCACTTTGTAAGAGCACATTTGATCACTGTAGGAAGGATGGAAAGACTGACACTAACAGAAGGTTCACATTCCTCCTCAGTGATGATAGGGGTGTGGTTTGGTTTAATCACCTTACCCGGCCATATTTGAATTTCATTAAGTCCAACGGGAGTGATAAGGTAAGTCTAGAAGGTAGTCAAAGCCTCTATGATCTAGGCTGCTTTATTATTCAGGTTATGATTAGGTTGCACAGGTAATTAGGGTCACACAGGCAGTGTCAGAACAAGAGTTTGAAAAGGGGGAAATTGTAGTTGTTGCTGCATTGGTAATCCAGATGGGACTGTACTTTGAGAATTCCCCCTCTAGTTATGATTCCAAGGATATGGTTGAGAGGGAGGATATTAAATAGATGGAGAGGGGGACCATTGGTTCCAGGGTGAAGGAAACTATGTTGGAGAAGGAGAAGAGTATTTCCATGGATATTTATGAGCATTATATACATTATTCCACAAATTAATAGAAGAAAAATCTTGGGACATACCTGGAGGTCATGGCTGCCATGGTCTCTTGGGTGTGATGAAATAAGAGGACTGGACTTCTTCACTCGATTCTCTGAGTACTTCTTTCAGTATAGGAAGCTCCAGACATTGACCTATAGAATGTTCCAGCTCATAAATATTGCACAAGTTGATGTTGTTCATTTCACACTCCCTTAAGGGATGTTTCTTCCGGAAATTCGAGCAGAACACAACCAGAGGTGTATCAACTTCTCCTTGTGTCTTCTTGATCTGTGTTGTCGTTATCTGGGCAAATAGAGTACTGAGGATGTCGGTTTTGAAATTTTCAAATAAATTCCCGATCTCTTCTCTGGTTACTCCTCCACTTGTAGATTTTTGTATTCAAGGGGAGGCATCTCAAATTGTGCTTCTTCTCTTCGACAATCCTCTAGAGCATCTCAAACAAAGCGTTATGATTTTAGCAAATTGTTACTGAGATATGTCTCATTTTCCTAATAGATTCAGGGTATCAAGGCAGTAATCCCTCATTCCTCTTATGAATATGGTCTTCAAGATATCGTTATCTAAATCACTGTGTTTAGACCTCTGCAAATTATAATGAAACTTCTCCACATAGTCCTCCAGGCTCTCATCCTCCTTTTGTGTCATCCTAAATACTTCCTCTCTTCAGTCCTTGGTTCTACAATAGCCTTGATACTTTGATAAAAATGTCTCCTTCATGTCACTCCATGTTCGAATAGAAGCGGATCATATCCCCATGAACCACAAGATCAAAATAATAGTACTCTCTATCCATCCCCAATACCTGAGAGATTAAGTTTCTCTTATATTTATTACATACCCAAAATCAGGAATAGATCAGTCATGAGAATCTCACGATTCTCATGCTAATCATAAAATAGAAATCGTTATAACCAGTTCCTAAATACGAATGTTATTCAAATACATCGATTAAGATCATAACCGCTTGGATCTATCACTTTCTAAATAAACAATTCATAACTTCCAATAGTTGTTGCGTGGAATAGTACCCATGACTTTTCCAGCTATGGTGTAACAGCATAATGTGGTCAAATGATGGTTTTGGGTGTAACATTAATCACTGGGTAATGACAACCTTGTAATGACACCTGAGGTGTAACCGTAGTAACCTATAACAGCAACGTGGTGTAATAGCATCATGGTGTAACAACAAGATCTATAACAATACATAGAGAGTAACAACAATATGTTCCATCCTTCTCTTAGATCGATCAACATAGTTGTCCATTCCATAACTTCGTTCTTGCAAGTAACACCTAAAAAAGAGGAGAGGAGCCAAAAGACTTTTCCAATGCTTACCCTAGTTAGACATAAAAAGGAATATTGCATCGTTATATTTAGAAAAAATGGCAAAATAATGTGATGGAAAAATAGATTGTTCATAATAAGGAAAAGGTGATTAACATGTAAATTTTGTTGGCCTGGAGGGAAAAATGATCAAAATTGGGGAAAGAAAGTATAGGAAATAAGTATGACAACTACACCCAACAGGAACACCAATGTGAATCACCAGGGTGACAAATTTGGGGGGTGAATAAGTTGTCGACATTTGACATTTCCATCAACTAATGAAAGGTCACCCAGGTCTTGGTCATGCAAAAAAATTTGTGTAAAGTAATCAAGGGGTTTCAAGCTTATAACAACAAATAAGTCCTATGAGAATTTAGAATGGCCTTAGGCTAAATATAAATATCTACTGGACTTGAATGAGTTGGAAGTTGTTTTGTGCTCTCTTTGGAAGGTGTTACATATGTGGTTGTACACTACAAATGGAGTTAGCAGGGCTTGATTGGGTTGATAACTACTTTTCCACTGCGTTCTATATTTTTCTATGTGTGTCAAAGTTGGAAATGGTCTACACTTGGATACATGGCTTGGACAAGGAAACTAGGCAAAAGGACCACAATTTGTAAAATAATTTTATGGAGCCTAGTTCATAAAAATTATCCATAGCTAAGTGTCCCTCACACCATGGAGAGATAAACAAGAAAATAGCCCTAGGGTTAATGGATATTTGACCACAACTCAATGAGCTATGATGGAGTACATTTTGAGCTCTGTGGGACTTAACTAATAAGCATGGAATACCACTCTAATGTTCAGATATTTATTAGGAATAATTTAATGTATGGGCTCCTTGAGTGTGCAGGTGGAATGATATTTAATTCTCAGCATGATAAAACACTCCAAAGCCCATTCTATGATTTGATTATGATGTAGTGGATGAGTAATTAGATGTAACAGTAGAATGATATTCCATACAGGAGTACACTTAGGCAAAGTAATTGATAAAGATTATTGCATCGATCCTAGTGCATCAGATGAACAAAACCATGGACTATATGAGTGCAAACTAGAGGGAAATTCAAAACAAATTTGGTTGTGTGAGTAGCTAAGAGACACTGAGAGAGCCTGTGGAATAACCAAAGCCGAGAGGTAGTATACAAAATATATGAGGAATAAGTGCATGCATGTATTCCTAGTACATGGGATGAGTATGAGTGTGTTTTAGAGAGTTTCTAACAAAGGTCAAGTGTTCTTGTTGAGTAGATGGGAGCTAAGTTACATTGTTTAGTATATTGAATGTAGATGTGGGTTGCTAAAGTGTTGAAGGCAAAGAGGTGAGTGATGTTAATTATTTCAATGATGTAGAGAGTCAATAACAAAAGGAAAAATGATGTGTTTTCTGCTAAGGAGATTAGATGGTGGATATTCGGTGATTACAGAGAGTATAAATTAGGTTGAGTGAGTTCCAGACAAAGGGATAAGAAGTGGTGAATGCGAACCTAATATGAAGCTGAGTGGGTTCCATAACAAATAGTATCAAGTTCCTTATTGAGTGTGGGTTGTTGCCTACAAAAAAAGAGTTTGGGCTTCTACTCTAGTAGGTGTCTGAACATAGCTTGGAGATTGGGGCCTCATGCAAGTTGGTTCTTGCACAAATCCTGAAGTTGGTGCTTCAAGTAAGTTGAAAAGGTGTCTACAAAGAAGGGAGTTGGGGCCTCTTGCTAGTAGTGTCTAGAAATGACAATCTAAGGGAATTGGTGCTTTCTATGAGTGTTGACTCACAAACAAATTGTTGTAATAGAGTAGGAGATCATATTTACATAATAAAACAAACATTGGTGGTTTCTCCCTTTTTAGGCTCCACATTAAATTCTGTGTTCTATGTGTTTGTTGCTCATGCTTTTATTGTGAATTTTTATGATATTATTTCATTTTCTATACTTGTTAAGATATTTGTTGCTCACATGAATGGTTTCCAATTAATAGGAAAAAGATAATTGGCATAAAAAGTGACAATTAGCCTTAATCTTGATTCAGCCCCCTCTCAGTATTAAACATTGTTTCCAACAATTGGTTTCAGAGCTAAGTTCCTTAAGGAAAAACTTAACCACTTGAAGGTAGATAAAAAGGAAACATGAATAATCAAGTTTGGTTTACACTGGAAGGAGTTCCATTTTTCAATGGAGCAGGCTATGAGCTTTGGAGGATTAGACTGGGATCCCATTTAATGGTAATAAATAAAAATATTTATTTATTTGTAGAATATGGAGAGAAGAATGAGTTTAATACAGAGGCCAAGAGGATTATCATGAAAGGGCTATCAAATTCATATGTTGATAAAGTAAGACATTGTGATATAGAAAACGAAATGTTGGATAAATTACAATGTTTGTATGGAGAAGATAGCCACAAGAGTCAAGAAAATGTTGATGAAAATTTCTTCTCAAATAGTGAACCAGGCACTTCAAAAGTTGTTGCTAGAAATAATAAAGTGGGGAAGAGAAGGAAAAGGAAGAAGAAATCATCCCAGAAAGAAAATCCTTAGATGTTCGAAGATATTTGTCCAAATGTGTTAGTTATTGATCTTCACTCCAAAGGCTAAGAAGAAGACTTGAATGAGATGCCATGTTGCTTAGAATATGCTATTGATATGTGATAAATGCAAAGAAATAGGTCATTTTCTTCTAGTTGTTCATGTGCATTATCAAAAGAAAGGGATAAATGTTCATCTAGTAGCAGGGATGAAGGGGACCTAAAGTTGTATTAATAGCTAATGGAGGTACCTCTGAAGAAGAATAAGGAACAATCTATAATGAAATAGAAGGGAGATCCTATTAGCGTTCTCATGTAGAACATAATAAGAGCATCCTTGGGGATGATGAAGAAGAGATACTTCTTAGACCCATGGAATATTACCTAGACACAAAGAGGAATCTATATCTTGGTGGTGGCTCTACTAGCACCTTTGATAGCAAAGAAAAGGTTATGAATGAAAGGATAATTTTTAGGAATAAGTTAATCTCTGCTCTCAAAGAGATCAAGGAACTATCAAAAGCAAATCTCAAGCAAAAGTTATAGCTACATGAATATGATCTTGAGAATTAAAAGTTGAGCTAAACAATTATTGATCTAAATGTTCAACAAGGAGAAGCTAGCCTATTAAATGGGATGTTGACCAATCAGTTGAATGAAAGAGAATCCTATTGTGAGAGACTACAAGATAAAGTAGTCTCATTGAGACAGGATCTAGAAAGAGCAAATAAAGAGTTGTCTCAATATCAGAAACTTGATGAGAACACAAAGGCCTTGGATGAGATTTTTGTTAAGCATAGATCCTCTATCATCAAGGCTCATTTGGGCTTCAAATAAGATTCAAGCTCTAATAAAGAAAAGGTTGAAGGGTAAACTGCCTAAGAAAAGGCAGTTGATGGTCCCAACAACAATAAAGGAAAAGAAGTTGTTGGATAGAAACAACAACAACAAGACAAGAAAAAGAAGTAGAAAAATGTTAAACAACAACAAATAATAGCTCAAGGGTATGATTCAAAAGGACATAGAGAGAAAATGAAGAACCAAAAAAGGTCTCAAGGAAAAGTTATGTTCATTTTTCAAAATCCCTTTTATGGCTATTGTTTCTCTTGCAACGATTATGGGCATAAGGCCATAGATCATACGTGGAATGCAAGAAAATGAACTGTTATGTGTAGTTGTGACCCAAGAGGGACTAAGTTGTCTAGGAGTAAGAATGTTGGTAGCAGTAGTGGCTTTGATAAGAATGTTTTTAGATATAACAAACCTTTTTCCCCATTCCTATATCATGTCAAATCCTACAATTGTGTAAACTTTGGGCACAAGGAAGAAAATTGTAGATAAAGAAGGACAAGTCCCACTCCAAAGAATATGCATGCAAAAGATGTAGCTCGATCATTGAAGGAAAAAATAAATAAAAGAGTAGATGAATATGAGTTTTTCTTAAGCACTCTTTATCAAGTGGACATGTTGAAAAGAGGAGGAATAAATCATCAAGGAGCTGATTTTTCTCCAAAGAAAAAGCAAAGAAAAGTTAAGAGGGATGATCCTTATACCTCTGCAGTAAATCCCTCTATAATTGCTGGCTGCAATGAGTACAAGCTACATGTAAGGAAAGGGAGTAACATTCTAACTAATTATTTCCTAGAGATAAAGAGGAAGGGTAACAAAAATACGTCTTGGGTGAAGAAAGAAGAAATTAAAGAGGAGAGTCTTCTAGCTCTGCACAATTAAGGTAAGGCCCAAAGAAGGGTAAATAAGAAGCAGGTCAAAAGTAATGTTCTTGTTAGGACTCATCTAATGAAGATGTGGAAGAAAAATGAGTATAGATACTCAAGGGGAGTATATCCTCAATTTATCTTCCTTCAAAGAAGAGAATGGCTTCAGGTGAAGCCAAAGAAGCCACATGCAAGCATAAAAAAGAATTATACAGGGAGGTGCATTTGAATGTTGGAGGTAAGACTGAGTTTCCATGTTAATTTAGACAATGAATTTATTTATTTTAAATATATCAATAGAGCATGAGAGAAGAAAGTGTGGCCAACATGGGTCCATGGGGAGCTCACATTAACATTTCTTTTTGCATTAGTAAGGTGGGTTGAAGGAGAAGTGTGGAATGAGAAGAGGCACAAAGTCTAAATAGGTCCACAAGATCAATCCTCAATTAGAAGAAAGGAGATAGATGCAGGAAAAAGAAAAGATAGATGGCTCAAGGGGAGCTACTTTATTAGAAATGGAAAAAATTATCCTTTAATCTCAAGAATAATTGATTGTTCAGGAAATGAAAGGTTTGCATATTTTATGAAACACTCTTATTTCATTCAAGATGTAAGTTTGATTATGCCAAGCAATATTAGATTCATGAACAAATTTGGTACAAGCTTTGCATGCTCCTTAATTTTCAATTCGTATCACTATGTCAATTAGTAGTCTTTGGTTCAGGTGGAGAAATCATTTGTATTTTGTTGACATCTATTTTAGAGAAGTAATCATGGGAGGGCTCCTAGTGCATTATCCAATGTGTATCAATTCATTGGTATAGTTGGTGTTATTTGAGTAGTAGAATCTATTTGGAGAAGCATGATTTCAGGGGGAGAAGAGTTTCTTGTTAGGATTCTCAAGAGACATGAGTAGAATCTTTGAAGTCAAAGTAGTAATGAAAAACAAGCCAAAATGCATCACAATTAGTTGGTATTTGCAACAATAGTAGTACCATGTGTAGTTTTGATTGATAGATAGATGCATTGGTAAAAGAAAGGACCTGCAGGGATGAAGTGTCCAGAAAAATAGAAACAACTAAAAGAAGACACAAGAACATTTTTTCTTGTTAGTAGGAATTATTGTCCCTTGACATTGATGTCATAAAGGGATGTTTGTCCTCGTTGGAGAAATAAAAGAAATATCAATTATTAAGAGATTTCTGTACTGATGCTTGTTTTGTAGGTGTATTTTCCCATGATGTTTGTATTTGAGTTTCTATGGAAAAATTCAAATTCTTCATCAAAGAGATATCATTCCTTGATAAGAGAAGTTTGCAAAGAAGAATGCACATTTGTAGCCTGACCCATAGACATTATTTGAAAAGGGGAAGAGAAAGTAGTTTGGAGTCCTTTTCCATTGATCTAAAAGTGGTAGATAAAGATATCGGTGGCTCAAATAGGTGAGAGAAAGCTCAAATGACTCCTTTGGATATCTTTGTGTCAGATGGATGTAGCATTAGGAGCGACCATCAATGTGGAGTAATGAGGTGTTTCCATCAAATGCCAAAGGGGGAGATTGTTGGACAGTTGGTAGTGTTAGGATGATAGGTGGAATCAAGTGTATTGGCATTGATGTTAATTATGATAGCATTTATGTCATATGAATATTGTGTTTGGAATTAATTTGCATGAAGCATCAAGCTCATGTGGAATCTTATGGTTGTTGTAGTCTTTAGTAGAGAAACATTATAGTAGTAGGTCAATTGAAGAAGCAATAAATCTTATAGCTATGGTGGTGAGGTGGCTTCGTATTTGAGATAATTTCTTCTTAAGGAAATAAACTTATATGTTCATAAAAGTAGCACAATTGCATATTTCTCAAAAAGAGTTTTCAAATGGTTTATGGAACTTTGAAAAATACCTTTAGAATCAAAAGTTATGGACAGTAAAAATTCACAAGAGAGAGGGTCAAAGTTCAAAGTTCCAAATCTCAAGGTTTTACATAAACCTTGTGTCTTGCAAGAAATTTCTTTATAAACGAAATTTTGGACTTTGAGGATAATTAAAAATGGAGGTCAGTACTTATCCACGGGTTGGGCCTAGTCGGGACTTTGGCATAGTCAGGCCCAGTCAAGGGTCAGCCATGGTCGGGAATAAGTGCAGGTGCATAATAACGGAATGGGCCATCCCTTGGTACCCTCGATTCTAACTTGTGTGGGATCCAATACTAGTGAAAATACATGTGAAACATGTACTATTAGAGAGAGGAAACATGGTAGTGTTTGATTGGCAACAAGATGATGTCAATATATGGTGACATGACACTATAAGCATGTGACATGTGGCATGGAAATTTGGACATTTTGGCTGGCCAAGTGAGCCAATTTCTAGTAAAACATGGCACGATGTAGGCATGGATGATGTGATCATGATGCAAGTATGACATAATCAAGACGATGTAGCATATTCTCGTGGTTCATTCCAGGAGGTCAGTTTGGTGAAGCTTTCCCATGTATTTGATTTTTGACAAAGAATGCATGGATCAAGCCCAAGACCTAGAAAATGGATCAAAGTTAGGGATTCAATCTAGTTAGGCCTCTAGGCTAGTTGGGGAAAATGCAGCCACATAATAGGAAAGCAGGTCGACCTCCAACCTCCCGAATAACATTGAAAGTCACACCTAAAAGTTTGTTTTGTGGATTTTTTTCATGGTATAAATGGTTTTTAAGTGTCGATGGCCTACAAACATTAAAGAAAAGTTTTTTCAAGGTCACACTATACCACATCACCCCAGAGGTTACTCCCTGGGATTTTTCATTGCAAAACATATGTAAAATATCATGCTGACTAGGCACTAGGATACGGTGGTGAGAATAACACAGGGCCCAGTTGTGTGAGGGAGCAAGGCCATGAATTTCCAAAAGGCTCTAGATTTGTGTGAGTTTAGAGAAAGGGGAACCAAATTACCCCAGAGGTCTTACTCCAGAGATTTTCGAAGGCACACCATTGTGAATCATCAAGGTAACGGATTCGAGGGACAAAAAAGTTGTCGGTATTTAACATTTTCATCAATTAGCGAAAGGGTGCCTAGGTGTTGGTCATGTGGAACTTTGTGCGTAAAGTGGCTAAGGGGTTTTGGGCTTATAACAACAAATAGGAATTTTGGGAATTTAGAAGGGCCTTGGTCTTATCATAATGCCTTTGCATTGAATATAAAGCTTTATTGGGCTTGAAAGAGTTGTTGTTCTTTTGCGCTCTATTTAGAAGGTTTGCCATATGTGGTTGTATACTGCAATTGGAGTTAGTAGGGCTTGAATGGGTCAACAACCACTTTACCATTACGTTCTATATTTGGCCATGTTTTCCAGAGTTGGAAATGGTCTACACTTGGATAGCGAGGCTCAGACAAGGAAACAAGGTAGAAGGAAGACGATTTGTAGAATAAATCTATGGAGCTTGGTTCAAACAAAATTAGCCATACTTGAGTGTCCTTCATGCCACAAAGAGATAAACAGGAAAAGATCCCTTGGATTAATGGATATTTAGCCATAGCTCAATGAGGCATGCTAGAGTACATTTTGAGCTTTGTTATCCTTAATTAGTAAACATGGAAAACCACTCTAATGTTTAGATATTTATCAAGAAGAATTTAATTTAGCAGCTCCTTGAGTGTACAGGTGGAATGAGGTTTAATTCTTAGCATGAAAAAACACTCAAAATACCATACTCTGATTTAATTTTGTTGTAGTGGCTAAGTAATTATATGTCATAGCATAATTATATTCCATATAGGAGTACACTTAGGCAGAGTAATTGACAGAGGTTACTACATTTATTCTAGGGTATCAAATGAAAAAAATATGGATTGTAGGAGTGAAAACTCAGTTGGAATGAAACATTAGTGTTTGTGTGTGAGAAGCTGAGAAAGACCAAGAGATCCCGTGGAATAGCCAAGGTCGAGAGATAGCATGCAAACTATATGAGGAATAAGAGCATGCACTTAATGTTGCAATGTGGGTTGAGTATAAGTGTGTTGTAGAGAGTTGCCGATAAAGGCTAAATGTTCATGTGGAGTAGATAAGAAATAAGTTTTGTTTTCTAGTATATTGAATGCATATATGTGATTTTGAAGTGTTGAAGGTTGAGAACTGAGTGTTGCTAAGTATGTCTCTAGAGTATAGATCTGATAACGGAGGGCATAATGTTGTGTTTTCTACTAAGGAGAATAGATGGTAGATATTTGGTGATTATAGATAGTAGAAATCATGCTAAGTGAGTGCCAAAATAGAGGGCCAAGAAGTGGTGAATGCAAAGATGAAATCAGGTCGAGTGGGTGCCATAAAAAAGAGTATCAAGTTCCTTATTGAGTGTGGGTTGCATCCTACAAAATAGGGAGTTGGGTCTTCCATTGTAGTAGGTTTCTAAATATAGCTTGGAGGTTGTTGCCTCTTGCAAATTTGTGCTTGCATAAATCCTAAAGTTGGTGCTTTAGGTAAGATGAACATATGTCTATGAGGAAGGGATATGGGGCCTTCTACTACTAGTGGCTAGCAAATACAATCTAAGGGAGTTGGTGCTTCATGTGAGTGGTGGATCACAAAAAAATGTTATAATAGAGTAGGAGCTCATATTTACATCATAAAACAAATATTAGTGGTTTTTCCCTTTAGGTTTTCAACGTTAAATTCCCTATGTTCTATGTATTTGTTTCTCATATTTTTGTTGTGTATATTTATGAGATGGTTTCACTTGTTGCGCATGTTATGATGGTTGTTGTTCACATGAATGGCCTCCAAGTATTATGAAAAGGTAATTAGCATACAAAGTGAAAATTATCCTTAATATAGATTCATCCCACCCCCACAAGTATTAAACATTGTTCCCAACACCTACCAACACTATTATGATGTCTTAAACATCTAACATCATCCCTCTTAACATAAGAATTGTGTTTCTCTACCCAACTTGAATCAGGTCACTTGTCGATCTTCCTCTACAAATTATTTTAGTTGTGGAAAATCTAAGTATTAATGTGGTGTTTCTCCTATTGAAACCTAATCAACCATTCATTATCAACCTTATAATTGAGCACATCCATTTTGAGACTCCTTGTAATCTCCGCCATGCCTTTGTTCTTGGACCTACCCCTTCCATGTCCATTTGATTCTAAATTAGCATTACCCATGGTAAAATTCATGCCCCTGGCTTCCTCTTATGTTTATAGGACCCTAATCATATTCCATACTCCTAGTCCTCATGTTGAATATGCTCCTACAAGCCACTAGAGGCCTTTTTTCAATTTCTTAAGAAAATGTGCTACCAAAATCAAAATTATATATTAGTATCTATATTCTCCTCTTCAATATATTTATGTTTACTACTCATTTATCCAATTTTGATTCACCCACTGAAAGGTATGGTTTGTTAAAGTTTGGCCAATTTTACCACCATTTTTATATAGCACTTATCTCATTCCTAATATTTTATATTCCTAGATCTCAAATCTGAGTCCATGGTTGTGTTCCAATATCAAAGAGTTTTATGTTGACTACTTATGTGTCCCATTCTGAGCCACAAGTTATAAGTTATGCCTCATAGAAGTAAATTGGTGTTTGATTTTCCCCTTTACTATTTCAAACATAACTCTCTCAATTGACTCTATTTTGCATTTAATGACTCATTGGAAAGCTCTCTCTAATTTCTTTCATTTCAGATATAGCAACTATGTGTACTGTTAGGGTCCTATAATTATTATAGGGTCACTTGATGATTATTATTATATTTCAGATGTTGTAAATAATATTCCATATTGTAAATTATTTCCAAAAAGGCCAAAACCTTAAGAAAAATCAAAACATATGCTTGCAAGACAAAATGCAACATTAGAGGATAATTAAGTATGTATAGATTAAATTAATCACATCATTTAAATGTGATTAAATAAAACTTTAATAAATGCCTTGGTACTATAGTTTGAATTTATTGTAAGGTTGAAAATGAAAAAAAGGGATTTTGTCACATGGAGTTAAACAATTGTAGTTTTCCCGCTCCTCGATCCTCTCGCTCCATAGATCGATGGCTCACAATCCTTTTCATCCGCCCTTCTCCATCCTAGCTTTATTGCTGGGGGGGTCCTAAAAGGCAGTTTTACCCCTCCGGTTCCACGTTACATGTCTTCCCCTCTACATTTCACACCCCCCCTCATGATACCGCCTACCACTCCGACCACCCTCCAAAAACTGATTACCACCTTCTTGCTCACCACTCTCCTTTCCCACCATCTTTCCCGCGCAGTCATGGTTATGTTACCCTCCATTCCCCAACTACCATGTCACCTCCCGCATCCACGTCATTCATATATCTCATGATCAGTTGAAACTATGATTTTTCCTATACACCACATTGATTTCAAACATGGTTTACAAACCAATGAGGAATATTTTTCAGAAACTGAAAGAGGTTTTCTCTAACAACCTCCTGATGTACAAAAACCTATCTCATTTTTCTAACATATATTATGGTTTGGGATATACAGATGAATCTTTGCATACATATTTTTCCAAATTTTCTTGTTTAGTCATACTTTTGCAGGACATATTGTGGCGAATCAGAGATGACTCTTGAGAAAATAGAGGAGGTTTATGTTCCTAATATGACAAAGTAAAATAAAATACTTCATATTTTACACATCCATTACATAATGAGAAATACATTTACATCTTTACAACCTATTTTTCGGACTGTGCAAAGTCCTATTTCAGTCACCTTTTTGCAGAGAATATTGGGAACCACTAGAGCTGAATTTTGGGAACTTGAGAGAGTTTTATCTCAATAACATACTTATCTACAATAACCTCTCTCACTTTTTATAGAGCTATCTTGGATTGAGATATACAAAGGGATGACTCGACCTTAGTTTGCAGAATTTCGGGAGGAAAATGCTCAAATATAGTTAGCCACCTCGTCAACTAAGAGTTGCAATCAAATTCGAATTTCTCTTATTTGTCAATAGAAATCCATAATGATAGTGCTAGGTAGATATATTAGTTTTGAATTTCCTACATTTTATTTCTATTTTTGTAAAATAGTTTAGGATATTTGTAAAATTATCTTGAGATTTTTATCAAGATATTTTAGTTTAGAATTTGTATAAATACTTCATCATTTGAAGTAAAATGTTGGGGTTTGTATGAAGAAATATATTGTCAAATGTAAATATGTACATTGAGATCAAATGGACTGATCAATAATACTAGGAACTTTTACAGGATTCGTGTGTTGTCTTGAATGGTGATGTGTTTCTTGTCTTTATCTGTTTCAACATTATTATTTCTCTCCTCTGTATTTCTAAATCTGAATTAATCAACAAAAACTGTGATAAATAGGATTCATTATCTAGAGCGCACTATTTTGGTTGTTGTTAATTTTAATGTTTTCCTCTGAAGTCAGGATAAATAATTCTTAATTTCTCTTTTTTCTCTACTGAAACCTTACTTTTTTTCTTTTCCACCATCCACCTACAATTCAAAATATCCAATTAGTAGACCTAGCTTTCCCTATGAAACTCCTTTAAAGTCTGATGCAGATCTAGTTAGTGTTATTGACTCCATTTCCCAATGGATTCCTCTTGATATTCTAGCCAAACCATTTTTAAAATCAAACTCTTAGCCCAATAACTAGTCTAAAATTTCGAGTAAATAAAGCTAAATCTCACAAAGAGATCCCTCTCTGAGTTTAGGAGGGCTAGATCCTAAACTCGAAAGTGGTTTTGATGTTGTCCATTATATTTACACCCTCAACCACAAAAATACAGAACGATAACATAGTTGCAACCATATTGGGGAAGGACATTTTATCTTCCTCAAAAAACTTTATCAAGTTCCAGATTTGATTGTTGGTGGTGAACAATGATCAAACACAAGAAGGCTGAATTATTCACCTATCGACTCCATGTTCAAAGTTTTCAGGGTGACTCCACTTCAAAGAATTCATATTTTAGAGCATTCATGGAAACTCCACTACACGTTGATAAGATTTCTTGCTAAAAAAGATCACATTGTATGTGGTAAATCGTCTATCTTGTGAAGTTTTAAAAGGAATCAGGAATGAGCTAGTAGACTTTCAAATTGATGAAGTTTTTTAACGACCATTTTTCATCGTTTGAAATCGATCAAATATCCTTCTGAAAGTAAAATTTGTTTTCTTGAGTTAGTTGCTGAAAGATTTGAGAAGGATATTGAACTTTTGGATCTTCAGATTCAATCGTATAGTTTCCAAGATCCTCAAAAATTATTTGAAAACCTTCCTTCTCCAAAACAATAGGAGATTATATTGTCATTTGATTTGTAGATTGATCAAAATTTTGTTTTAGAATACGAGACTGAAACTGAAGAGTTCAAATCTGGGTTTAACCTTGAGGATACAATGGATGAGATCATCCATGATCTACCAATCATTGAAGGCCTACAAGGTAAACTAGTTAATCACGCCTTTATTGATCCTATAGCAGACTACATGGAGGTTTTTTCAACTTAAGTGTTCAACCATATTTTCATTATAAGGACAACATCCATCTGAAGTTTCCATTAGATATTACAACCTTAATTTTGGGGACAAAAAGTCAAGTTATCTATTTGTTTTTCTAACAGGCAGTCAAGCAGTCCACTTGTTTCAGAAACTACTTGACTAGCTTCATTGGTATTTTTGTATTATTTGAGTCAGCATGATTTTCAACAATGTAGAGTAGGTAGCAGTGTGCAAATAAGCTCAATACTTTGAGCATTTTTCCAACCATTCTTTCCATTTTTAGTTTCAGTTCAGTGCGTTTCAGATTTCAATTTGTAGAAAAAGGTTTGATTTCAGTTTGAGATTTTTAGTCGCAAAGCTTTTATGGCAGAGCATCTTGCAGACTTGGGAGAAGCCCAATGGATAAGGCACTGATCTGTGAATCTAGATATCTGCAGTTATTGACACCCCCAAAAGGAGTTGTCATCCCTAGCTGGAGACACTGTTAGGATCCTATAATTATTATAGGGTCACTTGACTATGATTATTATATGTCAGATGTTGTAAATAATATTCCATATTATAAATTATTTCCAAAAAGGTCAAAACCTTAAGAAAAATAAAAAAATATGCTTGCAAGACGAAATGCAACATTAGAGGATAATTAAGTATGTTTAGATTAAATTAATAACATCATTTAAATGTGATTAAATAAAAATGTAATAAAGGCCTTAGTACTATAGTTTGATTTTCTTGTAAGGTTGAAAACGACAAAAAGGGATTTTGTCACATGGGGTTAAATAGTTGCAGCTTTCCCGCTCCTCGATCCTCTCGCTCCATAGATAGACGACTCATAATCCTTTTCAGCCCCCCTTCTCCATCCTTGATTTATTGCAAGGGGGGTCTGAAAAGGTGGTTTTACCCTGTCAGTTCCACACTACATGTCTTCCCCTCTACGTTTTGCACCCTCCCCCCCCCCTCACGATACCGCCTACCACTCTAACCCCCCTTTGAAAACTGCTTACCACCTTCCTACTTACCACTCTCCTTTCCCACATATTTACTATGCACTCCTAGTTATGTTACCCTCCATTCCCCGGCTTCCATGTCACCTTCCGCATCCACGTGATTCATCTGTCTCATGATTAGTTGAAACTATGTTTTTTCATATATGCCACATTGATTTCAAACATGGTTTCCAAAACAATGAGGATGAATTTTCAAAAAATGAAAGAGGTGTTTTCTTCCAACATTCTCATGTACAAAAACCTCTCTCAGTTTTCTAACAGCTATTATTGTTTGGGATATACAGATGAATCTTTCCAAACATATTTTCCCAAATTTTCTCGTTCAGTCATACTTTTGAAGGACATGTTGTGGCCAATCAGAGATGACTATTAAGAAACTAGAGGAGGTTTGTGTTCCTAATATGGTACATTACAATAACCGACTTCATATTTTACATAGATATTATAGAATGAGAGATACATTTACATCTTTACATCCTATTGTCCGGACTATGCAAAGTCCTGTTTCAGCCACCTTTTTGCATAGAATATTGGGAACACCGAGAGCTTAATTTTAGGAACCTGAGAGTGGTTTATCTCAATAGCATATTTATCTACAATAACCTATCTCATGTTTTACATATATATCTTGGATTGAGATATAAAAATGGATGCAAAAGTTCGGGAGGAAAATGCTCAAAGATAGTTAGCCACCTCATCAACTAAGAGTTGCAATCAAATTTGAATTTCTCTTCTTTGTCAACAAAAATCCATAATGATAATGCTAAGTAGATACATTAGTTTTGAATGTCATACATTTCATTTCTATTTGTGTAAAAAAAATTAGGATATTTCTAAAAATATCTTGAGATTTTTATCAAGATATTTTAGTTTAGAATTTGTATAAATACTTCATCATTTGATGTAATAGATGTTGGGGTTTGTATGAAGAAATATATTGTCCAATGTAAAGTTTTTCATTGATCTCAAATAGACTGATAAATAATACTAGGAACTTTTACAAGATTCATGTGGTGTCATGAATGGTGATGTGTTTCTTGTCTTTATCTGTTTAAACGTTGTTATTTCTCTCCTTTGTGTTTCTAAATGTGAATTAATCAACATTAACTATGTTAAATAGGATTTGTTATCTAGAGTGCCCTATTTTGGTTGTTGTTAATTTTAACGTTTTCCTCTGAAGTCGGGATAAATAATTCTTAATTGCTTTGTGTTCTCTAATGAAACCCTACCCTTTTGCTTTTCCACCATCCACCTAAAATTCCAAAGATCCAATTAGTATACCTAGCTTGCCCTGTGAAACTCCTTTAAAGTTTGATACAGATCCAATTAGTTTTATTGAATCAATTTCCTAATGGAATCCTCTTGATCTTACAAGCAAACCATTTTCAAAATCAAACTCTGAGCCCAATAACTAGCCTGAAATTCTGATTAAACAAAGCTAAATCTCATAGAGAGATCCCTCTTTGAGTTTAGGAGGGCTAGATCCTAAACTCGAAAGTGGTTTTGATGTTGTCCAATGTATTTACTACCTCAACCTCAAAAATATAAAATGATAACATAGTGGCGACCATACTGGGGAAGGACATTTTATCTTCCTCAGAAAAGTGTATCAAGTTCCAGATTTGATTGTTGATGGTGAATAGTGATCAGACACAAGAAGGCTGAATTATTCACCTGGTGACTCCATGTTCAAAGTATCCAGAGCTTCAAAGTTTTAAAGGTGACTCCACTATCAAAGAATCCAGATTTTAGAGCATTCATGGCGACTCCACTACACGTTGATAAGATTTATTGCTAAACAAGATGACAGGGTATGTGGCAAATCTTCTATCTTGTGAAGTTTTAAAATGAATCAAGAATGAGTTAGCATAATTTCAAATTGATGAAGCTTTTTTAACGATCATGTTTCATTGTTTGAAATTGAGAAAATACCATTCTAAAAGTAAAATTTATTTCCTTGAGTTAGTTGCTGAAATATTTGAGAATGATATTGAATTTTTGGATCTTCAAATTCAATTCTATAGTTTCCAAGATCCTCAAAAACTCTTGGAAAACCTTCCTTCTCCAAAATAATAGGAGATTCTATTGCCTTTTTATTTACAGATTGATCAATTTTTTTTTTTGAATACGAGACTGAAACTGAAGAGTTGGAATCAGGGTTTAACCTTGAGGATACAATGGATGAGATCATCCATGATCTACTGGTCATTGAAGGCCTGTAAGGTAAACTAGTTAATCATTCCTTTATTGATCATGTAGTAGACTACATGGAGGTTATTTTCAGCTTAAGTTTTCAACCATGTTTTCATTATAAGGACAACATCCATCTGCAGTTTCCATTACATATTAGACCCTTGATTTTGGGGACAAAAAGTCAAGCTATCCATTTGTTTTCGCTAACAGACAATCAAGCAGTCCACTTGTTTCAGCAACTACTTGACTAGCTTCATTGGAATTTTTGTATTATTTGAGTTAGCATGATCTTCAACAATGTAGGGTAGGTAGCAGTGTGCAAATAAGCTTAGTACTTTGAGCATTTTTCCAAGCATTCTTTCCAGTTTCAGTTTCAGTTCAGTGTGTTTCAAATTTTAGTTTGTAGAAAAGGTTTGATTTTAGTTTGATATTTTTAGTCACAAATATTTTATGGCAGAGCATCTTGCAGACTTAGGAGAAGCCCAATGGATAAGACACTAATTTGCGAATCTGGAGATCTTTGATTCTTGACACCTCCAAAAGGAGCTTCCATCCCCAACTGGAGCCACTATTAGGGTCCTATAATTATTATAGGGTCACTTGACAGTGATTATTATATTTCAAATGTTGTAAATAATATTCCATACTGTAAATTATCTCCAAAAAGGTTAAAACCTTAAGAAAAAAAACATGCTTGCAAGATGAATTGCAACATTAGAGGATAATTAAGTATGTTTAGATTAAATTAATCATATGATTTAAATGTGATTAAATAAAACTGTAATAAAGGCCTTGGTACTATAGTTTGATTTTATTGGAAGGTTGAAAATGACAAAAAGTCATTTTGTCACATGGGGTTAAACAATTGCAGCTTTCCCGCTCCTCGATCCTCTAGCTCCATAGATTGATGGCTCACAATCCTTTTCGGCCCCCCTTCTCCATCCTAGCTTTACCAATAGGGGAGTTCGAAAAAGCGGTTTTACCCCGCCGGTTCCATGCTAAGTGTCTTCCCCTCTATGTTTCACACCCCCCCCCCCCCTCACGATATCGCCTACCACTACGAACCCCCTCCAAAAACTGCTTACCACCTTCCTGCTTACCACTCTCCTTTCCCACCATATTTCCCACGCACTCCTAGTTATGTTACCCTCCATTCCCCAATTTCCATGTCACCTTCCACATCCACATCATGTATCTCTCCTGATTAGTTGAAACTATGCTTTTTCCTATACGCCATATTGATTTCAAACATGGTTTCCAAACCAATGAGGACGGATTTCCAGAAACTGAGAGAGGTGTTTTCTTTCAACAGCCTCATGTGTCGAGTAGATACATTAGTTTTGAATGTCCTACACTTCATTTATATTTGTGTAAAATAGTTTAGGATATTTGTAAAAATACCATGATATTTTTATGAAGATATTTTAACTTAGAATTTGTATAGATACTTCATCATTTGAAGTAATAAATTTTGGGGTTTGTATGAAGAAATCTATTGTACAATGTAAATTTGTTCATTGAGCTCAAATGGATTGATCAAAAATACCAGGAACTTTTACAGGATTCATGTGGTGTCTTGAATGGTGATGTGTTTCTTGTATTTATCTATTTAAACATTGTTATTTCTCTCCTCTGTATTTCTAAATCTGAATTAATCAACAAAAACTTTGATAAATAGGATTCATTATCTAGAGCGCCCTATTTTGGTTGTTGTTAATTTTAATTGTTTCCTCTAAATTCATGATAAATATTTTTTAATTTCTCTTTTTTCTCTACTGAAACCTTGCCCTTTTTATTTTCCACCATCCACCCACAATTCCAATGATCCAATTAGTATACTTAGCTTGCCCTATGAAACTCCTTTAAAGTCTGATACAGATCCAGTCAATTTTATTGACTCCATTTCCCAATGTATTCCTCTTGATCTTGCAACCAAACCATTTTCAAAATCAAACTCTGAGCCCAATAACTAGTCTGAAATTCCCAGTAAACAAAGTTAAATCTCACAGAGAGCTCCCTCTATGAGTTTAGGAGGGTTAGATCCTAAACTCGAAAATGGTTTTGATGTTGTCCAATGTATTTACTCCCTCAACCTCAAAATTACATAATGATAACATGTACCACATGTACATATAATTTCTTTAGGATTTCCACCCAAAAATGTTATTTAGGACCCTTAGAAATGTCATGCAACTTGATGATCTAAAAATCTAGTAAAAATTCACAATAATTATTGAATTTTCCTACTTTTTGTAGCACCCGAAATTTCTTACAATCCTCTACCACATTGTTCTATAAATTCTATCACGTATATGAATGTCAGTTTGTGCTCTCCTATCAAATAGAAAGTACAAGTATATATATACCCCTCAGTTCTCATTGGACAAGGATTGAGTTTGCATATCTTTCCCTAGACACGTAGCACACATGTAGCTTATTTTATGCAACTTTATCTATATTTTGGCCCCACCTAGGCCCCATGGTGAATTGGAACCTTACGTACCTTTGTTGTTATGGGAGAATTCCACTTTATGGGAGGGTTACACTTCATATATCATTCTTCCATGTGGCACCATTTTATTGGCTACAATGACATGCATGGTCCATTCCCCAATTTTTCCCAAAGTGCATGGTTTGCACACCTATAGATCTAATGGTTAATCTTAAACTAGATAAAAAATCCACAATACATATTGGATTCCAACATGCATCATGGTTGAAACAAATTTCTCTTCCAATAGATCCAACGAACGACATTAATATTTTATCAATAGTAGAGATATCATATCAAGCATGGATTTGGTTTTAGTCCAAATAGGTGTCCAAAGGATATAATGCTAAGAATTGATCCTTAATCAATGATTGTGATTCCATATTAGGCATGAACTTGCAAGAGTTTTAATTTTTTCATGTGCACCCAATAGATCCAATAATTGAGCTTGATCTTTGATCAATGGTGGTAAATGCATATTGAGTGTGGACATGTGATAGGTTTAATTTTTACTTGTTTCCCTATGGATCCAATGGTTGAGCTTAACCTTTGATTAAAATGCAGATTGCGTATCTTAGTGCAGATATGTGAGGGATTTAATTTTTACTTGTGCACCTAATAAATCCAACAGTTGATCTTAATTATGATCAAAAACTCATATTAATATTAGGTGTGAACATGCAAGGGGTTGTGCTCCCAATGGACCCAATTATCCAATGAACCACATCAGACAATAATGATGAATATGATATCCGAAGATGCAAGGAGGTTTAGGAAACCATTGGATTGAATTAGCATTCAATCATGACACGTATTTACCACATGTACTCATCCATGCATAGAATCAAATATCACTTGGCATTGCAACCTCACTATTGATTTCATAATATGAAAATTTTCCAAATTTCAAAAATTGCAAAAAAAAAATAATTGAAATTTATACCAATAAACCTTATTTTCTAGAATTTTTAAATCTGCATGAGATTTATAGATATCCTTCTACAAATAAGCCATTTTTTCACTAAATATGAACTTGTAATTATTGATTCAACTCGTATACGTATCAACCATTTATTTTGAGTGACTTTCTCATGTTGATTTTTCCCATAATTGGGAATTTTACCCAATTTTGAAACTTTTGTCCGTGGCTAACTTGACAATTCCCAATGATTAACATGACAATATCAATTCCAATGCTACAAATTTAGCCAATCATGATTCTATATCTTATTTGTTTCTAAATCCAAATACACTTTGGTAATTTCCAACCTGTGATTTTATGAATTCAAATATTTTCCCAAATACCTATCCTTGAGAAATTTTGTCAAACATTATAGGAAAAAGTATAATTCTTCTTTTGTAAGTGAAGGTTTGGCCCATACAACTTGAATGTTCTAACCTTCAGTTTGATACCATTATGTAACACCCTTAGCCACCCATTTGGCTATATTACCACTAGTACAAAATAAGAGATTAGTGACTACACGACTAAAACATTTAGTCACCACAATTATTTCAAATGAATTACTACTAAATTTGATCAATTTAAAGTGACCAAACTAAAAACGACTAACTTAAGCGACTAATTTAGTCCAGGGATAAAATATACGACTACATAATAAGTTACGCAACTAAAAGAGACTAACTTAAATGACTAATTTAGTCTAGGACTAAAATATATGACTATATAATAAGTGACAAAATTAAAAATGATTAATGTAAATGACTACTATGGTCCAAGAATAAAAATATGACCATCTAACAAGTACAACAAGTATATGAATTAGTCATTTGTGATAATCATTTTTAATTGTGTCATTCTAGAGATAGAAAATTTCAATTTTGATACTAAAGTGTTACATTTCACTACTTTTAATGGTATACATGGATTCAAATGCCCCCTTAAAGGGGGCCTCTGAATCCATTTGCAATGTTAAAATTTAGATATTATATGGATTCAACGATCCACTCAAAGGGGTCTATGAATCCATCTATAATGCTAAAATTATAATAGTTTTATACAATATTATAGAGTATAAGTTTACAATATATAATAGGTTTACACTCATTTTGGAAGGAGGGATAATAAAGAGAGTTTGAAACTGATATTGAAGGGTTTTAAGAGTTAATAGGAATTTGTTCCTCACATCTTAGAGAGAGTTTGTTGGGGGTTTTTGTGGTGTTGTTACACACAATGGTTGATTATTGCACTAGATTCATTGAGACAATGTTTTTATTAATTTGAATTCAAAGTATGTTAATTTAAACTTGGTCAATAATGTAAACATAGATTACTCTAAAGCCATATTATTCTATGCATAACTCTATAGACACTTGCAGGGGTTGTAGAGTAGAGCTTAGTTTCCAATCTTGCACCTAGGTAAAAGTTGTATTATTCTCCACTTATTACAAATAGAGGAAACTCAATTAGAAAATAGTTGAATTATTTAAATTTAAATATAAAAATGTATGTTCTTGTGTATTTTTAACTGATAATAATTACGATATTCTTATTTATATTCCCTTATTTAAACTATGCAATGTAAAAGAAAGGGTATTTCTTAATATTATGATCCCAAATATGAAGATGGACACTCAACCTAGGTTTTATACCATGGTGGATAATTGTTTTCAAGCCAACAAGTATAAATTTATACTATCTCTGCAAACCTGACCTCTACAAGTTTTCTTTATATTCAATTCATGTAACCTTTGTTTTACATGTGTGATGCATTTCATCATGCAATTCACACATGCACATGAGTCATAAGAACATGACAAACAAATATAAATCGCTATCCATGAAAAACATGTGTAAATTCATGAAGTATCACAACAATAAACATATGAAATAATAAGAAACAATTTTATTTTTCAAATAAAGCATCAAATATTTGTAGACCTTAGACATTTCACCTAGCCATAAACCACACAACCTGTAGTCCCTCAATAGTGGGTCACCCCCAACCTAGGACTATGAATCCACTAAGGAAAAAAGATTTCTAAAGGCACTAAGGTCTATGTATTTCTTGAAAAATATAACAAGTCAAGGTACCAAACTATAATAGCCTCCAACCTATGGCTTCTCATCCCTATCAGCCTACAAAATCCAAGGTAGTGCACCCCCTTCTCTACACCCACAATCCTTCAGCCACTACCCTCCCAAGGCTCTAGATCAGGCCACTTGAGGAGTCTCAAATAATTATGGATCCATGTTTTTCAACTACCCTAAAGGGTCTCGAGGTACTCTCCAGGCATCATGCTAGGAGAACCTATCCCCTTGCTTCTACCTCTAAGGCTCCATCCTAACCTAAGGCAACCCAATGAGAAGTGTACACCAAGATCCACCAAGGATCCATAGGGTAACATAATCATAGGGTCACACCCTTCCTCACCCTAAGGAGTACAACATCCAACATGGTAAGAATTATGGAATGGAATACCATAATAACATTAAAGATCTCACTTTTATATACATGTGCCTTTTCTGACAAGTGGCAGTCAAGGAATCCGCTTCAATTAATTAGAATAAAAACATGTGAAATTTTGAGTTTAGGCTCATTTTAATAATATATTAGGCCCTTAGGCATAATCCCCTCATCACTTAGCCTTTATCCCCCTTTCCCACTCATAGATTCCTAACCCCCATATTGTTTGACTTTGTCTACAACATTGATGTATTTTATTAATAATAGTGTGATTACATATCTATATAACCATTATCATTAGCCTTTTAACATGTAGGTTCACCAACCTAAAATTACCCAAGCACTCCAAACTCAACACATATATGCATAATCATGTTGGACTTGAACACATATGAACATGAGCAGACAAACCCTAAATATCTCCTAGCTCGCCAACCTAAACATGATATGTATAGTACACATAGGGGTAATCCAAGGGTATTTTAGTTTGTAGGAGCATGGCACACTGTTCTGTCCTTGTTGCTACAACACCCTCCAAAATTTTGGCCTACGCTCAATTTCAGAGTCTTCCTTGGTATTACACATTATCATCGCAAACTTTGAAACTCATTCCATGTGTTTTCTTGAGGATTTTTTGTTCCTTTTGCAAGATAGGAAAAATATCGTCTTCTCACATGTTTTCTATCACATCATTCATAAAATTTTGTTATGGTGGTTTCCTAAGGTCACCTTTGTGTAAATGAGTTTTTCTAACCATGTAAACACCCTTCGCACTCATTTCCAAATTTTTAAGCACTGTCGCACAAGTGTCATCACGGTTGTTGCAAAGTGTATCTTAAGTGTCGCACTTGTTGTAAATTTGTCATAAATTTGTCACACCAAGGAAAATGTATCGTCATTTTTCCTTGATGTTCTATTTTGTTGTATCATCAAGTATTCTAAGCATTTGATCACATTCAAATTTTTATCATTGTTCACATCAGCCTCTTTGATCTTGCACCGAGCAACTTAGCTTCTCCCAAACTTCATAAACTATACACTTCATATTCTCAGTCCTCAACTATGACCTTACCTCTTGTCATTGCAAAATGCATAATTTCAAACATTGTTGCACTGTGCAGTTTCTGTGCTCAAGCTCTCACCTTGACCCCCATAATTATGATTTTTTTCCCCAACCCTGTCTTAATTGTGCATTGCACAATCTCTAGCCTCACTCTCATCCTTGAGATCCTAAAATGTGCAACTATGCAATGACATAACCTCTCTTGTCTCCCAGAACTGTGAAATATGCTCACCTAGTGCTCATCCCCTCAGCCTATCACACTGGCCCTGAGAATTGCATAGTTTGTCCCCTCAACCCAGCATGAACTGTGTTGGGTGCAGGAATTGTAGTTAAGCAGACTCCTTTCAACACTTAATTTGTCAACCCGGGGTTTTGTAAACTTCGAGGCGTAGCACAGGAAATGCCAAGAAATGATATGAACCTTCTCTAATTGTATTCCTACTTCTTTTATTACAAATTTCAAAATCGAAAGGATAGATCACACAATAATGAATACCAAGAAAACTCTGGTGCTGAATGAAAAGAATGTGCTTTACAAAAATTCAAAATAAATGAAACTCTCTATTCATCATAAACAATCTAAATCGATAAAATAACTATTTTATACTCTCTTTAGTATGGTTGTAAGGCAGAAGAATGATCCAACTAATTAGGATGTTTGTCTTCCTTAAGATTTTCTTTCCTATACCAAGCTATCGTTCCTGTACTGGAATGTTGTTCATGTACTAGAGTGAAGCTTCTACACTAGAAGTATGTATATTAGGCCCTTATTGAAGACCTTGATCTACATACAAGAGCTCTGAGCCTTTGTACTAGAGCACTCTGTTCATGTACTCGAAATGTCGATTCTTGTACTAGAACATAGGTTCCTATACTAGGAAACCAGAGTTCCTATATTTGGTTTCCAAATTGGTTGGAAGAAATAAAAGCATGCTAAATAAGGAAAATAAATGCAAGGTGAAAATAGAATTGTAACGTGAACTTCTATAAGCAAAATGGGCCATTAACTAATCTCATGATCGGAAATGAAAAGTGCATTCAAAACCAAAGGAAATTTCTATTGAAATAAGAAACCATTTTACTTGGAAACTAATTTGACTCAAACATCAACAAGCTCTTTCTTGAGATGAATATTTGTTCAATAAATTAGTTCTGCAACCTTATAAAAATAATCATTTTAACTCAAGGAATAAATTCGATATTAAATCCAGCAATGAGAGCAGATACAAACCCAAATAATGTAATAGTTGTTTTAGCGAAAGCTTAGAAGCATTAATCAAATCTAAATATGAACTTGAATATTAGGATATGATTCACTAAAATCCAAACACTATTTGCAAAATAATAATAGACTTGCAGAGATAAGAACGACTGGCTGCAATGAATAAAGGAAACTTTCAATCTTGCTGAAACAAAAACACACCAGTGCAAGAAGCTTAAATGTACGTTTTCTTTGTAAAGAAAAAGGCAACATGCATTTGCGGCAAATAATGGAAGGAAATAAAAGTGAACGCAAATGAACCATGCACACTCCTAGATCCAGATCACACAACTTGCAAGAAATTGAAGTTCATTAGCTATAAAGAATCCAAACATGATCTGCTTCATTAACCTTGCATAGAAATAAATCTAACACACCTTTAACAAAGGGAGAACAAGTTGGGTTTGCTGGGCCCTAGCCAACCAGCTCGTTTCCCTGTAATGAAATGGAAACTTCAAGCGCTCAAATGGAGCACCACAACGATATCAAAACAAAGAACTTCACAACTAGCATGTTCCTTTGTATTAAATTTCAAAAAGAGAAAATACACATCGTGGATCCCTTGATCCAGCCCAGAAATGGCAATACTCAGAGCTTACAAATAGTAGAAAAATTTTAATACAGCATTGCTCCCTAACATCTACAGAGAAACCCTATTAAATACATACTTCGACTCTTGGCCACAACAAGAAATATTACACCATGATATATTAAACCTTTCGGGTATTCGCAAAAAGTCTAAATAAGGGTTTTGCAGCCAAAGTCCAGCCTTATATCCCACCTTCTTCTCTAAATGCTGAGCCCAACAAGGAAACTGATCTCTTAGCAAGAAATTTGTGCGGTCTACTGAGCTGTCTCATCCATAAGCAGTGAGTAGAACAAGGAATTGACAGTTGCCTTGAAAGTGCAGGAACGCTGACCAGTACAAGCACGATTCCTGCACTAACCCAATATTTCACATAGAATGACACTTTGGTTCCATCGAATTACTTAGGAAAGGAATATATTATTTACAAAGACACTTTAAGATATAAAACCTATAATTTAGTGATTAAGTACATATATAACCTTTGAATATGAAAAATATAAGAGGAGTGCAAGAATGTCTACAATTAGGAAAAGGTATAGGAATAGATAGGCCTTTTGGGTTAAAACAGGGGTTAAGGTGGTATGTTTGGGATAGGATAGAGACCAAAATGTAGGAAAATTCTAGCCACCAACATCCTTCCATGCATATATTGTTGTGTGTCCTCACGAAACCTCACCCTTACCTCTACAAAAAAACATATGGAGACATTCCTTCAATCCTGTATCTGTATGCTAATTCTTGTCTTCAACATCCTCTGCTTCTTAGTTTGAGCCTTCTTGACCCGTTTGACCAATTTCCTAAGCCGTCCATAGGATTTCGAAGCTCAAAACTTCCACACTCTTTCTTGTCATTTTCGTTCTTGCACTTCCTCTGCCAATTCAACATTCTTATTCTTCAGCACTACACCTTGTTCTTTCATGGCCTGATTTAGAATTTTGTGTCCATAAATGTGTTTATTTAGCTCCTCGATATGACTATTCAAGTTGAGAGTGGAGTCCTCCTTAATTAATTCCTCCTACATCAGAATCTTCTCAATAGTGGACTCAAACCAAGTGTCATCAAAATCAATATCATCATGAATATCAGTATCCGACATTTCAACATTACAGAGTGTCTCATCACCCTTCATTTCATCATCACATTGTGTTTCATGATCCTGCACTTTGTCATCACACTCTATCTCATCTCCCTGTTCTTCAACATTACATTGTACTTCATTACCCTAATCCTCTGTTGGACACTTCTCTGCACTGAAATCAGGTGTCTTAGAGGTCTTCCTCTTCGAGGCATCCCGCACTAAACACTGTGTGAACCACAACACTTTCAAAGAGTGAGAGATTGTTCTCGTTTGGTGAAATAGGCTAGGATTCACCTATATTTATTGGAGAGGTTAACTAAGTATGGCCTCCTCTCGAGGAGGCAAACCTCTTCTTGATAGAACTTCTAGTTATTCTCTTCAAAGGGTGAGGGGTATCAGTTATGGGTGCTTGTTTCTCTTCCTGCACTAGTTCCTTAGTCAGGGTCTTTTTCCTCTTACTAGTTTGCGGGGTGAGGGTTTTATCTGTATGTTCATATTCTTCCTTCCTACTCTTTCCCCGTCTTCCTGGGTGACTCCACTATGTTTCCTCCTTGTAACTCCTTCAAAAACCCTTCCCAGGTCACATTTTTACTCTCTAATTCCTTCCTAACAAGAATTGAGATCAACCCGTAATGATATAGCTTGAACCCAAACTAACTCTCTTGAATTTTCTAAACACCCTTTGACATTTTTTCCAAACTTTTAAGCAAGAAGTAAGGAAACTTAATCAAATTACAGGAATCAAAGTGTAACAGTGAGCGAATTTGATATAGGAATCTATTGATGCCTCGAAAATCATTGCAACAACATCGGGGAAAACCACCTGGTCTGGACCTTAAAGGTAGCTCCTTTTCTGTTTGGTGTGGTGGCTCCGACTGGAAATAGTGGGACTAGTTTCCAAATAATTGATAAATAGGATGGATAAGTGGTTGATTCTCTAATATATAACAATAATGGATGGATGATTTAATCTAAAAAGTAAAATTATAAACAACTATCCTATCCTGGGGAATTTCTACTTTAGTGTAACTTTTGATGATCTTTATCTACAAATAGGCATATAGATGACTCTATTGGTAAACAAAGACATTTATTCATATGGTAATTACTTTTTTCAAGTAGTTGAACAAAGCAATCATGAAAACATTATTACACTATTCTTCATATATATCATTGACATAAGTATGATTGACAGAATAACACTCCTTAGAAATTCAATAGTGATAAGTATAAGGACTGCTGTTAAAACACATACATATATCCAATGATAGCAAGATTAAATAAATGTTGATTCACATGAAAGAATGGAGCAAGAGCATAGATAATAGTACCATATGTTATTTGGATCACTCCCGATATCAATCACATTCAAATTCCTTCTTTTAACTTAGAAACACTTCCATAACAAAGCAATACTGCATATTTCATCAAAGCTTTCTTCGTTAAAATTCGGAATATTGGCCCAGTCTTTATAAAAATATATCAGAAGCACAATAGTGTGACTTACTGATTTGAGTTTATAAAAAAATTGAGGACCCCTTCTAAAGACAATGAAAGGGTCTATAAATACTATCTAAGCTAACTAATTGTGAAATAAAAATGCTATTAGGTGGTATAACTAAATCATGAGAATCTCCTCAAAATAGGTTTGTTTGCAGTTAGCAGCATGATTCATTGTTTCGGATGATCTTCCTTTGGCTCAAGCTGGCAGATAGCAAGCATTGGTTGCAATTCTAGAGGGTGACTCAGACGAGAATGTAGTTGGGCTGAGTATGTGGAATCATGGATTTCGGGAATCATGTAACCAATTGCATCGGTTAAACATTTGAGTGCAGCCCTTTGACTATATGGTTTAACTAAGGAAAACCAAAAGGTATCCTAAGTTAAACTTTGGATTCCGGCGATTAATCTTCCATATCTTCTCCAATTCTTGATTGCATGTTTGTTCCAATGCTTTGGTTGACGGCAATTTACCTGGAGTGCACTGTGAAATCAAGTTAGACAGATAAAGAGTGTCATTGATTAACACAATTAAATTACTAGTTGATAATCTACATCTTGAGGTTTCTCTTTCTGCTTTCATCAATTGTGACTGCCATTCTAGGAAAAGGATTTCTTTGTGTGATTCTAGAATTTTAGGCAGATTCATGGCTTGTCCTTCACTGGTTTCTTGCCAAGCAAGAAATTTGGTTAAAGTCTCATCGGCCTATTCCAAATCCTGCCTGGCATCGATTGATTTTTCAATTATTGATGAAGTAATCTCACAGAGGGGCTCAACCAGATAAATATTATGACATAGAAATTTTAGTTGTGTAATCAATGCTTTATTGATCTGGAGAGCTTCGGACCTGAAATCTGCTAGTTGAGGAAGACTCTTGAACTTTTCTACTTGGTGTGACAGTTGAGAGATTTGCTCATCTTTCGTCTTACTCATTTGTTCATTCATTGTCTTCAACCTAGCCAATGCTTCAGATAATTCTTTTTGTTTCTGTACTGCGCTTAGGTCTATCCTATGCTTCTCCTTGAGTAATTTCTCATTTAATTGACTGTTTATCTGCTGTTGTGTTGATAGTTGTTGTTCTAATTGCTCTGTTTTTTGTTGTCTTTCGGACACCTGTGACTGCAATGAAACAATTGTTTGGTCTTTTTCCTTAAGTAGATTGCTTACTTCCGATGCTTTATCCATAGTGGCTGCCGAATAGGCTCCGGCATACTGAGAACGTTTTGTGAGGTCATCGGAAGGATTAAATTCTTCTTTCCACACCACACTAGCCATCTCTGTTTGTGTTGGTAAAAGGGAAGATTGATCAATTCTTCTCTTTTTCCTTTGTCTTTTCACTACAGCCCTATGTTTAGGACTATAAAAGACATCTAATGGTGGTATGTCTTTTATCTGCAAAACAATCTGATTGGATGGATCCTTAGGAATTATTTCTACATCTTTGATGGTGGGTAGGTCGCTAGTCCCTTCAATTGGAACCGTAGTTGTCGTTGTCTCTTGACCGACTGTTACTTGAGGTGTGCTGAAACCTTGTGAAGTTTCAGGATTGCTTATAATGGAGTCAAATTGTTGCCATTCTTTAAGGAGTTTAGGATCAATCTGAGTATCTATATCGATATGTTCACTGTCATGTTCCTTTTCTTTCTCATGTTCTGGCTCTTTTCCTTTCTCAAGAATCTTCTCCATAGCAAGAGGTTTGTCAACAGTTTGTTGTTCAGGCTCGCTTGACTGGATTGTTGGGGTAGTAGCTAATAAGTCCAGAGGTAGAGTTTGCAACCTCTGTTCTCTGAGCCTATTGAATTCTACCAGCCCTTCATCTTTATATCTCATTTTGGCCAATGCTTTTACCTGAAATAATGATTCTGCTGAAGAAAATAGGTCATAAAATTCATCTTTTTCAAGATCAAACTTTGTAAGTTTGGATTGTTCAAGAACATTATAGGAAACGTTCCTTGGATCGTATTGCCTGTTAGGAATGGTTGCAAGATTGAGCATGTTTATTTTTCCTGCCTCCTTTTCTGCATGTTTGTAATCATGTAGAGTGTAAACATCGCATCTCAAAGGAAATGTAGGCCACACCTGCTTTTTAGAATTCCTAAGAGTTTTGGATCTTCCTGCTGTTGTTATCTGATAGACCAATTCTCGATCTAACAGCTCATCAGGTACATACAGAGGGAGGACATGGGGTCTTGCAAGGCTACCATAAACCCCTATATATGTGAACTTGTCTTCCATAAACCAATTTCCTACAACAGTCAAGTCAATCCCTGCTTCCTCGGAAATCCTTGGGGCAGGCTTATCAAAAATGGCATAATAGATAGGTAACATGAAACCATTACAGATTTGGTACAAGTGGTCTTTATAGTGTGCCTTCCATAACATCTGATGATAAATGTGGATTAGTTTAGGGTCTTGTGAAGTCCATCTCCACCCAAGTACAAGATACTCAGAATTAAAGCAAAGAATATCCATAATATATGTTATTCTCTTAACCTTCAAAAAGATACCTAGAACATAGAATAGTGAGACGCAACAACAAATATTTTATTATTCAGAAAGCAATGTTCACTAGCCTCTTCGAGGGGGCAACCTCCAATAGAGCAGAGCTCGATTCAAAATTAAGACACGATGCTCCTTGCAGGGAGTCTCTATCCTTTATATATGACTCATACATTCAATACCATGGATCAATACCACGGGTTTTATTAATACCATCTATCTAATACTACGGCCCATTTGCAACTAACTGTGGTCCCATAATTAATTGCGGGTTAACCACTTACAATTATTAATATGGGCTTTATTGACTCTTGACTATGACTCGATCCCATTACATAAATAAGGGGTTAGGGTCGGACCCTAACATGCCCTCCCCCTTAAGACTAGCCTTGTCCTCAAGGCTGAAGCTGCGGAAACTGCTGAAGAATAGTGGCTGGTTCCCAAGTTGCATCTTCCGGAGAGGTGTCTTTCCACTTGACGAGGACTTCCCTAATCATGCGGCCCCATAGGTGCATGTCTCGTGTGTCTAGGACCTGTTCAGATTGGAGCAAGATTGACCCTTCTTTGTCCAATTTAGGTAGACTGGTTTGAATTTTGCAATTGTTCCCAATCACTTTCTTGAGGCATGAGACATGGAAAACTAGATGGATTTTTGCAGTAGGTGGCAAAGCCAACTTGTAAGCCACTTCTCCCATGTGCTGAAGTACTTGATATGGTCCGTAGAATTTTGGAGATAGTTTCTGACAACCCTTGTATTTGAGTGATGTTTTCTTATATGGTTGCAGCCTCAAAAAGACCTGATCCCCTTCTTGAAATTGGCGCTCTAAGCGATGCTGGTCTACCTCTTGCTTCATGCGGTTTTGAGCTTGATGAAGATTCTCTCTAAGATGGGCGAGCATGGTTGCGCGGTGTTGTAGGAGTTGATCCACTGCTTGTACCTTTGAGCACCCCTTGATATAAGAAGTAGGGGAAGGAGGGAGTTGACCATATACTGCTTCATAGGGAGTCATTTTGGTGGTGGCATGATAGTTGGTGTTATACCACCATTCAGCCAAAGGTAACCACTGTACCCAAAGATGTTGCTTTTCTAAAGTGAAACAGCTAAGGTAGGTTTCTAGACATTTATTGACGGCTTCAGTTTGACCATCCCTTTGTGGATGATAGGAAGCACTGAGTTTTAGTTGAGTGCCTTGTAGCCTGAAGAGTTCCTGCCAAAAATTACTAGTGAAGATCGGGTCGCGATCAGACACAATAGAAGTGGGCATGCCATGCAATTTGAAGATCTGATCCATGAAAGATTGAGCAACAAAAGTCGATGTAAACGGGTGGGGTAGGGCGCAGAAATGAGCATACTTCAAAAGTTTTTCCACAACCACCATGACGAATGACTTGTTTCCTGACTTTGGAAGTCCTGTAATGAAATCCATAGAAACCTCCGTCCATATTGATGCCGGGATGGGCAACGGTTGTAATGTGCTTGGTGCGTTGATGATCTCCCCTTTGTGGCGTTGACAGACCTCGCATTCTGCTACGAAAGTAAGGATGTCCTTTTTCATGTCTATCCAAAAAAATGATCTTCTGGTGCGAGCATATGTCTTCTGAAAGCCTGTATGTCATGCAATGGGGGATGAGTGCAATTCTGCCAAAATGCGACTTTTGAGGGTGGATGTTGGTGATATTACGACTCTGTCCTTGTAGCGAAGAATCTCATCCTACCACGAGTAGCCCTTGGTGGAATTTGGATCCGCCTGCAATTGAGAAATGAGTTGGGAGAGCCCGGGATGTGAAAACCATTCCTTGCGAGCCTCTTCAATCCATTCTGGAATGGGGAGGGAAATTGCTAGCAAAGTACTTTCCTCCTCAAATTGGTGAGATAATGCATCTGCTACACTATTGTCTTGCCCTTTCTTATAAATTATCTCATAATCATATCCTAGCATTTTGGCGAGCCATTTATTTTGTTGTGGGGAGGATAGGTGTCGCTCCAAAAAATATTTAAGACTATGATGGTCTGTGCGGATTTGGAAACGTCGCCCCAATAAGTAAGGTTGTCAGGTCTCTACTGCATGTAAGATGGCCATAATTTCCTTCTCGTAGGTAGATTGGCCCATATTCTTCCCACTTACTTGTTGGCTTGTGAAGGCCAAAGGTTGTCCTTCCTAAATTAAGACTGCCCCAATACCCATACCCGAAGCATCACATTCAATGACAAAAGATTTGGTGAAATCAGGTAGTGCTAAGACTGGAGTGGAACACATGGAATTTTTGAGAGATGTAAAGGCCTGTTGTGCGTCCTCATTCCAGAAGAATGAATTTTTCTTCAAGAGTTGAGTGAGGGGCTTCGCTATGTGACCATAATTGCGGACAAATTTGTGATAATAGCTTGTGAGACCCAAAAATCCTCTCAGGCTCTTCAAGGTCCTAGGTTGATGCCAATCCTACATTGCTTGGATCTTTTTAGGGTTCACCTTGACACCTTCACGCCCCACAATGTGGCCCAAATACTCAACTTCTTCCATGCCAAATGAACACTTGTACATCTTAACAAATAATTTATGCTTGCGGAGCAGTTGCAAGAGTAGATCTACATGCTGAAGATGTGCGGCCCAAGTGCAACTATAGATGAGGATGTCATCGAAGAAGACAAGGACAAATTTCCTGAGATATGGTTTGAGAAGGTGGTTCATAAGGCTCTGAAAAGTAGATGGGGCATTACAAAGACCGAATGGCATGACTAGGAACTCATAATGGCCTTCATGAGTTTGGAAAGCAGTCTTTGGAATGTCGAATTCCTTCATGCGAATTTGGTGGTAGCCTGAGCGCAGATCCAGCTTAGTGAAGAATTGAGCCCCATTGCGTTCATCCAGCAAATCATCAACCACCGGGATAGGAAATTTATCTTTGACTGTCAACTTATTGAGGGCCCTGAAGTCTGGACACATCCGCCACTCCCCATCTTTCTTGAGCACCATGACCACCGGTGATGAATAAGGACTAATGCTGGGACGAATGACACCTGCTTCCAAAAGTTCCTTGATTATTTTTTCTATTTCATTCTTTTGGGTGAACGGATATCTGTATGGGTGCACATTTGGGGGTTGGGCCCCTGGAACCAAGGTGATGCTATGATCATGTTCCCTTCTCGAGGGTGGAAGCTCATGAGGCGTGTCAAAGACCGGCAGATGGTTATTTAAAATCTGTTGCATCTCAGGATGAATCGGCAGAGACTTGGTTGCCACTGCCTGGATAGAATTAAATTGAGCTATAACTCCATGATGGCCCTTTTTTAGCAATTTTTCCATCCCATGCGAGCTGATGATAGAGGGAGCTTCCGCCTGGAGTCCACGGAGGGTATGTGTGGAGTTTTTCTGCTTAAAACTCATATATAACTCCTGGAAATCCATTGTGATTGGCCCAAGAGTGCGGAGCCATTCAGCGCTGAGGACAATGTCACACCCTCCCATGTGTATGGAAAACATGTGGGTCTTCAACTGATAATCCCCCATTTGAAGTTTGACATTTTCACAGCGGCCTTCACATTTCATTGTGCCCCCATCCACAATTTGGACTTGGAAGTTAGAAACTGCTCGGAAAAAACAATGCACTGCTTCTGTGACTTTGTGATGGATGAAATTATGTGTACTTCCACTATCAATCAAGACTACTACTGGTCGATGTTTAATAAAACCTTTGATTTTGAGAGTTTGAGGTGAAGAAATCCCTACCAAAGCATGCAGCAAAATAACTGGTTCGTCAGGGACATTGTCCTTTTGGTTGTCCTCTTCTACCGCCTCATGTTCCTCAAGTGGTGGATCTTCCTCCGATGAGCTGTAGTCAGTGGCATCAATTTGAGAAAAATTGGGCTCCTTGCATTTATGACCTGGGGAGTATTTTTCATCACAGTACTAACATAATCCTTGCTTTCTTCTTTCGACCATTTCTGTAGGTGACACCTTTTGGACCTTAAGTGTTTGAGTTGTGTTGTGAGCTTGTGGGGGGCGACCCTTAGCGAAGAAATTTGGGCGACTGTACTGGGCTGCTAACACACGTTCCACGTTACGAGCTACCTTGCAAGCCTCCGTCCATGTGGGAGGGTGGTGCAGTAGGACTTGAGCTTTTATGGCTTCTTTAAGACCGCTGATAAAACATTCCGTGCAGAACACATCTGAGAGACCCCTAGTGCGAAGGCTAAGGCTTCAAAGGCTGTAATATATTCATCCACTGTGCCAGTCTGTCGGAGCTTAGTAAGACGACCCAAAAAAGAAGATTCCTGGACAAAGCGGTCTGTAAGAGCTTTTTTGAAGTTGTTCCAAGCCAGAAAAGGTCCATTGCAACGTTGATGCCATTCCCACCATTGCCACCTTTCATTGTCCAAGTACATGCTCCCCACCATAAGCTGAGTCTCATTATCTAAGATGTTATTCAGATTGAAATACTGCTCCATTTGTGCTATCCATGCTGCTGGGTGAGAACTATCAAATTTATGCATATCCAACTTGGGAGGTCGCTGACGGGATTGTTGGTGGGTGCCCCAGACGTGAGGAGAGTAGCTAGACTCACGCTCACTGTGTCCATTGCCATTATATGCCTCCTTGTGGGCTTCCTCCTTGCCCTTTGAGATTAGGGTAGATAGTCTATCAAGTTGACTTTGGATGGATTGCAAGGTTAGTTCAAGTTTGTCAATCCACTCATTGGCCATAGCTTGAGCTCTAATTTCTACCATGCATCGATTAGATGTTCTTGAGATTTGGGACCGCCCAAAAAAATAAAAGAAAAAAAATTCAGTAAGAATTGAATGGTACCACCGTGCTCAGCTCGTCATCCTGATTCTGATGGGCTAGATCACCAATAAGCGCCCCGGGAGATCTCAGACTTTTTTTTTTTTTTTTCTATACTGCAGTCGCCAAATCCTCAAAATGTCAATGCTGCCAAAAGTCCTGCAAAAATTATGTCCTGGTATAGGAACCCCACACAACTACTCAGATCTGGTGGATGTGAGAGATCTGAATGGCGGATCGGATAGCTCTGGGTGGCGGAATAGACTGCTGCTGCGGATCTGATGGATCTAATAGATCGGAATGGCTAGTCTGCTAACTCGGAACTGTGGGACTAATGTCTTCTGCTGCTGCACCCCTTTGCACGAGCGGATCTGGCAGAGATGATGTGTGATCCCAGGATAGAAAAGGGAACTATGGTCTCGATGAGTGTCAAGTGCTACAGATCGCAATATACATAAGGGTCTGACAGTAGTACTCGGCCCAATGTTTCACGGCTCTAACTAAGGAGGATCAATCGTACCCTTAGCCGTACAAGCCGACTACCCTATCGTACGGGTGAGTAATCTCTCCGAGTGTTGTTCTCGATGTACTGTAGAAGCAAGACGGCCGATGGTTTATCTATGGCGAGTTTGCGGAGGAGCTAAGAGGCTTCTGATATACCCAAAAGGTACTTGGAAGAAAGTCCGTACGCGGTTCTGTCTAATGCGCTCTACTCAAAGGGGTACCCACAGGGGTTACAAGGGAGTCCAACAAGCGTGACCACCTCTTGTATTTCTTGCGTGCATGCCTCCCCAAATCCGTAGTTTTATGCCCTCAACGATAAATCCTGTGGTTTAAAGACGCCGGAACACGTCTCTAGCCAAAAAAAAAATTGCTAAGAAATGGAGATCCCACCGACCCTGGAAAGTGCTATGATACCACTTCTTATGCTCTTAACCTACAAAAAGATACCCAAATACAGAATATGTGAAGAAAGATACCCAGAACATAAAATAGTGAGAGACAACAGCAAATATTTTATTATTCAGAAAGCAATGTTCACTGGCCTCTTCGAGGGGAAACCTCCAATAGAGCAGAGCTCGATTCAAAATTAAGACACGATGCTCCTCGCAGGGAGTCTCTATCCTTTATATATGACTCATACATGCAATACCATGGATCAATACCACAGGTTTTATTAATACCATCGATCTAATACTAAAACCCATTTGCAACTAACTGCGGTCCCGTCATTAATTGCGGGTTAACCACTTACAATTATTAATATGGGCTTTATTGACTCTTGACTATGACTCGATCCCATTACATAAATAAGGGGGTTAGGATGGGACCCTAAAAATATAAGCACTGTAATAAAAAGGGGGAATGGTCCTAGTGGTTTTATGTGAATTTGATCTAAAGTCAAGAATTGCAGTGGCTAATTTATCAGACAATATGTTTGCCAATCCATCACATAACTACTAACCGTCGCTTCCATTAAAGGAACCATTTCAATAGTGAACCTTGCAGAGTCATGCATTCTGCACATTCTACACATCATTGCGCCAGCATAACAGTAAGGGGATGACAATGATTCCACAGAGTACTTACCCGATGATTCATGTTTGTGCTTTGCGGGATTATGTCTCCACTGCTTAATTGGGCCGATTCAGTCTCGTTCTCCTCTACGAACTTTTCAAGAAAGGCTTTGTTGTATTTCTTTTCAGGTTCGTGCAAGTGATACATCTTCCTTAAGTCATCAGGTTGAAATGAGCCAAAAATCTTTCCGTCAACTGTGAAAAATGTTCTATTTGAAACTGGAATTTCTTCTACCACCCATCTCACTACATCAGTGTATGGAATAATTTTCTCACGTGTTGCTATCCTGTGCAAATATGAATCAACTAAATCTTTAAGGGAAGCTTCCGATTTATTAGTTGAGTCTGCAGTAGCTTCTTCTGATACTTCCTCAGGCTCCTCTGCTTCAACTAAATTGTAGATGCTTTTCCAACTTGTATTTCGAAGGCCGAGACACGTAGTGTCTGAGATTAAACCTTTTTTACTTGGTCCTGGATCATTGGTTGGCTGCACTGTTGCTATAGGAACTGCTACTGCGACAGATTTCTTGGATTTCTTTCCCATTTGTTTGAAATTTGTTATTTCGGCGGAGTTCTACACAAGGAATGAAACCAACGTGATATAGAGAATATCTAGTATAAACCAATATGAAAGAATTATGTCAATTGGCGGATAATAAAGGATTATAGTGAAACTGCCGCAGATACAATCTAAAGGAAAATCTCGCCATAATTGCTTCATTAATTGGCCGTTTATCCTGTCAATCATGGTAAAGGAGTTTTTAAATACCCATTATATTGTTTATATGATGAATGATCCATTCAAGCGTGGCTTAGATTCTTTGGTGGATAATCAGAAGTAAATCGCACTCGGCGATTGGTAATGTGCATAGAAAGGCTTCAATATTTGTCCAAAATATCTTTCGATTGCTGAAAGGAGATGCAACACATGAAAGCCTTTTAATTATGTTTTCGAAACACATGCCTTGATTTAACGCATCGCAATCGGAGATGGATTTGGGTCTTATTGCTTATGCTCTTATAACTTCGCCGATCACCGATTGCGATATGCCTTATTGCATCGGAGGATTTGAATGTGCCATAAAACATGCATTGGGCTGCTACCCCCGATTGCCAATAGCGATATCGCATCGGAGAAATGAGGGAGGTTCTTTCATTATACTTGCGATTCGCCTTTCCCGATATTCGATAGTTATTTGCTTTTCGGATCGGAGTAAGTCAATGGGTGTTTGTATATGTTTTCCTTATTATTGTGATATGTGATCTTGCAATCGCTTTATCGCAATAACAAAGAACTTTATATTTATTTACAAGACTGATTTTTGTTCTTATTCAAAAAGGTTTATTTTAAAATATATCATTTCCATTGGACCTTTTGATGAGGGTTTTTCTAATGATGGATTAATACCACTTTATTCACACATCTGAGTTTAAAAGGGATCCATTTCATATTATGATTTTTTTAAGTAAAATTTTATGAAATTGGGGGTTATTGTACAGCACAACAATTGGCGATTCACTGGGAGAAACAATTATCTCTGAGAAATGTTTAAATACTTAAACTTTCTTAATCTCGAAATCTCATCTAATAGAAGAATTCTAATATAACTAGATAATCATAAATCCTAAATATAATAATAACTATTTCTGCTATTTTCTTCTCTTGTTAAAATTAAATACATTATATGTTTTAAATTAGCCTTAATTGGTTGATAATGATAAAATAAAAGACTTTTCCAACTTAGCTTTATAATGACTCCTTTGTCATAGGTAGAGCCTCTACTGCCAGCAAACATCTATAGTCTCGACAGGGATACCTTTTAACCATTTGATCATTGAATATTCCATCCATTTCAGAGTATAATAAAAAAGAATGAATTCAAAAATAAGTCTCCATATTTTGTATTACTTTTATTTTTTATTTTTTCCTTATTTTGTAAGATAAAAATCCATTGTCCTGGTTTGGTGGCTAGCTGTTTAGATAATGTCATTCATTGGTTGTAATTTAACTTAACAAGCTGGCTCGTGATGAGACCACTTGTCTTATAATTATAATCCATTACCCTATTTGGTATGCAGTATTGGTAATGTCAATTTGAACTATTCCCCTAATGATCATGGTAAGCAGGCTTGTAATAAGACCTCTTATCTTTTATATCATACATATTTTAGAATTACACTCTGAGTAATTATAAACTTTGATGAATGGGATGAACAATTTTCTCCTTAAGAGAACATGGATGACAGGGTAAGAGTTACAGATGCTAAGATTGAATCAGTTTCTATTTTGTATTGATAATTGTTTTCAGGCTGCTTGAAAGCATTAAAATGATTTACAGTACTTCTAAATCTTGAGAAGATTTCACAAAAATAAAATGGGGTTTTTAGAATCTAAATATACCTAATTCCATATAAATTTTCCTTTCGTTTAAGGCTTCCATTTCTCAAAAGTAAATACCAAAACTATTTCTTTTGAATAACTCTTCAATATAGCAAAAACCAATGGGAAGCTTCATACAACTTTATTTTCCTAAGATTCTAAAAGATAAACTATGTACACAAATTTACTGAAAATTGAATATTTACAAGGGAGAAGGGGTTACCTCCTTAATTGAAGAATTTTTTCAAGATAAGGCCGTTAACAGGAAGAGAATCTCTCTTTCTTGATAGATCTTGTAATATGAATGTGGAAGGGCCTATCTTTTCGCTGATTTGAAATGGTCCAAGCCACATTTTCTGGAACTTAGTGTGTTTCCCTTTATCTTCATGGGCTTTGTCCCATTTCAAAACTAGATCACCGACTTGTAATTGTTTTGAACTGGTTGAAGTTGTATTGAACGATGACTTGATAATTTGCTGATGTTTTGCATGTATGATTCTGGCTTTTTCCCTTTCTTCTTCTAATTTCAAGATTTGATCATGTCTTAGTTGAATAGAAGATGAGGGACTTTCTTCAATAAACTGCACTAAAGCTAGGGATGGAAGTAGTAGATTTGCTGGTATGACAACTACCTTTCCATATACTAGATTAAATGGAGAAGTTCACATGGAGGGCTTCTGTGTTATTCTGTCAGCCCATAGTGTGAATATCAAAGATTTATGCCAGTTTTTATGATTCAGCTCCATAGTCCTGTTAATAATTTTGATCAGATTTTTATTGGTAGATTCTGCTAAACCATTACCCTGAGGGTAGTAATTTGCAGAATACTTCAATTTAAATCCCCTTTTAATAGCAAACTCAAATATAGAATTTCCAGAGAAATAGGATGCATTATAAAAAACAAGAGCATTTGGGACACCAAACCTGGTAATAATGAATTGATCTATGAATTCCATGATTGCCTCAGAGTTTTTTGTCTTCAAAGGAATTGCTTCAACCCACTTAGTGAATTAATCAGTGGCGGTAAGGATATACTTATGTTGTTTAGATGAATGTGGAGTGATTTCTCCAATGATGTCCAATCCCCATTGCTCATTTGGTTGTTCAATGTTCACTGGTTGCAAAGGGAAAGTCGGCTTTATTTGTCTTCCACTAGTGGTTTGACAACTTTGGCATTTACTTACGTATTCATGAATATCTCTGAACATGGTGGGCCAACAATATCCAGCATGAATGATTTTGTGAGCTATTGTATCAGCTCCAAAATGTCCTCCTGCTGGTCCGTCATGTAGCTCTTACAAAACCTTTTGTGCTTAAGGTTTTTCTAAACATCTTAACAAAATTGAATCATAATTTTGCCTAAACAATACATCATTTACAATTATGAAGTTTTTTGCTTTCAATATAATGGCATGTTTGTTTTTATAGGAAAGATTAGAAGGAGCATATCCATTTTTTAAATAGAAAATCAGATCTGCATATTGTGATTCAGGGTCTGTGATACTTATTTGATTGATATCTTCTGTATCTTTAGGTTCTTGAATATTGGATGCTTCTGCTAACAACTTGCAAAAACCTTGGCCTTTGACAATCTTTGCTGGTGTTATCACTCAAGGAAAAATATTTTAAATCTTGAACATCATTTTTTTTAAATTTCTCAAAGGGTTCCTGTGGATGGAAGTCCTGTGTTTCTTCTCTATCAGGATTGGGCTTTTGGGATTATATTTCTCAAGATATGGACAAAATTGGTATTGTTGGGTCAAATGGCACCCCTTACAGATGAAAGCTAGCGAATAAAGTTCAAGCAAGTCAAATCGGATGGGTTTTCTTGTAAAACAATCATGTCAAGTAGCGATCAAAGAGCTAAAAAGTTGGATGACCTCACAAAAGGTGTCAACAAACACGACTGTCTTCCCCTTATCATCTGAAATTGTGCTAGAGCCATTGTGTGCAGCACTGATTATTTCTGCCTGGAACTATCCACTTTGTAGTGGAATAATAAGAAGAATTGTGATGGTTGCAGCTGCAAAACACCTTACACCTGTAACTTTAGAACTTGGAGGAAAATGTCCAGTTATTGTTGATCCAATAGTAGACTTAGAGGTTACAGCGAGGCGAATTATAGCTGGCAAGTGGGGATGCAATAATGGACAAGCATACATTTCCCCGGATTACATCATAATGTTGGAGTCATTTGCTCATAAATTGATAGAGGCTCTAAAAGTTATTTAAAAAAAAAAAAAAAAAAATCTTTGGAAAGGATCCACCTCAGTCAGCAGACTTGTCTCGTATTGTCAATTTCAGTCATTTTGCACGTTTACAAAGGCTCTTGGATAATCCAAAGGTGTCAGATAAAGTCATCTATGGGGGTCAGCAAGATGAAAAGCGACTGATTATTGCTCCTACTCTCTTGCTGGATGTTCTAATGGATTCCTTGATTATGACAGAAGAAATATTTGGTCCCTTGCTTCCAATAATCACTGTGCAAAAAAAGGAGGAAGCTTTGGAAGTCGTAACTTCTTTTCCAAAGACACTAGCAGCATATCTGTTTACAAAGGACAAAAAGTTTGGACGACAAGTGGTGGCAAGCATTTCTGCTAGAGGAATGGTTGTCAATGACACTACTATACATCTTACAAATCATCATTTACCCTTTTGAGGTGTTAAAGAATCATGGGATATGGATACAATAGAGAAAATAGAGACCTATAACAGAAGAAGGAGTAAGGAAATTCTCTATTCAAGGTTGGAAATCACCAATGGAACTGCTTGAACGGATTGTCACTATTGATGATCTTTGGGTTCATACAGGGGACGCAAATTAATAGGATTTTAATTTAAATTCTGATTGCTGAACCTGATCCTGATGACAGTCAAGAAAGCTATGTTGTTGGTAGATTCAAAGTGATTACTGAACCAGATCCTGATGCCAACCTCTCAGAACAACCAGACACAGTATATGTCCTTTCTAGGAAATCAAGTGATGTGCAGATAGTTGGTTCCAGTTCTGTCGGATCAAATCTTAATTATGGAAATCCTATTACAGAATTGCAACACCATATTCTTGGTTCTAGACTGAACAAACTTGTTGTAAGTGATTTTGAATCCATGCAGTTGAACCTAGAACACAAAGATGCAGATTTGAGAAGAATTCAGGAGTCCACAGTTACTACTTCTGTGCGCCTTCAAGATGTTATTCAAAAGCTCAAATCTCAGATTCCACCTGTTGAAATTGCCCCTGTTATTAGAACTCTTTTCACTATTCTAAGGAATGTCATGGATCATCTAAATGAAACCAAATCCAGTTGCTTGCGCAAGGCTAATCCTATATTTCAATGATCCATTCCAAAGTATTAAGTTGTTCTACAAAAGAGAAGTCGTTGTTCTTGCGTGTACTGGAGTATAATTTCTATCATGAAGGAGCATCGATAGAGGGTAGGAATTATGACAGAGTTAGATCCTGTTGGGTATGTAGGGATCAACCCTAAATGTATTCTCGGACTAAATAAGAATCACGGGGAAGAAATATCTCTACGACTAAGAACAGATGATCTTAATGGATTCAGAAACTATGAGGGAATTAAGAAGACTTTATTGCATGAACTTGCTCATAGTACACTCAGAACATGATGGAAACCTTTTTGCATTAGACAAACAGTTGAATTAAGAAGATATTGCCTTAGGTTGGACAAAGTCGAGAAGCCAGACATTAAGTGGGTTAAGGCATGAAGCTGATGTGGATGAGCTCTTTTCTTCCCACCAAACTTACAGCATTAACAAGCTTGGAGGGAATCCTTTACATTATGTGGTAGATGTTCGTGCTTCTGCGGCAGCTGTAGCACTATGATACCTTGAAAATTAACCTCCTCATATTGCATCATTTGAAGATACAGCTAAGTCATCGGGAACAATTTACTTAAGGGAATTACACAGCAAGTAAGGTTATGTCACAAATCTTGATGATTTACCTTGTTTCAGTTTTGAATAGCTTCAGGACAGTCAAAAATTTGGTATTAGAACTATGTCTTGTGATTAAACAGCGGTTTTGTAGCGCGCTACGAAACTGTTGTAGGTGATACATAATGCACAGCAGTTTCGTAGCGCGCTACGAAACTGCTGAAGATGCATAATTAACGTTCAGTCAACCAAATTTGGAAGACTTTTTCAATCATCGTTAAAAAGTTTTTTTCATCACACATGTACATGGGAAAGGCTTACAACACATGAAGTACGTGGCACTCCAATGGATTGTTGACTAATTCATGAAGATCAACATGGTTAATTACTTCCGAATATCTTTGAGGAAACCAAAAGCATAAAAACAGGGGCAATTTCTTGTTTCTCAGCAAAGGTAAAGGGATAAGACATTAAGGACCAGTAAGAAGCTTCGAACATCCACCACAGCTAAAGCTGAAGGAAACCACTTGTCAGAGAATGAATCTTGATTGTAATTAAGGCTATTATTAGCATAATATGGAGTTAGACTCCTATTTGATTTAGATCTCTAGAAAGTCTAGTAGCAGTTTGTTACATTTAATAGGTAGTTAAAATCTGAATAGGTGTCATTAGAAGTAGATCTCGAGTTCCCCTCATGCTTGAGGAGGAATCTCAGTTAGGTAGAAGAGCTCTATATATAGGAGAAAGAACAATGTAATAAAGGGGGGAAATTTATAAGTAAAAGCCCTGATATTTGGCTTATGTAAAGACTCTGTTTTTTGATATTACAGTATTGGCTTCTACTTCTCAAGAATCATAAGGCTTCAATGTATGAGTTTCCTTTGTTGTCTTTTCATGTTATTTACAGTGTTATGAGTATCTGATTACTTAGAAATCACTTACAGTGTTCTAATTTCCTTCATATACTCATAAACTGCTTTCTATGTGTTTGGTGTGTTGAAATCTGAATGTCTTGACTTCTATGCAAAGCCAATCCTGTTGTTAATACTAAATCATATATGACTCCATAAGCCCAATGGATACTTGTTAGTTGTGTTTCCACCATTTTTATTTCTTAGTTGTTTTACAAGAGTTAGCCATCTTGATCATAATCAAAAACCTTTAAATCCTTTAAGAGAGCGCTCTCAGGTTGGGGAGGCTAAACCTCAGCCTAAAGTAGGTTTGAAACAGTTGCTTGAAGTCTTCGTGGTTTGCAGCCTTCCAGGGCTAGATTTTGAGATAACATTTTGGTGCGTCTGTTGGGAGCCTGAAGATTATTCTTTCCCGAAAACAAAAACTAAACTTCTGAAGGTAGCAGGAGCTCAGAAGAATTTTCGAGGCTACAATATACCTTGGCAACTCCATTGTTGAAGAATTCGAAATTCATAGATTCATGGTGATTCCACTGGAGTTATGAAGAACCCAGATGCTACCATTCTTATTTCAAGGTATGCATGCATAAATTTTTCAGGAATTCATGGTTTCCCAAATCATTTTCCCAAGGATGCATATTTTCTAAGGAATGGCCCAAAATTCAATGGAGAATATTTGAGTTTAACTTTGAAGCATATATCAAATTTTTGTGATTTTACCGAGCTTCTTAGAGTTAAACATGAAGATGTTTGCATTATGTTGTTCTATGATTCATTTCAAGGGAAATGTAAACAGTGGATTGAAAGCTTTCCTACCAAATCCATTAAGTCATTTGAAGACTTTTGGCTTATGTTTTTGGAGGAATGGATAGATAGATAAGATGTGGTGGCAAACTCTCCTTCAATTCAAGGTTTCAAACAATGGAATAATGATCATATTAATGAAGGAATAGATCAAAAAATTTCTTTGTCCTTGTCTTCTTATCTAAAATCATTTCAGTGCAAGACAGAAGATAAGATGAAATTTTTGGATGAAGTTGCTAAGGACATTGAGAAAGAAATTGAAGGTTGACAAGGTAAAATTCAATCGTATAGTCTTCATGGTCATGATCATTCTTTTCAGAAGGTTTCTATGTCAGAACACAAGGAGAGGATGTTGCTTCCTATCTCTTTTGTGATTGAGGAAGAATACACTGTTATTAAGGATCAGTTGGCACAACTAGAAAGTTACGAGAATCATCAAGCTGATCATGTATTCTGGGATCCTATAGCTAAATACATGGAAGAGTTTTACTCTCCAGTGTTTCAGCTTTCCTATGAAGATCAGAGGAAATTTCAGTGGCAATGGCCATCACAATATCATAGTGGCTCTGAACTCCGATGCAATAAAAAAGCTCAAATATCAGATAAGACAAATGATTGGCTACATTGGAAATTTCACTTTGATTGAGCTGAAAGAAGTGTGAATTGATAGGGTAGGTAGGTAGGAAAATGCAAATAAGCTCAAGGTTGACTGAGCATTTTTTAAGTAGATGTAGATTTCTTTCTCCTACAGTGATCATCAAGCTTAAGCCCAAGGTGAAAGATCAAGAAGCTGGAAAGGGATGTTTGTTGAGCAAATCTATGTTTTTCATAAAGAGGACAAAGCATTGGACCTACATGTTCTTAGCGTGCCATAGGGGCACACTATCCCAAGTGGAACCACCTGTTATCACTCAAGGAAAAATATTTTAAATCTTGAACATCATTTTTTTTAAATTTCTCAAAGGGTTCCTGTGGATGGAAGTCCCGTGTTTCTTCTCTATCAGGATTGGGCTTTTCGGCTTATATTTCTCAAGATATGGACAAAATTGGTATTTCTAGGTCAAATGGCACCCCTTACAGATGACAGCTGGCGAATAAAGTTCGAGCAAGTCAAAGCGGATGGGTTTTCTTGTAAAACAATCATGCCAAGTAGCGATCAAAGAGCTAAAAAGTTGGATGACCCCACAAAAGGTGTAAACAAACATGACTGTCTTCCCCTCATCAGCTAAAATTGTGCCAAACCCATTGCGTGCAACACTGATTATTTTTGCCTAGAACTATCCACTTTGTAGTGGAAAAATAGGAAGAATTGTGATGGCTGCAACGGCAAAACACCTTACTCCTGTAACTTTAGAACTTGGAGGAAAATGTCCAGTTATTGTTGATCCAACAGTAGACTTAGAGGTTACAGCGAGGCGAATTATAGCTGGAAAGTGGGGATGTAATAATGGACAAGCATACATTTCCCCGGATTACATCATAACACTGGAGTCATTTTCTCATAAATTGATAGAGGCTCTAAAAGTTATTTAAAAAAAAAAAAAAAAAAAATCTTTGGAAAGGATCCACCTCAGTCAGCAGACTTGTCTCGTACTGTCAATTTCAGTCATTTTTCACGTTTAACAAGGCTCTTGGATAATCCAAAGGTGTCAGATAAAGTCATATATCGGGGTCAACGAGATGAAAAGCGACTGATTATTGCTCCTACTCTCTTGCTGGATGTTCTAATGGATTCCTTGATTATGACAGAAGAAATATTTGGTCCCTTGCTTCCAATAATCACTGTGCAAAAAATGGAGGAAGCTTTGGAAGTCGTAACTTCTTTGCCAAAGCCACTAGCAGCATATCTGTTTACAAAGGACAAAAATTTTGGACGACAAGTGGTGGCAAGCATTTCTGCTGGAGGAATGGTTGTCAATGACACTGATATACATCTTACAAATCATCATTTACCCTTTGGAGGTGTTAAAGAATCGTGGGATATGGATACAACAGAGAAAATAGAGACCTCTAAACAGAAGGAGGAGTAAGGAAATTCTCTGTTCAAGGTTGGAAATCACCAGTGGAACTGCTTGAATGGATTGTCACTATTGATGATCTTCCGGTTCATACAGGGGACGCAAATTAATAGGCTTTTAATTTAAATTCTGATTGTTGAACCTGATCCCGATGACAGTCAAGAAGGCTATGCTGTTGGTAGATTCAAAGCGATTACTGAACCAGATCCTGATGCCAGCCTCTCAGAACAACCAGACACAGTATATGTCCTTTCTAGGCAATCAAGTGATGTGCAGATAGTTGGTTCTAGTTCTGTTGGATCAAATCTTAATTGTGGAAATCCTGTTGCAGAATTTCAACAACATATTCTTGGTTCTAGACTAAACAAACCTGTTGTAAGTGATTTTGAATCCATGCAGTTGAACCTAGAACACGAAGATGCAGATTTGAGAAGAATTCAAGAGTCCACAGCTACTACTTCTGTGTGCCTTCAAGATGCTATTCAAAAGCTCAAGTCTCAGATGCCACCTGTTGAAATTTCCCCTGTTATTAGAACTCTATTCACTATTCTAAGGAATGTCATGGATCATCTAAATGAAACCAAATCTAGTTGCTTGCGCAAGGCTAATCCTATATTTTAATGATCCATTCCAAAGTATCAAGTTGTTCTACAAAAGAGAAGTCGTTGTTATTGTGTGTACTGGGGTATAATTTCTATCATGAAGGAGCATCGATAGAGGGTAGGAATTATGACAGAGTTAGCTCCTGTTGGGTATGTAGGGATTAGCCCTAAATGTATTCTTGTATTAAATAAGAATCATGGGGAAGAAATATCTCTACGGCTACGAACAGGTGATCTTAATGGATTCAGAAACTATGTGACCATTAATAAGACTTTATTGCATGAACTTGCTCACATAGTACACTCAGAACATGATGCAAACCTTTTTGCATTAGACAAACAGTTGAATTAAGAAGCTATTGCCTTGGATTGGACAAAGTCGAGAAGCCAGACATTAAGTGGGTTAAGGCATGAAGCTGATGTGGATGAGCTCTTTTCTTCCCACCAAACTTATAGCATTAACAAGCTTGGAGGGAATCCTTTACATTCTGTGGTAGATGCTCGTGCTTCTGTAGCAGCTGCAGCACTAAGACACCTTGAAAATTCACCTCCTTGTCATATTGCATCATTTGAAGATACAGCTAAGTCAGCGGGAACAATTTCCTTAAGGGAATCACACAGCAAGTAAGGTTATGTCACAAATCTTGATGATTTACCTTGTTTCAGTTTTGAATAGCTTCAGGACAGTAAAAAATTTGGAATTAGAACTGTGTCTTGTGATTACACAGCAGTTTCGTAGCGTGCTACGAAACTGCTGTAGGTGATACATAATGCACAGCAGTTTCGTAGCGCGCTACGGAACTGCTGTAGGTGATACATAATGCACAGCAGTTTCGTAGCGCGCTACGAAACTGCTGAAGCTGCATAATTAACGTTCAGTCAACCAAATTTTGAAGACTTTTTCAATCAGCGTTAAAAAGTTTTTGTCATCACACATGTACATGGGAAAGGCTTACAACACACGAAGTACGTGGCACTCCAATGGATTGTTGACTGATTCATGAAGATCAACATGGTTAATTACTTCCGAATATCTTTGAGGAAACCAAAAGCATAAAAACAGGGGCAGTTTCCTGTTTCTCAGCAGAGGTAAAGGGATAAGACATTAAGGACCAGTAAGAAGCTTTGAACATCCACCACAGCTAAAGTTGAAGGAAACCACTTGTCAGAGAATGAATCTTGATTGTAATTAAGGCTATTATTAGCATAATATGGAGTTAGACTCCTATTTTATTTAGATCTCTAGAAAGTATAGTAGCAGTTTGTTACAATTAATAAGCAGTTAAAATCTGAATAGGTGTCATTAGAAGTAGATCTCGAGTTCCCCTCATGCCTGAGGAGGAATCTAAGTTAGGTAGAAGAGCTCTATATATAGGAGAAAGAGCAATGTAATAAAGGGGGAAAATTTATAAGTAAAAGCTCTGATATTTGGCTTATGTAAAGACTCTGTTTTTTGGTAATACAGTACTGGCTTCTGCTTCTCAAGAATCATAAAGGCTTCAATGTATGAGTTTCCTTTGTTGTCTTTTCATGTTATTTACAGTGTTATGAGTATCTGATTACTTAGAAATCGCTTACAGTGTTCTAATTTCCTTCATATACTCATAAACTGCTTTCTATGTGTTTGGTGTGTTGAAATCTGAATGTCTTGACTTCTATGCAAAGCCAATCTTGCTGTTAATACTAAATCATATATGACTCCATAATCCCAATGGATACTTTTTAGTTGTGTTTCCACCATTTTTATTTCTTATTTGTTTTACAAGAGTTAGCCATCTTGATCATAATCAAAAACCTTCAAATCCTTTGAGAGAGCCCTCTCAGGTTGGGGAGGCTAAACCTCAGCCTAAAGTAGGTTTGAAACAGTTGCTTGAAGTCTTCCTGGTCTGCGGCCTTCCAGGGCCAGATTTTGAGATAACAGCTAGCTTGATTTCTAATTCATATTCTTGTAATGTTGTGACCCAATTTGCTCTCTTTTCTCCTAATTCCCTTTGAACTAGTAATTGTCTTACTGCTGAAAAAGGAACTATAACTTTTGTGTGAGCTTTTAAGAGAAAGGGTCTATAGTGTTTAATGGCTTTGTACACAGCAAAGGCTTTTTTTTCAACTTCTAAGTAATTAAGTTCAGCACCTTGAAGATTTGAGCTATAAAATGAGATTGGTGCTTCCAAGTTTTGATCATTAATCTGAGTCAGCACTGTTGCATAAGATGAGGCGGATGCAAGGGTATATAGCATGAAATGACTTGAAAAATTGGGAGTGCTTAAAGCAGGGGCATTAATGATTGATTGTTTGATAAAATCGAATGCCTCTTTCTCTGCAAGTCCCCATTTAAACACCAAATTTTTCTTGATCATCGTTTGCAACGGTAAAATAATCTGGGAAAAATCTGGAACAAATCTTTTAACAAAGTTAATTTGACCCAAAAATGACTACATGGATTTTTTATTATGAGGGAATGGAATATCAGAAACCTCTTTAATTCTATATAGATCAATATAAATACCATCCTTTGAAACAATGAAGCCCAAAAGCTTTCCTTGATTAAGAGAAAAAAATGTCTTCTTTGGATTAAGCAAGATATCATACCTTCTGCAGCGTTCAAAGATTTGTTTCAAATCATGTAAATGATTAGATCTTTTCTTGGAAAACACAGTAATATCATCTAAATAGACAACCGCTGATTTATTGATCAATCCTTTGAATGTTATGTCCATTGCTCTCTGGAATGTAGCTCCAACATTGATAATTCCAAAAGGCATTTTTTCGTAAGCATAAGTTCCCCACTTAGTTCTAAAGGTAGTTTTAAGCCTGTCCTCAGGATGAACCAAAATTTGGTTATATCCTAAAAAACCATCTAAAAAGGAAATTAACTCAAAACCAGCTACCTAATGGAGTGTCTGCTCCATGGTAGGTAAAGGGAAGTTATCCTTTTGGCTTGCCTTGTTAAGATTTCTGAAATGGATACAAATCCTAATGTCGCCATTTTTCTTTCTTACTGGCACCATATTGGACACCCAGTTTGAATGTCTGACAGGAAAAATTATCTTAGCCTTCAAGAGTTTATTTAGTTTAGCCTTTATTTGACTCTCTAGGTTAGGATGAATCTTCCTTAACTTCTGTTGCACTGGCTTTTGTTTGGAAAGCATTGGAATAGTATGTTGAATGATCGATGCATTGTATGTTTTCAAATCATCATATCTCCAAGCGAAGACATATTTGTTTTTCCGCAAAAATCTAATGAATTCCGTTATTTCTTCTGAAGAAATTCTTAATCCCAAATTGATGTTTTGAGGGTTTTCCTCAGTACCTAGGTTCATCAATTCAAATCTTAAAGTGGAACTCTAGAGCTTTGAATTGGTCACCTATTTAAACCTATCTTTAATATCATAAAGATCTTCCAGCTTGACCACTGGTTTAGGTATTGAGTTTTCTTCTTGCTTTTCCTTCATTTGAAGGTCATGATCACTTTCATCAATGATTTGATCGTCGTAGGACTTGTCAGAAGTCAATAAATTTAAAATGTTTTCATCATGATTGAACACTCGCCAATTGGTGACGTTATCGGGAATTTATGGTATAAAAATTAATTCTACTGAAAATATGTCTGGGCTGTAATCTTCGGATGGTAGGAGTTTGGAAGCAACATTAGCTAGTAGGTCTGTTGCTGCATTCTGGGACCTAGGGATGGGAGAAATATTGAATGCTAAAAATTGAGATATGAGTTCATGCACCAAAGACTGATAGTGTTTGAGATGACTAGAAAGGCAATGAATTGTATTTCTAACTTGTTTTATAATGATTTCAGAATCACCGAACACTTTTAAATATTGAACTTTAAGGCCAATTGCTTTTTATAGTCCTTGAAATAAGGCCTCATATTCAGCTGTACTGTTTGTGCATTCAAATTCCAATCTGCATGATAACATGGTCTTTTCTCCCTCGGGACTAACTAAAATACATCCTGCTCCTGCACCTTCACTAGATATAGACCCATCAAATTATAATGACCAAAACAAAGAATTATCAACAATTTTATTTACAGTTTCTTTAGTAATATTAACACATCTTGATCTATCTGTTTGTGAAATTTTTTTGATTTGAGATGTGAAATTATTAACTGAGAAAGGAGATGGTTGGGCAGTGAAATTTCCAAAGAATGATTCAGATGAGTAATTCCCCAAAATATTGTTATTGAATGCTATTGGTTGATTTTCTTGTTCGAATTCAGTAACAGTATGGGTCATGTGTTTCTCCAGATCGATCTTGATTTGATTCGGTTTTCCTTTATAAGGAAGCCACATATGGGACCAATCGGTGGAGATATAAGCATGGAGTTTCTCTGACCAGTCTCTACTCAAAATCAAACCATAGAATTCAGGTATATCAACGATTAAAATATCAATTCTCTGAAGCACTCTTGGATCAGCTGATAACCTGATAGTCACTGAGTTGATTTCCCCTAAAACCTGGACCTTAGTTCTATCCAACTGTACAATATGAATTGCAGACTTTTGGGGTTCAACAAACTAAAGTTGGCATTATATTAGAGGAAGCCCCTGAGTCAATCAAACAATTGTGTAGATTTCTATTATAGATCTCATAGGTTAAGAGGAAATGAGGAGTATGAGAATTTGATCTATCCCCAATTAAAATAGCATCAGTAGCTTCTACTCTACCAGGAGGTGGTTGACCTGAGTCATTAGCAGCTTTGGACAATATAGCATTAGGAAGAGGAGAAGAAGGTACAACATTTAACTCCTTGAGAAGTAATTTCTGTTGATGTTTGAGTTTACTAAGCTCAAACATAGTAATATTTGCCTTTGTCTTCTTCATTTCTTCGATAATATTGTAGTCCATAGAATCTATAACTACTAATGTCTTAGAGGTTGAACGTAAGTTTGAAGATGATCGTTGATTTTGGGATGGTATCGCTGCAACTTTCTTTGTGGGAACCTTTTCTTTGGTAGTAGTGGTACCTGCATTTCTTTTCTTCAAAGTTGTCTGAACAGGTTCAGGAGTACCCTTACTTTTGGTAGTCACAGGGAAAGCTTATTGTTCATTTTCTATATCGGAGTTAGGTAAAATAAAGTCCCACATCCCATGGCATTCAACAGTCTCCTCTTGTTCGGGTTCTTCAGATGACAAGACTGTTTCATCCTCTTCTTCCTCTTCAGGATCTGAATCTGCATTGGATATAGCATTTGGTGGTTTTGATTCAGGTTTCTTAAAATTTCTAAATGGCCTTTTTGTTGAAGTTTCAGCTACTTGCTTCTTGATTTCTACCATTTCATTTGACATAGTCTTGAGAACATTTTGTAGACCCTCCATATCATATGGATCTTTAGGGGTTTTCTTCTTTGAATCATCCTTAAAAGAAACTTTTTTGGATTTTCTATCTTCAAGAGCAACTTTCTTTTCTAAAGCAATAATGTGTTTCTCTACAGCAAGTGCCTCTTTCATGTTTTCAGCTAAAGTTGGTTTTGCAGCTCTATCTACAAAAATGGCTATATTTGAAGATAGGGCTGTTATATACCATTTGCTTCTAATTTTCTCACTTGGTTTAGAGGCGGTTGGAATCTTATTCAAGAGTTTATTAAATCATGAGTTGAACTCCTTTATAATTTCTTTATATTCTATCCTAAGATTCGAGAGATCATTAATTAATGTTGCTAAAGATCTGTCGTCACCATACTTAGTCAGAAACTGTTCTTGGAAAATGTTCCAACTAGTAATGGATCCAGAGGGTAGGGAGAAATACCAAGACCCAGCTGATCCTTGTAAGGTATAAGGGAAAAGCCTAACAACAATGTCTTCCTCTGTCACTCCTTTTAAATTAACTGATAACATGAAATTTTTAATATGTTCGTCGGCTTGTATTCCTGCATCTGGATTAAATTTTGGCAACCATTTTTTAGGATGTGCTGACAATGGATGTAATGGTGCAGGCATGGTGACCGCACTAGGACTGTTCCATGGATTCTGAGCCATTGTAAAATTAATAGTAGATGATATTGCCAATGAAATTCCAGATGTTTGGGAAGGAGTTGATATTGAGGTTTGAGGTGGCGAAGTTCCTGATCCCCGTTGAACAACAATGTGTAATGGAGGAGTGGATGGTTGACTTCGCACTGGAGAAGATGAAATGGAGGATGATGATGAGAAAGTCTCACTATCAGATCCTTCAATAGTCTTTTTGCCCTTTTCCTTTTGGGTAAAGGCAACTCAGTAGGTTCAATACCGAGCTTTCCGCTTTGAAGTCTGGTGAGAGGGTGGGGTGGATTGAATTGCGAAGTTTCACTGCCTAGAGATACCTCAGATTTCTGTGGTGATATCGAAAAGCCTTGAAGTTTAAGGATAAGAGACTAAACTTCAAGGGACTCAGGACTTAATCATTCTGAAGTATGATGGGTTTGAGCAGTGGTACTTGACTCTTATTCTTCTCGTTTGAATATTGGTGTCCCAGCATGCAAACGGGAGGTCTGAGGTGAGGTGTAGGGAGATTTACTCTCAGAATGGGTTATAGGTTTGGGTTGGCTCACCATTCATAGTTCATGCCCTCCTTCTAGCGCCAAAAATGTTGATGCCTCAAAAATCGCTGCAACAACATCGGGGAAAACCACCTGGTCTGGACCTTAAAGGCAGCTCCTTTTTTGTTTGGTGTGGTGGCTCCGATTGGAAATAATGGGACCAGTTTCCCAATAATTGATAAATAGGATGGATAAGTGGTTGATTCTCTAATATATAACGATAATGGATGGATGATTTAATCGAAAAAGTAAAATTATAAACAACTATCCTATCCCGGGAAATTTCTGCTTTATTGTAACTTTTGATGATCTTTATCTACAAACAGGCATATAGATGACTCTATTGGTAAACAAAGACATTTATTCATATGATAATTACTTTGTTCAAGTAGTTGAACAAAGTAATCATGAAAACATTATTACACTATTCTTCATATATATCATTGACATAAATATGATTGAAAGAATAACACTCAGACATTCAACAGTGATAAGTATAAAGGCTGCTGTTAAAACACATACATATATCCAATGATAGCAAGATTAAATAAATGCTAATTCACATGAAAGAAAGAAGAAAGAGCATAGATAATAGTACCATATGTTATTTGGATCACTCCCGATATCAATCACATTCAGATTCCTTCTTCTAACTTAGAAACACTTCCATAACAAAGCAATAGTGCATATTTGATCAAAGCTTTCTTCGTTAAAATTCGGAATATTGGCCCAGTATTTATAAAAAATATATTAGAAGCACAATAGTGTGACTTACTGATTTGAGTTTATACAGAAACTGAGGATCCCTTCTAAAGACAATGAAAAGGTCTATAAATACTATCTAAGCTAACTAATTATGAAATAAAAATGCTATTAGGTGGTATAACTAAATCATGAGAATCTCCTCAAAATAGGCCTGTTTGCAGTCGGCAGCATGATTCATTGTTTCGGATGATCTTCCTTTGGCTTGAGCTGGCAGATAGCAAGCATTGGTTGCAATTCTGGAGGGTGACTCAGACGAGAATGCAGTTGGGCTGAGTATGTGGCATCATGGATTTCAGGAATCATGTAACCGATTGCATCGGTTAAACATTTGAGTGTGGCCCTTTGACTATATGGTTTAACAAAGAAAAACCAAAAGGTATCCCAAGTTAAACTTTGGATGGCGGTGATTAATCTTCCATTCTTCTCCAATTCTTGATTACATGTTTGTTCCAATGCTTTGGCTGACGGAAATTTACCTGGAGTGAACTGTGAAATCAAGTTAGATAGATAAAGAGTGTCATTGATTAACTCAATTAAATTACTGGTTGATAATCTGCATCTTGAGGTTTCTCTTTCTGCTTTCATCAATTGTGACTGCCATTCTAGGAAAAGGATTTCTTTGTGTGATTCTAGAATTTTAGGCAGATTCGCGACTTTCCCTTCACTGGTTTCTTGCCAAGAAAGAAATTTGGTTAAAGTCTCATCGGCCTGTTCCAAATCCTGTCTGGCATTGACTGATTTGTCAATTATTGATGAAGTAATCTCACAGAGGGGCTCAACCAGAGAAATATTATGACATAGCAATTTTAGGTGTGTAATCAATGCTTTATTGATCTGGAGAGCTTCAGACCTGAAATCTGCTGGTTGAGGAAGACTCTTGAACTTTTCTACTTGGTGTGACAGTTGAGCGATTTGCTCATCTTTCGTCTTACTCATTTTTTCATTCATTGTCTTCAACCTGGCCAATGCTTCGGATAATTCTTGTTGACACCTAATCCTCTGCGATTGGGTGAATGTGGAATGTGAACAGTCATCAAGAAGATGAATTGATCAGTCACATTCATGTATATAACAATAGCTACCTAATGAAATAAATGAATCAGTTTTTCTGCAAAGTCTAGAGTTACTCCTGGCCTGACATGGTATCAGAGCCAGCCCTTTTTTTAGCCTTTGTACCCCTTGTAACTCCTATGCCTGCCTCTGTCCTGACATGGTATACGTTTTTCGATATTGTATCTGAGTCTGCGCACTCTATCTAGAGACCTGGTGTGAATGCTGAATGCTAGTGTGTGAACGCTGTCATATGCGTTTCCTGTCTATATTCTGTCTGGTTACTTGTCCTAACATGCGTTTTTCAAATCTGCGTTTTATCAGACCTTGGATTTAACGCTGACTCCTATTTGTTATAGTTTCTGCACATTTTCACTCTTTGTTGTCTGTTAGGTTCATGTGAATCTTGGGCTCGGCAAGGTTAAGTCCGGTGGTATATGGATCTAAGAACTGCGTGCTTTCCTACCGGAACAAATCTCTAGGCTAGTCTATCTGGACCATGCTCAAGTCCACCTGCCTGATAGATGTTTGGTTTCCATGTCGCTGCTCCTGAGTGCGTTTTTGCACTTCCAACAAAGAGGTCGTTTCGTTTCTCTGCTGGGGCCGAGTCCTGGAGCTTCTCAATGGCGATGCTAGTCCAGCTCCCGAGGTTTGTCGTTAGTATGATTGGGCGTGAAATTTAAATAGAATTTTTTTGCCAATGCAGATTTCCCCAAACTCACAGATCTTTTGCATATCCATCTTGTGAAACAGAGAGTTTCCCGTCAATAGCTCCACATTGATGGCTACCGCAAACACAATCTGCTAATCCATGAGAAATTCACAGCATGAGGGCATCCAAACATGCGAATGCTAATAGCTTGACAGAAAATTTGAATCAGAATATCAAGAATATTTTCTCACCATTGCCAAACGACCCGACAGAATTTCCCAGTCTTTGAATTTGGCTGCATGGTCGATACTGGCGACGAGAGAATTGAAGAAACTCAGCATTCTGTCATCTCCACTATCAGCAAAAGCTCTGAGAGTACACAAGCGAGGGGGAAACACAACTTTTCCGTCTGCTAATGATAGATAGAAGTCACTCCAACAAGTTACTTTGTCTCAAATTAGATGAATATATTCCAACCTGAATATGCGACTTACAGAGCAGCTATTGCAATGATCGAGAAGGCAACATCATTTTTAAACTAGTAGTGTTCTAGATATGCCCATGGACCTTTCAATTTGGTATCAATTGTGAATTATTTTGTGAAGTGATCATTGTAAAAACCTAAGATACCAAGGCCGATCCTTATTGTCGTCTGCTAATGACTGCTAAAGAAAAATGAACCCGGAGCTTGGCCGCGCAGCACTTTAGTAACATTGTTGTGCTGAAGTTTTTAATGTTGTGCTGAAGTCTCTTTTTAAAAAGTCGTCCAGCACTTTAGTAACATTGTTGTGCTGAAGTTTTTAATGTTTTGCTGAAGTTTTTTTTACTGGCTTCAAGGTCTAGAGAATCAAAGGGATTTATGGTGATTTTTTAGTCTCTTCACTGAACTTTAAAATTGATACCGTTGATGCTCCAACTTTGTAGAGCTCGCGGTGAATGATTGATTATTTCCCACAGATATTTTTTTGAATACAATTTCACTGTATATCAGCAGAAGTAATTTTTTTTACAGAATGCATTCAATCATCTCTATGGTAGGAATAGTTCTCACTGGCAAGGAGAACTATCCTGAATGGTCCCGGATGATAAAACACACCCTCATCTTCAATGAGTTGTGGAAGGGAGTGTGTGTCGGAGAAGGAGACAATGACCCAGTACAGCCTACATCAGACAAAGAGCTCATCATTTGGGATAACAAGAACAACAAAGCATATGGATTAATCGCAGCATCTGTAAATGAAGAAGTCGCCATATTTCATCATATTCAACTGCCTTTGAAGCTTTACAAAAGCTCAAAGAACTCTATGACTCACATTCTGCACTTGAAGTTGTTCAGCTCATGATTAAACTCTTCACTCTTGAACTGAAAAATAATGATCCTCTTGCTCTTGCATCTGAAGTAAAATCCATAATGCATGATATCAAATCCACTAAGGTTGAGCTGGACATCCCTCTTATTGCTTTTCTCAAGGCACTCTATCCTACTTACTCCAATTATCTTGAGTCTTTACAAGCAAATGGAAATCTTAAAGATATAACCTTTGACTCTCTTGTGAAAAAGTTTGTTGAAAGAGAGAAAGCCTTTGGAAAGAAGACAGTCCCTGAATCTTCTGAAGGGACTGTTTGCCTTGCTCATAAAGAAAAGCATCCTGCTCAAGATTCTACAAGAGGAAGAGGTGGACGAAGAGGAAGAGGAAGAGGAAGATACTTCAGAGGCAGGGGGGGCAGACATTCTCAAGCAGAAAAAGTAGATCTGCATTGCATTCACTGCAAACGAAATGGATCACATGATGCTTCTACATGCAAGCTACCATGGGACAAAATTGAGCAGAAAAGAAACCAGCAGAAAGGTAAAACTGATGATACAGACAAAGGTAAAGCACCTGAATCCACTCACTATATAGAGGCACAATGTAACATTGGAGTAAATGAAGATTTGTTTAATGCTTCACTTGCTTCTTCGAAAAATGATTGGTTGCTTGATTCAGTAGCAACCTGTCATATGACTCATAGGAAAGATTTTTTTGAAGATTTCACTGACAATGTTGATGGAGCAGTATACTTTGCAGATCAGTCAAAAATCAAGCCATCAGGGCTTGGCACAATCAGGCTTAAACTGCCTGGTCTTCCAGACTTTCTTCTGGATCATGTTCTATATCTCCCACAGCTCAAGAGAAACTTGTTGTCCTTGGTCCACATCCGCCAGCAAGGTCACTCCATTCATATGTTTGATGGCAAGCTTGAGGTAAGAAAAGCATCTGACCACTCACTTGTCATGAGGGGAATAGAAGAAGAAAGGCTTCTCAAATTGCAAGGAACCTCTGCTCATGCACAACATTTCTCATATATTTCTCATCATGAAGAAGGTACACTTCCATCAATTTTATTATGGCATGCTAGATTTGGACATTTAAACTATGACAGTCTCCGCTTATTGAAGAAAAATGGTGTTGCTGGTTTGCCTACAATTCCTAGGAAACATAAGCAATGTGATGCTTGCATTCTAGGAAAGCATAGCAAACACTCTTTTCATGATTCAAATTCAAGAGCACATAGGAAGCTTGAACTCATTCATTCAGATTTATGTGGTCCAACGCCTGTTCCTTCTGCAAATGGAAATAAATATATCATGACATTTATTGATGATTACACCAGAATGTGTTGGGTTTATTTATTGAAGAACAAATCTGATGCTTTTCAAACATTCAATAATTTTCATAAATGGATTGAAAATGATGCACAATCTCATATTGGGTCTATTCACACTGATAATGGAAAAGAATATACATCAAATGAATTTGAACACTATCTTCGCCAGCATGGGATTAAACATCAAACAACTGTACCTTATAATCCCCAATAGAATGGTGTAGCAGAAAGAATGAATAGAACAATTTTTAATATGGTACGATCCATGCTTTTCTTCAAAAATGTAAAGATAATGTTTTGGGCTGATGCTGTTCTATGTGCTGCATATATAAAGAATAGATGTCCATCTAATGCTATAAGAAACAAGACTCCTTATGAATTGTGGTATGGACATGTTCCTTCGGTAAAACATCTCAGGATCTTTGGTTCCACTTGTTATGCTTTGATACCAAAGGTACATAGAAACAAACTTGGTGCTAGAAGTCGTAAGTGTATCTTCCTGGGGTATTCAAACACCTCTAAAGCATACCGCCTCTATGATGAAGTAAATAAAAAGTTTGTTGTATCTAGAGATGTCATTTTTCTGGAATCATCCAAATATGAAAATGTTGTTGAACGGCAACTTGATCGCTTGGATAGATTCGCAAAAACAAAATAATTTCAAGAATTTGATAATCAGATTCCACATCTTGAAGGGGGGATTCCTATACTAGATCAACATGTGGAATCTTCTTCTGAAGAACAATCTCCCCTGCATAAAACTCCAACAAAGGATGATGCTTTAAGTGATGTAATTGATAGAATTGGGAGACTCAATCTTGATTCAGTCCCAACTCAATCAACAGAGCAGCCTGGACCATCTCAGAAAGGTCCCCCAAAGTGGCTGACAAAGACACTTGAAAGTGTTCATCCTGATGAAATTGGAAAAACAGGAACCAGAAATTCAAACCGACAAAATGGAGGTGATGTAGATGACTCTAATTCACCTGTTGATATGGATGTTACTTATGATTGTGAATTGAACTTGTCTACATATTTTGAACCAACTTCCTTCAAAGAAGCTACTTCTCATGATGAATGGAAAGAAGCGATGAAAAAGGAGTATGATGCCCTCATAAAGAATGGCACTTGGAAGCTGGTTGATCCTCCATTTGGAACCAAACCAATTGGCTGCAAGTGGGTCTACAAGAACAAATACAAAGTTGATGGCTCACTTGACAAGCACAAAGCTAGGCTTGTGGCAAAAGGTTTTGCACAAAAGGAAGGGGTCAATTATGAGGAAACTTTTTCCCCCACAGCGAAATGGGCCACCATCCGGACACTCTTTTCACTAGCTGCTCAGAACGGATGGAAAGTCCATCAAATGGATGTAAAAACTGCATTCTTGAATGGAGATCTAAAAGAGAATGTTTTTATGTCCCAGCCTGAAGGATTTTCTGTTAAAGGACATGAACATAAAGTATGCAAACTTGTGAAGTCCTTGTATGGCCTCAAACAAGCACCACGAGCCTGGTATGAAAAACTAACTGAGCATCTTATGTAACTCAACTTCAATCATTTCGATCTTGATGATGCAACTTTATTTGTCAAGAAAGTTGGCAAAACAGTTGTATATTTTGTGGTATATGTAGATGATCTTTTAATGACAGGGAACAATGAAAGCTATATTGCATCTATAAAGAAAGAATTAGGAAAAAGTTTTGAAATGACTGATTTGGGCTATGTTCATTACTATCTTGGCATTGAAGTAACCCAACATCCAAAATCCATATTTCTTTCTCAAAAGAAATACATTGGAGATTTGTTAAACAGATTTGGCATGACAGAGTGCAATCCTATTTCTACTCCAATGGAACAAAACTTGAAGCTCACATCTATTGAAGGAAAGGAATTTGAGGATGCAACAAAGTATAGACAGCTTGTAGGAAGTCTCATCTACCTCACTACTACCAGACCAGACATTTCATTTACTGTTGGAATCCTCTCCAGGTTCATGCAGAAGCCTTGTGAGGGACATTGGTCTACTGCAAAAAGAGTTCTAAGGTACTTGAAGGGAACTCAAGACCTTGGAATCAAGTATACACAGGTGGACGAATTCAGCTTGATTGGATACTCTGATTCAGACTTCGATGGAGACAAAGAAACTGGAGTATCTACTTCAGGATATGCTATGAGTCTTGGATCAGGAGCTGTCTCTTAGAGATCACGCAAACAATCAGTTCCAGCAGATTCCACAACAGAAGCATAATACGTGGCAGCAGCTGAAGCAACGAAAGAAATTGTGTGGCTCAGAAAATTCTTGAAGATTTGCAGGTAAAACAAGTACAATCAACTCCACTCATGATTGACAACACCTCTGCAATAAAGTTGGCCAAGAACCCAAAGTTCCATGATCGTACAAAGCACATCAATACTAAATATCATCTGATCCGACATCCATGTTGAGGCCTGACAATTCTTTTTGTTTCTGTACTGCACTTCGGCCTATCCTCTGCTTCTCCTTAAGTAATTTCTCAATTAATTGATTGTTTATCTGCTGTTGTGTTGATAGTTTCTATTCTAACTATTCTATTTTTTGTTGTCTTTCGGACACCTGTGACTGCAATGAAACAATTGTTTGGTCTTTTTCCTTAAGTAGATTGCTTACTTCCAATGCTTTATCCATAGTGGCTGCCAAATAGGCTCCGACATACTGAGAAAGTTTTGTGAGGTCATCGGAAGGATTAAATTCTTCTTCCCACACCACATTATCCATCTCTGTCTGTGCTGGTAAAAGGGAAGATTTATCAAGTCTTCTCTTTTTCCTTTGTCTTTTCACTACAGCCCTATGTTTAGGACTATAAAAGACATCTAATGGTGGTATGTCTTCTATCTGCAAAACAATCTGATCGGATGGATCCTTAGGAATTATTTCTACATCTTTGCTGGTGGGTAGGCCACTGGTCCCTTCAATTGGAACTGTAATTGTCACTGTCTCTTGACCCAATGTTACTTGAGGTGTGTTGAAACCTTGTGAAGTTTCAGGATTGCTTATAATGGAGTCAAATTTTTGCCATTATTTAAGGAGTTTGGGATCAATCTGAGTATCTATATCGATATGTTCATTGTCCTGTTCCTTTTCTTTCTCCTATTCAGTCTCCTGTTCTGGATCTTTTCCTTTCTCGGGAATATTCTCCACAACAAGAGGTTTGTCAAGAGTTTGTTGTTTAGGCTCGCTTGACTGGGTTGTTGGGGTAGTAGCTAATAAGTCTAGAGGCAGAGTTTGTAACCTCTGTTCTCTGAGCCTATTGAATTCTACCAGCCCTTCATCTTTATATATCATTTTGGCCAATGTTTTTACCTGAAATAATGATTCTACTGAAGAAAACAAGTCATCAAATTCATCTTTTTCATGATCAAACTTTGTAAGTTTGGCTTGTTCAAGAACATTATAGGAAACTTTCATTAGATTGTATTGCCTGTTAGGAATGGTTGCAAGATTGAGAATGTTTATTTTTCCTGCCTCCTTTCCTGCATGTTTGTAATCATGTAGAGTGTAAACACCACATCTCAAAGGAAATGTAGGCCACACCTACTTTTTAGAATTCCTAAGAGTTTTGGATCTTCCTGATGTTGTTATCTGATAGGCCAATTCTCGAGCTAACAACTTATCAGGTACATACAGAGGGAGGACACGAGGTCTTACAAGGCTACCATAAACCCTTATATATGTGAACTTGTCTTCCCCAAACCAATTTCCTACAACAGTCAAGTCAATCCCTACTTCCTCGGAAATCCTTGGGGCAGGTTTATCAAAAATGGCATAATAGATAGGTAACATGAAACCATTAAAGATTTGGTACAAGTGGTCTTTATAGTGTGCCTTCGATAACATCTGATGATAAATGTGGATTGGCTTAGGGTCTTGTGAAGTCCATCTCCACCCGAGTACAGGATATTTAGAATTAAAGCAAAGAATATCCATAATATAAGCACTTTAACAAAAAGGGGGAATGGTCCTAGTGGTTTTATGTGAATTTTATCTTAAGTCAAGAATTGCAGTGGCTAATTTATCAGACAATATGTTTGCCCAATCCAACACATACCTACTAACCGCCGCTTCCATTAAAGGAACCATTTCAATAGTGAACCTTGCAGAGTCATGCATTCCCCACATTCTACACATCATTGCCCCAGCATAACAGTAAGGGGATGAAAATGATTCCACAGAGTACTTACCCGATGATTCATGTTTGTGCTTTGCGGGATTTTGTCTCCACTGCTTAATTGGGGCCAATTCAGTCTCGTTCTCCTCTGCAAACTTTTCCAGAAAGGCTTTGTTGTATTTCTTTTCAGGTTCGGGAAATTGATACATCTTCCTTAAGTCATCAGGCTGAAATGAGCCAAAAATTCTTCCGTCAAGTGTGCAAAACATTCTATTTGAAACTGGAATTTCTTCTACCACCCATCTCACTACATCAGTGTATGGAAGAATTTTCTCACGTGCTGCTATCCTGTGCAAATATGAATCGGCTAAATCTTTAAGGGAAGCTTCCGATTTATTAGTTGAGTCTACAGTAGCTTCTTCTGATACTTCCTCAGGTTCCTCTGCTTCAATTAAATTTTAGATGCTTTGCCAACTTGTATTTCCAAGGCCAAGACAGGTAGTGTCTGAGATTAAACCTTTTTTACTTGGTCTTGGATCATTGGTTGGCTGCACTGTTGTTGTAGGAGCCGCTGCTGCTACGGATTTCTTGGATTTCTTTCCCATTTGTTTCAAATTTTTTATTTCGGCGGAGTTCTGCACAAGGAATGAAACCAACATGATACAGAGAATAACTAGTATAAACCAATGTGAAAGAATTATGTCAATTGGCGGATAATAAAGGATTATAGTGAAACTGCCGCAAATACAATCTAAAGGAAAATCTCGCCATAACTGCTTCATTAATTGGCCGTTTAACCTGTCATCATGGTAAAGGAGTTTTTAAATACCCATTATATCGTTTATATGATGAATGATCCATTCAAGCGTGGCTTAGATTCTTTAGCGGATAATCATAAGTAAATCGCACTCGGCGATTGGTAATGTGCATAGAAAGGCTTCAATATTTGTCCAAAATATCTTTCGATTGCTGAAAGGAGATGCAACGCATGCAAGCCTTTTAATTACGTTTTTGAAACACGCGCCTTGATTTAACGCATTGCAATCGAAGATGGATTCAGGTCTTATTGCTTATTCTCTTATAACTTCGCCGATTGCCGATTGTGATATGCCTTATTGCATCGGAGGATTTGAATGTGCCATAAAACATGCATTGGGCTGCTACCCCCGATTACTGATAGCAATATCGCATCGAAGAAATGAGGGAGGGTCTTTCATTATACTTGCGATTCGCCTTTCCCGATATCCGATAGTTATTTGCTTTTCGGATCGGAGTAAGTCAATGGGTGTTTGTATATGTTTTCCTTATTATTGTGATATGCGATCTTGCGATTTCTTTATCGCAATAACAAAGAACTTTATATTTATTTACAAGACCGACTTTATTCTTATTCAAAAAGGTTTATTTTAAAATATATCATTTCCGTTAGACCTTTTGATGAGGGTTTTTCTAATGATGGATTAATACCACTTTATTCACACATCTAAGTTTAAAAGGGACCCATTTTATATTATGATTTTTTTAAGTAAAATTTTATGAAATGGGGGGTTGTTGTACATCACAACAGAATCCTAGGGATATCATCCCTCACAGGTGAGAAACTTTTGCAGAATGTACAACAGGTGCCTCCATTTCTCGATCATATGAGTTTGTTGTAGCCTTGGTTTCTAGTCCACCTTCTACTTTTTATTGACTACAAATCTATGCCAAGCCTCTTTTTCTAGCTCTCCTTTCTTGAACCACTGTTCGCCTATGGCTACCAGCCATGTAGCCTATGAAATAGCCTACTCTGTCACTTCAAACTCTAAAGACCCGCCTTGGCTCTGTGTCCATCAAAGTTTCGGGAAAACTCTAATGCCACCACTGAATCAAAACCATCAAATTTTAGCAAGAACGAGAGAAATCCTACCTCCTACATCATGGATAGAATGTTCTTGTACTCCGCCATTTCCTCTACTTCCTTCACAGACCATGGTTCAGTTAAAACATGCACCATTTCTTGTTCGAATTCGCTTAAATACTCAATGTTTGGGAGAGTTAATTAGCAGGGGGGTTCAGGACTGAGAAGTTTGAAATTGTCGAATGAACTAGACACTGCTATATTAATCTTTCCTTTCATGGCCACACTCATGAAAATCTCATTTCCTAGGAAAGTATATGATATGGCATGATCTAATCGTGCATGCAATAATAATGATTGGTGGTTGGAGGCGTTGATGGAGGAAGTTATGTGAGAAAATGCAAGGTGGTATATATGAGCGATCATCATTTAATTAACAGTAGGCTTTTCAAAAATGAATGTTGGATTCGGGGATATTTTCGCGCACATCCTTTGATCAGCTCATGATTTCATACAAAGCACACACATTAATGTACATAAAGATAGGTTTTCATAATTAAATTTCCTTGTACTTAAAAAATCTTTCCTAATTAGTAATGATGAACAAATCATTGCTTGAAATCATCATAAAGTAGTGCAGTCAGTTGTGCTTGAGCGCGATTGTACCAAACATAAAAATGAATCCCTTTTTATCCATGGACTAAACTTTGGCTTCAAGCATGCATTCCTACACTAGAAATTCTTGTACCATAACATACATTCTTGCACTGAAGGAATTGTTAGTTCCTGCACTCGAACATACATTCTTGCACTCAAACATACATTCTTGCATTGAAGACTACTATTGTTCCTGCATTGTGAACATGTTATTGTGCTCAGGGAACACAATAGTACGTGTTCCTGCTCCTTATATTTAGTGTTATTTCACTAGAACATACATTCTTGTACCAAGGTACATCACGGTTCTTGTAGTAATTAATGTTGCTAAAAACCTAAAAAAAAATTCTAAAGAAAAATACAATCTTTGGGCTAAATCTTGAAATATTTGTGAAATTTCCAAAGGATGTTTTATTCACCAGTTTCTTGGTAATGATACATGCCTTCTGATCTAATCCATGAACTTGATTAGATCCTACAATACAATCCATGAGGGAGAAAAGAAGCGGTAAAGGAGTAAATTTCATAATGGAAAGGAAATTCAACAGGGATTTCAAGTGTGAAACTACCAAGAGGGTGTATGGAAAAAGGGAAAGGGAAAATAAATTCAGGGGAACAAAGGGCAAAAGAAATTGGATAGGGGTAGTTTCTTTATAAGAAAGGGAAGGTTCATTTTCATAGGACGAAGGAGGAAAAAATAGAAGGGAATTTACGAAAAAGAAATGGAAGAAGGGCAGAATTTCACCTCAAAAATTTGCCCGAATAGTGTTGAACCAAAAGTAAATGAAACGGGAATTGAGTGTTGCTTGCATAAAAATTTCCATGTCAGTTGTCCCAAACTTGGATAAGGGCTTGATTCTTGCACTTAAAAAATTGCTTCTTCTTGGTGAAAATTAGCGCGTTTAAAGATCAAGCAATGTTCCCATCTTATTAGAATTTCGATCTTCTTGCCAGCATGTTGGTTTTCAGGCTGATCTTCCCATGACCATGTCAGTGAACTGATTTTCACAATCACAAGAAAAAAAAAATATTGTTTTATTTTTAGTTTTTGTCATTCTTTTTCATTATTATTATTTTTAAAGAGAGAATCATATATGTAATAGGTTGGCATAGCCACCTACCATCTCTAGCTCAAATTGTTGCTCCACTTGCTACATAAAGTTCTCCTCTGTGAGGGGTTGAAAATATACCTTGAATCTACGCCCATTCACAAGGAATACTGAATTTTTCCCATCAACATATTGATCTCTACAGCCCCATTCTCGAAAAAATTTGACTACTTCATAAGGTCCTATCCAGTGTGTATGGAATTTTCCTTTCAAATGTTTAAATCTAGAGTCATAAAGAAGTACCCAATTGTTATAGATATTTTTTGGCACTGCAACCCCAAGCATAAATGTCCATAAACCAAGGGCTCCTAAGTCCCTAAAAGTGTTGTTCCAACCCCTAAAAGAATAAGGTCAACTGATTACAACATCTCCCAAAAGTTCTCCATGAAAAACTACTCAGAACTGGTCAAAATGGGACCATTTCACCTGCTCCATAGGCAAAGTGCGTTGCATCCCACCTGAATACACACAGTAGGTGCGATTCATGTCAAAAAAACATTCTATGGGGTACGATGGGCAAGAAGGGACAAATGGCAGGGTCAATCTGCAAGGTGGAGGAGCATGGAATCTTCCAGAAACCTCTCCTGTGACACTTGCCTCTCTGAATTTGACCAGGGATGAGTAAGAGATCATCAATCTCCAAGTGGAATCAAGAACTATTAGAGAGAAGACACTAATCAAATCTCAAAAGCTGACTCACCTCCCTTGCAAACATCTATATATGGATCCCTCATCCCAGAGATCCGGAGGTTGGAATTTTGTATCTTGTAAGGAAGTGTTGTTGGTTTCTTGGTGCAATATCATAGTGTTGGGTGATCTAAGCTTTTCATGAGGTGAAGAAGGATGATGCTGGGTCAGAACAATTAGTTGTAATCCTCTTTGCTCTTTCTTGATTATCAATAAAGCTATTCAAGTTTTCCTCCACATTCTTGTATGATTGATGATTTATGCATTTGTGTGGTCAATGTACATCTGATCCTATATTGTTTATGATAATAGATCTATGTTCTTGGATAGTGTTATGCTGCTTTGACTCTACAGGTACTCTTTGAAGCTGGGTAGACAAGGAAGCAAGTGGCAAAGACCTACCAGAAGAGAGAGGAATCGAGCAAGGAACCAAGCGCAAGACAGAGGTTGGTCTCCTTATTCTTCTCTTATCTATTTCTCATAAAGGAAACCAAAAGTAGTTTTTAGTGTGTTTGTTTCTAAGGTAGCTACCAGCCTTAGTGGGACTAGCAGCTCTGTATAGACACTATTTTTCCCGATAAAAAAATGGCGATTCCACTGGGGAGTGAATAGATTGTTTGTTCATCTACATTTGCTTACTTTATAAACTTACATACGGAGCCTGAAGTCAAGCCAGCTAGCCTTCGAACTGCATTTGCTATGAAAGTGCAAATTAGATCAACACTGCTTCAGTCTATCTCCAGGTTTTGTTTATGAATTAAACGATTGATTTATAAGCTCTCTAATTGCCCTCGTGGTGGCTCTAGTAACCTCCTTAGATCTACCCTGTGATTGATATACTAATTACCACTTGCTCGGCCTAAATACCTGAACTAAACTGCAAACTGTGACCCGGAATCCAATCAAAGTCTCATCCCTGGTCCAGCGCACTGTCTGTTCTGTGAACTTCAAATGCATCGCACTTCCCGAGTGTAGTAGGTGCGTTGCATTTCAGTTTCACTATGTTACAGGTGCACTGATCAGACAAGACCTTGTTCCTAAATTTTGGTTTCTGTGTTCACTCTTTTCAGCTCTATTCAGGAGTTTTGCTGCCTGTAGTCAGTACACCTCAGTTGAAACCCCTTTCCTTGCTGTTATTCTGCCTCCATTGTGCAAAGAACTGTAAATGTTTTTATGTATTTTTGAGTCATTTTCAATTCTCCTTTACAAAGAAGTAGCGTAATTGTACTGTCGTTTCTTGATTTGAAAGTGTCGCAAGTGTCGTTTTTAGTCATAGAAGAGAATCTAATTGTTCCTTATAGTTGATTACACTGTTACTCTTTTATTTGATTTGAGTTAGTAGATTTTCAAGTGTCGAAAGCAAGTTTTCAATTCCAAATAACAAAGTGTCGTCATTGTCCTCATTTTGTTTTGAAAAGAAACTTGTTAGTAATTGTCGCTTAGGAAAATAATTCAGATTTGTGCTTAGCTTTCTTTTTATCATTCACACATTAAGAAGGCTGAAAACAAATACATGCATGTGCATTTGCATTTAGACTGTTTGTTGGTTTGATTTAGGATAGTGCATATAGTGTGTGCTCTCTGCTCTTTGTTGAAAGAACGCCATCTCTCTTTCCTTAGTAGCTAGGATTTTCATTTCAAAAAGAAGATTAAACGACTGTTTATCATCTTAGATTGCATTTTAGGAATTGTACATCTACATCATGCGATGAACCTAAAAGGAAAATTTCTTAAGCAAGATCAACCATAAAATAAATTTAATGAATCTAAAAACGCTTTGGAACCTAACGCACAACATCTAGAAGTATAGGCTAGAGACGTATTCTGGTGTCGTAAAGCCTGGTAACTGTTATTTTCACTGTTGGTTGGGTGATTCCTCTACTTTGAGATGATAAGTGCCAATACGGACTTGTGCTCCCACGTACCATCGAGTATATTTTGGGAGACCAAAATAGGCTTTATCCTTTATCCATATGAAGCCGTGTCTTCCACCCTATCGATCGCAATGCACTGAACACAGCATTCGGGAAGATTGACTGCCGTACCGTAAAAAGTATTCTGCAGTTTTGCAATTGGTTTGGTAATCCCTCTGTTTAGATTTGCAGAGCAGTCCCTTTCATTCCTTTTTAGACTCCTTAACAGAAAGGGTCCATCTGATCACTTGTCACTTTAGGCTCATTAAAAATCGAAGGCGACTAGAGTCATCTTTTGCTTTTTCTTGACTCTTAAAAATTGAAAAAACAAGTTGTGTAAAAGCGTCTAAAATTTATTTTAAACTGAATAATCATCACCTTTCCTACGTTGATCTTAAGTTGAGAAAAATGGAGTCCACCAACCAAGGAGTTCCCCTGGGAGGAGATCCTAGTCCCTTCTCCTCTTGGGGAGATGTTGGTGCACCCCATATGGCCACATTGTCTCTTCCAGGATTGACAATCGGCTTGCCCGTATGGCTCTTCTCAACTTCTGTCGTTCAAAACACCGTGATTCCTGAACAATCAAGTCAGCAACTAAACGATATTAGAGTTACCCCCCAACCCTCTACTTCATCCAATTCTTCCTCTCCTCCTTCCTCTTCGCTTGATGAAGCTGGTAAAGCCCAAAATCAAGTAACTGAGAAGAAGAAGGAGAAGAAGAAGAAAGAGAAGAATAAGAAGGAGCCAAAGGCGAAAAGGGGCAAACAAGCATCGTCTAGCGAAAATCCACACACTGCACCGACCAGGCCTAAATCGCCACGTGTCATTTGCAAAGGAGACCACTATCATCGAGATTATCCTTGCATCCCTTGTATCTTAAGGGACTGGTCTCCTCGTTTGCACAATTCGGTGTCATCAACCTCTGACGATTATGTTGAGCATACACTGTCAACTAGTGAAAGTGAAGCCCCTGGACAAAAAGGAAAATATAAATTTCCTTGTAAATTGTGTGAAGGCAATCATGCCATCCACCATTGTCCCTTCTTAGACAAAGCTAAAATATTTTTGGACAACCATCCGGTTTCACCGTTACGGCTTCCTCCTAGATACAAGAAACTCTTGCCGAGTCCGTCACTAGTTGAAAATCCGGCTGACACGCCCTTGTGGTTGACCGAAGCGTCTATCATTGAAGATAAACCATCTGAATCCATACCAAACGAAAGTCAAAAGGTCGAGGTGGCAGTTGACCCGTCTTGCCTTCAGGAGGTCCATCTTCAGATGATACAGTCACCGAAGAGAACAAGAACGACGCCGTTCAAATTCTCTTCGTAAGCACAGACTCCGATGAACGTGGGGGCAGTCTACCCGTTCCTTTACTGCAGGAAGGAAGTTCGTCAGAGTCGTATCCGGCCATCTATTCGGTCCCACCTCCAAGCAACCTGGTTGTTTCCTTTGACTGGAATCTACTAGGAAGACCCCGTTTACTGGCTAGTGTACCGTTCCGAATCATTGCTCAAATATATAGAATGGTCATGGATGGTACCATCATAGATGAAGGGGATTTTGTGAGTATCCTTTCCTCAACTGCTTGGAAAGCGCTTGGTTCGCCATCGCTTTTGCCTAAGATGAGAAATCTAACAGGCTTTGACAAAGGAACCAGTCGATCATTAGGGATCCTTCCCGATGTGCCAATAACATTAAGAAGGAAAATTGTTCACATGAACATAATGGTAGTCCAAGGACCCCTGGATTATAATCTACTCCTTGGACGAGACTATATTTATTGCATGGGAGCCGTCGTCTCCTCACTCTTTAGAGTAATGTGTTTTTCGCACAAAGGAAGAGTGGTCAAGCTCGTAGACCAGCTTTCATTCCCCGGTTCACACATAGCAAATAGTCATATACCAACCCTGAATGGTCTTTTCATGCAAGGAATGTCTCATCAATCCCCAGTCCATCCTCCTGATGAGCGCGAGTGATTCGGAGGGCATGACTGAAACCCAGGGGGCATGCACCCTGGTCTGCTTCGGCAGAAAAACTTCAGGTATAGGGTAGGTTTCCGCGAAGGATATATGACTAGTTTGACACACCCGTCCATTTAGGAAAATGGGATTAAGCTAGAATAAGATTCCCTCGTCAAAGTTATGTGAGTGGAGGCATCTGTGCCACTCACCTTTGTCTATTTCGGTAGACATCGTCGAAGAAGTGTTTTGTTTGTGGTACAAATAGAACAATCTTTGGTAACCTAAAAACGGTAGGCCTTTCCCGATAAAGCAAATGTTTTGTCTGCAAATTGAGGGGTAACCTCGAAACTCTATTTCACTATACCTAGGGGCATGCAAACCTTTTGGCATGCAAGCGAAGAGAGACCATTTATTTTTTAAATTTATAGGCCCTCTAACCCTTTAAACTCGTAGGATTGGTCATTTCCTAACTTGCATAAATAATGGATGTGGGGCAAAGCTTTGAAAAAATGTCGTTTTTATATGAGACATCCTTATTATGCGACTGGATTTATTGAGTAGTTTTAACACGGAATTCAAGCTCATTAAAAAATAAACATAAGCAATGAGCAAGTGTTTCCCCCAGCGTTTAAGCTCATTAAAAAATGAACCAATTTCCGGTAAATAAACATCGTGAATGTATTACTTCAGCCTTTGAAGCCTTGGTCGTGTTCTCATCATCACCTCCACTCTGTATTGGCCGATCATTCACCTCCACTTGATTGTTTACCCCTTTTGAGGAACAGCTGTGAAGAGTGATCTTGTTAGCCATCCTTGTGACACTACCATGATTGGAAAATTCCAAACCTTACCTGGAATCAGCTGCTACCCGAATCTATCACTCGTTCCTCAAAAAACGAGTCTCCATTAAGCTCTTTTCAACTGACTCATAAAATATGAAAAGATTGCCGAGCCATTGGCCTCTCCAGCTCGTTAAAGTGACCAGAAGTGCTATCCCTCCATTAGATTTTAATCTTTTTGGACCTGAGGGATTATTACACAAAAAGATCGAGCGCTTGTTCTGTTCGGCTCATTAAAATTACCAAAAATTCATCCCTTTTGTATTATTTTATACTTTTTCGGACTTAAGGGATTAGATGACGAAAAAGGATTTTTGGAGTTTCCTTTACGTCCCTTTTCAGACTCTCTAAAATTGAAAAGGACTGAGTTATCTTTGTCGTTAAACTTGTTAAAACCTAATAGCGACAAACTTGTCCATAACAGACAAGAACGAGTTTCACTATCGCTAGGCTCGTTAAAACATAGCGATGGGTTTGCCCGAAGGGAAAATTATAGAAAAAGCATATGTTATCCTCCTCAAGCTTGACAAAAATAAAGAGGTACTGGTCAGCAATGACTGGGGAAAAATTGGGAAGAAAACTTGAAGAAACTTTGTTGGTAGCAAGTCGCTCTTGAATGTGACACTTTCACTCCGCATCCAAGTCGGGTTGGGTTGTTCCATTCACTGGTCACATCACCATGGTTCCATCACACCATCCACATTTGGGGTTAATGCTACCAATCCATCATGTCAGTGTCACCGATATGTTCAAGAGAAGTCGCTTAGAGAATTCACCTGTGTCTCACCCACTATAATACATTTTCGCTCCATTCTTTCATGACCGCCACCCTGAACCATATATCACCAAATCGTTTTCACCTCCATTAAAATCATTTTCTTCGTTCCATGTCATTGATGTGGCATTCACTAAGGCCCTCCTATGATAGATCGCTTCTTGTTGACATCAGCTCATTATCCAAGAAGTCGATCTAGGAACAACCCTTTCAGTACTTTGAAGCTTGCATGCCTCAATGGCAAGTTTCTCACTTCCGACGACAGGTTTACATCAATGGCCTTCGATCGAAAGATTTTGCGTGGTGTTCGATGCCAAGTCCCTTATTCACACCACATGAATTGTACTGCAGTACCTTGAGGGTCATCATCATTATCGGTGAGTCCCCTTGCGCCTGTTAACAGCTTACATCATTGGCTAGTAATCAGGCGATGCCTATCCATGTTTGACTCCAGAACATCTCTCACATGGATCGGCTTGTACTTTGATTGAAGATCGAACGAGATTGAAGACCCCGGATCTAGTTTCATCCATCCGGGCTGCGATATATATTCAGGAAAATAAAGACATCAAATGTACATCATTGTTTCACAAATAATCATCCAATCTAAGGGATGATGGCTCTACCAGAATCATCAGTCTACACTCAGACGATTGTCTGTCCTATGTACATGAAAATGAATTTATAAAGCTAAGCATGGGAATGCCCACCTCAGCTAGATCATGAAAATAATATGAAGATAATGTATTGTATTGTATCTTATTACAGGTCGCCTTCTAGCTCGAAAAAACTTCGGATCCTCATGATAAAGCATTTCACCTGACATCAAAAGATTAACGACCTCATGCTTTAGGGGGAAACCGTTATAGACATTTTTGGGCACTACAACCCCAAGCATAAATGTCCATAAACCAAGGGCTCCTAAGTCCCTAAAAGTTTTGTTCCAACCCCTAAAATAACAAGGTCAACTGATTACAGCATCTCCCAAAAGTTCTCCATGAAAAACTACTCAGAACTGGTCAAAACTAGACCATTTCACCTGCTCCATAGGCAAAGTGCATTGCATCCCACCTGAATACACACAGTAGGTGTGATGCATGTCAAAAAACCCTTCTATGGGGTGTGATGGGTGAGAAGGGACAAATGGCAGGGTCAATCCGCAAGGTGGAGGAGCATGGAATCTTCCAGAAACCTCTCCTGTGACACTTGCCCCTCTGAATTCGACCAGGGATGAGTAAGAGATCATCAATATCCAAGTGGAATCAAGAACTATCAGAGAGAAGACACTAATCAAATCTCAAAAGCTGACTCACCTCCCTTGCATACATCTATATATGGATCCCTCATCCTAGAGATCTGGAGGCTGGAATTTTGTATCTTGTAAGGAAGTGTTGTTGGTTTCTTGGTGCAATATCATAGTGTTGGGTGATCTAAGCTTTTCATGAGGTGAAGAAGGGCTTTCTCGCTGAGAGGATGATGCTGGGTCAGAACAATTGGTTGTAATCCTCTTTGCTCTTTCTTGATTATCAATAAAGCTATTCAAGTTTTCCTCCACATTCTTGTATGATTGATGATTTATGCATTTGTGTGGTCAATGTACATCTGATCCTATATTGTTTATGATAATAGATCTATGTTCTTGGATAGTGTTATGCTGCTTTGACTCTACAGGTACTCTTTGAAGCTGGGTAGACAAGGAAGCAAGTGGCAAAGACCTACCAGAAGAGAGAGGAATCAAGCAAGGAACCAAGCGCAAGACAGAGGTTGGTCTCCTTATTCTTCTCTTATCTATTTCTCATAAAGGAAAATGAAAGTAGTTTTTAGTGTGTTTGTTTCTAAGGTAGCTACCAGCCTTAGTGAGACTAGCAGCTTTGTATAGACACTAGTTTTCCCGATAACACCAATCACCTGGTTGGAACTGCTTATTCCTAATAGACTTGTCATTCCACTTTTTGCATTGCTACTATGCTAACATATTCTATTGAAAAACATCTCTTCGAAATTCATCTAACTCATTTAACTATAGTAGATGTTGTTGTTGTGCTTCTGAGAGATCCAATCCCAAACGAACTGTTGTTCGAAAAGTTTCTATTTGTAACTATATCGGTAAAAGAACTTGTTTCCCGTATACCATGTCATATGGTGTATGTCCTGTGTTGTTCCACCAAGTGGTTCGATAAGCCCATAAGGCTTCAGGTAATTGTCTAACCCAATCCTTCCTATGCAAATTTACTATTTTGGTGAGGATAGATTCGATCACCTTCTTGGTAGACTCCACCTGGCAATTTTCTTGTGGGTGATACGGTGTAGACTTCCGATGCTGAATTTTGTATTGATCCATGACTTCTTATACCAGATTAGAAATAAACTATGGTCCATTGTCAGTAACAATCTCTCTAGGAACACCAAATCTAGTAAAAATTTCACTAAACCTTAAATTCAACAACGACTTTTTCTATAGCAAAAGAAACAACTTTAGCCTCTACCCATTTTGTAACAAAACTAGTGCATACCAATATATGCTTTTTATTCATAGATATTGGATTTATTGTTCCTACAAAATCGATAGCCAATTTTTCAAAGGGCTCTATCATAATTTGAGGACATAAAGGCATTTCATTGGCTTGAACAGGTTGACCCATTCGTTGACAGCTATCACATCACTTGACATACTATTCGGCATCCTTAAACAAAGAAGGACAAAAGTATCAAGTGTGTAAGATTTTATATGCAGTTCTCTTATCAGCAAAGTGACCACCACAAGGATAATCATGGGTAGATTTCAGTATATCAAACACTTCTTCCTCTCTTACACATCTACAAATGATAAGATCTAGTCTAGTGTAAAAGAAGTCTCCTTGTATCCAAGAATATGCAACACTTTTTAATATGATATTACACTTTTCACGAGTGGATAAGTGAGGTGGTGTTTTTCCGATGACTGAATAGTTGGCCATGTCAGCAAACCATGGAGACTTTGTTAACATAGCAAAAAGATGTTCGTCAAGGAAATCATCATCAACAAGAATTAAAGAACACACTGCTAACTTAAGAAGAGAAAGGACCTCAAAATCAGCCTTAGCAGAACATGTTCACTCTTCCTCTCATTACATCTACATGGAAGAAGTCAAACTAATTAGAAAAGAAGACCACTATCTTAAAAGGAAAATCAAAGAAGCCATTGAGATAGAAAAAAGAAAGAACAACTTGAACCGAGATGATGGATTAAAACTAAGCAACACCTAGAAACCCTTACTTGAGATCTTAAAGAATCAATAATGACCTCATATCCTTTTTAATAATTTAATCCCTCCTCTCTCATTAAAAGATTAATTAAATATAAATCAATTCATCAAGGAATCATTATCTAACATCCTCCTTAAACAATAAAACATAAACATAAATAAACATATAAATCAAATAATTGGTTATTTCATTACTAATCATTTGATAACAATAAAATAAATTAAAATCATAACTTATTAATCACAATAGCATGTTAATACTTGTATTTAAATTAAGCATATAGTCGTCTCATAATAATACAATTAGAAAATAAACAATAGGAATTATATACGAAATTATAGTGAATTAATTAAACAAGTTAGTTAATCAATTAAACAAATTAATTAATTAGTTAAACAAATTAATTAGTTAATTGGTTTAATTAATTAATTACACAAACTAATTAATTAATTAATTATGGAATTAATTAAAACAAATTAATTAATTAAGTAAACAATTAATTAATTAATTAAACAAATTAATTGATTAATTAAACATCTTGATTAATTAAGTAAAAAAATTAATTAATTGGTTTAATTAATTAATTTCTCAAACTAATTAATTAATTATGTATGAAATTAATTAAAACAAATTAATTAATTAATTTAACAAATTAATTAATTAATTAAACAATTAATTAATTAATTAAACAATTAATTAATTAATTAGACAAATTAATTGATTATTTAAACAACTTAATTAGTCAAGTAAACAAATTTTAAATTATATATATATATATATATATATATATATTAACAAAATTGGAGATTGGCCGACCTAATTTCTTAGATTAATTTCCTTCATAACCTATATATATAACCTTAAATATAGCTCATGGATACATCATTAATATCTCTAGAATATCTATTTTCGCAGCCCCTAATGTTGGACTCACTTCGTAGTCTGAAACATTGGGTTCATAAAACTCTATAACAGGTCATTCCTCCTCTATTTAAAACTATCCTCACCTCTATGGATTCATTATTTAACAAGAATTACTTCACCAGGATTGTTCAATCTTGAAAGATAGTCAGCTACAACATTAGATTTTCTTGTTCTATCAACAATAGTAACATTAAATTCCCGCAACAATAGTAACCACCTAGTCACTCTACCACTAGTCAATGGTTTATTCATTAAATATTCTATCGCAGAATGATCAGTATGCACAAAGACTTCATATCCTATGAAGTAGTGTCTAAATTTATTGATAGCAAAAATTACAGCTAAAAACTCTTTCTCAGTCACTGTATAGTTCAATTCAGCAGGGGACAAATTTTTACTGATGAAGTAAATAACATAGGGTTGTTTGTTTTCTTCATGTCCTAAAGTTGCGCCAATGGAAGTATCTAAGGCATCAAATGAAATGTGGAATGTGAGGGACCAGTTGGAACCTCTCAAAATTGGTGCCTGTACTAATTTTTCCTTTAATGTCTTAAAAGATTGTTGCAAGTTGTAGACCAGAAAAAATCACTATCCTTAGATAACAATTAAGAAAGCGAGGTAGTTATCCTAGAAAAGTTCTCAATGAACCTCCTGTAATAGCTTGCATGTCCTAGGAATCCTCTTACTTCCCTTTGTGTTTTGGGTGCAAGAAGACGTAAGATAACTTCTATTTTGGCCAAGTCTACTTGGATAACTTTGTGAGAAACCAAATGTCCAAGGACTACTCCTACTTTGCACATTAATCTACAATTTTTATCACTCAAAGCAAGGTGAACCTCTTGCAAATGTAAAAGAACTTTTTCTAAGTTTTTTAGGGGTTCTTGGAATGAGTTAACAAACACTGAAAAATCATCCATATAGATCTCAACACACTCGAGATCAGCAAAAATGGCTAGCACATCCATTTGAAAGGTGGTTGGGGCATTACATAGTCCAAAGGGAAGCACTCAGTAAGCAAATGTACCCCATGGAAATGTAAAGGTGGTCTTATCTTGATCTGCGGGTGCGATCTGAATTTGGTTGTACCCACTGAAGTCATCTAAAAATGAAAAGTACTTTTTACCAGCAAGGGTATCTAGCACCTGATTGATAAAAGGAAGGGGAAAGTAATCCTTGAGAGTGGATTTATTAAGTTCTCGATAATCAATGCAAATGCGTCATATCCCATCCTTTTTTAGGAATATTACCAATAGGGAGACCCACTAGTTATCAGATATATGATATATAAAATTAGCATCTAAGAGTTTTTGTAATTCTTCTTTCACAACATCTCTTAGCACCGGCTTCATGCACCTTTGGGGTTGACGAATAGGTCAGGCTCCCTCCTGAATATAAATATGGTGAGTACAGGTTTCAGGAGGTATGCCTTTCATGTCCTTGTAACTCCATGCAAAGGCATCAAGGTGATCATGCAACAAATCAACAAGATGCTCTTGTTGAGATGAGTCCAGGTCTAAACTGGTATGTAAGGATTTTCCTGGACTAATTTCAACAAGAGTAGTCTTGAGCTCAAGAGTGCAAGAAGATGCTACTAAGACTAGTGATTAGGATGGTTGAGAATCAAACTTTTCCTAAAAATCTGGACTAAATATTGGCTGAAACATGTTAAAAATAGGCATCGTGTCCAAGTTATTCAAGAAATCTTGTAATTCACCCTCCTGTGTAGACTCTATATGATGATGGATCAAATAAACAGGTTGAGACTCCTCATCACTACTATCGTAATCTAACCACAAAATGTCCTTGAGCTCCTGAATAGATTTAACAGGTGGGTATAAGGTGACTTTCTTCCTAGAGTCTCCATGTGAAATATACATATCACCATAGTGACATCCAATGTAAGCATCAGCTATGGCAAGCCATGGTTGTCCCAGAATCAAGGGATCTCCACCCATAGGATTTTTCAATTGAAGGAAAATAAAGTCTGTGGGGTATTCCTAAGAGTCTATGGAGACAACCACATCATCGAATACACCTTCTGGCTTGATTTTTTATTTATCTCCAAGTTCAAGCACAATAGGGGTAGGATGAATATAGACCAACCCAAGTTGATCCATGGTTTGCCTAGTCATGACATTAATAGCCGCACCCAGGTCTATTAACACATTGGGGACAAGGATATCGCCTATCTGATCCGAGACAACCGGGTTTCAAAGATCAATATACTTGTCCATTTGTGCACACCTTGTCATTAACTCGGTTGCTCGACCAACAAATTGAATGGTCTGAGGTTCTAATCTCTTCCTCCCTGGATTCTTGAGATAGAGTTCCCTATTGATCTTCGTGTAGATGGAGATTTCTCTAATAGCCTGAAGCAAAGGTACCTTTATGCAAAGATTCCTCAGCTTAGAATCCAGACTAGACTCGGGGTCACTCCTCTCCACAACATGCCTCTCTGGATAGGGAGGCTGGTTTGAAGAAGATGGTAACTCTGATGGTGCAGGAATGGGCTGAATGGTGTCATTGTTTTTTGAATGACCAGGAGTTTCCTCCTCGCTTTTCTCCTCAATGAATACCATGGGTTGTTTTTATTTTTCTAGTTTGACTACCCTTCCCGATCTCAATTGAAGCTCATGTATCCCAACCAATAACGTTTTTTGAATAGGAGAAGGGGGCGATTCAATAGAACAGATCAATTGTACCGCCTTATTATTAGGATTTGGTATCAGTTGAGCAGGCAGTTGGGGTGGTCGAAAATGTTGTGGTAAAGGTAATGGTGGCATCAATTGACTATTTTGAGGTAGGGGAGGAAAGGATGGTTGTGACATATGGTAAGGTGCATATGTAGGAGGATATCATGACATGTGTTCAAGATAGGACTGATGTGAATGGTTTGACCCTTTCCATACATGTTGCCAGGATTGAGGGGTTTTCCCATACTGTAATGGTTCCCATGCTGCCAAGGTTGAGAGTATTAAGTGTTAGAATAGGAATATGGATGTGTATTATGACCAAAATAATATGGTGAGGGTTCAGGAACCATACCTGCACCTACCTGAGGCCAATTTATCCGCACTCCCATAGCATGTAATGGTTCACGTTCAAAATTATCCCCTTTAGATACAACTTTTAATCCTGGTATGGAGGAGCATTTCTCAGTTGCATGGTTTTCTGCACAAATCACACATTTTAAATCAGCATGACATTCTCTTAAAATATGTTTTTTTCCTACATTTAGGACAAAAAATAAACAAATAAGCTTGTTCATCTACCAATTTATGTTGAATTTTTAAAGAGTTTATTTTCTTTCTAATAGTATTCATTATTTCAATTTTCATATTGTCCATATTGTTCTCCAACCCAATAATCATATCATTTGTAGATCCAAGTTTACTAGTTTTATTTCGATTTCCTCTATTGGATCTAGATTGATTCCTTGAAGATTTCTTGCACAAGTCACAAATTGGATCAAAATCTTTCTGAGCAATATTCCCTTGTTCTAATAAATTCAAATTATGCCTAGAATATTTAGTAAGTCCATGTAAGAACAAGGCAATGATAGTATTTATGTCAAATTTATGTTTCTACCTCTGGAGGATGTATAAAAATCTCTCTAAGTAATCCTCCAAGGTCTCATCATCACCTTGCACAATGCTAAAGATCTCGTCCTGCATTTCTCTAGTTTTGTAGTATTCCTAGTATTTAGTCAAAAACACCCTCTTCATTTGGTCCCAAGAAGTTATATTTCTCCCTCCAAGTCCCAAGAACCAGCGCAAGGCTAAGTCCTTGAGGGTTGCAAGGAATAACTTTAATTTCTCGGCATCTGAAGAGTAATAATAGCTTCTACATAAGATATCAAACTCAAAAAGAAAAAAATTAGGGTCTTCGTGCAACTTACCATAGAAATGAGTGAGAGCCGACGGTGGAATGTTCTTCATTTGAGTAATTGTTTCGGGATTCACTATTGGAAATCCAAATGTGGATTGTTCATCAATTACCTGATTGTTTCCATTCCCCTCAGCATGATCCTCATGCTCTACCATTTTTTTTCCCTTGATCAAACCACTCCCATTAGAGTGAGAAAGTTGACTATGGCTCAAATTGGTCTTTGGAGCACCACTAGTTTCCTTCTTCCCCTTCTTTGGTTGTGTCACACCTGAACTATTGTTTCCAGAATCCAAGTGGACAGTTCCTGCGTGATGAGTTTGTGTCTGTTTGGACTTTATACCTACAAAAGAAGGTCTGATATGAGAAAAAAATTCAGATTTATCAATGTTCCCTCCGCCCTTTTTGGGCTTCAGAACTTTACCCCTTTTAGGCATTCATCTTAAATAAAATAAAATAAATGACAAAAATTTTAAATTTACAAAACAGAATCTTAAATCAAATGCTACAAATGAATAAATAAATCAGCACTATGAAATCCTTTAACAATAGAAGCACACTGCAAAAAAAAACAAAAAAACAACAAAACAACAAAAAAAACAAAACAACAAAACAAAAACAAAAAAACAAAACAAAAACAAAAACAAAAAAAAAAGCAAAAAAAAAAAAAAAAAACAAAAACAAAACAAAAAAAAAAAAACAAAAAAAAAAAAAAAAAAAAAAAACAAAAAAAACAAAAAACAAAAAACAAAAAACAAAAAACAAAAACAAAAAACACAAAAAAAAACAAAAAAACCGGACTTACTCCTACTGCAAGAAAGAAAACAAGAAAATTCTTACCAATATTTAGAAACGCCTCCCCAGCAACGGCGCCAAAATGTTGGGTGTAGGAATTGTAGTTAAGAAGACTCCTTTCAACACTTAGTTTGTCAACCCATGGTTTCGTACACTTCAAGGCGTAGCACAGCAAATGCCAAGAAATTATATGAGCCTTCTCTAATTGTATTCCTACTTCTTTGATTACAAATTGTAGAATTGAAAGGATAGATCACACGACAATGAATACCAAGAAAACTATGGTGCTGAATGAAAAGAATGTGCTTTGCAAAAATTCAAAATAAAGGAAACTCTATTCATAATAAAAAATCTAAATCAATAAAATAATTATTTGAGATTCTATTTAGTATGGTTGTAAGGCATAAAAATGATCCAACTAATCAAGATGCATGTTTTCCTTAAGATTTTCCTTTTTGTACCAAGTTGTCGTTCCTATACCGCAACAAGGTTTCTATACTGGAACATTGTTCCTGTATTAGAGCAAAGCTTCTATACTAGAAGTATGTATATTGGACCCATACTGAAGACCTTGACCTGCATACAAAAGCTCTAAGCCTTTGTACTAGAGCACTCTGTTCCTGTACTTGGAATGTTGATTCTTGTACTAGAACAGAGGTTTCTGTACTAGGAAACCAAAGTTCTTGTACTTGGTTTCCAAATCGGTTGCAAGAAATAAAAGTGTGTTAACTAAGGAAAATAAATGCAAGGTGAAAACAGAACTGTAAAGTGAACTTCTATAAGAAAAATGAACCATTAACTAATCTCATGATCGAAAATTAAAAGTGCTTTCATAGCCAAAGGAAATTTCTATTGAAATAAGAAACCATTTTACTCGGAAACTACTTTGACTCAAACATTAGCAAGCTCTTTCCTAAGATGACAATTTGTTGAATAAACTAGTTCTGCAACCTTATAAAAATAATCATTTTAATTCACGTAATAAATTCGATATTAAATCCAGCAATGAGTGCAGGTACAAACCCAAATAATGTAACATTGTTTTAGCGAAACCTTAGAAGCATTAATCAAATCTAAATTTGAACTTCAATATTAGAATATGATTCACTAAAAAGCCAAACAATATTTGCACAATAATAATAGACCTACAGAGATAAGAACGACTGGATGCAATGAATAAAGGAAACTTTCAATCTTGCTGAAACAAAAACACACCAGTGCAGGAAACTTAAATGTATATTTTCTTTGTAAAGAAAAAGGCAGCATGCATTTGCAGGAAGGAATGGAAGGAAAATAAAAGTGAATGAAAATGAACCAGCACACTCCTAGAACCAGATCACACAACTTGCAAGAAATTAAAGTTCATTAGCTATAAAGAATCCAAACATGATCTGATTCATCAACCTTGCATAAAAATAAATCTAACGCACCTTTAACAAAGGGAGAATGAGCTGGGTTGGTTGGGCCCTAGCCAAACGGCTCGTTTCCCTGTAACAAAATGGAAACTTCAAGCACTCAATTGGAGCATCACAATGATATCAAAACATATAACTTCACAATTGGCATGTTCCTTTGTATTAAAATTCAAAAACGGAAAATACACATCGTGGATCCCCTGATCTAACCCAGAAATGGCGATACTCAGAGATTACAAATAGTAGAAAAAGTTTAATATAGCATCACTCCCTAACATCTACAAACAAGCCCTATTAAATACATACTTTGTCTCTTGACCACAACATGAAATATAATAGCATGATATATTAAGCCTTTCGGATGTTCACAAAAATTCTAAACAGGGTTTTTGCAGCCGAAGTCCAACCTTCATATCCCGCCTTATTATCGATTGTCGAGCCCAGCAAGGTAATTGATCTCTTATCAAGAAATCTACACGGTCTATTGAGCTATCTCATCCATAAAAGGTGAGTCAAACAAGGAATTGACAACTAACTCAAAAGTGCAGGAACACTAACCGGTATAAGCATGATTCCTGCACCAACCCAATCTTTCACATAGATTAACACTTTGGTTCCATCGAATTACTTAGGAAAGGAATATATTAATTACAAAGACACTTTAAGATATAAGACGTGTAATTTAGTGATTAAGTACATATATAACCTTTGAATATGAAAATCATAAGAGGAGTGCAGGAATGTGTGCAATTAGGAAAAAGTACAGGAATAGATAGGCCCTTTGGGTTAAAACAGGGGTTAAGGTGGTATGTTTGGGATAGGATAGAGACCAAAAAGTAGGACAATTCTAGGCACCAACAAACCGTGTATTGCACAGTCTCAAGGCTCAAGGCTCCCCTTGCCTTCTTGAATTACATAACTGCACAGTCACTATGCCCTTTTCCTAGCCTTCCATCCAGTTGTGGCTCAATTAATGGATCAATATGCTTAAAATTACACTAGGGGGTTTTAAGACTGATGTCATCTCGTCATGAGTGAATTTCAAAAACATGTACCTTATTATGCCATGAAAATATGATGAAGGAGTTGAAGGAGTGCAACATATTGAAAAACCATCTTATAAAAGAGTTCACAAGCCGATAAATCAAGAGAAAGAAAAGGGACGCCAATTTGCAATCACCATTCAAGAATTGAGATCATTGAATATCCCTTATCACCAAGCCATGCATAGGTGAAAAGAAGAAGACATGTAGCACATAGTGGCAGCAATGGCTTGACATTGCCACATCATCAAGAAAGTTTATGTCAGTAGTATCATGTCATGAGTTTTCACTTGCCACACCATTGTGGTTGACGATGTAAATTATATTTTTATTTCTATTTTTTCATTTATATAAATTAAATAAATAATTTATTTATCAATTTATATTTTTTCATTTTTTCATTTATTTATATATTTATTCATTTATTTAATAAATAAATAAATAATTTATTATTATTTTTTAATTCTTCATTTATATATTTATATATTTATTTAATAAATAAATAATTTATTCATTTGTTTATTTATCTTACACCTAATATAACTAAATTTATATATTTATATATGAATTTATATATATTTATTTACCTTACTAATGATACCATTTATTTTTATAAATTAAATAAATAATTTATTTTTGCTATTATATTTATTAATTTATATTTTTTCATTTATTTATTTATATATTTATTTATTTATTTAATAAATAAATAAATAATTTATTATTATTTTATAATTCTTCATTTATATATTTATATATTTATAAAATAATTTATTATTATTTTATAATTCTTCATTTGTATATTTATTTATTTATCTTACACCTAATATAACTAAATTTATATTTTCATTTATATATTTAGATATTTATTTATTTATTTTATACCTAATATAACTAAATTTGACCTTGCTCCTTAGTCAACCTTTTGCCCAGGTAACCGTTGGTGTCTCTGCTCTAGCTATTTAAACAGGCTAAGCTGGATCTGTTCTTCAACTTGTCTTGACGATGAACCACACTGGTTGGTTCGAAACGCGTCGACAAATGGTTTCTCATGTGATTTTCGCCGAAAAATCTATCATAAACTTGTTATGGATCACAGAAGCCTCAACTCTACGATGTAAATTATGTTTTGAAAATGTATTGTAAAGTGGAAATCCAAACGACATGTATGGAATATGAAGAGTCATGTAAAGTTGAAAATTCATAGGAATTAAAATAATCATGATGGTAGATGAAGTGTCATAAGGAAGTTGAAGCATCACTTCCTCATCATTGTAAGAGAAAAGTACTTTTCACCTTGGCTCCTCCCGCAAGGCATTAGAGAGATAAGCTAGTTCTTTTGAGGAGCAAGGAGTTTCTCCAACACTCCACTATCGGAGCTAGTGGTGTTCATTATATACATGTGTCTTGGAAATTTTAATTAATATAAGAAGCCATATGGACCAAAATGTTCTTCATGCATGGATTATGGATATTTGTAAGACTATTCTGTGAATGATTGTAATTCTTGTTTTCTTTCATCTGTGCTAAAGTAGTTGAACTATTTCAGTTATTTTGGTACTTATCATATTGAGAATTTGTTGTAATTGCTATTATTATTATCACATCATTGTGCACTATTCCATTCAATATTAGATATATCCTCCTCATTACATTGGTTGTACCGACTGCCACATCTCTGTGGACTATTTGGCTTGATGTTGTAGGGATCCTTCTCGTTTATGTGTGTCTCTACTAGGCTATTTTAGAGATTCACTTTTCCTCCCCTCCGCGGTGAAAGAAATTTGACACACATACGATTGAATACTCACCAAGCTCACCCCCTTTGCTTTTCGAAGGAAAATTTTCATTCGTCTCTCTTGGTGACAGTTAGAGCCAAGGCATATCTTTAAGATAATTGGAAACCAGGAGATATTCTCGACGGGGCTCCTATCCCAAATGGTGTGAGATCTAATTGGGACCACATATAAGGGAGACCCCTTGAATGTTGGCGGGTCTAGAACCGTCAACATATTTGGCACTAGAGGGAGGGAAACTAGACTTTTATGGTTGACAAACTCACCAACCACAATCTTACTTCCTCTGGTTAAGTTAGTAACATTCCCAGGAACTCCCTTACACACATTCCTAAAGTTGGTAATTATTCTCAGCTTGGACCTGCACAAGATTATGAAGTCTCTTACAATCAAATATGGGCCATCTTCCCCATCACCCGAACATTTGTGAGAGTTATTGGATTGATACCCAGAGTAGAAAATCTTCCATAATTTTTTAAGAAGAACCAAACCACCCCCCACTAGGATAGTGGTCTTAACAATTGAAGAGTTGGTTCTCCCCACCCTTGAAGAGTTAGAAGATTTTGAAGAAAACACAGAAAAACTAGAACAACCTCCAACCTTCAATAGTGGTGATAGTGATAACCTAGTGCTTTCGGGCGATACTTTCTGCGGGTTGGGTAGAGAAGAAGAAGAAGAAGAAGAAAACCAATCATATTCTGACGAAGAAGGGGAAGACAATGATGAAGACATGGCAGACCAAGGTCTAGATTGGATGAATCAATGCCCACTTTCATTGTAGGGTGTGTTACATAATATGACAAGGCACTCGGAGAAACTACTAATGAAGTATGACCCTGACAAAGCAATAAAGGCAGAGGACCATCTAGACAACTTCTACCTAAATTTTCAAACACTTGAGGTACGTTATGATGATGCTACATGTAGAATATTTATGTGTACCTTAGATGGTAGATAAAGTATATGGTATCATATCCTTCCTATGAACTTTATCCAAAATTGGAGGGGTTTTAAGAAATTAATTCCTGAAAAATCCGCCGATGTTAAAACCCCACCATGCTTTTGAAATAGTTGGGCAATCTCAACATGGAGCAAAAAGAAACAGTGAAAGACTTCAATAATAGGTTTAACCGTATCTTGAACAAATTTATTCCAAACACAAAACCTTATGACTCCATCACAATTGACTATTTCATATATGCCTTACCATCAAGCATTGCACAGTTCATGAAAAGAACTACAGAACCAACTTTAGCTTAAAATTTTGAAGAGGTGATCACAGTTGAGAAGGACCAGCATGTGATTGGAGTTGTCATAGATGAAAAAGTAACAAATGAATCCAAAGACAAAGGGAAAACTTCTCAGGCCTTCGTAAGTAAGGCCAAAGAAAAAGAAGTAATTGATCTTGAAATCTTGACCCGTTTTATCAAGTCTTTGTCTAATGAGTTGGAAGAATTGGAACAAATATCAAGTGAGACCACCATAAGAAACATGCCTCCCAAGTTCAACATTCTGAGGAGGAATTCCAAATTTTGCAACAGTATTAACCAATTAGCCAAGTCTGTGCAAGGCTCGAACATTTTTCTGAATATCAAAAGTATGGGCATGGATCGTGTTAGTGTCAGTATTTGCATCCTGCCATCAGTGATCAAAAATCCTCTTTTCATATCATTTTAAGGGTCTGATTCAGATTTTTTTTATCATTCCACTAGGTCATGCAAAAAAATTAGTCACTGATGGTAGTCCTTGTCCAAAAACATCACTCTTCCCTAAACGTGATTACTTTCTGGCATAGCTTCATATCTTATTGACTGTATATCATCCATAAATTTATTTTTATCGTGTCATTTGTATCAGTCATGAGGTCATTATGTCATCTTGAAATTCAGTCCTTCAAGGTCTCATTAGGTCTTTAGAGTTTTTCAAGGTTTCATTAGGTCATTAGGGTTTCCAAGGTTCCATTCCATTGCATAAGACCAACAAGTAAAGGGTGATTAAATAACATCCCTTCACCATGTGAAGATGATTTGTAAAGAGAAATGATTATTTCCTTATGTAATTTTATGTCTTTCAAATGAAATAATTTCACCATCCCAAGCTGTTAACTCATTTTTCCAAAGATGACAAACCATCAAAAGATCAATTTTTTAAAGGAAATAGTCAAGTGAAAGGGTAAAGTTTCAAAGGGTTAAGTGCATGCCAAAGGGAGTTGTTTTTTCTCAAGGGTGTCCAAATCATCATTTTCCGCAAGCACTAAAACCTAATTTCCTCACCCATTGAGCTAGAGTTGGCTATGGAATCAGAGACATCTAAGTATATGAGGCATAAGGGAGGTCATTTCAGCAAGTATGAGTCCATTCCAACTCATACACATCATGTCTCAATCATTTTTCAATAACTCATTCCAAGAGACAAATCATTTGCCACACATATGGCCAATTTTTCTTCAAACTATGTTTTAGACCAAACAGGGAAGCATTTGGGAAAAGTAAGAGAGGTTTTTGTCCACAATAGACCAAGGAGGAAAATATTCCTTCACGTTTTACACAGGTGTCTTGGTTTTAGAGAAATTTCAAAAATACAGTTGCCTCAGGAGAGTTGATGCAATTCTACAGTGACCTTGGAAAAATAAAGCTTTCTCCTAGCTGGAGTGACCAAATGACTTGATTGATGAGTCAACTAATAACTAGACATAGGTATATTTCCAATGATCTATCATGAGTTCAATTTGGAGTTGAAGAAGATCTCCAAAAGTTGACTGAAACACCTCATTCTACACATTTTGACCAGTCTTGAGAGATTGAGATTTTGACAAGGAAAATGAGCTCCAAATTAAAATATTCAAGATGTTCTAAAAATTCAACTCGAAAATATTTCCAACGAGCTATCCCACGCCTAATTTGGACACCGGGAAGGTAGCCAAAAGTTTTCTGAAAGTGTCATTGTGCGTTCAGGAGGTGGCACTGCGCGTTGAGCAGAAGGGCCATAAAGCCCTAAAAACTTCAAGAAACTTCAAAATTTCTCTCTCTTACATTCATTTCAAGTAATTTGACCTCCCTCACTTCAGTTTTGGTTTGCAAATCAAACTTTTAAGCATCATTTCCCATGGTAAATATGAAACCTTAAATTTTCCCCTAGTATGCCTAAAACCCTAAACCCTCATTGTTCCTCCTATCACCTATCACTACAACTCTAAACTCTTTCCCTATCCCTATTTCCCTATCCCTTTATCCCTTTATCCTTATTCCATATCATTCCTATCCCTTTATCCCTCTTCCCAAAGGGCAATTTCTCAAACAAAACAAGCCCTCCCTCTCATTTTTATCATTCCTACTCCCTCATTCATTTTCCAGCCCATAAGGTCATCTCCCATCCCCTCACTCCTAAATCACCCATACTCACTCCTTCCATAACTTCTCTAGGGGTACACAACTTCAAAACATAGCAAACTTGGACAAGGAAGACCTTCCAACAGTGCTCAAGTGAAGACATATGAGAAGGCAAAACATACTAGAGCTACTGAGGTGCCTGGTACCTACATGACATATCAGAGGGACACAAGGAGATTGTTTGCAGCTGATAACATGGCGTACCACTACAAGACTTGAAACAAAATTTGCAACATGAGGGTCAAAAAGATGAAAGCTAGGCTAAGGCGAGCTTTAAAAGACAAAAAAGAGGAGGATAGGCTTAGGTTGCTTGCTGAAGCTTCCTTGGCTCATCAAGACATTTGATGATGGTGTGTCGCACCAATTTTGGGCAAGTTTGGAGAAATTTTTGTCATTTGCCAATTTTTGAAATTCTACACACAGGAAAACTGTCGGTGGCACTGCACTTTTCATGGGGGTACTCAATGAAGAAATGGTTTACATTTTTGGATTCAGAGCGATGAGGACATGCACCCTAGCGATTTTCAAACTTTTTTGGGGCAGAACTAGTCCACCAAAAGGTCAAAAAAAACCCTAAAAATGACCTTTCTGCCACTTTTTGGACACACAGAAGCAGTCTTGGGATAATCAATTTTTAAGGGGTCAAATGAGCTTCAAATGCAGAAATTCTACGTGTTTTGGAAATTACACTTGAAGACCTTTCCAATGAGCTATCATGAGCTCAATTTGGATGCCGAGAAGGCCTCCAAAAGTGTTAGGATATTCCGACACATAGGAAATAGTTAAGCACAACTTGGTCTAGTATAGAGTTAGGTAAAGTGTGTTTCTTTACTATGTACATTTTGTAACTTACAATCCGACGGTCATGATATGTAGTGATCCGATGGTTCATTCTCTCCTCGGTATTACCGACACTTGATCCGTGGCTTAACACCCGATTGGTCCATGATCTCTATTTAAAGAGCATGGAGGGTCATTTTTAGGTTAACCATGCATGAGAGAAGCTTATGTAAATTTTCATTCTTTTATTAATAAATTGCCTGAAGTGGCCGCGTTGGCTCAGGCCGTGGACTGTTTCCCTCTTTGAGGGTTTTAACCACGTCAAAAGTACTGGTGTATTGATCTGCGATCTGTTTGTGAGCGGTGTCCTTTGGTGTTCTGTCTGAGGAACTTACCCAGTAAATTCCTACATGGTATCAGAGCTATTTGAGGGCCGCGTCCGTTGGTGATCCAAATCTGAAGCCGGTAGAACTGCATCCGACTACCGTTTCCTAGATCTACTATTTCTGACTGCTTTCGGGCCGAGAGGACTGCTCTGTTGTGTTTGGAGCATCTGTTCCAGTGAGGAACCCCTTTCGTTTCACGCGAAAAGGTTTCCGGTAGCCCTAGCTACGTCATTTTTAAGATCTGGAGGTATACAATGTTTATTTGCAGTTTACAGTTATTTTCTCTCTCTTTATTTCGGTTTTCGGTTTATTTAGCCTTTTTCATTACCGGATCTATACCTTTTATTTCTGCGTATGCTCTTTGCCCTGCGACTTTGTGCGATCTGGGCAAATTAGAAACAGAAAGGAAGGATTTTTCTCATGCATATGCTCTTTTCCGCTGCGCCTTAGTGTGATCTCAGAAAATCAGAATCATTGAGGAAAATATTTAGTTTCCGGCTAGAGCTAACTTCGAGCTGCAAGGTTCTTTTTTTTGTATGTCCGTGTTGGGTTTTGTGTTTTTTGTTTTGTAGGGAAAAAGAGCTTTCTCAAAGCAAGCACGCAACCCAAAACATCAACACCCCCCCTTTTCTCTCTCTCTCTCTCTCTCTCTCTCTCTCTCTCTCTCTCTCAAAATTTTTGTATAGCTCACTTGGTGCAAAGCTAATTTATGAGAGTAGAGGTCTTGGGTTCAAGTCTCCATTTTGTGGGGGCGGATTTTTCATTTCCGCACATTCCTGCACTTCGTCGGTGACTTCATCAATTTTTTTTCAAAAAGCCATAACTTCTTCATCCAGAAGCCGTTTTCAGAATCGTTTTTTTGAAACAACCTAATTTTTCGAGATATTTCCATTGGTACACTTAGTTTCAGCATCTATAGCTTCAGTTTTTTTTTTTTAATGGAAAGTCCATGCCAAGTTATTCTTGACAGCACCAACTACTTACAATGGTGGTCCTACATTGTGGATTTACTTAGAAGTAAAGGTCTTTACAGAATAGCCATAGGACAAGAGACCAAACCAAAAGATGAAGACAAGGCAGCTAAATGGGAAAATAGGCAAGACCAAGCACGTGGGTTGATAGGGATGTCTATTTCTCCAGATCTTAGATTCCATATTGCAGAACTTGATACTCCTGATGAAGTAATGAAACAGATTACTAAAGTCTTTGGAATTAAAAATGAACTTAAAGCCCATCAACTTGAAAATGAATTGCTTACATTGGACCCCAATAATTTTTCTTGCATTGAATATTTTTTGTCCAAGTTCAAGACCCTTAGGCTTCTCTTGGAAGGTGTTAAGGTTAAGAAAGAAGATAGTAGCCTTATCTACTCCATTCTTACTAAGTTGGGACCAGCCTATTCTGTGTTTGTTTCCACCTTCCATTCTACAAGAGAAGCCTTCATTTCTCAAGGACAAACCTACAAGTCCCCTTCCTTTGATTCTTTTTGTGATTCTTTAATAAGAGAACAAGAAAAACTCTTACACCTTGGTCTTCTTAATCTTGGAAACTCTTCTAAGAAAGCGTTAGCCGCCCAGCAGCAACCAAATCCAAAGAATCCTAAGAAGTTGTATCCTAAAAAGAATGGTCCTAAACCAAACAAGGGTCCTAAGCAATTTCAGCCTCAAAATGAAAAATCATTTCAACAAAATGATAAGACAAATAAAAACAAAGGGAAGAAGACTGATAGACATTGCAACTTTTCTAATCGAGATGGCCACTTAGAATCCAAATGCTTTAAGAAGATGGAAGCCTTGGAAGCAGCAATGAAGAAGCATAACATCAATTTGGAGCAATCTTCAACTTCAACTTCATCTTCAGGAATGTCACTTTCTGCATGTGGTTGTTAAGCATCTCAGTCTGGCTATGCACTAAATGTATCTTCTTCTTCTCATTCTCATGAGTGGCTCATCGATTCTGGAGCTTCTTATCACATGGCCAAAAACAAAGCCATGTTTTCTTCTTTAAATGATTGTAACACCAAAAATATATATGTTGGTGATGATAGATCTCTTAGTGTTGTAGGGACTGGAACTATTCATCTAGACAATGGTCAGTTTAATGATGTATTATGTGTTCCAACCTTATCCTGCAACCTTCTATCTGTATATCGGATAACTCATTCAGGTGAAGGTAAAATCGTTGAATGTTCACCTCATGATGTTGTAATTAAGGACCTAAGAGATCCTAGACATATTTTAGCTACTGGCATTGCTGATGATTCTACAAGGTTGTATAAGTTTCACAACTTTGGATCATCAAATCTTCCCTCGGTATTTGTTGCTCATAATGATGAAGTGAGCAAACTTTTGCATGAGCGATTCGATCACTTAAACTATCGCTCTCTTCAGAATCTATGTAAAGAAAATATGGTGACAGGTCTTCTAATGGTATCTTGCAGAGATGGTGTTTGTTCCAGATGTGTACTCGAAAAACATCATCGGGACAATTTTGAAAAATGTGCCTCTTGGCACGCCTCAGCCCCTTTACAGCTCGTGCATAGTGATTTATGTGGTCCACTTCCAGTTGCTTCATTCTCTGGCTACAAGTATTTCTTAACTTTCATTGATGATTTCTCCAGACGTACTTGGGTATACTTCTTAAAACTCAAGAGTGAAGTATTTAACATGTTCTTGGCCTTTAAGGCCTTTGTTGAAAAACAATCTGGACATCAAATTCTTAAGCTAAGATCTGATAATGGCAGAGAATATGTTAAAAACACATTCATCAACTTTTGCACTAAGAATGGAATTCAAATGCAACATACCATTCCATATACTCCACAACAAAATGGTGTAGCTGAAAGGAAGAATCGCACCTTAAAGGAAATGGCTAATTGTATGCTTCAATCTAAAGGACTTAGTCTTAATTATTGGGCAGAAGCAATTAACTGTGCAAATTACATAATAAATCGCACTCCTACTAAGGTTTTAAAGAATATCACTCCAGAAGAAGCATGGAGCTCAATCAAACCAGATGTAAGTCACTTTCGTGTTTTTGGAAGTGAAGCATGGGCCCATATTCCAGATGAGAAACATAAATCTTTAGAACCTAAGAGTGAAAAATGTATTTTTGTTGCATATTCTGAAGATGTCAAAGGATATAGACTTATTCCACTTAAGTCCAAAAATGTTATCATTAGAAGAGATGTAAAGTTTGCTGAAAATATATCGGCCTGCGAGCCTAGCTCGGCGGATGTGCCACCTCTCCCTATCTCTTCTACTTTTGAAAATATTTCTTCTTCAGATGATGAAAGCGAGGATGAAAATCCTCCCCCACCTTCTCAGGATCCTCCTTCAGCTCCTTAGCTTCCAAAATGGGTCTGTGCTACTCGGGATGCAACAGGTGATCTTGCCAGTGATCCTACAGATCAGCGACGTACACGTTCTCAGTTCGAGAGAACCTCTTCTTTACTGGCTCAAGCTTCAGTGAATTATGATCCTGACACCTTTGCAGAAGCTTCAGGCCATCCAGATTGGGAAGCAGCTATGAATGAAGAATATCATTCATTATTGATAAATGATACATGGGATCTTGTTCCTCTACCAAAGGGACGAAAACTTGTTAGATGCAAATGGGTTTACAGAACCAAGTATGGACCAGATGGGAAAGTTGATAAACATAAAGCTCGTCTTGTTGCTAAGGGTTTTTCACAAGTTGAAGGCATTGACTATACTGAAACCTTCTCCCCTGTTGCCAAAATGAACTCTATCCGCCTTGTTCTTTCCCTTGTTGCATCTTTCAAATGGGAAGTCCATCAGATGGATGCTAAATCCACCTTCTTGCATGGGGACTTGCATGAAGAAATCTATATGGAACAACCTATTAGCTTTATACAAATAGACTCCAGCCTTGTATGTTGGCTTAAGAAATCCCTTTATGGTCTCAAGCAAGTTCCTCGAGCTTGGTATGCCAAAATGGATAACTTTCTTTTAGAAAATGGCTTTTCTAGGTGTCATTCTGACAATACTATCTACACCAAGAAAGTGGGCAAGTCTCTTATCATTCTTGTTCTTTATGTTGATGATCTTATCCTGACTGGTAGTGATCCCAACCTTATAAACCATGTGAAGTCTAGCCTTAAAAGGAAGTTTGAAATGACAGACTTAGGACACTTACATTATTTTCTTGGTCTTCAAGTCTTGCAATCCAAGGAAGGTATTTCCCTTTCTCAATCCAAGTATGCTTGTGATATTCTATGCCATTTTCACATGGAAGACTATAAGACAGCCCCTTCTCCCTTTCAGTCTGGAGTCAAACTTTCAGTCACTTGTGCTTCTCCTGAAGTTGATGCTACCTTATACCATCAACTTGTAGGAAAACTTTTGTATCCAACCCATACTCGTCCTGACCTTTCCTTTGCTGTCGAACTTGTTGCTCGGTTTATGCAAAACCCACGTGAAAGTCATTGGAAAGCAGCTAAAAGAATACTTCGTTATGTTCGAGGTACAGTTCAGTTTGGGATTCATTACAGTGCCGAAGCATCTCCTCTATTGGTTGGTTTCACTGATTCCGATTGGGCTAGTGACCCTAATGATCGGAAGTCTACTGCAGGTTATGTGTTCACTCTTGGTTCAGGAGCTATTACATGGGCTTGCAAGAAACAAGGTGCCATTTCTCTTTCTTCAGCAGAAGCAGAGTATCATGGTGCCGTAGAAGCTAGTAAGGAAGCCTTGTGGCTTCGTCAGATCCTGTCAGAGTTTGGCTTTCAGCAGCAACATCCGACTACACTTTGGTGTGATAATCAAACTGCCATTCAACTATGCAAAGATCCAATCCAACATTAGCGCAGCAAACACATTGAACTGCACATGCACTTCATCAGAAAGCTCATTCATGACCATGTTCTTGAAGTGCAATATTGTTCAACAGATGATCAAGTTGCAAACATCTTTACAAAGGCTCTCACAGAGGCGAAGTTCACTAAACTTCGATTTATGGTTGGAGTTCAGGAAGTTGTCACTAAGGGGGGATAGGCTCTAGTGCCTCTTTCCTTCTCCTATTGTGTCATATTTGTAAATCCTTCAATCCTATCCCAAGTTGTTCTTAAGGGCGGATGTTAGGATATTCCAACACATAGGAAATAGTTAAGTACAACTTGGTCTAGTATAGAGTTAGGTAAAGTGTGTTTCTTTACTATGTACATTTTGTAACTTACAATCTGACGGTCACGATATGTAGTGATCCGACGGTTCATTCTCTCCTCGGTATTACCGACACTTGATCCGTGGCTTAACACCCGATTGGTCCATCATCTCTATTTAAAGAGCATGGAGGGTCATTTTTAGGTTAACCGTGCATGAGATAAGCTTATGTAAATTTTCATTCTTTTATTAATAAATTGCCTGAAGTGGCCGCGTTGGCTCAAGCCGTGGACTATTTCCCTCTTTGAGGGTTTTAACCACGTCAAAAGTACTGGTGTATTGATCTGTGATCTGTTTGTGAGCGGTGTCCTTTGGTGTTCTATCTGAGGAACTTACCCTGTAAATTCCTACAAAAAGGGACCTGAAAGTGGCACTGCGCATTAGGCCAGTGGCGCTGCGCATAGGGAAAATTTTGCTTAAGATGCCTATTTTTCCAGTTTTTGACTATGATCATGGATTCTCTGTCATGGAGGATGATTCACCATTGTAAATGATGACTTTTCATGTAACTATGATAGATAAATAGTAATTGAGGGTAGATTCATTGCTTTAGAAGTCATTTTGAGCTCAAATGAATCAGTGTTTCACTTTTAGACGCAAGTTGTTGAGATGCCTATATTCATGTTTCTTGTTCAACATTAGTTAGATTATATCCTCATCTTTGGGATTCGACCCTTGAGGATGGGAGGAGGTTTAATTCATGCCTATATCTTCTTCATCTTTCTCATTGTAAAGGGTTGGACTCAACTGGATGCTCAGACCTTGATTGTACACCTTTTGTAAGCAATTGGCAGGAGATTAATAAGAACTACAACTATTTTTATGGGATCCATGTGTTATGAGTTTTAGTATAGTTTCTTCTTCTTTGATAATGTGTTAATGTGTTTAATGTATTCCGTTAATAATTTCATTGCTTCTAGTTGAATGTTTTCAAGTTGATAGGCGGAATTCATTACATCAGTGCTCTGCCTTGGGAAACCATTCACCATTTCATGTTTTCTGCAATCTAGGAAGGATCCATGGTTTTCACATGCTCTTCTTAGCTTCTCACCGGTCTTAAAAATATCACCCCATCAAGCCCTAGAGTGTTAAATCCTATGCCTACCTTGCCCCTTTGAACGCCCTTCAATTCTGACCTAATTCGCTAGACCTAAATTGTCCAGCTCCTCCTGATGCCGAAAAACCCCTTCAAAATCCAATCAAAACTTTGTGCTACTATACCTAGACTAATATCCTTTACCTGATCCAGTCATCTTGGCTGAGATCCTTATGGAGATATCACTCTCACGACCTAGTAGGGCTAGCTACTTGGCTAAGCGCGGTTTGTGGTTACGCTGGCATTTCCTTCCTTCAGCCTGAGGTTCAATACAGGTGATAACAGATTAGTACTATTCATTTTATCAAGAATACCACTCAAAAAAAACATTCTCACAGTGGAACCACAACATGAACGTTCTAGTTGTTCGCTTTATTGACGTAGTGCTTACTAACGAGAATAGTGAGCCAGTGGAGGAAAAGGAAGAAACTGTTGCGACTGAAGCAACTCCGAACACAAGGCATGTGGTGAACACATTTAGTTACATACTCGTAGCTATAAAAATCAATGTTGAGAAGCAACCAAGGAGTAATGACCTAGCCCATAAGCAAACCACTCGATACAAATTAAGAAGCCAAGGGACAACTCCTACACAAGAGTTGACAAAGCAGAAATGAAGGAACATTTGTTGAGGAAGATTAGTCTGCCCATAAAATAAATGAAAAATACTCAGAACAATTCTAGGAATGAAGTCACAGTGAAAAGCACTTTTGCAAGTAGCAAAATCAAGTCCATCACTTTGGAATTAGCAGATAAGCCAACTCCCCGAGACACTTCAACATCCTCTCCCACACTATATTACAATATTTTCAATGAAATGAAGAAGGCTTGAAAGAATATCTCATTGTTCAAACTAAAAAAGTTCAAAAGACAACGAACATGCTCCTACACACACTTGGACAACCCATCTCAGGTAACGATGCTTCTTGACAAAAGGGAGTTGAATCTAGTAAGTCCTCTACTTCCCTGGAGCCCATGCTTAATGCTTTAACTTTCAATGTGAATACTCTCTACCCTTTGTTTCTGTTGACATTTGAAATTTTCAATTATAATGTACACAATTGCTTAGTTGATTCTAGTGCATTGGTAAACGTAATGCCTCTATCTGTTGCAAAGAAATTCAACGTGAAATGGGATAAAATGGATGCACGGAAAATTGAGTTGGACAATACTCTTGTCCATGCAATTAGTGAACTTAAAAATGTGCTTATTCTCTTATCATCCGATCACCGAGTTCACCAATGTATAAACATTGCAATTGTGGAAATTTTGGAAGTATGTGGTGTTTTATTGAGTAGAGAATAGTCCAACAAGTTACATGGGTACTTTTCAACAGACTGGTCACATTTATGGCTTCCATGTAAGGGAATAAACAATCATATCCAGGTGAAATCAGAGTGGTATGTGAAACACATGGTAACTCACTTAGAGGGTCAAAATAAGCCAATGGTTTTCACAAACCTTATTTTTGGCAATTTTCTTTTGGAAACTGAACTGGGCAGTTATCTGGCTCAACCATCCCCAGTCCCACCAATTACATAGTTGGAGCTCCTTCCTAGTCCAACTGGTGAAAATGATGTTTGTATAGTTCGTAGTAGTAACAATAATAGTACTAGTGTAGTATGTAGCCCTTGTACATATGATATATGGACTTTGTATTTTGATGGTGTTAGGGTCCTATAAATTTTATAGCATGAGTAATTGTTTTACCTGATTGTTTGTGTTTGAGAGATGTAAATAATTATTCATTTCTGAAATTATTTTCATAGAAAAAAATAAAAATAAAAATAAAAAAAACAAACAAAAAAAAAATAAAAACAAAAACAAAAACAAAAAACAAAAAAAAAAACTAATAATAGAAATGCCTTAAACAAAAGAAAAATATTGTAGGGGATAGAAAAAAATTGCACAAAAAGAAAAAAAAAATGATAAATAAAAAGGCATGAAAAAAAGGAAGAAGATATATATATATATATATATATATATATATATATATATATATTCTAAGTGAGCAAGTCTAAGTGCCACCAAAACAACAAAAAGGAAGCAATGTTTAAGTAGTCTTCGAAATTTTTTCTGAATAATAAGTGTGCAATTTGTCTTTAAATGCCACTTTGAAATATGACCAATAGAAATAAATTAGGTTGGTTACACTATTTAATCGTAATTAGGTCTAAAAAGAAACATTAGATTAAATTAGCAATTGATCACACTCTTTAATCGTGATTTACTGGCTTAGAAATAGATAGAAAGGTCAGTTAATTTGGTCTATGTTAGTCACAAACTGATTTATTTTTTCTGAAGGTTTGTAAATATAGGAGTGATAAATTAGCCTTAAAGCTTGAATTTGTAATTTTCCTAAGTCTATAGCTCACCAACAGGTGATTTTAAGTTTTTTCCAGAAGGATGAGTAAATCTGAAGGAGAATCATATAGCCATAAAACCATATGCACAGCAAATTAACTCATAGAACAATAAACTGGCAGAAAAGGCAGAGAGCCATCATGTGGTTTCTCATGCTCATGTAATTCTCTCTTATTCAAACAATTTAATAATACATTTAAATACATGAGTAAGTGGTCTTAAGATAGCGCGTCTATCTTAGACTCACTTGGTTGAGACAATTTCTCAACTTACACACTAATTTAGGAGAGCTAGTTGGAGAGAATATCTCATCCAAACTAGATTCCTTAGTTTGAGGAATTCTCATGATTTTATTTATTTAATTTAATAATTGGATTTATTATTAATTTTTAAGAGAGTGAGGCTAACATTCCCCCCCTCAATGATAAATCCAAAACGAGCAAGGAACCATCTTCAAAGTTCTCAAGTTGTTCCTCAAAAAACATTTGCCTGAAAAACCACCAAAGCTCGATACTGAAAAAAACTCAAATCTGAAGAGAGCATGAATCAGCTGCATGTCTGATTCATATTTGAATGTCGCTTGACAACTCCATCACGTGCCAAGCTGTAAAAGGATCCAATTTTCCTTTTCTCGAAATCAACATCCTGTGTCTACTGACAAAATGTGATGAATGCCCACTGGCATATCCGCTGATGATGATCGCCCACTGGCTGATGAAGATGCCCACTAGATTATTTGAAGATGCCCACTGGCTGATTTGAAGATGTTGTTGAAACTTTCAGTCTGACAACCACTTGTCAATTTCATTGAAATTTTCCCCCCTTTGTCAGCTGAAAGGAGAGGCAATCTTCTCCAAAATATATCTAAACTCCCCCCCGTAGGTGGAGGAGTATTTCACTGGTGTACTCCGCCATTCAATTGCACGAGAGTACCATATTCATTTGACCGTTGGCTGCAATATGTGTGAGTGAATCCGATTGTAAAACTTGTACAATCTTCTGGCTATGGATGACCATTCCCATGGATCAATCCATGAATAATCGATCTTTAATCTGGCAAGTTGGTCTTGTTTGCAACATTTCTCTGATGAATGATTCTGCTTGCCACAATGGTGACAAGGATGGAGATCAAAACATTGATTTTCCAGATGACAATTCTTTGACAATGAGAACATTTCGGGTTGTCTGCAATTTGAGTTTGTGTGAATTTTTGTTTGTCTACAACTTCAGTTTGCACATGTTTATTTGTCTACAACTTTCTCACGGCTTGTTGATGTTATTTGATCAAGAAACCCTACATTGATGAACTTGATTGACTTAGAATAATCAAGGATATGCAATTTTTTTCATCTTTGTCATATCCTAAGCCGCGTTGATTTCAATTACTTTGTATTTCTTCCCATGGCTTGATGATGGGTTTGGAAGAAAGTTGCACTAGAACAACTTCAACACTTGAATTTGGTTGGATGAATGAGTTCGAATGATCAGCTGTATCTAGAAATGACTTGGAAGCATCACACTTCTCTTGCAACTCAATTCTTTGTAGTTGTGATTCTAGTTGAAGGAACTCAATCGTGCACTTGAATGTCAGCAAGAGTGGATTTTCTGATGTGCACCATGTCATCGGCTAATGATAACATTAAATTGTGAAGAATTTTGGACAGTTGAATGTGTGTCGCCATGTTGTCTTTCTTACTTTGAAGGCGGGCTCACTTGGTGTAGAATTTGTTCTTGAAAATTGCACACTTGTGTTGATCAATGAAACGACAGGCTCGCTTGTACTGTTTGCTGATTGCTGATGCTTTAAACACTTGCTTGAATTGTTGACTTGACGCTCGCTTGATGACGATCACTTTGCTTGAAATGAACTTTATGAACGTTGTAATGAACTTTACACAGGCTCACTTGTTGTGTGTTGAAATCTCGCACATGATTTGGTTACTTGACATGCTCACTTGATCTTAGTGTGCTTGCTATAGACACATGCTTGTTTTGTTGCTTACTTGAAGATTAGAAGTCACGCTCGTTTGATGATGATTGCTTGCTTGATTATTTTATGAACATGCTTGCTTGCTTGGTTGTTTTTACTTGAAATAATTGTTGTTTGATTGTTTTTAATGACATGATCGCTTGTTGATGATTGTTGTACTTGCTTTAAACACCTGTTGTCTTGAACTCTTGGGTGATTACTGCACTTAGTGATGCATTGAATGTGCTGAAAAAATGATGGGTGTCGAACACTGTCGAAAATGCACCCAAATGACAAATGATAAATTCAATGTTCAAGCAACAACTGACTTGAATTAATGATGCACTTTAACAAATCAAATGAGGGTGTCGGTTACAACCAAGAATGCACCTGTAAAAGTTAGCTAAAAAATGTGTATTTGCAAGTGATACAAAAAGTGTTGAAGATGTTGATGTCGTCTTGGCTTGAAATGCTTGATTTTTGTAGCGTCCTTAACTTGATTCATTTGATTACATGACGTGAAATGTGCTTGCTTGGAAGATCATCTTATCAATTTGATGATGTGACGCTTTGTGCTTGTGTACTTATGTGCATGTAGTTGTTTTAAGCATAATACAAAGAAATAATTTGAATACAAGTCATGCTCATGCATTCATTACACATCGTGTACCTAAGATCCCCTTATTCAATTTCGGGTAGATCTAGGACACAAGCACCACAAAACTTATGTTTTTATTAATTACTGGAGTACATTGCAAATTTTGCAAGCAAATTGTCCTCAAAAACTGTCTATAGTGACTCAATCTCTCTCAAAATAAAATATTATTTTGAATTACAATAATGACTTTCACTTATCACTCCAAATACAAAAATTCACTTATTTCTCCAAATACTGAATATGCATCTTATGACTCCATAAAATCACTTATTACTCCATTACATAAACAATTATAAATACTCCTTATCTCTCCAAAATATTAAAATATGTCCTTATTCCTCCAAAGACTTGATATCACTTTATAAAAAAAACACTTTATGATGTAACTTAAAAAGTGAATTAATGTTTATGATTTTACTTTATAAAAGTGAAATGAATTCAAAAATCAAAATTTTGTGCATGCTCCCTTCTTAAAAAAAATAATGCACACCTTGTTGGAGAGACTTTAACCAATACTTTACGCTGGAACTCTGGATCTGGAGAAGACCTTTGACATTTGCATCATGAACAATGCCTGAAGGACTAAAACATTGTCGCTAGCCTGAACTCAAAACAACTTCACTTTCTGCAGTCATTTCTTCTTCCTGTGCCTTGAATCTAAGGCTATCAGTTTTTGGCAAATCCTTCTATTTCTCTTGGTAGCAATTTACAACAGCATTATCACTTTGATCCTTCAATTGAACCATTCATGCAACCTTAGTCATGCTAGCCTTCTATTTTTGATCTGCGTCAGCAAGTCAATAGAATGTAGCCATCATCATGGCAGTGTATGGAGGAAGAAGAGCACTTTAGAACACATCAGGAATACATGTTATTGCAGCAGACTCACGGTCAGGCTGTAGTTGCTCTACCCAATCAAGTGGGAGTTGCTTTTGTTGGTGATTCGTCTAACAGAACTGTAAGACAACACAATTTGTATTCTTTAGTTCCTGGCATTGTACAATTCAAACCACCATTGGGGAGTACCCAACTGCAAGGAGAAGTCTTCAATGGAAGAGACTGGGTGGCCAGTCTGGTACATGGTATGCTGGGTTCAAGAAATCAGTTAGAAGGCTCTGTTTTCCATACTCATCTGAGCTTCCGGCATCGTCGGCTACTATGCAGGGAGACAAAGGAAAGGGTGTGTTAAATCACTTTACTGTATTTTGGTTTCAGGTTATGCTCAAAACAATGCACTCACAGGTCCATCATCCTTCTCAGTTCAAGAATCTAATAGTAGTTGCCAAAACTACCTAATGTTACCAGATTTGGGTTTCACATCAAAACACACCACCATTCTGTTCCTGCACTTCAGAATTTCTTTCTATGCCATTAATTATTTTGATTTCCACTCACGTCTGCAACCTTTCCATTAATTCACTTATACATTACTGAATTACTCATGCGTTCAGGTTTGCATGATTCATAAACAACCACAAAATGAGAAAGTTCGGAAAACATCCCATATTGACACAAACAATTATTTTCAGTTTTCTCCAGAGCATCTGCCCATTAAAACATAACCCAAATACTTTGTCATCACAAAGTAATTTCCTCACATTGCAGTTTATCTTTGAAAATGGAATTTGATTCCTTGAGGAGTTGAATCTCTTTGCATCACTTAGACTTTGTGTAATTTGTAAAGTAAATCACCATGCTTAATCCCTCTTACCTTAGATGTAGCCATACCTTCAACAACAGGATTTGGGATAGTGATTCTCCTTCATCTGACTCCCTGGACCAATCTACCTTTTGCAATGCTTGTACACTACAAGCTCGTTTCTGCTTACCACATATCTATAGTTTGAGTGTTCTTAACTCAACTGAGCGCATATTTTTCAATGCATTTTCATAGAATTCCTACACATGTATTCTTGAATAATTCACCATGTTGGTGCAAACAATATGCCGGTATTCTATTAATTCCACCAACAGGACCTCACTACAGCAAGACTTCTTCTCAAACTGAGTTATAGGAAATATATTCTTGTAACTATGAACTCAAATCATTTAGGTGGGATTAGTCATAACAAAGCAAAAAATCACACATAAAATAACACATATGCATAGTCCGTCCACGGTTTACCTGATTACAAAATCGGATCACCTGGTGGCTGTCAATTTTAAATGTGGTTGTCTTCTCTCCTCGTACTACACATTATGATCACTCTCTTATCTCAGAATCGTACTGGCTAATGCTGCCACAATACTGGCTTTGATACCACATGAAGGAGAATCATACAACCATAAAACCATATGCACAGCAAATTAACTCATAGAACAATAAACTGGCAGAAAAGGTAGAGAGCCATCATGTGGTCTCTCATGCCCATGTAATTCTCTTTATTCAAATAATTTAATAATACATTTAAATACATGAGTAAGTTGTCTTAAGATAGTGTGTCTATCTTAAACTCACTTGGTTGAGACAATTTCTCAACTTACACACTAATTTAGGAGAGCTAGTTGAGGAGAATATCTCATCCAAACTAGATTCCTTAGTTTGAGGAATTCTCGTGATTTTATTTATTTAATTTAATAATTGGGTTTATTATTGATTTTCAAGAGAGTGAGCCTAACAAATTCATCATGAAAGGGTTCTTTATGACATTTGGATCCTAAATATCTTGGCTAGCCGTCATCAGTGATGTCATCTCAAGGTACAAGTGCTGAAGGGACACCAAATCACATGTACTCTCCCCTCATCAAAGATTTCCCTCCCTTTTCACTTCACTCATCCCATCTACTCATTCCATCTCCCCTCATAATTTTCCATAAATCACTCCTCTAAATAATTTTCCCCATCATTTCCTTTCCCTATTTCACTCCATATCCCTCATTTCCCAAGGAGAAAGAGAGCAGTTCCATCATAACAAAGAAGGGAGGGCTATTTCACAATTTCAAGCTTTCATCATGGCTTACTGCGCAAAGTGACTATGCAAAGATTCCCCCTCATCTTGACATCGCCTTGACAAGAATTTTTCTAGTTCTCAACACCTCACCATCCACAGGTTGGCCTCTGCAAAACCCATGTCTTAGTTTTTCCCATATCAACCTCCAAGTATGAAAATCATTAACATTTTTTGAAATGACTGCGCAAAGATAAAGTGTTTCAAATTTTTTATTTTCACTCCAATTTCTGGTTTGATTCAGCCCATGCTTGTTCAAATCGACCCGCATGCCTCCTAGATGCCTGTTATGACCTCTGCTTCCCATAGACTTCTTATTTAAACCTAAGAAAAAATAGTTTTCCTTACCTTTCCTAAACCTTGTTTATAGATTTAGTTTTGTCCAAAGATATTCATCCATTAACCAAAGAACCAATCCCACATTCCCTACAACATCATCTCATCGCCTTGTTAAAGACATCTCACACCAAATCTGCCCCTATTTTCAATTTGTTGCCTTCATCTTGGTTCATTTTTTCATGTTTACACCTCTCTAGAAGATTGATCATTATTTGCTCAAAATTGCTCACATGTGTCATCCTCAAGCATAAAACAATGGTAACACTTACCAAATAAATATGTCTATATCAGAGCGAAAGAAAAGGATCACAAGAAAACCCATCAAAACCTAGAAGCACATAAATATTGACTAGTTACCCAACCATTTCAACAACATTTGAACAGGTAGGATGTACAAAATTTTTGCAAAAAGTGTCAGATTCAAGGTTTTCATTCCCAAGTTGCAGAAAAATTTGCACATAACCTCCAAGGAAACATGGTAAAGGTGGGAAACATAGAGTTTGAAGTATCAAAAGAAGTTATTTCTTTGGCCACTGATATCCCTTTGACAGGAGACTGCTATTTTAAAAACATGGAGCTTGACCCTGCTTTATACAATACCTTCCTCAGACCTCAACATAGGAGTAACTATGGAAAGTATTTCCCAAGGTACTATCTCTTGAACATATATGACAGGATTTTAAAAGCAATCCAAAGGTACTTTACATGTGAGGGAAGATTCAACATAATTTATCAATACCATATTAGGTTGCTCATGCATTTCACTAGGAGAAAGAGCCTTAACATGCCTTTCTATTTGTTTAAAAGTTTGGGTAAGATGGAAGAAAAAGTGAAAACAAGAGGAGGGAAACATGATTCCAGCCTATTTCATTTTTCCCTCATCAAATTGCTAGTTTTGAAGGAGTTAGAAAAGAGACACGGAACTTGGGAGGATTTCTTAGCAGCATCAAATTTTTTGATAGGGCAAAGGATAACTACAATATCTCAAGCAAAGAAGAGAAATGCAAGTGAACTACAAAAGGCAAAGAAAGTTGTTGTTTTTTAGAAAATCAAGATTCCACAAAGATCCAAAAGAAGAGGTACCATCCAGCAGGTGGCAAAAGAAGAAATTCCCAAGAAATACATTCATTCTTCTTAAAGAACTTTGGCACAACAGTTTGAACACCAAGAGATTGGAGGTGAAGGTTAAGAAGTTCATTTTAAAAAAGGATAGTCCAACAAGAAAGATGAGAAGGACCTTATGATTTTTGAGTTACAAGAAAGACTAGGCAAAGCTCATTACACCATTTCTTTTTTGAAAAATAAAAATAGATAATTACAACACCAAGTCAGCAAGGCACAAACACAAAGAGAGCATGAAACAGTGCCCAAATCACCATCATTTGCAGCTAAAGACAAAGGGAAAAAAGTGATTGATATTGAAGAGGTTAATGTCCTTGAAATAAAGCCTAGAAGACCAAGAACTAGGGAAATGACCAAGAAAGAATAAAGCACTCAAGACATGCCTCCACCCCAAGCCAAACCTACTATAGAAGACAATATAATTCCTAACTTGGAAAAAGACAAAGAGTACTGGCTGGACAGAGCAAATGAATACATAGAGAAGCTACTACACAAAGCCATTAGAGACATTAACCTCCAGATAAATCTAGCAAGGAATTACTATGCTATAAATATGAGTCATAGAGAAAGGATAAGATTAATAAAGAAGAAGTTGTAGAAGACCAGAAAGCAACTGATTAAGATCATGCACGCAAATACCAGAGTGAGGAAGATCAACCTTGACATTTTGGCTGAAGTAGCCACTAGTTAGTTTTGTAGTTACATGCACAATTTTGTCTTTTGTGAATTTTTTGCATGAAGAATGATAAGGTTTGGTAGTTTTATTTTTGGACTGATGTTATAAGCAGGTTAGGGGAAAAAACCACCATCTGCAGCATCATTTGACAACTAAAGGGAGATTAGGGACATTTTGACGATGGCTGCCCTTTGACTACGCAAAGTCTAAAAGGGTGTTTTCACAAAGGGTATCTATTTGATAAAGCGTATCGGGGCTACATCAACATGTTTCATACTCCAATGAATCCATTAATCTACAACAATGATCAATTGGCTCCTTAAAAAACAAAATTTGGCACTTAAATGCACAAAAATATTAAAGTTTTTCCTGTTTTATTTGTCTTTTTGAAAACTGGTTTGCGGAAAAACAAGATGAATCTTGGGAAACGAGAGGACCTTTTTTTCCTACGATGCTAAAGTATAAGAACCTACTTCATATTTTACACAGGTATTACAGAGTGATAGATCCATTCACATCTTCACATCCCATTTTTATGACTGTGCAATGTCCTGTTTTAGCTATCTTTTTGCAGAGAAGATTATGAATAACAGAAGAAGAATTTATGAAAACTGAGGGAGGTTTATTTCAAAAACATATTCATCTACAATAAATGCCTTCACTTTTTATACAATTCATACAGTGTGAATGTTATGAGGGTAACTTGGAGACCCATTTTTATAGTTTTATAGGAAAAAATCACATGACAGTCAATCCAGTCATTGTTTTGCAAAACTTATATGCTCCCCCTGGTCTCACTAAAACTAAAGAAAGATTTTTTCAAATGAAATCCATTAAATTATTTATTTTAGATGAACATTTATATTTGAAATATTATGGTGGAATATTACTAAATTGTTTATTGAAGAATGAATCTAACACGGTTCTAGAGGAGTTCCATCAAGCAGACTAAGGAGGTCATTTATACTGGAAATCCACTGCAAATAAAATCCTTAGAGCTAGTTTATACTAGCCCACCTTGTTTTCTGATGTCCATAAAAAACTAATCTCTTGTCATCAATGCCATATTTTTGAAGGAAAAAGGAAACTTTTACCTCTACCTTTAAAACCTATATCAGTTGAATTTCCTTTTGAGAAATGGGGTTTAGACTTCACTGGTGAAATCCACCCTTCTTCCTCAAGCCAACAAAGATGGATCTTGATAGCCACTATGTTGGAAATAATAGTAAGAGGGGCAGGGGGGGGGGGGGGGGGGTGAATCAGTATTAGCAAGTTAATAACTTTTCATTTCCATAATCAGATTTATATACGCTACTTTAGTAAAGGGAACTCGTGTGTACACATAACTGTATTTAAGGAAACCAGTGTATATCCAACAAACTTATGACTTAATTAATTCATCAAATGTTGATCTTTAATCAGTGCATCAAAACTTCATTAACCATATAAACAGTAACTAAGTGCAGTAAAAACAGAACATATCATCACACATAAGAAACACACATGAACACCAATGTTTAAGGTGGAAACCCAATGCGAGACAAAAACCACCTGCTGTTGTCTTCTTTTAATATAATAAAAACATGTTTACAATATTGTACTAGTGCAGACTCATACCAGTACGCAGGCACCACCCTGTAGAAGGCTACAACCTTCTCTCATTCTCCAACTACTACTAGAAGGGAGCTACAACCTCCTAGCTCTTGTACTATCCGATATGTTTACTAATACGTAAGCGCCAACCTACTGAAGGCTCCAACCTTCACTCATTTTCCAGCTACTACTGGAAGGGAGCTCCAACACCCTAGCTCTTGTATTGGCCGATATGTTTACCAGTACGTAGGTGCTGGCCTACAGAAGGCTACGACCTTCTCTCTTCCTCCAGGGACCATGTTTCATAAATTTTCAGATTGGATACTCCTGGAACACAACACCATAATCTGAAGGCCACGTTTCATCCAATTTTCATACTGGACCCATCACCAAAATTGATGCTCAAAATCAATCACCACTGCAATCTAACCATTGCATCAACCAATCATTAAATTCTGAATAACCCAACACTGAATCACTGAAGACCTGTCACCAGAACACGGAGCAGAACCCAGAACTCTACAACAACCACTAGAACCACCTACAAATTAAGATATCATATTGCATGATGTATACGCTATTCTGATTAACCAAACCAGCGTGTATATGCACTTTTGCCAAAGCAAACCCATGTACAGATCTGCAAATTCTAATTTATAAACTTCACATCTATTTCAGTATTCAGTCATAACCAGATCATAACATTTGCATAATAAACATGCATTAGTAATTCAGATCTAGTCTATCCATGGTCAAACCACATAATGATAAAACATTCCAAGCCTTAAGATCCCGATCCATCATCCATCATCATCCACATAGGTGCTTCCTAGTTCAGATTAAGCAAAGCATCACAAACCCATAACCTGCATACTGGATCTCACACTTTATCAAATATTCAATATTTGCACCCTTGGCCTAATGATCTTCTCCTCCTTTTATAGTGTTAGGCCTTTCTCAATACCATGGTCCAAAACCACTTAGGACCAATACCTTGGACCAAATACCTGGGGTCAATACCTCGGACCAAATACCTTGGACCAATACCATGGACCAAAATACCATGGACCAAATACCTTGGACCAAAAATTAGTTTCCAAAGATATGTGCACCTTTCCTTCTGTGAAAGTGCATGTGTACGCTATACGCTTCTTTTGGTCTGTTAACCCGCGTGTATACGCTTCTTTGTCAAGGTGAACCTGTGTATACCTCTCTCTAATCATTAATTCTTTTTTATTCACCTACTGCACTATGATATGTCATCTAAATGAGTTTCCATACACCTATATCATAATGCCAACAATCTCCCTCTTTGGACTTGATGGCAACAACAACACCAAGTCACTCTCCCACTTTGACATCAAGGGCAAAGGGCAGACCAAGATATTCTCTCCCTTTGATATTCATTATGCTATCCATACTCCCCCTGAGTACATGTTGAAATCTCTGATTGAACTCCCCCTATGTACATGCCAAGATGTACCAATCCGTCCATGCTCCCTCTGAGCACATGCAGAGTCTAGAAAAATATTTTTCAAAAGAATAACATGACTCTACAACTCAACTGAGTGAGTATGACCTTCCTATCACCAATGACTCATACATACATCAATCTCCTAACCAAGTGGGGATACACCATTTTAACTCATCCACCCAACCAAGTGGGGATATACCAAATGTTTATACATGACTGAAAATAGAGATTATTACATCATCCTTCCCATGCGTAGTGGGGGTACAATTCAATTCTTTGCATGACCTTTACATAAAATGATATACATGAATTTTATAACAAAGACCAGCAATCTAAACAATACCATGATAGTCATTAGCAACTATCATACACCATATATGATCTGCACCATAAGCATCCAGACCTGTAACCTGCAATACCATTCTCTTGACCAACCAACAATAAGTATCATCTAAGGTAGCAAGATGTATCATTTAGCCACATAAGCATCATCACCAAAGACTTCTAACCATAATGCCAACGATTCATTATTCAAAGCATATGCTCCGCTTGAACCTGTTCCATCTGTTCACTGTCAAATATGATCATGCATATATCAGTAAAAAGTATCAAGGCATCATCATCAATCAGATATGCATCAAGTTAACTTGTGAGGATCAAAATCACTTCTAAATAACATCATATGAGTACCAACACATTTCCACACGTCATCAGCAGATTGTAACCATCATCTAGTAGAGAAAATAATTGACTGAACCATATCTAACCCTTTTTCTTGAGTCTGTCCCGCTACTTTTCCTCAACCCAGCATATACGTGACTGTGTAGCTTCGGACTCACGTATATACGCGACTTGTCTTCATGAAACTTGTGTATGAATTTAGAACAATGAGGTTTCACACTTTCAGCTCCCTCTGAGTCTGTCATGTTTGTATACTCTGCTATGCCACATCTTTCTGACTGTACTTCCTTCTTCTTCCATATCTTCGAGTGTGATGATGTTTTCTCCCTTTGGTATGGTGCCTGTAATTTGTTCCTACATTCCCTTGCTATATTTCCAAACTTGTTACATGCATAACATCTTATATGTTTCATATTCCTTCCATAGTAGTCAATGGCTTTGTGACCAAACATATTAAAAGAAAAACAATATCCCTTAAAGTACCTGGAACTTGATGATCTTTTTGTGTGACAGTCTTGAACCATTATACTTCTACATCTAGCTGCAACATGTCCAAAATTATGACATACATAACACTCAACATTATTCATCTGAGAAAATAGCCGACTATCACTTCCATAGTTTGGAGTAAAAGATTTTATTTGAAGGATTTCTTTCCTTGGTTGTTTATGGGGTTGACCTCTTATCTCCTTGTTGAGCATTTCAGGTTTTGCATTAGAGTTCCTTGCCTCACCCTGTGAGCTATATTCACCTTCAATAGATTCATAAAAACCAAGACCAATTTTGATAGTAGGAGATATTTGACTACTAAGAATATCATCCAAAATCTTAGTATTGTCTTGAAATCGTAACAGTTTATCCTTTTCTTCTAATTTACATTTTAAGATATTTACCTCAACCTGATATTGCTCTTCCTTTTCCCGATGTTGCTTCTTAAAGATTTCTACAACCTTTCTTCCTTCTTCCACTTGTTGCCTTAATTTGAGAATCTAATTTTCTTGTTCTTTATATGCTTCATTCTGCTTATTTTTTAATGATATCACTTCATCTTGCAGCATTTGGCATACTTTTAAGGCACACTCTAGTTGAGCTTTTAATCTAGCAACTTCTTCTTTGAGGGCACACTCCTTTTTGTTAAATAGATCTTGTTGATCTATGATTTGACATGATGCTTCATTTGCTTGTTCATCTTGAGGTGATTTGGAATATGAATCCTTGCTTCAATCTAACGGCTGATTGTCTCTCCTATTGTCACTGTTCCTTTGAGTTGTGTTCTTCTTCTGAGGTGCTTTCTGCTTTAGCTTCTTTCCCATTGTTTCTACAGATCTCCTTCAAGCGATCAAGCTTCTACTAAAGGACCTGCTCTAATACCAATTGTTGGAAATAATACTAGGGGGGGCGTGAATCAGTATTAGCAAGTCGATAACTTTTCATTTCCATAATCAGATTTATATATGCTACTTCAATGAAGGGAACTCGCGTGTACACGCAACTGTATTTAAGGAAACCAGTGCATATCCAATAAACTTATGATTCAGTTAATTCATCATACATTGATCTTTAATCAGTGCATCAAAACTTCATTAACCATATAAACAGTAACCAGGTGCAGTAAAAACATAACAAATCATCACACATAAGAAACACACATGAACACTAATGTTTAAGGTGGAAACCCAATGTGGGACAAAAACCACATGTTTTTGTCTTCTTTTAATATAAGAAAAACCTGTTTACAATCGTGTACTGGTGCAGACTCATGCCAATAAGTAGGCACCAACCTGCAGAAGGCTACAACCTTCTCTCATTCTCTAGTTGCTACTAGAAGGGAGTTACAACCCCCTATCTCTTGTAGTAGCCGATATGTTTACTAGTACGTAGGCACCAACCTACTGAAGGCTCCAACCTTCACTCATTTTCCAGCTACTATTGGAAGGGAGCTCCAACCCCTTGGCTCTTGTACTGGCCGATATGTTTACCAGTATGTAGGCGCCAGCCTACAAAAGGCTACGACCTTCTCTCTTCCTCTAGGGACCACGTTTCATAAATTTTCAGACTGGATACTCCTAGAACACAATACCATAATTTAAAGGCCACATTTCAACCAATTTTCATACTGGACCCATCAACAAAATTGAAGCTCAAAATCAATCACCACTGCAATACAACCATTGCATCAACCAATCATTAAATTCTGAATCACCCAACACTGAATCCTGAAGACCTGTCACCAGAACACAAAGTAGAACCCAGAACTCTGCAACAACCACTAGAACCACCTCCAAATTCATATATCATATTGCATGATGTATACGCTACTCTGATGAACTAAACCAGCATGTATACACGCTTTTACCAAAGCGAACCCGCATACAGATCTGCAAATTCTAATTTATAATCTTCATAGCTATTTCAATATTCAGTCATAACCAGGTAATAACATTTGCAGAATAAACATGTGTCAGTAATTCATATCTAGTCTATCCATGATCAAACCACATAATGATAAAACATTCCAAGCCTTAAGATCCCGATCCATCATCCATCATCATCCACATAGGTGCATCCTTTGTTCAGATCAAGAAAAGCATCACAAACCCATAACTTGCATACTGGATCTCACACTTCATCAGATATTCAATATTTGCACCCTTGGCCTAATGATCTTCTCCTCCTTTTATAGTGTTAGGCCTTTCTCAATACCATGGTCCAAAACCACTTAGGACCAATACCTTGGACCAAATACCTGGGGTCATGATCCGGATTTAAACAGGAACGCAACAAATTACAGAGATAACCATATACACAAAGATGCAGCGGAAATAATATTTCATTTCATTAATGGAAAATATTGAAATATGCTTACAACCAGAAATAGAAATAAACCAGCTAGGGCGATGGTAGCTTATCTCTGAGAAGAGATGTGGTGGCTACATGCCTCTGAACTGTGTTACAATGAGGCTCGAAGGCCTATTTATTGTTGAGAAACAATTGAAAACCCTTAACATTCCAAAACCTAACCCTACGAGATGAAACGCCAAACTGTGGGCCCCGTTTGGGTAAATTGGTACATCAACTTCCCGAGGTCGTAACTTTGGCATACTATCTCCGTTTGACGCGTACAATAGCTCGTTACAAAGATCTATCCGAGCACTACCACTTTGGGAAGGGCAACATCAGTCCATGGACCCATGTTGCCCCTAGATTTCCCAAAAAACGTCGTTTAGGGCCTCAAAACGGCTCCAAAAGTTCAGGACCCGAAAAACTGCTAAAAATAGTAAGTTGTGCTACAATTAAGGAAACTGAAAATGCTGAGAGAAACAATGGTGGGAGTCCAGGTGGACTTGGCAGGTGGCCACCAATATCCACGTTGATCATTCCTCCCCCCTTAGGAAGCAATGGTCCCCATTGCGTTGAGTTCCTCCATGAGATGAGGAAACTTTTGCTGAACTTGTTCCCTGGTGAGCCACTTGCCCTACTGAAGGAGATGGCCTGCTTTGACAACTCGATACAGTTGGATATTCTGTTGGCGAATGTTCTTGATCTGTGTGTCCATGATCTGATCAGTTGCGGCTTGTTCCATGCAATTTGGATTTAATTCTGTGGGTTTGAGCTGTTCTGCAATGTCGGATGTGTCTAGCAATGGTGGAAAGTATGGCTGAAGGCGGTCCACATTGAACACTGGGTGCAGGCCAAGGAATGGGGGAATGCTGATCTCAAATGCATTGTCTCCCATAGCCTTAGTAATGTTGTAAGGACCATATCGGAGTGGTCTCAATTTCCGATAGGCTCCAGTAAGGCGTTCCTTTTGCAAATGCAACTAGACTTTGTGGCCCACCTGAAACTTGTGTGGCACCCGATGTTGATCATATCGCTGCTTGTAATTGGCATTTGATTTCTCAAGAATGTCATGGACCTGCTGGCGAATGTGTTGGATGCGCTCAATGAAGTTGGTGGCCTTATCTGTTTCGGACTGGACATGAGCTGAATTTATGTGAGTAGCTGCAAGTGGCATGGCCACATCAATGGGGCATAGTGGCTGGAATCCCAAACCCACCTGAAAAGGGCTATGGCCAGTGGAGCTATGAAGAGCTCGGTTGTAGCTGTGCTGAACATAGGGGAGGCTCTCGTCCCATGTGCGTGGATGCTTTGAGTTATACATGCGCAGAATGTGCACAATCATCCTATTGACAACCTCTGTCTGGCCATCAGTTTGAGGATGGAAGGCTATGGACTTCGTGAGTTTGGTGTCCAGCATTGACCAGAGACTGGACCAAAATGTGCTGAGAAACCGACTGTCCCGATCTGAGATCATAGACTGTGGGATCCCAAAGTGCACCCACACTCGTTCAAAGAAGAGTTTAGCAATGGCTTCTGCTGTGATATTCTTCTTGCAGGCCGCCATAATGGCCATCTTTGAGAACCTGTCGACAACCACAAAAACACAGTCATTTCCATGCTTAGTGGACGGAAGGCCTGACATGTAATCCATGGAGATGGATTCCCAAGGTCGACTAGGGGTAGGCAACGGGGTATAGAGGCCGTGCTTCTTAATGGTCGGTTTGGCAATGGTACAGGCAGTACATGATCTGATGTACTTCCCAACATCCTATCGAAGATTCGGCCAATAGAAATAATGCAGTACTGCCACTGTTTTCTCGACCCCGAAATGCCCAGCAGCCCGACTGTATTGTGATTCTCAAATCATCTTGGCACGCTCGCTTGAAGGAACACAAAGGTGACGTAGGTGGCATAACAGGGCATCCTGGAGGTGAAAATCTGGAACATGCCGACCCTCCAAGAGTGTCTGGTATGTGTGGCCGAATTCTGGGTCGCTTTTATAGAGAAGTGGCCAATCAGAAGTCTCGTGCCCACAAGAGTTGAGCACGATGGTTAATGCCATGATCGGTGGTCGACTGAGGAAATCTGCAACATTATTGGTGCTGCCCTTCTTATACTTGATATTCAAGTGGAACTGTTGCAGGTATGTAGACCACTTCTGATGGCGATCATTCTACAATTTCCCTTGGGTCTATATGAACTGCAGGGGTCGGTGGTCTGTGTGGATGACCGTTTCCTTCCCCAAAATGAAATGCTTCCATTGTCAGCAGACCTGTACAATGGAATACATCTCTTTATCATAAGTGGGGTACTTCCGGACTGTGTCTGAAAGTGTTTCACTGTGATATGCCACTAGATGTCCATGTTGAGTAAGGACTGCCCCAATAGCATAGTCAGAGGCATCTGTCTCGACCTCAAATGGTTGTTGTAAATCTGGTAACGCGAGCACTGGTGCCGTGCAAAGGCGATCCTTCAACTCCATGAATGCCTTCTGTTGAGATTCAGACCAAAAGAATTTTGCTTTCGCCCCTCCCTTGGTGACTTGACTCAAGGGCCAAGTAATATGAGAAAACCCCAACACGAACCTGTGGTAGAAGTTGGCAAGACCTAGAAAGCTGCAGAGCTCTGTTAGAGTGGTTGGAGATGGCCAATCCTGAATGACTTGGATCTTGGCTGGATCGACATGCACCCCCTGTTCATCAATGATGTATCCCAGATACTGAACCTGGGTCATGCCAAAAGTGCATTTCTCCAAATTGGCACATAGCTTGTGTTGTCGCAGTGTTTGGAGAACCTGTCGGATGTGGTGGAGGTGCTCTTCCCAACTTTGGCTGAAGATCAGAATGTCATCCAAGTATACTACTACAAAGGAGTTGGTGAATGGCCACAAGATGTCATCCATTAGCCTCATGAAGGTTGCAGGAGCATTCGTCAATCCGAAAGGCATAACCAACCATTCGAAAAGGCCCTCCTTGGATTTGAAGGTAGTCTTCCACACATCAGAGGGTTCAATTGGTACCTGGTGATATCCTGACTTCAGATCAATCTTGCTGAAATATTTCGCCCCCTTTAGTTGGTCCAGGAGGTCATCAATCCGCGGGATCGGGTACCTATTATGGACAGTGATCTTGTTCAGTGCCCGATAGTCAATACAGAGTCTCCACGTCCCATCCTTCTTCTGTACCAATACGATCGGGCTCCCACAAGGCGATGAACTCGGACGGATGTGACCTTTCAGCAGGAGCTCATGGATCTGCCTCTTGAGTTCATTGTTCTCCAGAACGGAGCGCCGATAAATTGGTCCATTGGGTAGCGGCGCTCCTGGGGTCAGATCGATGGAGTGCTTGACCTGACAGTGCAGAGGAACCCCTGCAGGGGAGGTGAAGATGTCCTCGTACTCCTCCACAACCTTGTCCATCTGTAGTTGTCGTGCAGAGGGACCCCGTCTAGAGGCCGTGGCCACCGTCTTCTTCTTTCCTTGAGGGCGTATCATCAGGAAAACAAATTTCCTAGTTTTCGAAATGATCTTACTGCATTGTTTTGCAGTAATCAAAGAGATGGCAGTAGGTGGTGCTACCTCTGGTATCCTGTACAACTTATTTCCCAATGTAATAATAATAGCACGGGGCCTTGATTCATACACAGCATGTTGCTTCCACAAGTATGGCTGTCCTAATAATACATCACAAACTTCAAGGGGAGCAACGTCACACAATACCTCATCCGTGAAGGGCTTGATGTTGTATGGAAGGCGACACTGCTGGCTCACGCGAAGATCTCGTCCTTGGTGAAGCCACCCAATTGTGTATGGTTGTGGATGTGCTGTGGTCGGTAAGCCCAACCGCTTCACGACCTCTGCTGAAATGAGGTTCTTTTGACTCCCGCTATCAACAATGAACTGTATCGGGGAGCCCTTTACCCACATCTGGGAGTGGAAGAGACGCTCCTCCTCCTCTGGATCTTCGGGTTCATTTTCCTGGATCTTGGCGGTAGCAACAGTGGCGTTGGGATCCGCATCAATGATCTGCTTCCTTTTTTCATTCCCCTTATCGGGTTCTGACTCAGAGTCGGAACATGCATCTGATTCTAAAACCTTTAGCTCAGCCACCAGTGACTGCTTGGCCCGACACTCACTTGTGTTGTGAGTGGAGCTCTTATGGAACTCGCACCATTTTCCAGTGTACTTTTTTGGCTTTGCGGCGCTATTCTTTGCTTGCAGCTTCGGCAGCTTGTCTTGGGCTGTCCCGCCTTGGCTTTGTCCTTTGTTCTGTGGTTTAGGGGCACCTTTCCCCTGCTTTAGATTCGCAGATCCAAAGTCTCGCTTCTTTTGTTTAAACTTCTGCTTGACCTTGACGGCATATCGGTATGCTGCGCCGAGCGAGGAGATGTTCAGGAATTGTATTTCTTCCTGGATGTACTTGTGCAGGTAGCCACCGTATTTGAGTATCAAATGTTGCTCTGAATCCTTGATACCCAACTTTGTGCGAAGGGTATGGAAAAGATTGGTGAACTCCGGCACGTCTTGGTCCCTTCCCTGCCACAACGTGGTCCACTTTATGTATTCATCCTAAGAGCTTCTGACAGGGTAGTACTGCTCCTTGATGGCATCCCGGAATGAATTCCAGGTGGGTGCGGCTGAAAATAGTGAGCCAGTACTTTCATCCTTCTGCTCACAGTAGGTTTCCCACCAGTCCTTGACGTGGGGGGCTGCTTTGAGAAGAGCGAAAACAATCTTTTCCCGACTCGAAAATTCATGAACAGAAAAATAACCCTCTAGCAGATTTAACCATTTATCTACAGCATCTGCGTCTATCTGACCCTCGAATATGGGGATTTCAAAATTAACTTGTACCTTAAAGGGCGTGGCGTTTCCAGAGTAGTTGCTGAAAGCCGATGCGTCGCTTCTGGGTAGCCGCTAAAGGATCTGGGCAAAGTTGTCCATCATCGCGTTCCGTTGTCACTCGAGGGCTTCTTCGAGCAAGATTTTGATGGGATCTCCTACCCCCTCGTCTTTCTTCTCATCCGCCATGGGAGGCCGTCGGGATTTGCGAGGCTGGTCTTGCAAAGGTTCAACCAGTTCAAGCCCTAACTCCTTATATCCTGACCTTGTTGGGGACATGCAAAGAAAAACAGAGAAAAAGCAGACCGCTCTGATACCACTGATTCGGATTTAAACAGGAACGCAACAAATTACAGAGATAACCATATACACAAAGATGCAGCGGAAATAATATTTCATTTCATTAATGGAAAATACTGAAATATGCTTACAACCAGAAATAGAAATAAACCAGCTAGGGTGATGGTAGCTTATCTCTGAGAAGAGATGTGGTGGCTACATGCCTCTGAATTGTGTTACAATGAGGCTCGAAGGCCTATTTATTGTTGAGAAACAATTGAAAACCCTTAACATTCCAAAACCTAACCCTAGGAGATGAAACGCCAAACTGTGGGCCCCGTTTGGGTAAATTGGTACATCAACTTCCCGGGGTTGTAACTTTGGCATACAATCTCCGTTTGACGCGTACAATAGCTCATTAGAAAGATCTATCCGAGCACTACCAGTTCAGGAAGGGAAAAATTGGTCCATGGACCCATGTTGCCCCAAGAGTTCCAAGAAAACGTCGTTTAGGGCCTCAAAACGGCTCCAGAAGTTCAGGACCCGAAAAACTGCTAAAAATAATAAGTTGTGCTACAATTAAGGAAACTGAAAATGCTGAGAGAAACAATGGTGGGAGTCCAGGTGGACTTGGCAGGTGGCCACCAATATCCACCTGGATCATTCCTCCCCCCTTAGGAAGCAATGGTCCCCATTGCGTTGAGTTCCTCCATGAGATGAGGAAACTTTTGCTAAACTTGTTCCCTGGTGAGCCACTTGCACTGCTGAAGGAGTTGGCCTGCTTTGACAACTCGATACAGTTGGATATTTTGTTGGCGAGTGTTCTTGATCTGTGTGTCCATGATCTGATCAGTTGCAGCTTGTTCCATGCAATCTGGATTTAATTCTGTGGGTTTGAGTTGTTCTGCAATGTCGGATGTGTCTAGCAATGGTGGAAAGTATGGCCGAAGGTGGTCCACATTGAACAATGGGTGCAGGCCAAGGAATGGGGGAATTTTGAGCTCAAATGCATTGTCTCCCATAGCCTTATTAATGGTGTAAGGACCATATCGGAGTGGTCTCAATTTCCAATAGGCTCCAGTAAGGCGTTCCTTTTGCAAATGCAACCAGACTTTGTCGCCCACTTGAAACTTGTGTGGCACACGATGTTGATCATGTCGTTGCTTGTACTTAGCATTTGATTTCTCAAGAATGTCATGGACCTGCTGGCGAATATGTTGGATGCGCTCAATGAAGCTGGTGGCCTTATCTGTTTCGGACTGGACATGAGCTGAATTTATGTGAGTAGCTGCAAGTGGCATGGCCACATCAATGGGGCATAGTGGCTGGAATCCCAAACCCACCTGAAAAGGGCTATGGCCAGTGGAGCTGTGAAGAGCTCGGTTGTAGCTATGCTGAACATAGGGGAGGCTCTCGTCCCATGTGCATGGATGCTTTGAGTTATACATGCGCAGAATGTGCACAATCATCCTATTGACAACCTCTGTCTGGCCATCAGCTTGAGGATGGAAGGTTGTGGACTTCGTGAGTTTGGTCTCCAGTATTGACCAGAGACTGGACCAAAATGTGCTAAGAAACCGACTGTCTCGATCTGATATGATAGACTGTGGGATCCCAAAGTGCACCCACACTCGTTCAAAGAAGAGTTTAGCAGTGGCTTCTGCTGTGATTGGCTTCTGCTGTGATATTCATCTTGCAGGCCGCCATAATGGCCATCTTCGAGAACCTGTCGACGACCACAAAAACACAATCATTTCCATGCTTAGTGGAAGGAAGGCCTGACATGTAATCCATGGAGATGGATTCCCAAGGTCGACTAGGGGTAGGCAACGGGGTATAGAGGTCGTGCTTCTTAATGGTCGGTTTGGCAATGGCACAGGCAGTACATGATCTGATGTACTTCCCAACATCCTGTCGAAGATTCGGCCAATAGAAATAATTTTGCAGTACTGCCACTGTTTTCTTGACCCCGAAATGCCCAGCAGCCCGACTGTAGTGTGCTTCCCAAATCATCTTGGCACGCTCGCTTGAAGGAACACAAAGGTGACCCAGGTGGCATAATAGGGCATCCTGGAGGTGAAAATCTGGAACATGCCGACCCTCCAAGAGTGTCTGGTATGTGTGGCCGAATTCTGGGTCGCTTTTGTAGAGAAGTGGCCAATCAGAAGTCTCGTGCCCACAAGAGTTGAGCACGGTGGTTAACGCCATGATCGGTGGTCGACTGACGCAATCTGCAACATTATTGGTGCTGCCCTTCTTATACTTGATATTCAAGTGGAACTGTTACAGGTATGTAGACCACATTTGATGGCGATCATTCTGCAATTTCCCTTGGGTCTGTGTGAACTGCAGGGGTCGGTGGTCTATGTGGATGACCGTTTCCTTCCCCAACATGTAATGCTTCCATTGTTGGCAGGCCTGTACAATGGAATACATCTCTTTATCATAAGTGGGGTACTTCCGAACTGTGTCTGAAAGTGTTTCACTGTGATATGCCACTAGATGTCCATGTTGAGTAAGGACTGCCCCAATAGCATAGTCAGAGGCATATGTCTCGACCTCAAATGGCTGTTGTAAATCTGGTAACGCGAGCACTGGTGCCGTGCAGAGGCAATCCTTCAACTCCATGAATGCCTTCTGTTGAGATTCAGACCAAAATAATTTTGCTTTCGCCCCTCCCTTGGTGACTTGACTCAAGGGCCAAGTAATATGAGAAAACCCCAACACGAACCTGCGGTAGAAGTTGGCAAGACCTAGAAAGCTGTGGAGCTCTGTTAGAGTGGTTGGAGATGGCCAATCCTGAATGACTTGGATCTTGGCTGGATCGACATGCACCCCCTGTTCATCAATGATGTATCCCAGATACTGAACCTGGGTCATGCCAAAAGTGCATTTCTCCAAATTGGCACATAGCTTGTGTTGCCGCAGTGTTTGGAGAACCTATTGGATGTGGTGGAGGTGCTCTTCCCAACTCTGGCTGAAGATCAGAATGTCATCCAAGTATACTACTACAAAGGAGTTGGTGAATGGCCGCAAGATGTCATCCATTAGCCTCATGAAGGTTGCAGGAGCATTCGTCAATCCGAAAGGCATAACCAACCATTCGAAAAGGCCCTCCTTGGATTTGAAGGAAGTCTTCCACACATCAGAGGGTTCGATTGGTACCTGGTGATATCCTGACTTCAGATCGATCTTGCTGAAATATTTCGCTCCCTTTAGTTGGTCCAGGAGGTCATCAATCCGCGGGATCGTGTACCTATTACGGACAGTGATCTTGTTCAGCGCCCGATAGTCAATACAGAGTCTCCACGTCCCATCCTTCTTCTGTACCAATACGATCGGGCTCCCACAAGGCGATGAACTCGGATGGATGTGACCTTTCAGTAGGAGCTCCTGAATCTGCCTCTTGATTTCATTGTTCTCCAGAACAGAGCGCCGATAAATTGGTCCATTGGGTAGCGGCGCACCTGGGGTCAGATCGATGGAGTGCTTAACGTGACAGTGCAGAGGAACCCCTGCAGGGGAGGTGAAGATGTCCTCGTACTCCTCCACAACCTTGTCCATCTGTAGTTGTCGTGCAGAGGGACCCCGTCTGGAGGTCGTGGCCACCATCTTCTTCTTTCCTTGAGGGCGTATCATCAAGAAAACAAATTTCCTGGTTTTGGAAATGATCTTACTGCATTGTTTTGCAGTAATGAAAGAGATGGCGGTAGGTGGTGCTACCTCTGGTATCCTGTACAACTTATTTCCCAATGTAATAATAACAACACGGGGCCTTGATTCATACACAGCATGTCGCTTCCACAAGTATGGTTGTCGTAATAATACATCACAAACTTCAAGGGGAGCAACATCACACAATACCTCATCCGTGAAGGGCTTGATGTTGTATGGAAGGTGACACTGCTGGCTCACGCGAAGATCTCGTCCTTGGTGAAGCCACCCAATGGTGTATGGTTGTGGATGTGTTGTGGTCGGTAAGCCCAACCGCTTCACGACCTTTGCCGAAATGAGGTTCTTTTGACTCCCGCTATCAACAATGAACTGTATCGGGGAGCCCTTTACCCACATCTGGGAGTGGAAGAGACACTCCTCCTCCTCTGGATCTTCGGGTTCATTTTTCTGGATCTTGGCGGTAGCAACAGTGGCGTTGGGATCCGCATCAATGATCTGCTTACCTTTTTCATTCCCCTTATCGAGTTCTGACTCAGAGTCGGAACATGCATCTGATTCTAAAACCTTTAGCTCAGCCACCAGTGACTGCTTGGCCCGACACTCACTTGTGTTGTGAGTGGAGCTCTTATGGAACTCACACCATTTTCCAATGTCCTTTTTTGGCTTCGCGGCGCTGTTCTTTGCTTGCAGCTTCGGCAGGTTGTCTTGGGCTATCCCGCCTTGGCTTTGTCCTTTGTTCTGTGGTTTAGGGGCACCTTTCCCCTACTTTAGATTCGCAGATCCAAAGTCTCGCTTCTTTTGTTTAAACTTCTGCTCGACCTTGACGGCATATCGGTATGCTGCGCCGAGCGAGGAGATGTTCAGGAATTGTATTTCCTCCTGGATGTACTTGTGCAGGCAGCCACGGTATTTGAGTATCAAATGTTGCTCTGAATCCTTGATACCCAACTTTGTGCGAAGGGTATGGAAAAGATTGGTGAACTCCGGCACGTCTTGGTCCCTTCCCTGCCGCAGCGTGGTCCACTTTATGTATTCATCCTCATAGCTTCCGACAGGGTAGTACTGCTCCTTGATGGCATCTCGGAATGAATTCCAGGTGGGTGCGACTGAAAATAGTGAGCCAGTACTTTCATCCTTCTGCTCGCAGTAGGTTTCCCACCAGTCCTTGACGTGGGGGGCTGCTTTGAGAAGAGCGAAAACAATCTTTTCCCGACTCGAAAATTCATGAACAGAAAAATAACCCTCTAGCAGATTTAACCATTTATCTACAGCATCTGCGTCTATCTGACCTTCGAATATGGGGATTTCAAAATTAACTTGTACCTTAAATGGCGTGGCGTTTCCAGAGTAGCTGCTGGAAGCCGATGCGTCGCTTCTGGGTAGCCGCTGAAGGATCTGGGCAAAGTTGTCCATCATCGCGTTCCGTTGTCGCTCGAGGGCTTCTTCGAGCAAGATTTTGATGGTATCTCCTGCCCCCTCTTCTTTCTTCTCATCCGCCATGGGAGGCCGTCGGGATTTGAGAGGCTGGTCTTGCAAAGGATCAACCAGTTCAAGCCCTAACTCCTTATATCCCGACCTTGTTGGGGACATGCAAAGAAAAACAGAGAAAAAGCAGACCGCTCTGATACCACTGATTCGGATTTAAACAGGAACGCAACAAATTACAGAGATAACCATATACACAAAGATGCAGTGGAAATAATATTTCATTTCATTAATGGAAAATACTGAAATATGCTTACAACCAGAAATAGAAATAAACCAGTTAGGGCGATGGTAGCTTATCTCTGAGAAGAGATGTGGTGGCTACATGCCTCTGAACTGTATTACAATGAGGCTCAAAGGCCTATTTATTGTTGAGAAACAATGGAAAACCCTTAACATTCCAAAACCTAACCCTAGGAGATGAAACGCCAAACTGTGGGCCTCGTTTGGGTAAATTGGTACATCAACTTCCCGGGGTCGTAACTTTGGCATACGATCTCCGTTTGACGCGTACAATAGCTCGTTAGAAAGATCTATCCGAGCACTACCACTTTGGGAAGGGAAACATGGGTCCATGGACCCATGTTGCCCCCAAATTTCCCAAAAAACGTCGTTTAGGGCCTCAAAACAGCTCTAGAAGTTCAGGACCCGAAAAACTGCTAAAAATAGTAAGTTGTGCTACAATTAAGGAAACTGAAAATGCTGAGAGAAACAATGGTGGGAGTCCAGGTGGACTTGGCAGGTGGCCACTAATATCCACATGGATTAGGTCAATACCTCAGACCAGATACCTTGGACCAATACCATGGATCAAAATACCATGGACCTAATACCTTGGACCAAAACTTAGTTTCCTAAGATATAAACGCCTTTCCTTTTGTGAAAGTGCGTGTGTACATTATACACTTCTTTCGGTCTATTAACTCGCATGTATAAACTTCTTTGTCAAGGTGAACCTACGTATACCTCTCTCTGATCATTAATTCTTTTCTATTGACCCGCTACACTATGATCTTTCATCTGAGTGATTTGCCATCAAGGACAACACCTGTTATGAGACTAGCTCACAAAAAGATAGAAAAGATAGTTGAACACCTTAGAATTCAACCTCTTCAAGGGGGCAACCTGATCTGATATTCACCCTATGAGTGACATCAGTTAAAGATTTATTGTTTATAGGTATTACAAACTCATGTGTTGGTGTGTGTGTTCTGTGTTATTGAAGCAACAGATCGATAAGATTGCCAATACACAGACAATAAAATGGGAAGAAAACAAAGAAATACAGTAAGCAAACAAAAAGACACAAGAACTTTTAATAAGGAGTTCACCCTATTCTCCAGGGCTACATCTTTGGTCCAACTCTCAATGGTGGCCTAGTTTTATTGTGCCTTTAAGCAGAGAATTACAATACAGGGACTCAGTGTGAGTTCTCCTGAAGCAAGTTTTGCTTGGCAAGGTGGTTCTTGGATTCCCTAAGTCACTGGAGTACACAGAATCTTCTTCTTCCTACCAGCTCTATGACCTTCTAGTCTTCGGTGGAAAGAGCCAAATGTGGTGCTCAGTCTGGACAGATTCCTCTACGGGATGGCTTGAATCTCTCAAGCTCTCTAGTGCTCGATGTTGCCGCTGGTCAGCTCGACCCTCTGTCTCTTTCTGCTTTTGATTTACTGCCTTCTTCTCTGGTTTCTGTCTCTCAGTGTTCAGTCCTCCTCTCGGGGTTTGCTTTGACTAACTCCAATCGTGTATTCTGTCTCTGTTCATGGCTTTTAGCCATTCATTCGAATGCCTATTCGGTTCCTCTTCCGCCTCTGTCGATTCACCTTCCACAGCTGCACTTGGAGTTCCCTGTTCGGCATTAGCATGAATGCTCAGGGAGTGGCCACTTGTCCTCCTCTAAACGGCGCCAACCTGCTTCATCGATTCGTTTCTTCAATTACGTCATGGATGCGTTCTTCCTCCACCATGGCAGTCAAACGAATTCCAAATCCTTCTAAAACGTGGCTCATTCCTTCGTCGATTCCACTTCCTCCATTGGGCGTGATCTTAGCCATTCGATCTGGGACCTCTAGATCCGATGGCATACGCACGTCCCGCGTGGTTGACTTGCTCGAATGATAGCGTGCGATCAATGGCGGTCTTCTCTCACCTCTGCTTGCCACGCATCGATCAATGTATGGAATCGCTCTGCTTTCGTCCAAAACCTCTTACCATTTGTGGGCACCCCGATCAATACCACCAATTTTCCAGAGCGCGAGTCTCGCCTTTGTACGTTAGCGCTTTTCGCTTTTCTGCCCATGGTTCTTTGGTTCCCCCACATGTCCAAGTCCTTAGACCTTTCCTTCATTATCGCCTTGTTCGCCCAGCGATCGCGCTTCAAAAACCTCCTTATTTTCCCAATCCAGGTCTCCCAGGGGCTACTTTGACCTCCCACGTAGTCTCCATGGGCCTCGGTCAGCACGCTTTGACCAAGGTCCTCGTCGTTCCACGCTGGCTGCCATTGCCACTGGTTCAGGGTGTTTTTTATTGTTGTTTTGGAATTTTCAAAGATTTGTCCTGACATGATATAGTCATGGTTCTTTGACAGTTCTTGATGGATCCAATTCGGATCACGACCTTCCCATTGAAAAGCTTTTGGACCAACAAAAATTGGTTTTCTTTCAAGCATTGGCTAAGTGAGGATATTGCTTTCTTACTTCTCCAATCTCAATCCACTTCGCATTTCTTAGCTTCAAACCTTTGAGTCCAATTCTGAGGTACTCAACATTTCCTCTGCATGTCGTCCTCACCTTCCTGTCCAAGATTGTGTCTTCCTACAATTCATTAAGATATTCAGGTAGCAGGTCATCAATAGAAGGCAATTGACTTTGCTCTTCAGGATCCTCAATCATTGAAGGTTCAAACAATCTCAAGCAATCTGCATTTATGACTGAGTAGATGTGCATGTAAGCTGGTAGATCAAGGCGAAAAGCATTTTCACCAATCTTCTCAAGTATCCTAAAAGGTCCATACCTGATAGGCTTTAGCTTTTTACCTTCACCTTGCATCCTGTCCTTGCTGATATACAGCCAGACCTAGTCTCCAACTTGAAAACTATGCTCCATCTGATGCTTGTCATGCCTAGCATTATATTTGGCTTGGCTCTTTTCTAGTTGTTCCTGTAATGCCTGGTGGATCTCCTGGATCCATTCAATGAACCTAGTTTCCTTGTCCACATCACTGTGTCCATCAATCGTGGTATCTTTACCAAAGAAAAAATCCAAAGGAGACCTTGGTATGAAACCAAAACAGGTCTCAAAAGGAGATCTCTGTGTAGAAGAGTGTTTTGCTCTGTTGTAAGCATGCTGCACATAACACAAATGTTCATCCCAAAGCTTAGGATGTTTGCTGCAATATCCCCTAAGTAACTAGATCACTGTCCTATTAACTACTTCTGTTTGGCCATCGGTTTGTGGATGAAAAGTTGTGCTTTTCTTCAGTTGGGTGTCCATCAGTTCCCACAAACTTGACCAAAACATCCCCACAAATCGGGTGTCTCGATCAGATACAATAGAAGTGGGTAATCCAAAATGAACCCATACATGTTCAAAGAATAATTTTGCAGTTTGTTCAGTTGTAATTTGTTTATTACAAGGTATCAAGATACAAATTTTGCTGAACCTATCCACAACCACATATAGATAATCATGACCTTTCCTAGATTTAGGCAGTCCTCCAACAAAATCCATGGAAACACTTTCCCAAGGGTGAGAAGGAATTGGTAAAGGAGTGTACAAGCCTAGTTTTCTATTGATGGGCTTGCTTTTAGCACACATAGTACACCCTCTTATGTATCTAGAAACTGTCTCATTCATTTTCGGCCAATAACAAAATCTTTGTAGCTTGTGCAACTGTTTTACTTACCCTAAAGTTACCTGATATCAGAGAAGTGTGTGCCTCTCTAATTATCTTTACTCTCTTGGTTTGTGGAATGCAGAGTTTCCCACAATGGTATAAGAGTCGGTCCTTCACATGATAGTCCAATTCTTCTACCTTTTTGCCTTGACTCAAAGTTGCATATACATATTTAAAGTCTATATCTTGAGCACATTGTTCAATGTAATTTTCATGTAGTACAGAATTATGCTTAAGTAGAGTAGATGCATTTATAATGGGTCTAGATAACATGTCTGCAACTTTGTCGTGTGTGCCCTTTTTATATCTGATGACTAGATGAAACTGTTGCAGAAAACCCATCCATTTGTAATGCCTTGGTTGCTACAACTTAGTTTGGGAGTGTAGATATTGAAGTGGTCGATGATCAGTATGTATTACTGTCTCTTTTCCCATTAAGTAATGTTTCCACTTTTTCACACTCTGAACTACTGCATACAATTCTTTATCATATGTAGGATAGTTAACTACTGCAAGATTAAAAGTCTCAGAATGATAACATATGGGTCTACCATGCTGTGTCAACACTGGTCCCATGGCATAGTCACTAGTATCTGTGTGGATTTCAAATGGTCTTTGTAGATTAGGTAGTGCTAGTACAGGTGTTGTACTAATCTTTTCTTTCAAGGTGTCGAAGGATTTTTGATGTTTTCCTTCCCATTGAAACACCTTGTTCAATCTTGTCAAAGCATGTAAGGGAGCTACAATTGAGGAAAAATTAGAAATGAACTTCCTCCAATATTATGCTGCTCCTAAGAAGATTCTCACTTCTGTAGTAGACTTGGGTTTAGGCCAGTTTGCAATGATTGCCACTTTAGAGGGATCTATTTTCAATTCACCACCCCCTACTATATGACCCAAATAATTTAGAGATGTTTGCCAAATTCACATTTTGAGAGTTTAACAGAAAGTTTTTCTCTTTTCAAAACATCTATGTCTGTTTAACATGCTTTAAGTGTTCTTCCCATGTTTTACTAAAAATCAGAATGTCATCCAGATACACAATAACAAAATAATCAAGAAAAGGCCTGAGTACATCATTCATTAATCTCATGAAAGTAGCAGGAGCACTGGTCAAGCCAAAAGGCATAATCAGCCACTCATACAATCCCTGCTTTGTTTTGAAAGAAGTCTTCCATGCATCTTGCTCTGCAACTCTGAACTGATGGTATCCACCGTGCAAATCCAGCTTGGTGAAATAAACTACTTCCTTCAATTGATCTAAAAGATCATTTATGCGAGGAAGGTTATAACGATTTTTTATTGTTATATTATTCAGCACTCGGTAGTCAATGCACATTCTCCACGAGCCATCTTTCTTTCTCACCAAAAATATTGGTGACCCACATGGTGATGTGCTAGGCCTGATGAATCCCTTCTCGAGCAACTTCTGCACCTTCTTCTTGATTTCAGCATTCTCTAAAGCAGACAACCTGTACATCCCAATGTTAGGCAATGGATCATCTTGCTACAAAATAATATCATGTACTATTTCCTTTTTGGGTGGCAGACCTTTAGGTTCCTGAAACAGGACATCATACTCTGAAACAATGTTTTCTATACCAGCTTATTGTTGATCATTACAGCCCTCAAATACATTGGTTTTATCAGGTTTCTTTTCCTTTACAACCATTAGTAAGAATTGTTTGCATGAATTTATCATTCTTTTCATCTACCCAGAATTTATGAGAGTATAATTATTCTTGATCTTGTGAGCTCTTACAAAGTATCTGATTCCATCTTTAACAAGTAGATACTTGTTCTCATCTCTATAGAAAATAGCCTTTCTATCATACAAGTAAGGAAGTCTTCCTAAAACAATTCCACATATATCTAAAGGAATTATGTCTAACTCAACCTCATCTACAAATGCTGACCCAAAAGAAAACTTGAGTTTGCACTATCTAGTCACTTGTAGTTGTGCTTTGTCATTCAACCATCCTAATGGGTATGATTTCTTGTGAGGTGTAGTTTCTAATCCCAATTTCTTTACAATTGCTTCAGAAATCACATTTACTTATGAGCCACTATCAAACAAAGTATCAATCTTTTGATTTTTGGAAATAACTCGAATATGAAAAAGCTCATGTCTTTTTCTCTCATGTTCTTCATCAATAATAGTTTGAGCAGAATTACTAGTAGATGCTTCAGAATTCTTACCTTTTATAGCTGTGGTTGCAATTATTGTTTCATCTCCCGAGTCTGACCCCAAATCTTTCTAAATAGCTGCAGCGGTCTTCTTCTTCTTGCCCTTGGACTTCTTAGGTATCAGCTCTGGATGCAGAATCCAATAGTGCTCATCATCATGCCCCTCCTTTTTACAGTGAGTGCATGAAGCTTTTCTTTTCTATGCAGTGTTAGCCCTCCTTGATTTTCGCTTATGCTTTCTTTTCTCCTTGCTCTTGCTTGTAGTGGGTTGGGATGGTCCCCCAACTTCTAGATTTCCATTCTTTCCTCTAGCTTCTAGATGAGTAGCTTGTACAGATACCTCATCTATACTAGTGGGATTAAACATGAGGATGGTATGCCTCATGTAGCTGTGTAGACCACAACTTCAAAAGAGTCTCTGGTGAGTCTAATGAGATCCCTAGAATCAACGCTCTCTTTCTAAATTCTTAAGTATACCCTTGCACACTTTTCCCTTTCAACTACCGAAGAGTATGCCAACTCATCATGGCTTGTTGCAAGTAGGCCAATGGATAGAACTGCTTCTTAATCGCAGAAACAAATTCACTCCAGAGAGAGATAGTCTTACCATGTCTCTTTATGTCAGCTTGGGTTCTGCCTTCCCACCAAACCAAGGTAGTGCCTCCTAGGCATAGGCTTGCCAACTGAATTTTGCTCTTGTATGAGTCGATGTTTTGCACTCTGTAATACACATAAATTTGTCTAATCCAATTGTCCAACTTTTCGGCATTTAGCTCTCCATCATATATAGGCAAATCAAATTTAACATCTAGCTTAATCAAAGAGGCTTTCTTATTATGCACAGGGCTATTAGGAGGTGTGAGAAAGCTTTCCTCTTTCCCTTTCCCTTTTGAGTGGTCATGGGAATGAGACTCATCTTCTTCTTTATCTTGTTTATAACTTGATGAATCTTCATCCTTATTCTTTCTAAAGTCCCTATACATTTCTTCTACCATAGACTTTATAGCTAGGAAACTCTCCATGAATTGAGGGTCCAGCCCCATAGAACCTTCCTCTGACATTGTCTTCCGAGGATAGACTCTCCCAATTTCAGGATTAGTTTTGACCAACTCTTCTTCTCCTAATTTGAGCTTTGATCTAGTCAGCATTCAATAGCTAAACCAACACAAGCTTGTCTAACCTTACAGCCTTTAGCTCTGATACCACTTGATATGATATTCACCCTATGAGTGACATTAGTTAAAGATTTATTGTTTAAATTTATTATAGACTCATGTGCTGGTGTGTGTGTTTTGTGTTATTGAAGCAACGGATCGATCAGATTGCCAATACACAGATAATAAAATGAGAAGACAACAAAGAAATACATTAAGAAAACACAAAGACACAAGAAATTTTAATAAGGAGTTCACCCTATTCTCCAGGGCTACATCTCCGGTCCAGCTTTCAGTGGTGGCCTAGTTTTATTGTGCCTTTAAGAAGAGAATTACAATACAGGGACTCAATGTGAGTTCTCCTGAAGCAGGTTTTGCTTAGCAGGGTGGTTCTTGGATTCCCCAAGCCAATGGAGTACACAGACTCTTCTTCTTCCTACCAGCTCTGTGACCTTCTGGTCTTCAGTGGAAAGAGCCAAATGTCGTGCTCAGTCCGGACATATTCCTCTATGGGATGGCTTGAATCTCTCAAGCTCTGTAGTGCTCGATGCTGCCGCTGGATAGCTCGGCCCTCTGTCTCTTCCTGCTTTTGCTTTACTGCCTTCTTCTCTAGTTTTTGTCTCTTAGTGTTCATTCCTCCTATCAGGTTTCGCTCTGACTCACTCCAACCGTGCATTGTGTCTCTGGTCATGGCTTTTAGCCATTCGTTCAAATTCTTGTTCAGTGCCTCTTCTGCTTCTGTCGATTCACCTTCTGCAGCTACGCTTGGAGTTCCCTATTTAGCGTCAGCATGAACGCTTAGGGAGTGGCCACTTGTCCTCCTCTAAACGGTGCCATCCTGCTTCATCAGTTCGTTTCTTCAGTTACGTCGTGGATGCATTCTTCCTCCACCATGGCAGTCAAACGGATTCCAAATCCTTCTAAAATGCGGCTCATTTCTTCGTCAATTCTGCTTCCTCCATCAAGTGCGATCTCAGCCGTCCGAACTGGGGCCTCCAAATCTAACACCATACGCACGTCCCGCGCGGTTGACTTGCTCGACCTATAGTGCGCGATCAACGGTGGTCTTCTCTCACCTCTGCTTGCTAGATGTCGATCGATGTATGGAATCACTTCGCTTTCGTCCAAGACCTCTTACCGTTTGTGGGCACCCCGATCAATACCGTCGGTTTTCTAGGGCATGGGTCCTGCCTTTGTACGTTAGTGCTTTTCTCTTTTCTACCCGTGGTTCTCTGGTTGCCCCATGCAACTAAGTGCTTGGGCCTTTCCTTCATTATCGCCCTGCTTTGGAATTTTCAAAGATTTGTCCCGACCTGATACAGTCATGGTTCTTTGACAGTTCTTGATGGATCCAATTCGGATCACAACCTCGTTTACATAGACAAATGAACAATTCTTGGATGATACAAATGAAAATACCTCCTTTCTATATATAGGAGTCTAAGGGGTCATAATATAATTAGCGCTGACATAACAATAATAATGTAAGGGCATAATAATAACAATAGTGGGCTTCTATGGAGCACAATAGTAACAATATGGGCACTACATGGGTACATCAATATAGTAAGGGGTTACACTAGTAGTATAAGGGCCTAACATGCCCCTCTCCTTCAAAAAGTGTTGTCCTCAGTGCTTGAGTAGTTCTTGATGCTTCTGTATAAAATTCTTGTCCTCCCATGTGGAATCTTCAGCAGGTAAGTTCTTCCACTTGATGAGGTACTCTGAAATTGATCGATTTCGTAGCTATCGGGTTCTTGTTTCTGTGACTGCTCCAAGTTCCAATATGATATTTCCTTCCTCTTTAATTTATGGAAATATTGTTTGAATTGGGATCTTTTGCAACTTTTGAATAAGTGGCCATATTTCTTCGTCCTTCTCCCATTCATCCCTTGCTTCGTTTATCCAATTTGGTTGGATAATAGAAATAGCACAAACAATGCTTCCACATCCTCATCCTTTCTTGAGAGTGCATCTACAACAAAATTTTGCTTCCCTTTTCTATAGATGATGTCAAAGTCATAACCCAACATATTTGTGACCCATTTTTTTTGTTCTTCTAAATATAATAGTTGTTCTAAAAAGTATTTAAGACTATCATGATCCATTTTTACCTTGAAGTGTCTTCCCATTCGGTAAGGTCACCATTTCTTAAGTGCATATAGCATTGCCAACATTTCCTTCTCATAAATAGCTTGCTTGAGATGTAGCAGTAAAAATACCCAATCACCTACATCAAAACATTTTTCACTACGATGTTGATCTACCTGTTGTTTCATTCGATTTTGCACCAAAGTGGCGTTATCCTTTAAAAGTTGGAGAACTTGTTGTTGATGCTTGATGTGATCTTTCACTGCTTGAACCTTTTTCTTTTTGATATGTCCTTCTATCTTTAGAGTTTGAGGAGTGGTAATTTCTTCCAATACTTTCCAAGATATGAGTCGGATTCATTTCTTGATGCTCGATGTGATCTTTCACTTCTTGAACATTTTTCTTCTTGATATGCCCTTCTATCTTGATAGTTTGAGGAGTGGTAATTCTGACCAATGAATTACAAGATATGGTTGGATTCATTTCTTATTTCTCGATGTGATCTTTCACTTCTTGCACCTTTTTCTTCTTTATATGTCCTTCTATCTTAAGAGTTTGAGGAGTGGTAATTCTTGCCAATGCTTTACAAGATATAGTTTGATTCATTTCTTCTTTCTCTGGGGTTGGATCCTGGCATATATCCTCTTCTTTTGATGTTTCTTGATCTTTTTCTTCCTCCTTTTCATACTCTATGTAAAATAATTTCTTCTCAGCACACTTATGACCTTTAGTGCATTTGCTATCAAAGCCCTTTCTCTCTTTTTTCTTTTAATTGTTGTGGTGTAACCCTTGTAGGTTGTGGAAGGCTAGAAGAAACAACACTTCCATCTTTATAGTTGTGAGGGGTAGACTTCCTCGTTGCCATAATTTTACTTTCCACTATGTAACAAAGCCCTTTTACTCTTTCCAATTGTTGTGGTGTTGCTCTAAAGAAGGTTTTTCTCCTTGTATCCTCATAATGTGCTATCATTTCCTCCGTGAAAATTGACCACGTAACAAGTTGTTTAAGAGAAAAAAGCCCTTTATACCATAAAAATTGATCCAGTTCTAAATATGAAGATGCAATACATACCTTTTGTAACAATGGTACACCATGTAGATCAAAATATTGCTCCATCTAAAGTATCCAATTTACCAGATCCTTGCCATCAAACTTCCTCATCTTGCTTTTTCTTGATTTTAGGAGCTCGATCTTGAAACGACTGTAACTCTATACTTTCGGATCTTTAAGTTTTGAAATTGCAACCTGTAGTAGCCCTCTGCGTCCTCTTTCAAATGCCACCAGTCTTATCCAAATTGGATTCTTCAAGGAAGTGTTATGTCAAATCTCCCACAATGACCTGATTATAGACTAGTTCAGTAGAGCGAACTTGTATGACGTGCCACGTGTCACTGTTTTGACCTTTGGCTCTGAAAAATATATACAAGAAACTACAGTCCATCCTCTTTTTGTAACTTCTTACAAATTTTCAATCTGATGCT